>CM061531.1:125974364-126163222 GCA_030545055.2 Neoaliturus tenellus | reverse complement strand
ATCAAGTCAAGCTGTGCTATCCCTTCCGGTTAAAAAGAAGTCGTTTATCGGTATAAAGAAGAGAATGAATGTAAACCATTTTAAATCGTTTAAAACTTTATTAATATAATGAGTTTATTTTTATTAATGTACTTATAATAATACATAATCATATACTTATGTATAATTATCTACTTATGTACGCGTAATCAGGCGTTTATAATGCCTCTAAATATTTTCCGAGTCTAAATCACTAGGCTCACAGTTAAATTCATTTGGTAACATATCGATCGTTATCTTTTTCATTTTGCGACAAGCAGCCGATATTACAGGTAATACCGTGATAAAATAGATTTGGATGACATGAATCTGAACGGTTAATGAAGTTTTATTCCACAATGGCTGGCTTATCGCTTCACATTGTCAACTTGTTTGGCTTATATCATAAACTCTGATCCAAACGGATTTAAAACACGTTACACTCCTCCAAATTGTTGTCCAATATTGAATGTAATAATGTTCAAACACTAAAAGTACGTTACACAATAGTCGACATTTTCAAAGTAAGAAATTTCACATCAATTTTTTATATTTACATGCTTAACTTTATTAATTTTTAAAATATTATTAACCATGAAACGTAATGATTTTCATTTTCACCTACCTACAGAATTATTTACTTAGATTTAAGTGATTCCTTCTACGAATATTTTTTCATAAACACTTTTACTTCGGCTGGTTGATCGTAATATTATACACTAACACTGTCATGTTGAATCATCCTACTTTCTTTAGTGTACTTATTTTCATCAAATTTTTCAATCTAGATATTATGTAATTTACCTAATTAATACTAAAGTAAACAGTATCTGATCAATATACAGATTCTAAATTATGTATAAGAAAATGTTTAAATCACACGCTATTCTAAAACAAAAGTTAAAAAAAAATTATTAAGAACACAATAAAGATAGTGAGTGTACCAATTTTCACGATATTACTTTTGGATATTTTTAAGTAATCTTATACAATAAAAGAATGCATTTAAGGGTCTAGAGAGAAAAATACCAAACGGACCAAGGCCATTTTTGTGTCTATGTATTTATTTTGGCCCCTAGATGATAGGAAAAATATAGTGTCCCTCGAAAAATGTCTAATAATGAAGCAAAATGAAAATTAAACCTTATTTAGACCAATGTAAGACGTTATTTTGTAGATTTTTACTGCCCCAGGTAATCCAAATCTTTCACAAAAATTTCGCACCACTGTTTATTTATAAAGTAGTTTTTGTAAACAAAGCAGACATATTATATTTAATGTTCAACAAAAGGTAGCAAAGAATAAAAAAATCTGTAAAAATTTATATTTAACGTGTGGTGACTAAACAAAATTTAGTCACTTATATAAAAAGAGTTTTTTTGCATGATTACCTTATAATTACCGAAATAGTTTAATGTGTTGGCAATATATTGATTATCAAAACGAATATAGATGTAAATGAGAAAAACTGTACACAGAAACACATTAATATAATCGTTTGACTGCAGATTTTTACCATACAGTATTTCAATCATTTTACTATAACGTATAGGGGGAGCGGAAAGTCTGTATCCGGCTAAATATTATTATTATAATTTAGCTACAAGTTTAAGACTGTAAATTGAACTGGGTGTTTAAAGCTTATTTTCTAACGTAATTACTTAGTGTCCAAGTCTGATATGGTGGTCGGCCCTCGGTAAATAATTTTTAACAACTCTTTGTATTGGCTTCGGCCGTTGATAAATAACGAAATCAAGGAAAAGTTTATTTATATGTGATTTAAATTAAAGGTCTCACTTAGTAAATTACAATGTCTCAAACCCGGCCCTAAACAGATAACTGAACCAGAAAATGGCAGGCAAACAGACTTCACATGGAAATCATGCTGAAACTTTGAAATGCAATAACTTCTGACATATTAAGTCTTTTGGGGCCGGGTTTAATTCATATTATAGAGAAAACGAAGACCCTTAAAAAAATTTATAGCATGGTATTGGATAATGAATTGCCCTTCAAGAGTTCCTTCGGGGACGACATTTAGAGTTTTAGAGTCATGAAGAATGGGTTTAAATTTTCAAATAGTCATGTAGTCTAATATACTTCAGTCTATTTAATCGTTTTCTGCTACACATTGCAAAGGAAAATCGTTAAACTTATGTTTAAGACCTATTTACAAAATGTCAGATTTTTGGGAAACTCCACGAACAATGAAACTTACAAGAGATCGCCCACTGGTCGAAATTCAACTAAAATTTCAGTTGATCTGGACCCAATTATTTTATAGAAGCCAGACCCCTGCCAGATATACGGTTACAAATATTGAATAACTAAAACATCTGTTCTTCCTGTTTTGCTAGCAGTTGTTTTACAACAGCTGCCTAATGGTTTAATTAATCACTCTTCTCCCATAAGATTAACATTGAAAATTTGAAAATCTAAAGGGCACAGTACTATGGGCCAATCTGAATTATAATGAGATTCTGCTCATCTACAGTAAGCTACCTTTCTAACGGGTATGTGCGGATTTATACTCACGAGATAAGAAAAAAGGAGGAAAAGAATAATGCTTGCATATTAATATTTAGCTAATTAATACCTCGCATTAAACAAAATAATACATAATAAATCTAACAGATTACCCGTCATTTTGACGGGCTATCAGCTAGTAATATTAATAAACAGATATATAAAAAGTTATGGCGTTTTAATATAAATATTTTCAGTATAAAAAAGTGTTCTTTTTCAGTTGCTCATAAAATTTGGGACTTCTGGCATATAAGAATCGACTCGCCTGCGGCTCGATGGGGGCTCCGCCCCCATGCCCCCTCAGGGTTTTGCCCAGAAATTCGTTAATTGTTGTTTAAGTCGCATATAATGAACAGATTACATATGAATATAAGAGTTTGTAAATGAGCAAAATAGCAAAATAAATGAGTTTGTAAGTTTATTTATAACATAAATTAACTCCCACGACTGCAGAAATAACCTAAATTTGAACTTGTGAAACTAACTCAATCTAAGGAATGAAAATATATTCGCCTACGGCTCGTTTTCAGAGACTCTTTCCCCAAACCTCCTTCCCTAATTCCCCCGAATTCTATAAAGGTTAATGGAGTTGTGAATAAATTTTGTATGTAGGTATTGTATAAGTATTTACTTAAAATTATAAAATTCATATAAATAAATATATGAAAAAATTAAATGGATAAACTGCATAAAAATGTGCAGTAGATCATCGAAATCAATGAAAAATTCCATTAAAACAAAATAATTGAAAATCTTAACAAAGTGGATAAAACTTGCCAAAAACCCCTTTTATTTACAAAATACTATTCAGTTACTATCCTTCAATTAGTTGTGTTGAAATTCCAGAGAATAACATAACGATCCAGTAATATTGAACATACAATGATAAATACATAATGTAATATTGGCATTCATTACAATTCCTTCATTTCAGTTTTTAATGATGTAAAACTTTAAATTTACCTAATTTCCTAAAAAATTACTGTCAAGGCAAATAAAAAAAACTTCAAGTTTCTAAATACAATAATACAGTAGTTACTAACAAAAGTATGTTAAATAATGGTTAAAATATTAAAGTTATCAAAGGACGTATGTTTTAGCCGTAGGACCAGGTCAGTAAATAACAATCAAAGTAAAACAATCAGTTGCTTTATATAGCAATTCGTTCCGACTCACTTTCAATAGAAGAATACGTGATATTGAAAATCATCATGATAATTTTTAAGTTTGATAATTTAATTGATATTGGTACTGTGCAAGATATGTCTATGTGCAAAGTTGAGGTTCTGACTAAAATATTATAGTAGTTGTAAAATTACGTCTACATGGGATAAAATTCCCCGCAAAAATAAATAAACATTTAATTATGTTTAATTGTGTGGACTGGGGGGCAAAAATTCATAGAACCAAACTTGTAGTAACTTGAAAGATGTTCGCGAGGATTGCCTCAGATGTTATAATTTGGCCATTATAGTAGGAAAAAAATAATGTCATATTTATTTTGGGTAAAAATGTTTGGTCGCTAAATTTTGAAATCAGATAGTTTTCTGGGGCAGGAAATAAAAAAGCTTTTTTATTTTAAATGAAAATACTGTACTGCCACCTTTTAAAATTAAACATTAATTTATTACGCACTAAAAGATAAATCAATTGTGTAATCTGCTATTTTAGTTAAAATTTTTGTTGAATTGTAAAATTTAAATTAGCATGCTATCAGGTAAAGTCAATGATGTACTTCCTAAAGCCGCTTCCGCATTGGCCGAACATGTTCGCCGAACAAAGTTCTTCCGAACTTTTGTTTGTTTGTTGCTAACCGTTTAGTATGTAAATCATATGGCCGGTTAATTGTTCGTTAATAATGTTTGTTGATTTTTGTGTTCGCCGAACAAGTTCGCCACGAATGTTCGACCAGTGCCAACGCGGCTTAATGAGTTCGTTAGAAATTAAGTGCCATCCCAAATAAAGAACCAATTTTTGGGAGGACTATCGTGCAAATATGACACTGTCTTACCGGGTGTCCCATACCAACCTTGCACCTCTTTTAAAATTGTACAAAAAAAAAAACAAATTGTGCCGTTGTAGGTAAACACATTTTGCTCTGTTGATTGACACTGATTTCAATACAGAGGGGACCAGACGTAATTTTGAAGCAACTTTAAAATTTAATATTTTAAACCCTAATCATACTGATTTAGAATAATAAATAGCATGACATTATTTTTTTTAACTGGGGAAAATTTAACATATATTATGTGTGAACATATAACAGAACTTACCAAACATGTAAATGTCTAAGAACCTCATTTAAAATAATATACCATCATAAAACATCAATTATCAAGAGATTAGTTTTACTAAACATTTAAATACATGTTCATTAATCTCATGTTGTAAATTTATGAAAATACTGTACTGCCACCTTTTAAAATTAAACATTAATTTATTACGCACTAAAAGATAAATCAATTGTGTAATCTGCTATTTTAGTTAAAATTTTTGTTGAATTGTAAAATTTAAATTAGCATGCTATCAATCAGGTAAAGTCAATGATGTACTTCCTAAAGCCGCTTCCGCATTGGCCGAACATGTTCGCCGAACAAAGTTCTTCCGAACTTTTGTTTGTTTGTTGCTAACCGTTTAGTATGTAAATCATATGGCCGGTTAATTGTTCGTTAATAATGTTTGTTGATTTTTGTGTTCGCCGAACAAGTTCGCCACGAATGTTCGACCAGTGCCAACGCGGCTTAATGAGTTCGTTAGAAATTAAGTGCCATCCCAAATAAAGAACCAATTTTTGGGAGGACTATCGTGCAAATATGACACTGTCTTACCGGGTGTCCCATACCAACCTTGCACCTCTTTTAAAATTGTACAAAAAAAACAAATTGTGCCGTTGTAGGTAAACACATTTTGCTCTGTTGATTGACACTGATTTCAATACAGAGGGGACCAGACGTAATTTTGAAGCAACTTTAAAATTTAATATTTTAAACCCTAATCATACTGATTTAGAATAATAAATAGCATGACATTATTTTTTTTTTAACTGGGGAAAATTTAACATATATTCTATTAATTTAACATATAAATTCTGTTATATGTCTGAACATATAACAGAACTTACCAAACATGTAAATGTCTAAGAACCTCATTTAAAATAATATACCATCATAAAACATCAATTATCACGAGATTAGTTTTACTAAACATTTAAATACATGTTCATTAATCTCATGTTGTAAATTTAATAAAAAAACTTTTTGGACCAAACTGACAATTTTTGTTGGAAACGTATTTAAAAGAGTCTAAGACATTTTTGTGCCGAGACATTTTTGCTTAACCTAAAATGCTCAGAGAAGAATGAGGAAAATCTAAATTTCAACCTCAAATATTCAATAAACTGCTAAAATTACACGTACAAGATCAAATTGTAAAGTTTTCTTAAAAACCGTGTAAAACTAAAAAAAATTATTTAAAGTGAGAGTTTGTATTTGACATCAGTGACTCCGGTCTGGAGAGGTAATTTCAGATACACCCTGTACATTGAAATTACTCTCGGTGGATAGACCGTTTTACCTATAAAGTGATTAGTTTTACTAAACATTTTTGTGCCGAGACATTTTTGCTTAACCTAAAATGCTCAGAGAAGAATGAGGAAAATCTAAATTTCAACCTCAAATATTCAATAAACTGCTAAAATTACGCGTACAAGATCAAATTGTAAAGTTTTCTTAAAAACCGTTTAAAACTAAAAAAAAAATAATTAAAGTGAGAGTTTGTATTTGACATCAGTGACTTCCGGTCTGGAGAGGTAATTTCAGATACACCCTGTACATTGAAATTACTCTCGGTGGATAGACCTCTTTACCTATAAAGGCACAATTGGTTAATATTATAAAATTTCTTAAAAAGGGTGTTTCGGTAATCCGCAACTCCCAGTATGTTGGCAATTTTCTCAATAATACAGGTCGGTAAGTTTAGTTCTCGCTTGGGAATCACTCTGTAGTAAGTGATATATAGGAGATCTACTTTACTGACATTTGACGAATTTCTGATACCCCAATCAGTTACACATTCGGGAGTATATAATTTAGACTCGCCTACGGCTCGATGGGGGCTCCGCCCCCATGCCCCCTTAGGGGTTGCCCCAAATTCTTTAACTTTTGTAAAAGTCGCACATAATTAGCAGACTTCATATAAATATGAGAGTTGAGAGTTAGTATCCTTAGCCACGACAGAACCGGCTCGTAAACACTGTTCACAAGCAATTAAAATTGTTCATTAGCAATTGTTAAAAAAATGTTGTGATTGTAATGGGTGGAGATAATTTAAAACACAAAATAAATGAGTTTGTTAGTAATGAAAATATAATGGCCTACTCTTCGTTTTCAGAGGCTCTTTTCCCAAACCCCCTTCCTAATTCCCCCGAATTCTATAAAGGTTAATGGAGTTGTGAATAAATTTAACATGTAGGTATTATATAGGTATTTACTTAAAGTTGATAAACTTATCTGTAAATAAGTTTCGCATAATAAGTAAGGTATTGAGTAAGATTAGTGTCGACTTAAGTCGTAGGATAGTAATAATTAATACAATAATACAATATTGTACCTTAGGAGTTGTGGCAGGAATTTGATTGGTTTGAAAGTATTAGTTATCATTGAAGTAGATTGTAATGAAGGTGTTGAAATGGGAAGAATACGTGTAATTTATTGTATTTAACGGAAAATTATAAAATAAACATAAGAAATTTGATGAAAAAATTAAAAGGATAAACTGAATAAAAAATTTTCATTAGACCATCGAAAACAACGAAAAATTCCATTAAAACCAAATAATTTGAAAACTATTAAAAATAAAATACTATTCAGTTACCATCCTTCAATTGGTTGTATTGAAATTCCGGGGAATAACATAGCAATCCGTTAATATTGAACGTACATTGATAAAAACATAATGTGATATTGGCATTCATTACGATTCCTTCATTTCAGTTTTTAGTGAATGGTGTTAAACTTCTACATTTACCTAATTTCCTTTTAAGTTACTGTCAAGGCAAATAAAAAAAAATTCAATCTTTTCAATACAAAAATACAGTAGTTACTAACAAAATAATGTTAAATATTGGTTAAAATTCCAAATTTACCATAAACATCAAAGGCCCTATCTTTTAGCTGTAGGACCAGGACATTAAATAACAATCAAAGTATAGCAATCAGTTGCTTGATATAGTGATTCGTTCCACCTAACTTATAGAAGTTATAAAACTATAGATCACGGGGTAATAGGTACTATAATCATGAAGCCCTTATAAAGTCTTAAAATGAAGAAAGTTGCAACTTAAGAACCATAAAGTCGGCGTAGAGTATGCATTTTCAACCTATAGTGTCAAAAAACCAATTGTGAAATAATAGCCAAAAAAGGATTATTTGTTAAATTAAAATATACTGAATGAGTTTTAATAATTGAAAAGCATCGAATAGTTTTAAATTACAACAATAATAAAGGTAATCGAGACTTTAGGTGAGAGCACTACATTGAGGAATTTTGACGGACAAAGTGACAGCGAAAAAAATACTATTGAGTTTAACTAAAATCTAAGCCTTATTGGATAGCAGCAAATAGGTTAAAGACGGGATGTCAAACATGTGGGACACGTTTAAATTAAAACTGCACCAGAACCATCAACTGAAGCATTATATTCAATCTGGGGATCCATATAGAGGGACAGCATACAAATAGTAGAAAATTAAGTTCTAATTACTGTATAAGTTAATTTTTTGTGCGAAAACCTACAAGAAATTTTCCAGCATTAGTTCGGCCGAAAGCGTAATCCGAGGTGAATTTGAATAAGTAATCTAAAATAAATTGAAAATGAAACGAGAATCCAACATTTAAATCTGATCTTATTGTTCAATACTTATTTAAACATTCTCAAAAACATATTTTAAGTGTGTAAAAGAATCTAATATAAGACACTGAATATAAATCAAACAGAAAGATAACAATTAACAGTCCAATAAGTAGTGTACAAAGTAATCGAAGTACATTATGTTAAGATCACGGCTCGAGCTTCACAGTGAATTCATTTAATGTGAAATTCGGCCGGAATAATCACTTTGTGTGAATTTGAATATGTAGTCTAAAATAATTGAAAACGAGACGAGAACCTAACTTTTAAATCAGTTATTACGTTCAATAGTTATTTAAAAATTCTCAAAAACATATTTATAGTGTTTAAATATAATAAGAAACACGCTTTCAATGCAGCACAATCTCTTTGCTGTTGAAGTCAGATGGAAAACGATTTGTTAAAAACGAGGAAGAATCACGTGTTCAACATCAAGAACGCAGGTGTAGTTAAAAGACATAATTTAAATACAAGCGAGAACCAATCGACTATAATAAATAGCGCTCCAAGCGACATCTTTAAGAAAGTTGATAGTTTGTAGTTTTTGGGCATTGATGCTGTATAAATCAAAGCGAGGTTTACCCTGGTGAAATAACCCGCTCTCAATACATCGAAATACCGTCTCCTAACCAAGACGTTCATGTTTATGTAGAATATAATATTTGTATCAAACACGGGTGTAGTTAAAAGACATCATTTAAACACGACCGAGAACTAAACCTGCAAAGTGATCTACGATACCACGACCACGTGGTGATATACGCTGATACGGCTGAACTACGTTACCGACAAATCTATATTTTTTACCTTTTTTATAGTTTTAAAGTAAAAAAATGGTAGTTTTATGATTTTTCCTAAATTGTAACATCTCAAAGAATGTCCATGCCAAATTTCAAGTCTCTATCTTTAACGGTCGCTTCAGGAATTTAAGATCATCAGTGAGTCAGTCAGTTACACATGGGGCTGTATATATTATATACTCGCCTACGGCTCGATGGGGGCTCCGCCCCCATGCCCCCTTAGGAGTTGCCCCCTAGTTTGAATGAATAAAAAGTCAACTTTGAAATAGTTTAGTTCTACAGAACTGGACAGCCAAGACAGTAACCAAACCGTTTAATACACACAATTCACAATCAATAGTAAAAAAAGCTTTGATAATCTCCTATGAATCGGTTTTAATACCCCTTCTCAGTAAATAGTTTAAAAAATTTGAGTTGTGAAATAATAATTATTTATGTAAATATTCTAGGTGTTTAGCTGGATGGAGGGTCCAACCCAATAATTGGTTGCCCCAATGCCGTAAATTACTGTCAAAACCTCATACAATGAACAGGCTAGTTGAGGACTCAACTCCCATGGCAGTAACAGAAGCCGCCAATACACACTACTCACAATTGATAATAATAAGCTTTGAAAATTGCCCACGGCTCATGGTTTAATTCCACTCCCTAGTTCCCCTTAATTCGTTAAAAAATATAATGGAGTTGTAAAATATTAATGAACTATGTAAATAGTCATGTTAATAAATTGTTATGTAAAAAGTTTAAGATACGATTATGATTGGACATGATTGAGGTAATAGGTGTTCCTGAAAAGATAAAAGTGGAATAAAATTATAAGTTTATATGGAGGATCGTTGAATGTAATAGAAGAGAAATAAAACAAAAGAACGTATTATTAATATACGTAACAAAGTTACGTAAATTAATAATACGAGAAAGATATTTGAAATTTATAAAATATATATTATAGGCTAAGATGCTTCAGTTCCGCCACGGGGAGGCCAAGAAACTCAGGAATCATATATTTACCATACAAAGAAACGATAACAATTTCATCTTCCAAAATCAGCAATTATTAAATGAACAACTTTAAATATTATATACTTCCCTTAAATTCTGTTGAAGTTACAGAGATATTTTACAAGTTCAGTGAATGCAAAATTCGAACTTCAAATACAATATAACTGTAGTTAGTTCTACTAACAAGTTATATGAAATTTCAGTCATAATAAAAGTTGCATATCGTTCTTAAAATAACGATTTGAGATACGACAAAAAGTGAAAGGTCTAAAGTTTGATTTATGTCACTTATTCACAAACAATCTATACTTTAAAGTATACGTAACAGAGAAATAAGTTAATAATCAACAGATAAATCACATAATATTAGCTGGCATTATTTACAATTTTACTAAGATCATGAAAAAATCACGTCTACATATGGTAAACCCCTCATATAAATAAATAAGTAAACATTAAAAATACATACTGGAAGGTTAAGGATCAACAAAACGTTAAATAAAGACACACAATATTTACCGGCATTGATTATGAATTATTTTTAAGTTCTATTTTTTAAGACTGTTATACTTCTAAATACAGTGAATTTGCTTTAAATATTGCTGTCAAGCTAAGGTAATACAATCTTTAAGCTTATGGGGAAGCAAAATTCAAAATTCAGCAACATAGAGCTAAATTAAATAAAATGTTTTGCAGTATATGAAAGAGCAATAAAAAACTTGAATTAGGAATACAACTCCCTTCTTCAATCTCTGTGTATCGACTTAGATAGTAAAATCAAATAATATATTCGCTAAAATCGTCTCAAATAATTTAGAAGCCAACCGTTTTTGCCGCTAGAGCATGAAAACTGAAATAACTTCACATGTCTTGAAGGGATTTGTGGTCGTTACATCTAAAAATGAGCTTAAACAACTGTAAATATATAACACATAACATAACAATACTATAACCTGAAAATTGACGGAAGGAAATACGCCAATTTGTCGAAATATTGGTTTTCAAATATCCATAATAGGATTAAAATTATATTCCTACGAGAAAATTGCCTTGGAAAAGCTACGCAAGAATCGTTACGAAATAGAATAATTTATAAAACATCTTATTTCATGAATGCGATAATAACTTAAACTTACTGGAGTGTAGTTAAATTTGTTCAATAATATAAAGACGAGAACTAAACCTGTTAACTGATCATCACTAAAACAGTAAATGAAAATGTCTGTGTAAACTGTCACCCGAAATGGGAATCCCATCCATAGCAGAAGAAAATTCTCCATTGGTAAACTTTCAAGCTAGCGCACATGCTGCCTTAGTTACAATTTGAGCATTATTGCCGTATGAATCAAGACGAATATTCCCATGATGACATAGCCGCTCTCAATACAGCAACATAACGTCGTTCAAGTAAAATTAATGAATATCTTCCAATGAATACGATGAGGGTATCAAGCACGGGTGTAGTTGAAAGAAATCATTTAAAAACGAGCGAGAACTAAACCTGCTAAGTGATCTACGATACCACGCGGTGATGTACGCTGATACGGCTGAACTACGTTACCGACAAATCTATATTTTTTTAGCTTTTTATAGTTTTAAAGTAGAAAAAATTGTAGTTTTATGATTTTCCCTAAATTGAAACATCTCAAAGAATGTCCATGCCAAATTTCAAGTCTCTATCTTAAACGGTCGCTTCAGGACTTTACTATCATCAGTGAGTCAGTTACACATGGGGCTGTATATATTATAGACTCGCCTACGGCTCGATGGGGGCTCCGCCCCCATGCCCCCTTTGGGGGTTGCCCCGAATTCGTTGAATAATTTAAAGTCAAGTATTGAACAGGCTAGTTCCACCAACTAACTGGACAGCGAAGACAGTAAAAAAACGCGCTAATACGCACTCTTCACAATCAATAATAATAATAACAATAATATCCTTTGAAAATATTTCACGGGGCTCAGCCCCCATGCCCCCTAGTTGATTTTACTAATTTCGTTAATCATTCACAAAGTCTCAAATAATGAACTTTCTAGTTCCACTAAAGTACTGAACAGGCTAGTTCCATCGAAGTTTTGAAAAGCTAAGTTTTAAATTACGTGTAACTCTACTACAAAAGTGTGTGATACTAACTCCTCCACGTTACCAACCACTTGGTCTGGAACGTCAACGATTTTAGATGCGGCACAGAAAAATTGCAATGGGGCAAAATTAATCCAAATTAAGTATCTTTAAATTAAATTTTCATTGATAAAAAAAATGTAATGTGCCCACTATAGCAAAACAATAATGCTAATAAATAGAAAATAATTGATTATGTGAAAATAACTATTAAAATAATAAAATAATCAAGCTATAATAATAGAAAGTAACACTTAAACCAAATCTAGCATCGCCAACCACGATATTAAAAGAATCGGAAAATGAAAACTAATAAAAATTGAAGTTTTGAAAAGCTAAGTTATTAATTTACTTGTAACTCTACTAAAATGTGTGATGCTAACTATTCCACGTTACCAACTACTAAGCCTGAAACGTCAACGAGTTAACATGCGTCACATTAAAATTGCAATGGGTCAAAATTATTCCAAATTAAGTATTTTTAAATGAGATTTTCGTAAATTTTAAAAATAATGTTATATGCCCATTAGAGTAAAACAATAATGCTAAAAAATAGAAAATAACCAATAGTAAGTGTGAAAATTACTATTAAAATAATAAAAAATCAAGCTATGCTAGTTAATACTCTTAAGAAATTAAAAATACAATTTGAACTAAATATAGTATCGCCAACCACGATATTAAAAGAATCTGCTGATACAAACTAATTAAAAATAAAAACTTGTAAATTTCAGGATATAGAAGAAAAACGTTTAAATTACTGAAATAGCAAATAACATTCAAATCAATAAGCGAAAACAAGAATTTAATAACATGAAAACAAAATCATAGGAAATAATAAAAACGGGGTAGATTCGCAAAAAACCCCTACTATTACAAACTACTACTAATTATAAGAATATAAAATCTAGACCTGTGAAATAATAATTTATCCATAAAAACCTGTTAGTTTTGTTCAATAGCCGTTTAAAAATTCTTAAAAACATATTTTAAGTGTGTATTAAAATAAAATATAAAACACTGATTATAAACAATGCAGAAAGATAATACTTAACTGTCTATTAAGTATCGTACTAAGTAATAGAAGTATATAACGTTAAGATCACGGCACGAGCTACACAGAAAATTCATTGAATGCGTAATTCGGCTGAGGGGTTCACATGGGGTGAATTTGAATAAGTAATCTAAAATAAATTGAAATTAAACAAGAACCTAACATTTAAATCTATTACTTTTGTTCAACATTTATTTAAACATTCTCAAAAATAAATTTTAAGTGTGAAAAATTCGAATATAAGACACTGAATATAAATCAAACAGAAAGATAATAATAAACTGTCTATTAAGTATTGTACAAAGTAATCGAAGTATGTTACGTTAAGATCACGGCTCAAGCTTCACAGAAAATCCATTCAATGCGAAGTTCGGCGGAGAATAATCCCGTGTGAATTTGAATAAGTAATCTAAAATAAATTGAAACAAAACGAGAACCTACATTTAAATCTGTTAGTTCAGCTAAACAGATATTTAAAAATTCCCTAAAACATATTTATGATGTGAGTAAAATATAAAAGAAACGAGCTTTTAATGCAGCATAATCTCATGGCTATTTTGAAGTCAAATGGATAACGGTTTGTTATATGTGAGGGATACTAATGTTGCCAACAGCAAGGAAGCAGGTGTAGTTAAAAGACATGATTTAAATACAAGCGAGAACTAAGCGACTATTCACCCGCCATGGGAAATTAATTCATAGTAGGATAAGAAAATTCACCTTTGGTAAACATTCAAGATCGCGCATATGCTGCATAATCTACAAATTAAGGAATTATCACTGTATATATTATCGAGTATAACCCTGGGTCCCTGGTGAAATAACCCGCTCTCAATACAAAATAACGCCGTAGTTTACAATATATTAGAGTCTATCCATCGAAGGATACAATGAGTATATCAAACACGGGTGTAGTTGAAAGAGATCATTTAAACACGAGCGAGAACTAAACCTGAAGAGTGATCTACGATACCACGCGGTGATATACGCTGATACGGCTGAACTACGTTACCGACAAATCTATATTTTTTACCTTTTTATAGTTTAAAAGTAAAAAAGTTGTAGTTTTATGATTTTTCCTAAATTGAAACATCTCAATGAATGTCCATGCCAAATTTCAAGTCTCTATCTTAAACGGTCGCTTCAGGAATTTAAGATCATCAGTGAGTCAGTCAGTTACACATGGGGCTGTATATATTATGGACTCGCCTACGGCTCGATGGGGGCTTCGCCCCCATGCCCTATTAGGAGTTGCCCCCTAATTTGAATTAATAAAAAGTCAAGTTTGAAATAGTTTAGTTCCACACAAGATCTGAACAGCCAAGACAGTAACAAAACCATCTAATACTCTAAATTCACAATCAATAGTAAAAAAGCTTTAATAATCTATTAGTGTGTTTTAAAACCCATCCTTAGTAAATAGTTTTAAAAAATTGAGCTGTGAAATAAATATTATTTATGTAAATATTCTAGATGTTTGCTTGATGGAGGGTCCAACCCAATAATTGGTTACCCCAATTCCGTAAATTACTGTCAAAACCTCATACAATGAACAGGCTAGTTGAGGGCTCAACTCCAACGACAGTAAAAGAAGCCGCCAATACACACTACTCACAATAAATTGAACAGGCTAGTTGAGGGCTCAACTCCAACGACAGTAAAAGAAGCCGCCAATACACACTACTCACAATAAATAATAATAAGCTTTGAAATTTGCCCACGGCTCATGGTTTAATCCCACTCCCTAGTTCCCATTAATTCGTTAAAAAATATAATGGAGTTGTGAAATATTAATGAACTATGTAAATAGTCATGCTCAAAAGTTGTTGTGTAATCATGGTTTAATCCCACTCCCTAGTTCCCATTAATTCGTTAAAAAATATAATGGAGTTGTGAAATATTAATGAACTATGTAAATAGTCATGCTCAAAAGTTGTTGTGTAAAAATTTGGAGATACGATTATGATTGCACATGATTGAGGTAATAGCTGTATTCTGAAAGGATAAAAGTTGAATAAAATTATAAGTTTATGTAGAGGATCGTTGTATGTAATAGAAGAAAAAAGGGACAAAATCAAGATATTTGAGATTTAAAAAAAAATTGTATAGGCTAAGATGCTTCAGTTCCGCCACGGGGTGGCCAAGAAACGCGGGAATCATATATGTACCATATAGAGAAACGATAACAATTATATCATTCAAAATCAGCAATTATTAATTTAACAATTTTAAATGTTATTTATATTAGTTCAGAAAATTAATAAAAATAGAGCCCTAGTAGTATGTTATAGATCACAGGGTATTAGGTACTATAATCATGAAGTCTTAAAGTCTTTATATAGTCTTAAAATGAAGAAAGTTGCAGCTTAAGAACCATAAAATCGGCGTACATTATGCATTTTCAACCAATGGTAGTAAATAAAACCAATTTTGAAATAATAGCCAAAAAAGGATTATTGGTTAAATTAAAATATACTGAAAGAGTAATAATAATTGATAAGCATAGAATAGTTTTCAATTACAACAATAATAGGGTAAATCGGGACTTTAGGTGAGAGCACTGCATTGAGGAAGTTTGACGGACAAAGTGGCAGCGAGAAAAATTACTAATGAGTTTAATTCAATTGGTTATTATAATATTTCTCAGCCTGATGGGTCATCAGATAAACGTTAGCGAAGGTAAGAATGGAAAGTTTAATCGTTCTATAACTTAATATGTTCAATCGTTTCCTAAACTAAAATCTAAGCCTGATTAGACAGCAGCAAATAGGTCAAAGACCGGATGTCAAACGTGTTGGGACACGTTCAACTCTTCAAAGTAAAACTGCACCAGAACTATCAACTGAAGCGCTATATTCAATCTGGGGATTCAAATAGACAGCATACAAATAGTAGAAAATTAAGTTATAATTACTGTATTAGGTAATTTTTTGTGCGAAAACCTACAAGAAATTTTCCAGCGTGAGAAAACTAAAGTCTAGAAAATGTAATAAGACCTAAAATATTTTTAGCAAGTAATATAGAAATCAAAGCGGACATCACCTGAATGTAAAGATACGCTTTCGATTAAGTAAACTTCATTTTCAATAATAACACAGCAACCAGAGGGAAAACCATACGCAAACTATGCACCCAAATGGGTATAATTATCGGGAAGAGGTGTAGTTAAAAGATATCATTTAAATACCAGCGAGAACTAAGCTACTATAATAGCGCTAAAAGCGACATCTTTAAGAACCATCGTACATCCTTACTGACACCTCGACATTTTATAATTTTTTATAATTTGAAAGTTGAAAATTTGTAGTTCTTGGACAATAATACTGTATAAATCAAAGCGAATATTACCATGGCGAAATAACCCGCTCTCAATGCATCGAAAGATCGTTGTCTACACAAGACGTTCATGTATATGCTCCGCCCCCATGCCCCCTCAGGAGTTGCCCCCTAGTTTGAATTAATAAAAAGTCAAGTTTAAAATAGTTTACTTCCACACAAGATCTGAACAGCCAAGACAGTAACAAAACTATCTAATACTCTAAATTCACAATCAATAGTAAAAAAGCTTTAATAATCTCCTATTAGTAGGTTTTAATATCCCTACTTAGTAAATAGTTTTTAAAGATTGAGCTGTGAAATAAATATTATTTATGTAAATATTCTAGGTGTTATGCTTGATGGAGGGTCCAACCCAATAATTTACTAATAATTACAAATTTACAATAATTTACTAATTTAGGGGTTGCCCCAATTCCGTAAATTACTGTCAAAACCTCATACAATGAACAGGCTAGTTGAGGGCTCAACTCCAACGACAGTAACAGAAGCCGCCAATACACACTACTCACAATAAATAATAATAAGCTTTGAAATTTGCCCACGGCTCATGGTTTAATCCCACTCCCTAGTTCCCCTTAATTCGCTAAAAAATATAATGGAGTTGTGAAATATTAATGAACTATGTAAGTAGTCATGCTCAAAGGTTGTTGTGTAAAAATTTGTAGATACGATTATGATTGCACATGATTGAGGTAATAGATGTATTATGAAAAGATAAAATAGGAATAAAATTATAAGTTTATATAGAGGATCGTTGTATGTAATAAAAGAAAAAAGGGACAAAATCAAGATATTTGAAATTAATAAAAAAAATATATGGTATAGGCTAAGATGCTTCAGTTCCGACCCGGGGTGGCCAAGAAACACAGGAATCATATATGTACCATATAGAGAAACGATAACAATTTTATCATTCAAAATCAGCATTTATCAATTTAACAATTTTAAATGTTATACATATTAGTTCAGAAAATTAATAAAAATAGAGCCCTAGTAGTATGTAATAGATCACAGGGTATTAGGTACAATAATCATGAAGTCTTAAAGTCTTTATATAGTCTTAAAATGAAGAAAGTTGCAACTTAAGAACCATAAAATCGGCGTACATTATGCATTTTCAACCAATGGTAGTAAAAAAAACCAATTGTGAAATAATATCCAAAAAAAGATTATTGGTTAAATTAAAATATACTGAGAGCCAAAAAAGCATTATTGGTTAAATTAAAATATACTGAAAGAGATACCATAATTGATAAGCATAGAATAGTTTTCAATTACAACAATAATAGGGTTATTGAGACTTTAGGTGAGAGCACTGTATTGAGGAAGTTTGACGGACAAAGTGGCAGCGAGAAAAATTACTAATGAGTTTAATTCAATTGGTTATTATAATATTTCTCATTCTGATGGGTCATCAGATATGTAGATGGTCTTAAAAAAACGTCGGAAGTAGGTAAACGTTAGCGAAGGTATAAGAATGGAAAGTTCAAAGTTCAGCTTACAAATAGTAGAAAAATTAAGTTATAATTACTGTATTAGGTAATTTTTTGTGCGAAAACATACAAGAAATTTTCCATCATGAGAAAACTAAAGTCTAGTAAATATAATAAGACCTTAAATATTATTAGCAATTAATATAGAAATCAAAGCGGACAACACCTGAATGTAAAGATACGCTTTCGATTCAATAAACTTCATTTTCAATAATGACACAGCAATCAGAGGGAAAACCATACGCAAACAACTAAGCACGCAATTGAGATTAATAATCGGGAAGAGGTGTAGTTAAAAGATATCATTTAAATACAAGCGAGAACTAAGCGACTATAATAGCGCTCCAAGCGACATATTTAAGAACCAAAGTACTTCCTTACCGACACCTCGTCTTTTTAGATTTTTTCTAATTTGATACTTGAAAATTTGTAGTTTTTGGGCATTAACAATGTATAAATCAAAGCGAGTATTACCCTGGTGAAATAAACCGCTCTCAATGCATCATAACACCAACGTCTACATAGGACGTTCATGTTTATATAGATGTATCAAACACGGGTGTAGTTGAAAGAGATAATTTAAACACGAGCGAGAACTAAACCTGCAAAGTGATCTACGATACCACGCGGTGTTATACGCTGATACGGCTGAACTACGATACCGACAAAGCTTGATTTTTAACCTTTTTTATAGTTTAAAAGTAAAAAAGTTGTAGTTTTATAATTTTTCCTAAATTGAAACATCTCAAAGAATGTCCATGCCAAATTTCAAGTCTCTATCTTAAACGGTCGCTTCAGGAATTTAAGATCATCAGTGAGTGAGTCAGTCAGTCAGTCAGTTACACATGGGGCTGTATATATTATAGACTCGCCTACGGCTCGATGGGGGCTCCGCCCCCATGCCCCCTTTGGGGGTTGCCCCGAATTCGTTGAATAATTTAAAGTCAAGTATTGAACAGGCTAGTTCCACCAACTAACTGGACAGCGAAGACAGTAAAAAAACGCGCTAATACGCACTCTTCACAATCAATAATAATAATAACAATAATATCCTTTGAAAATATTTCACGGGGCTCAGCCCCCATGCCCCCTAGTTGATTTTACTAATTTCGTTAATCATTCACAAAGTCTCAAATAATGAACTTTCTAGTTCCACTAAAGTACTGAACAGGCTAGTTCCATCGAAGTTTTGAAAAGCTAAGTTTTAAATTACGTGTAACTCTACTACAAAAGTGTGTGATACTAACTCCTCCACGTTACCAACCACTTGGTCTGGAACGTCAACGATTTTAGATGCGGCACAGAAAAATTGCAATGGGGCAAAATTAATCCAAATTAAGTATCTTTAAATTAAATTTTCATTGATAAAAAAAATGTAATGTGCCCACTATAGCAAAACAATAATGCTAATAAATAGAAAATAATTGATTATGTGAAAATAACTATTAAAATAATAAAATAATCAAGCTATAATAATAGAAAGTAACACTTAAACCAAATCTAGCATCGCCAACCACGATATTAAAAGAATCGGAAAATGAAAACTAATAAAAATTGAAGTTTTGAAAAGCTAAGTTATTAATTAACTTGTAACTCTACTAAAATGTGTGATGCTAACTATTCCACGTTACCAACTACTAAGCCTGAAACGTCAACGAGTTAACATGCGTCACATTAAAATTGCAATGACTCGCCTACGGCTCGATGGGGGCTCCGCCCCCATGCCCCCTTAGGAGTTTCCCCCTAGTTTGAATGAATAAAAAGTCAACTTTGAAATAGTTTAGTTCTACAGAACTGGACAGCCAAGACAGTAACCAAACCGTTTAATACACACAATTCACAATCAATAGTAAAAAAGCTTTGATAATCTCCTATGAATCGGTTTTAATACCCCTTCTCAGTAAATAGTTTAAAAAATTTGAGTTGTGAAATAATAATTATTTATGTAAATATTCTAGGTGTTTAGCTGGATGGAGGGTCCAACCCAATAATTGGTTGCCCCAATGCCGTAAATTACTGTCAAAACCTCATACAATGAACAGGCTAGTTGAGGACTCCACTCCCATGGCAGTAACAGAAGCCGCCAATACACACTACTCACAATTGATAATAATAAGCTTTGAAAATTGCCCACGGCTCATGGTTTAATTCCACTCCCTAGTTCCCCTTAATTCGTTAAAAAATATAATGGAGTTGTAAAATATTAATGAACTATGTAAATAGTCATGTTAATAAATTGTTATGTAAAAAGTTTAAGATACGATTATGATTGGACATGATTGAGGTAATAGGTGTTCCTGAAAAGATAAAAGTGGAATAAAATTATAAGTTTATATGGAGGATCGTTGAATGTAATAGAAGAGAAATAAAACAAAAGAACGTATTATTAATATACGTAACAAAGTTACGTAAATTAATAATACGAGAAAGATATTTGAAATTTATAAAATATATATTATAGGCTAAGATGCTTCAGTTCCGCCACGGGGAGGCCAAGAAACTCAGGAATCATATATTTACCATACAAAGAAACGATAACAATTTCATCTTCCAAAATCAGCAATTATTAAATGAACAACTTTAAATATTATATACTTCCCTTAAATTCTGTTGAAGTTACAGAGATATTTTACAAGTTCAGTGAATGCAAAATTCGAACTTCAAATACTATATAACTGTAGTTAGTTCTACTAACAAGTTATATGAAATTTCAGTCATAATAAAAGTTGCATATCGTTCTTAAAATAACGATTTGAGATACGACAAAAAGTGAAAGGTCTAAAGTTTGATTTATGTCACTTATTCACAAACAATCTATACTTTAAAGTATACGTAACAGAGAAATAAGTTAATAATCAACAGATAAATCACATAATATTAGCTGGCATTATTTACAATTTTACTAAGATCATGAAAAAATCACGTCTACATATGGTAAACCCCTCATATAAATAAATAAGTAAACATTAAAAATACATACTGGAAGGTTAAGGATCAACAAAACGTTAAATAAAGACACACAATATTTACCGGCATTGATTATGAATTATTTTTAAGTTCAATTTTTTAAGACTGTTATACTTCTAAATACAGTGAATTTGCTTTAAATATTGCTGTCAAGCTAAGGTAATACAATCTTTAAGCTTATGGGGAAGCAAAATTCAAAATTCAGCAACATAGAGCTAAATTAAATAAAATGTTTTGCAGTATATGAAAGAGCAATAAAAAACTTGAATTAGGAATACAACTCCCTTCTTCAATCTCTGTGTATCGACTTAGATAGTAAAATCAAATATATTCGCTAAAATCGTCTCAAATAATTTAGAAGCCAACCGTTTTTGCCGCTAGAGCATGAAAAGTGAAATAACTTCACATGTCTTGAAGGGATTTGTGGTCGTTACATCTAAAAATGAGCTTAAACAACTGTAAATATATAACACATAACATAACAATACTATAACCTGAAAATTGACGGAAGGAAATACGCCAATTTGTCGAAATATTGGTTTTCAAATATCCATAATAGGATTAAAATTATATTCCTACGAGAAAATTGCCTTGGAAAAGCTACGCAAGAATCGTTACGAAATAGAATAATTTATAAAACATCTTATTTCATGAATGCGATAATAACTTAAACTTACTGGAGTGTAGTTAAATTTGTTCAATAATATAAAGACGAGAACTAAACCTGTTAACTGATCATCACTAAAACAGTAAATGAAAATGTCTGTGTAAACTGTCACCCGAAATGGGAATCCCATCCATAGCAGAAGAAAATTCTCCATTGGTAAACTTTCAAGCTAGCGCACATGCTGCCTTAGTTACAATTTGATGTGTCAAGTTTTACGTATTTTGACGATGTGTGCCTTAATTTTAAGACCATTTCATCAGAATAATGTTATTAAAAATTCCTTTGATACCATGGTTGATTGATGTAAGGCTAATAAATAATTTCTAAACTTAGGTGAAACTCAAAATTTGATGTTTTATGATAATTCTAAGAATGTTCAAATTCCTGTTAAATTCTTGTGTGTAATGATTCGGAGTAACTTGAAATGGAACTCACATATTGATTTTATTGTTCCTAAAGTTTCTAAAGGCATAATTATATTAAGGAAATTTAAATTAATTGTTTCACTAGACGTTATGTTATTTGTGTATTTTAGCTATGTCCATTGATATTGAGTGTATAGTGCCATTTTTTGGGCTAATTTTAGTTAGGCTACTCTTGCTCTTTCTTTTACAAAAGAAAGCGATTAGACCGATAAGTGGTGTTCCACCGAACACCACGCACTCAATGTAGGCCTATTTTCAAGAGACTATCTGTCATGCCTATGATTTGTACTTATATTTTTTAATGATTGTTATATGTTAAAAACAATTTGAATATATTTTATATAATAAAGATGTGCACAACTATGGAACAAGAAATAGGAATTAAAATAGAATTCTGTCAATATGCCACTACTCAAGATAGTTTTAAATACTCTGCATCTAAAATGTATAATAAGTAACCTGTGAGTGTACAAGATTTACCATTAAATTATTTTTAAGTAGTAGTTAAGAAGATCACTGTTTCTATAAGATTAAAGAATATTTTAATTAACTTTTACTAAAATGTACATTTTGTTTTATTTATTGTATTTTTCAGTTATGTGGCTTAATTCTATTTAGTATTTGTAAAATCGATTCGACGCATCCTAAACACTGTTTGTATAAGTTTGTTAAATAATGTGTCCATGGAATAAAGAATATTTTATTCGATTTTAATTGGATTCTCTCTTTGTTCCTAATGATGATCGGTGTGTCTGGTCGAAATCGATCCATACACCGATCGGTGTGATCGGTGGAAATCGACTGCCATTTTCCATCTTTTCATATATTTAACTTCTGTATTCTCTGCAGTATAAGTGTAAATATATTTTGAGAGTTGTAGACGTTTGTTTTTCATTTCTGATTTCGATTTACCCTTTGTACCATCTTAATTAATTCAGATAAGTTACTCTTCCATTGCAAGGAAGTTTCTGAAACACTAAGTGATACCTCCTAATAGGCACCGGTGCCGGTGGCCGGGCCGGCCAGCGCTAGTGTGATGAGACGGGATGAGCCAGTTGAGACTTGGCTTACGTCGCCGGACGCCGCTAATCGGATACGAGATTCATGAGGGACGTAATCCTGGGAGGCGCGGCGAAATTGGACCAAATATAGCGGGGATGCTGTGATTGCGACGGGGGCGAGGGAAACTTAGCACACGTCATGGGCTTTACCAATAGAACAAATATCAATTTACAACATAATCCATAGAATACAGTTATGATTCCTCCCCGAACATTATGCAAGTTTTATCGGTTCTTAATAGCGATGTGTACCCACGTTTTAAATAAGTAAAAGTATCTTGTAACTAATTGTATCAGATAATAATCATTCATACTTTAAGACTCTGAACCAACGAACACAGCCGTCAACCATGTAGAATTGTCACAAGTCTACTAATAAAAACTGAGGAATGATATTCAGCAACCTTCGTTAATACGACAGAAAAAATCCTTTTCTGCCTGTAAAAGGAATAAGTTTAATTTTCAAGGTCACAATGATAACATATATATTATAATAATAATAATCGTATGGCTTTTAGTGGAGGGAGATCAGCAATTAACTGATAGTTCTCCTCGCCTGAAATGCCTGCACTTTTTTGTTACGTATATATAACATATATATAATATAATACCCCCCGTTGCAGCAGACCTGCGTACTCAGCGAATTTCCAAATTAGTAATATTAATTTTGGCCAGATAAACCTGTAAACCAAATCTCATCACATGCCCATAAATAGGAAAACAAATGTCTATTCTCCTTTTGATAAAAATATAGGGAAAGAGTATGCAGGTATGCTGCCATGGGGAACACTAAAAGTTGGTTTATAGCTTTAAAAAATATATATATTTCGACCATATGAAGCCATATACTTATTTTTGGTCTCTGGGCACCTCAAAACGAAAAAGTAACAAGGTCCCGAGCTTAGGTCTTACCATGAGACCTACGGTAATAGCTTATTCCCTATGGGAAATTCGCTAAAAAATAAGTGCATGCGTCTTTATTCTCCAAAATCTTAGGAAAACTGCAAAAATCAAGTTCTGTTATCTGCTTATTATGGCCTTATCTATCCCTATCTGTCCTACGCAGTGCCTCTCTAAGGCAACGAAACCTATCAAAACCATTTTCTGTTTAGGTTTCAAAAGAGAACTATCTGGACCATTTTCGGGTTGAACGCGCTGGTCATCTAAAGAATCCTTAAAAACTTCCATATCCTCGTCTTCCCGTCAATTTATATATAAGAACCCCTATCATCAAATCTAATATTCTTTTATTTAACTCCGTAGTAAGCCACAGGTATCCCCTTCGAAATCACCACAACCTAAAAATCCCTCAACACTCACAATTTTGTTTTCAAAATCAGCTTCTTTACCCCGGTATTAAGCTTTACAATAACCTACCTTTATCCTTAAATGCACGATTAATTTAGAAACCAGTTAAGGTAGTTTGGATTGTTAACTCTAACTTCTTAATATATAGGGTGTCCATCTTCATCCTTTACGAGCTTTACCAGGTAATTCAGCAAGCCAAAATGAACAAAAGATTCACTTAAACTTAAACATACGTTCTGAAATGCTTCGTTAAGCCGCTAGCCACCATTTCGTTTTTTACACTCAATAAATTTCATTTCAGTAACGGGTAGTTGTATTGAGTTCATACTAGTATACGTGTTGCTCGAAATCGAGCAATTTATTTTAATACAATACAAAAGTTACTTTTAGCTCTAAATCAATTACATCCGACCAATCCAATATTGTGAATCTCTTTAATCACCAAAACTACACGTACTTACAGATGATTATTATCATATGTTTAAAATGTTTTATTCAATCCCAATGTTATTTAAATGGGAAACTTTGAGATTTCAATGGTGGATAGCGCCTTTATTTTCAGTCCGATTCTCATCAATTTTTGGCGGAAACAACTACAGACCAAGCCCCATCCAATGACATAAAAAACTTGTAAATCGGTTGAAAATTGTAGGAGGAGTTCTCAAGACAAAAAAACCCTTAGCGTATTAAATAAGTATAGATTTGGCACGTACCTTTATCTCACCAAAGTTCATTTTCAGGAAAATATATTTTCCTACGACTGTCTGTGAAAACAGTTGTTTACGCACTCAATACTCGTCGCAAAACAGGCGATTGCCGTATTCATTTTACTTTGCGCACGCTAGATTTACTTTGCGCACGCTAGATTTACTTTGCGCACGCTAGATTTACTTTGCGCACTCCAGTGTTTAAACATCAGAACACCAAACAATTTGCATTAGCCAGCAAGGAAACGTTGATTAGTCAGGAATTAAGTTGGCAACACTGGATATAAACATCTGATCTATTGTTGTCCATGTGGTCGTTTTCTATTGAATCAACATAAACATAACCTACAAACCAGCTACGGGTGAGCTACCGGTACGTAAGTTAGGTGCGCAATGATCAACTATGACAGTGACTTTAGTAATTTAAGTGACTTATTCCCTGACGATCTTGCTAAGACTGCTAAAACAGTGGCGTTAAATCTTCTGCATGAAAAATCCAATGAATTTTTTACTAAATGTAGGAAGTGCATAATACAGGCTATCATAAATATATATCACTATCTTGAGATAGGGACCTCACATAGATGGTATTTTAACATGAATATTAAACTTTTATACTTATTTAAGAAATATTTGGCAGTCGTAGGAAAAATTTAATATGCAACTCGTGCGAAAAGTGCCTTCACTGCACTCGAGAGAAATTATTCCGCACTCGCCTGCGGCTCGTGCATAAACATTTCTCTCGAGTGCAGCAAATCGGCACTTTCCGCACTTGTTGCATAAATAACTATTTCCTTCCAATGTTTACTTTCAAAATAGCGGTCATTTTTTATCCTCAAATGTCTCAAATGTAATTGTTATCCTCAAATGTCTCAAAAACGGTAAATTTAATAAAGATTTTACGATAGTTTAAAAAGTTGAGAACTTTAATGATATAACAATGATACCAAGTTTGTCTGCAGAAAAATATAGATTTTCCATCATAATTAATGCAAATTTAGGTTATTTTAATAAAAAATCGCAATAACTCTATCATTTCTTGTCATATCTGTCACATCTTGGTATCAGAGTTTAGATAATTTAATTTGTTAACTTTTTTGTCTCTTGTAAAATTTTGATATAATTTACCGTATTATAGATATTTGAGTTTACAAATTTACAATGGCCACCATTTTTAAAATACAGATCGCGGAAAAAATGTTTTTTTCTAGAACACGAGAATGCCGTGATAAATGAACATTCCAAATATTAACTCAATACAATTACTCATTACGGAAGTAAAAATTAATAAATGGCGGCTGGGGCTTAACTACTCATTTTAGGACATATGTTGATGTGAAATTTTTGTTTATTTTGGGTTGCGGGAAAACCTAGAAAAGTTTGTAAAGGTAAAAGTAATTTAGCTATTAGCTTTAAATAGCTTAGCTGGACATCCTATAAGCCAAAAAATAAGGCTTCTAAAGTTAATTAAAAACATATTTAACAATAATTTTTAAGAATCTTCAAAGCTGTCTCAGGCTACTAGCTGTTAATTAAACGAAAATTTTTACTCTTCGGCATTACTTAATGTGGAGGAAAAAGAAACTTGATTAGAAACAATTAAGTTTGATTGAGGGGGATTCTTCCCTTAGCGGACAGTACATTGTTTAAATGTGAAACTTGTTGTAAAACTTTTGTGAAGTTACTCTACTTTATGTGTTCACAGAGGTCTTGGATAAGTAATTAATAGTAAAATATTACTACGGTAATATAGAAATTAAAAATTCCCTCCTAAATCGGCCTTTCCTCTGCATTATGTAGAATTTTCCTTGATTTTTATTATTAAATAAATTTTCATACTATATTCAAAAAAATGAACTGATTTTTAACAGTCCTCCAATAGAGTTTTTTTTAAATCTTATCACGGAGTAGGAAAATCCTGTTTTGTTTAGCTCCGGATCTATGAGACATTATTACCAGTATGAAACTATGTGCAGCTTGAATGGATATGTCGCAATAAGTTCAATTGTAAAATGACCTAAGACTTTACAAAACGCCGCCTTTTTGTAAGAATTTAATCGTTTCTCCAATAATGCGACCACCAATACTTAAGGAATTTTGTTAAACAGCGGATTACGCTAGCATTATTGTGATTTGATAATGGTTTCTCAAAAGGGCTAAGATGAAACTAGCCTTTTTAGAAAAAAAATTATCAACAGTCTTTTTATGAATTCCACGGTGCTTTTATATATATATATATATATACACGTTCCATGTCATATAGAAAAATTAAATTTGATTGGTTTAACTTATACTTCACCAAAATTGAATAAATTCAATTGATTATAAAAATATAGCAACGCATAAATGTAAAGAAATATAAAATTAAAAATGTTGATGAAACGTAAAAAGTTGCTATTCTAAAGGAATATTGGTTGCACAAAAGTATAAATTAAAGACATGCCATTGATTGTTTTTGCACAAAAAGAGTTAAAATTAGTCAATAGCTAACTGTGTCTTTGTATTCTACTGTACTAAAAAAAAACAAAAAAAAACAAAAAAAAACAAATTGAGTTAGTTACATAAAACACGTTACTTGTTTAGGTGCACATTTCAAAATTGAATTACACGTAACACTACTTTTGAATCATAAGTCAGGTTTAATATAGTTTTTTTGTAATCCTTTTTAATATAACCTTGTTGGTACATATGACAACAAGAAAGAAGAGGATTGTGGGAAGGCGACGCTAGCGCCATGCGGTGGTGTACAGTTTGTTCGTTTTACAATCGGGCTGAAACCATTTAGGCGTTTTGCAGATGGAAGCTGCAAGCGACTGCAGCCCTGACAACGGCCAGGACAAGTTTGCAAAAACGATGAAGAGAGCTCAGTCGCATTACAAAACAACTAGAATCATTACAAAAAGACTACAATAACATGCCCAATTGAAATACTAAGCTTTATTTTACAAAAAGTCGACGTTTTGTATAAGTTCTAAGCCTTTTTTTAAAAGGTTGATTTTACAATTCTACTGTGACAGATATATAAATTAATGCTAACAAACTCATAACTTTTGATAAAATGATCAGTAACGTGAATTTATGTGCGTCTCCAGTGAACATAAACTACTTACAATAATCCATATCTGCTAGATAACACCGGTTAGATAGTCTAATCGTACATCGGGGCAAGTTGATGATATATGTCCGAAGTTGCGCATTCAGTTGAACAATGCTAATCAATGGGGTAGACCCTGTCTGGATGCTGTAAAATGAACTTGTAAATTATGTTTTATTAAATACTAGAGATCGTACATTGATCGAAATTCAATAAAAATTTAATTTATTAATACTTGTTTAATACGCTAAATGTTTTGACAACTTCTTCTACAATTCTTAACTGATTTTCAAGTTTTTGGTGTCCGAAAGAGCTTGGTCTGTAGTTGTTTCTGTCACAAATTGATGATAATTGACTGAAAATAAAAGCGCTATCCATCATTCAAATTTTAAAATTGCTCATTACAATAACATTGGGTTGAACATTATATGTGCGCTGTAAATAAGTGTAGTTTTATATGATAAGTGATAATCCCAATCTTGGATTGGTCGGGTACTAGTTTTATCAATATCCAAATTAAATTGCTCGTTTCCAAGTAACACAAGTAGTTCCTTAGTCTGTAATAAAATTTTTTAACTGGTACCACTATGCCATAGTTATAACTAAGATTAATCAAATACATAAAAACTGTAAATTTATGGAATAAAAAAGCAAAGAAGAACGTTTTATCATCTCTCTTAAAATTATTGCTTTTGGTTGAGAGCCTCTCCAATGAATGATTGAGCTCTTAAAAGCATTGAGACCCAGGTGATTTAAACAATAGTGTCTCTGATTTTCTTTAAATTAATTAATAAAACAATTTTAATTACACAATTTAAGAGCAAGGCTTTATTGTAAAGTTTTTTTTAATATTTCCGTAGAATTCATGATGAGTTCTAATAAAAGCTTTAAAAAAGTTCTAATAATTGCTTATTGAATAACGTCTTCATTTAACTAACCCAAACTCAAATAAGATGGCTAGATTAAATCAATGTTCATTTTTTCACCATGAGCGAAGGATTATTTTCAATCACAAATTATTTAAATACAAATGACAAATATGGTCAGTTATTTTAAAATCAAAACTCTACCTGTCGTTAATGATATGTCGTGCATGATATCGGTTCTCCACTTGTTATGAGGTATTCTTGGTGGTTTAACACAAAACTGAACACATTACTACCGATCCCCGTGCGGTTAGGTGTGAGGATGGACCGTAGTATCCCTTGCTGCTAGGAGCTGACCAGCGACAGCGCGTGCTGGAGGGTCCTAGGAGCACTTTGCGAGGGCTGATGTGCCTCGCACTTTGATTGTTTCCTTTAGTGTCGCAACTTACATCCCTGTTCTTCATAAGAAGGGCCAGCGATCTCGCATTACTTATATAGATACGTTTTACGCTGAACAGCGTGCTGTTCTCAAAACGTCTTTCTAAAAAATATTAATAAAAATTTATCAGCACTAAGAAAACTTTATTTTGGACTAATTTTTAATTTCAGTAAGGTAACCACGGACGTTATTGAGAGAATAACATATTTAATTGACACCACTCCTCATTCACACTCGAGTCATATTCTTAGCGTCTCAAAAGTGCGTCTCATATAGTAATATCAGGTCTAAATACAGTTTTGAATTTTGTTTACTTAGTTTAATTTAGTTTTTGTTCCGTACCTCCATTTTTCTAAAACGGGCACTGCACATAAACATTGTTAAATTTTTTCATTTTTAAAAGTTTAATTCAATAAAGATATTATAAAAAAAATCAAGTAAATAGTTTGTTTAGTTATCCTACCTGCTCCTCCGAAGCGATGTGATGGTCCTGGGGAGAAAAGTTCAGAAAGCGTGTGGGTTTAGTGGGTACGACTCATACAAGTCCCATACAAAGTCGTAAATACCCCCGTCACAGCAGACCTGCGTACTCAGCGAATTTCCAAACGATCTTGAGATATTGTTTTTTCCCCATTAACACCATAGGAATGGGTATGTAGGTTTGCTGCCTTGGGATGTTGTTAGAAAATGTTAGTTTTGTTAGGAAATGTAATAGTTACGAGGTAAATGTCAAACTGTATCAATTTTCAGCACTTTTTAATTTTCCCCATAAACCCCATGGGGGTGAGTAAGTAGGATTGCCACCATATGGGTGTTGAAAGCAAACATCAGTTAAATCCTACCTAGTGAATGAACATACCAAATATTATCAAGTTATGGTGTTCTTTTCATTTTCCCCATAGACCCCATTGGGGTGAGTACGTAGGTTTGCCACCATGTGGGTGTTGTAAGCAAATATCAGTTGAACCTTACCAAGTGAATGTACATACCAAATTTTATCAAGTTATTCCAATAAATAAGCGAGATACAGGGTTTTGTTGAAAACAGCATAAGATTAACATGGAAAACTTATTTTTGGCTTTTCTCTGTAACCTGTTAAGCCAAGTTAAAAATTCAAAATATTAAATTGTTTGTTTTTTTTAAGCTCTTTTAAATGGTTTTAGTTAAAATTGTTGAATTTTGAAAATTATGCTCCAAAAATGCAAAAAAAACCATTTTTGACCCCTTTGAAACCCCATAAAACCCCGTTCCCATAACCCGATCATGCTGGTTTGCGAACTCATGAAAATAGACCTAGCCTTACACCTTCATACCAAATTTCATCAAAATCGGAGGTCCCTGTCAAAAGTTATCAGTACCACGGACACATAGATATATAGATACATATATATATATACATATATATGAATATGAACAAATGGTGTTTTTGGCTTCTGGGGACCTCAAAATGAAAAAGTAACATGGTGCCGGGCTTAGGTCTTAATATGGCTACTACCGTAATAGCGTATTCCCTATAGGGAAATTCGCTAAAAGGATTCCCTTTTCCTTCTAAGAAACAAATTTCAACCTATGTTAACTATAATACAACTATAAATGTTACAAATAAAACATTTTATCAGGGAGTAACACTATGGGTGTACGGTAGGCTACTCATCCGTAATCCCGCATGACTCCATAATCTAGAGGCCACTTGGCCGGCTCAGCTGCGAGTTAATCTAGTTTACATGGCAAGTATAGGCTCACTGGTTGATGATGGTTAGTTATCAAGCCAAGGTAATATACTCTTACATCCACTTTATTACTTTTTAAACTTTGAGTTTTTCTCAATCATGTAGGTGGTGTCAATTTATTCAAGGCCTTAAACACTATTTCCATCATAACGCATGACAAACGGACCTTTTCCGTCATGTAAATTGTCTGCAAAGTTGCAACAGCTGCTGCTAGGACAAAGTCAGAGCGCTCTGACGTAAAACTCTGTGTCTAAATCTTAAGAGGCAATATCTAAACAATAATGTTTAATATATTGCTGGGTTTATTTATTTAAGTATTTCTAATTTCAGTATAAGAGTCAATCGAATAGTGTAAAACTGTTTTTCATCCTGCATAGAATGATGCCAATGAAGAAGTTATTTATTGCTTATAATGTTAAAGAGTAACCGAAAAGACATTACAAAAAATACGTAAAAATAATTAAGTAATGATTTTAAGTTCATTTACTCTTTTACTACATTATTCGGTTACTTTTCCAATCTACATTCATTACCATGACAGTTCTTATGTTGCAACTCGGCCTCCCAACTAATTTCATGCGAAAATATTCTCCTAGACCCATTTCAGTGTTCCAGCGAGAATTTCATGATTACATATTTGTAGTTAACTCATTCCAACAGAAAAGATTACCACCGCTTCTCAACCATAGGACGGACGGTCGTATTACGACACTTCCGGTGGACATCAATCATGGTCCAGCTGATAGCCGGTCGTGTTATCTACCAGCGCAGGTTACAGAGTCATACGTCCCGGCCTGGGGCGTCCCTCGTGGCCTACGAGTTCATCCACCCTTCCTGTACTACAATAACTGTTCATATACAGAGTGTTACATTTACTACGCAACCCATAATTTAAAATTAAACATTTGATTTTTAATCACATTTATCACAAATATGTATAGGATTTTAATAATATTTTGTATAGTTTTTGTGTTAAAATAGAAGATAATTTACATTTATACAAAGTTACGTTTTCTTTAGTTCAGTCCTGGACACCCATTTTTTATGTGTATATAATTATTCCATTATTACATTTGTTATACTCGTATCAAGTCCTTCAATATTTTGTGGATTTTGCATATGCTTTTACATGTCTCCCAAGTAAATTATATAGAAGGCTTGAATTCTAGGGATATCAAACGGTAAATTTACTATCCAATTTAAGTTTTCTTTTTTTAAGACTAATGGGAAATGAATCGCACCCTCATTCGAGATCTCCAGATTCAAGCCATTTACAATTATTTACAATTATTATACATTTACATTTATTTTTATTATTATTATTTTAGGATATGTAAGTAATAAGGCGCATGAACATATCACAAAATATTGAAGAAATTGATATGTGTATAACAAATATAGTAAGTTTTGTAACAAGAGCCCCTTAAGAAAAAGGTATCAGGGAATTCACTAAATAGAACATAGCATTACTAACGTTAATGTTGGTCTGTGCACCAAAGCTAAACCGAGGACCATTAATATGCATTGAATTGTTTGAATAAATATGATTAACACTAAAATGTATAATATACATATATCATATAAAAGGTATGTGTATTATGTTTGGGAATTTTAACTAAGAATCTTGGGTTGCGTTTTAAACAAAACGCAGTATATTATAGGATATTGTGTGTAGGGCACATCTAAATTACTCACAAGCAGTAATTTTAATTCATACTTTAACTTTGAGATGGAGATGATAACATATATATTTAAAGGATTTGATTTCTGTGGTTTCTGTGATTAATTGTCTCGTAAATATCCTAACAAAGCAATATCCAAGCAATAAAAACTACTGTCACTTGATAAATAAAAACTACTCTCACTTGATAAATAAAGACTGATATTTTATGTTTTTATTTTCTAATGATAAATTTTGGCCTTTTCTTCCGCCGACCGATCGTTGTTTTTTAAATAAATTTAAATTTTTTGTATAAAAGTATTGTGAGATACTTAATTAAAACAATAATGTTAGTAGACCTTTGACCCAAATGTTGGAAATTTAAAAAAAAAGCAGTTTACAATAATAATTAAAGAAATCATCTGTATTATAATATTTTTTATATTTGTAGATTTGTTTAACGGGGTTCTTTTATTGAATTCACGTGAAATAAACAGTTCTTTGCTTGGTAATGTTGTGCATCCAAAATATTGTGCAAATTGAAATAAATAGGTGTTGGTATTAACAAGGTAAATTGATCCTGTTTAGTAAAGGTTTCATAATTTATTGTCGGCATATTTGAGTGTAAACTTAAACGTTGGATTAAGACATGTATTGTTAGCTCTATCTAATCTCGACAGATATCTCTTGCAAACATTACAACACACAGATGACTAATTCATTATTGAACATTGATATCTCAGTTACGAGCTAATAGGGTTTCGACCGTGAAATTACCGTTTTATGTGTTAACTGATTGATTTTGTTACATCTATTGATTTAAGTAAAATGAGTCCAAATCGCCGTAAGCCTAATGCGGTTGTTCCGCAGTCTGGCGTCACTTCCGGTGGTCATTAATCAGCCGGATATCCGGTCGTGTTATCTACAAGCACAGGTTACAGGATTACACGCCACACCTCGGGCCAGTGTCTGACCCTCGCCTCGGCTCACCGATTTATTGGCTAACATGGCTCGGTTGAGATTACAAAAACATCTAAAAACTCTGTAAGTGAAAATATTTACTATATTTACGAAAAGATACTTTATGAAAAAAACTTTAATTCTTAAACATAATGTAGGTCGCACATTTTAAATAGATTTTATAACTATAAACAGCAGTGTTAAAAATAAATTAATAAAATTCCAGATATTAATAAAGCTCTGCTAAGTTTAATTCAAGTTTACACCAATGTATCACCTGTACACAGTATCTGTTGATAAAAACTATACATACCTTCCAATATTTGGTTGCAACATAACATTTACACAAAGTTACAAACTGTTTACTCTATTTAGTAAAATCCAAAAATTATATCCTCAAATTTAGCTTTTGCTTCATAAAAAACGTTTTTCAGTACCCGGTACAATATAATTTATTGTAACCTCTCAAATATTTACTTAGCCCGAAGACAAACTGGAGTAAAATATAGAAGTAGGAATTATTGGAAAATATCCTTCAGCATAAGGAGTATAGTAATGAAGCTCAATGTCACCATAATTTCTAACCTGGATGTGATGGAGAATGAGTTGTGATATGACTAAATTTATGAGGCATTGCAATAAAGTACTTGATGAAGATCCTCCTTGCGCTAACTCAATCTACCTCCTGTAGCCTAGCACCAAGACTAATTTACTTGTGATTATGACGCGATATTTATGTTTAAATTAAATAGTCTAAAATTACATTAAAAATTGATTAGCTTGATGGAATTTATTACCATCTCCATGTATCTCACTTTAACTTCAGGTTGTTAAGTACAAATGTATTTTAAAACATAACTATTGAACAAATTCTGTTTGGCTTTGTCTAGCTATTGAAGCTTGTATTTTGTTAAAACTCTTTGACTCTCAAAAATTTCCAAATTTTGTTATATTGTTAAACGAACACTGTTTACCATACAGTATCACCGTCATAGTAGCATCGGTAACGTGAACTAGTGCCCTGGTCATCTATAGCCGAGTGTTTAGCTTGTAGATTGCCTACTAACAGCAACATGACGCAGCAGTAAGCTTGTAATCTACAGGGTGTGTCGTGTCGTGTAGAGTTACCGCGGAGATTAGGATCTTTGTAGAGCGGTGTACGGTACTGACCTCGATTATAAGGCTCAGTAGGCTCACATCGTTTCAACTGTCTGGTTGAACTTTCAACTTATTTTTCGTTAGTCTTACGACAAAAATATATCTGTAACTGTATGTTGTCCGCTTAGTATTCTAGTTCAGAAATGTTAGTACACATGGTGCTTTCCATAATCTGGTCATTTCTTTTTTATCTTTTTCGTCATCAAAATGCATTATTTTGATTCTCTTTTTAAATTCCCTCTGTTTACTGGCCCAAAAGTAAGTTTAATTTGCTATATTTTTCACAAGAGTTGGCCTAACTGTTAAACATAAAAACTACACTTTGGTCTTCTTTACGATTGGGCTAGTACCGCATTCCGTTGGGTAAACCATACTTTTGGGCAAAACATGGTACTATATTCCATTGTTTTTAACTGATTTTCTTGAAACTTTGTACTTATTTATTGGAATAGTTAGATGAGAGCTCTCATACCTTAAAAGTTTGAAAATGATTAAATACAATTGTCCGTGCCGTTGAAAAATAACTAAATTTTCCTTGCGTTTACGATTGATTTTTACCTATATAATTTATTTACACTGTTAAGTTTATTAGGTATGAAACAAATAAGTACAAGATGTATCTACAAGAACACTTTTTTAACTAAATATTAAAAAATAAAAACAATCGAAACAGGGGAATACTGAAGATTGATTTAGTGCTTATTATAGGGGGAGGAAGACCCTTAAAAACTGAGTGAAATGACGATCTAAAGAGAGTCTGATGTTTTCATAACTTATAATTCTAAAATAATAACAACCCTAAACAATAATGATACAACTTCACCTTTCCAAACTTTATACAGGGGACTAAATTAATGTTCAAAATTATCTTATGTGTAGGGGGTGTCCTAAAAGTCCCCCTGCACTTTTTTTACAGTTGCATTTTATGAGATTACCTTATAGGGAAGTCTTAGTGGCCACTACGGGAAACTTGATAGGTCGAAAAATTTAAACCCCTTCCTTAAATCAAGGTTTTAGGGAGAAACAAGAAACATTTAAATGATAACCCCATTGATTGATACCTCTATTTAAATGACGGAGAAAGAAAAGAATTGCGAAAAATCCAGTACAACAAAGTGTAGGGTGTAGGGTAAGTGAGCGGTAGACCGCTCACGAGTCTCAGAAAAACATCACTGTAAATCATAGCCTACATTGTACTCAACTAAATTGAAAGTATTCATTAATATATAACTTCCAGCGTATTTTTATATATTTCCATTTTTCGTTGCAAATTACTCAGAATTTTATTCAGCATGCTTTCTTCAGTGATAACAAGTGAGATTAGAAACTAAGCGAAAATAACTATGGTTAAAATTAGAATTGTATATAGTTCACTAGTGTTTTCTGTTGGCCAAATATGTGTATTTTGCATTGAAAGTAATTTTATCAACCGACAAAATCCCTAGATGACTTAAAATTTTAATTCTGGTCTACTAGCACTGTGACATAAGATGAGCCTTCGGGTTTGAAAACGATCTCATTAATGCAATAAATAAAGGAAAGCTAAGGTAAAAGTTAATCCTAGGTAGGTCCTATTGGACTGCCCCACTTTAGTTCGCAGTGTCAATAATCGCTTTGAAAAGTTACTTCCCTTAATCAATATCGTTCTTAAAAAATTTAATCGCTTTTTTCACAATTGCTTAGTCTTTTCGCAATAACTTTGCATTATAATTACTAGATGGTTAAAAAATATCTCATACAGTAGACTATATAATACATGAAAATGTTTAAGGAACTTTTCAACAATGACAGGTCATTTTGCTTGAGTGCACATAGAATCAACACTTGTAATTGAAGGGTGCAGAGAAAGAACGATTGATGTCACAAAAACTAAATTTTACAGGACAGGCATTTTAAACTTTAAAACCTTATAAAACGACCAGGAATAACAATAAATAATTAAAAGCTAGTGTTTTCTTATCTACAACTAATCCTTTATTAATTTAAACTGAAGTTGTTTTAATAAAAGTAATATAATAGCTTTTATTAATAAATAAAAAAAATACTGGCTCGGACAACGAGCGTTTTTTCTCTGTAAATTAGGACAGTTAAAACTGTTGCAAATGAAAGCTTGTAATATAATTAAAAATTTCACAAAGATATTAGATTTAAACTTTTGTTAAAGCTATATATATATATATATATATATATTAGCGCATTTCCCTATAGGAAATACGCTATTACGGTAGTAGCCATGGTAAGACCTCAGCCTGGTGCCATGATACTTTTTCATTTAGAGGTCCCCAGAAGACAAAAATTCCATTCGTTTTCATATATATGTATGTACAAACATATGTATACATTATATATATATATATATATATATATATATATATATATACATACATACATATATTAATAAGTATTGTCAACTTGTGACAGCGATCTCCGATTTTGATGGAATTTGGCATGAAGGTGTAGGACTAGGTCTATTTTAATGAATTCGTGAACCAGCATAATCGGGTCATGGGAACGGGGTTTTGGGGGTTTCAAAAGGGTCAAAAATGTGATTTTAGAATTTTTTGACAATTTTTTTTAATTCAACAATTTCAACAAAAATAATTTAAAAGGGCTTAAAAACAAACAATTTAGTATCCTGAAGTTTTAACTTCGCTTATCAGGTTACAGATAAAATCCAAAAATAGGTCTTCCATGTTATTCTTATGGGAATTAACAAAACCTTCTATCTCACATATTGGCATAACTTGATCAAACTTGGAAAGTACTAGGTAGGCTTCAACTTATATTTACTTAAAGCAGTCATATGGCTACAAAACCACATCCTCGTTCCCATGGTTTTTATGGGGGAAGTTAAAAAATCAAATCCTGTATGATATTCGCTGAGTACGCAGGTCTGCTGCTAATAGTGCCATACTATTACCTTTTCTTGGTAGAACCAGCACTCACATTCAAGTTCGACACATCATTAAAATCATTATCACCATTACTCATTGTAATATTAAAAAATAAACTTTAAAACACAATTAAGTTGAAGAACACTGTTGTATGCTGGCTGGCGTAACAGTCACAGACTGGTACAAGACTTAGCGTGCATGCGCTTCAGAGGGCGCCGCCCGCTTAGTGGACTACAAGCGTTTCTTCGCTGTTCGCGAGGGACAACAAGCACTAGTTCTCTGTATACCAAATCTTTTTTGTTGATTTTTAAGGACCCCGATCATTATTTTTCTGTAATGAAAGCACGTGGTTGTAGAACTCATATTTCCCTACACAGTGGTGGTATTAGTTAAATTTTGAATATTTTTGGACATCAAGCGTTTTTTCTCTGTACCCTTCAATTGCGAAAATTGTGAAAATCAACCCTTAATGTCGTGCTTAAAATTAAGAGAGTCATCAAAAGATAATTACCAATCTTTGTTTTATACGAAAACCATAATTGTTTTATATACATAGTTTTACCCACACGATGACTCGATTGCTGGTTGACGTCATTATTCATGTAAAGACAGCATTGTTACATCCCTGCGCCTTTGCTTCATGATCTCATTAACGCAGGTAAATTGTGATTTGGGCGAGGTGCTGGGGGAGGAAATTGAATCAACTCGTAAGAAGAAGCTTAGAGCAGCACCAGGTCGCAAATACAACCCTCTCACATGAAATGCTAAACCCACCTGGAGTACAGTGGAAAATTGTGTTTTAGCTTTTCAACATATTCAAATGAGATGCAATATGAAAATTATTCCTGAAACATAAATTACTTACCGATAAATTAAACGAAAACGTCTGTTTTTAAGAAAGCAATAAATCCGTCCTGAAGTTCTGAGAAGATGAATTCAATCAGCAATAACTCAAACTTGGCGCTAGCTGACGATTGCGGATATTGTCGACATTGCTGTGACATATCTAATACTAAGATACAGAATAACCTTTTGTGTTAGATTAAAACCCCACAGTCTCTTAATATTTTCATTGCTTTTAAGCAAACCACTACAAAAATACAAAATCTCTCGCAACACTCTGACAAAACTTTTTTAAAGTGGTATAGTTACAGTTAAAATGTCAAATTTTATGAAAACCCCACTGCTTTTTAGTTAAGTACCAGGGGGACCGAGCTTAAGCTCGGTAAAATTATTACTTTCGTTTCTCACACAAAGCTCGTTCGCTCCGCTCTCTCGCCAGGCGGAAGGTTTGCTGCACATTGGTATGATTTTCCTAAAACCTCAGGTTAAAGATGTAACACATTGGTTTATTTTATCTACAGTTATCAGCTGATTTTCGTTCAATTTGAAAATCTCCATAAGGATAACATGGGATCTTTGAAGGGCTCTAGCGCGAAAACCGGATTTTTCCCAGCTATGGGACCAGCTCGAATCGATTTCTGGTGGCCAAAACCCCCATATTCAATTAAAAAATCAAAAATCCTTGGAGCGAAAAAAAACTTTGTCCTTTGACAAACGGAGCTTGTTTTAGAGTATAAGATTTAAACTTAATTCACTTGTATTCGACGTTATAAACTTTATCTGACAAGAGGGCTGAGGCTGTATGTGTTGCAACTCGTTGAAGATTTTAATAACAAGGAGTTATACTAGGATTTTCATTATGGGTTCGTAGTTCATCCATTAGTTGTTATACAAGAAATGTATTTAATTTACTTGAGCCAACCGTGGGTGATAAAAATATTTGACCAAATGAAAATTTATTTTTCATTCCAATTTCTACTAGGAAATGTAGAAGCATAGTACTTATTACAAGTATAACAAATATTATTTTTTTCTCATTAAATAATATTCACATGATATTTGATTCTCTACAATATGTAATGAGGATTTTTACATATCAGTCACTGCTTAATCTGTTGCGTTAAAATAAAGTTTAACTTTCTCAATCGATAAAATTAAAATTATTCTTATAGCAAACTGAATAAATGAATCTTTGGTTATAATCTGTCAAAACTCAAGTTTAAAAATTGCTAGTAGTATTAATTCATCAATAGTACATGTAAACTAATATTTTATTATTTCTGCATTTTAAGCAATGACTAATACAAAAAATTGTGGTAATTAAAATTTGAGAATTAAATTTCATGAGATAACGCTGCATGCTATGGATAGTCCAAAACATTCATTCCATAAAAAGAGAATCCGCTATTAATTTAAAAGAATTATTAGTTTTTATGTCAATTCTGTATACTGAATGTTTAATTATTTAATGCAGCATTGCGTCGTGTGTCCCCTTCAATTGTCACGTAGGCAATGTGAATACTGAATCATTGTAGCTTCTAGAATCTTGAAGGCGCGGTTAATTTAGTTGTATGGAATGAAAAAGAATTCCCTTTAATTAAGATAGTAAATTTGTACAGGTCAAGAAAAACCTTTTTCTGCTTATTGTAAGCATTACGAGCAGCTTTACCAAAGCACTTTGAACCTAAACGGAGTTAAATTCAATATTAAACATTTGGCTAACTTTGGTTTAAGTTAAAACTGCAGGTAAAATTGACCCGGGAAAGGGAACCTAGTGTTTAAACATTATTAAGTTAAGGCGGCATTTGTTAACAGATGGACAAAAAGTAAGTTATACAATACTTGATACGTGATTACTGTAGCAAGGTGCCAAGCCAAACAGAATGTAAACATTTTTGTTAAAAATTATTCGAACAATATTCAAAGCAAGTGATATTTTACCATAAGTAAGAAATTTTACCATATGAAGAATATTGTGATCAGTTAAGACATAGAGAAATAGTTTTATTTTAGAGAAAACACTGATTAAATTGGACTACGTAAAATTTACATTAAATTTACTGAATTGAAATACACATCGTAGCCAACAAACTGATATTATAAATTGAGAAGTTATTAAAATTAGTGCAGTGATAACTATACATAAAATGTCACCGACAAAATATACCTACCCACCTACCTAAAACCCAATGGAAACAAGAAGGAGCAAACCTTCAATGACTTGTAAAATAATGATTAAAACTACAATTGAACAAGTTTTCAGGAGTACGAAATCAGGAGGTCAAAAGTACTTAAAGAAAAGCTAAACTTTACTTCATTTCTAAACGAATATCTATGCCAGATATTTACCATGAGTGTGTGTGTAAGTGACTTATACACTACACGTGCCTTGCATGCCGTGCAGTTTTATTTTGCCTAGCCGTGCTTAACAGTTGCATTTTACGTACATTTTACCACGGATACCTCCACATTGGCATGTTTCATCCGATTTGAGCACTGCGTGCAATGCACGTGTAGTGTATGTGCTGCTATCTACAGGGGTGGAGAGCTCTTCCAGAATACATTCATTATTATTTCTTAAAGGATAACATTTTTAACTTTAAATAATTAAGTTAGATTTATATAACCATTGGTTTTAGTAAAATGAGTCCAAATCGCCGTAAGCCTAATGCGGTTGTTCCGCAGTCTGGCGTCACTTCCGGTGGTCATTAATCAGCCGGATATCCGGTCGTGTTATCTACAAGCGTAGGTTACAGGATTACACGCCACACCTCGGGTCAGTGTCTCCTGACCCTCCAGCACGCTGATCTATTGGCTAACATGAATCGGTAGAGAGGAAATGAACATCTAACAATTTATTAGGAACACCAATTAATTTTATTTTTATCTTTGAAATGATATACTTGCTCATTCCAAACGGACAACTTATATAACTCGAAATTCATGATACATTTCAATAAAATACTTGATGAAGAGTCGTCTTACTTTAACCCCAATTTACCTCCTGCAGCCTCTCCCGAACACCAATTTACTTGTGATAATGACGTCATATTGTGTAATACTATCGCCATCACACAACTCGCCCATTCTCATTAGGTAGCGAAGCTCTTGTCTGAACAATGTGCTTTACAACTACAATTCACAGATAATTAGTTAAAAATAATAGTAATTAAAATTTATTAGGTTTTGCGGTTTACCTAACACTGTTTAGTAGCATTGTCTATTCAAGAAACAAAATTACTTAGGTCATGTTTCGCCATATCTATTGTATTGTACCCTAACAGTATTTATTTATATTGCTAGACACTATACAGTATAATGTCGGCAAGTAAACAGTCTATTGGTCGCCGACTGTTTAGCTTGTATATTGCCTTCTAACAGCAACACGACGCAAAGATTAGCTTGTAATCCGCAGGTGTGTCGTGTAGAGGTCCCTCAGAGATTGGTTTACTGTACACTGCAGTTTACAGTGGTGACCTTAGCTCAAGATAAGGTACATGAGGTTCAATGACCTCTAAGGAATGTGTGGCATTATGTCATTATTATGCATTTTTATTTTTACCATTATTCATATTATTTACGGTCTTGAACTGTGGGGATCTTGAACAGATGCCTCTCTCTGGTTGTGCTATTGCTGCGGATAATGGAGGTCGTCTTTTGGACTCGGCAGGGTACAGAGACCATTGCACACCGAAATTCATCAGATTGGTTAGTTTGATCAATCCCGTCTACATGTCACCGATGTATGAGGAGGTATGAGGTATGAAGCCTCATCTGCAGGACGGACGGTCGTATTACGTCACTTCCGGTGGACATAAATCATGGTCCAGGTGATAGCCGGTCGTGTTATCTACCAGCGCCGGTTACAGAGTCATACGTCCCGGCCTGGGGCGTCCCTCGTGGCCTACGAGTTCATCCACCCTTCCTGTCCAACCTTCGAAATTTGGTTTATAGGGCATCTCGAAATTACTCACAGGTATACTAAAGCAGCAAAGTTAGGCAATGACAATCACCGTGAGATAAACATAACCTAATTATTTAATGATTTTTTATTTATGGATTCTGTAATTGGTTAAATAAATGCATTCATTCCTTAGCAAACAATAATCGTTGAATCCAGTTAGTAAAGTGAACTAATGTATTAATTATTTTATTACAGGATTAATTCTTTCAATCAAAAATCGTTTGTATTTACTTTTACTCAAATAGGTTTTATCAACAATGTAGTATTATGTATGTAAGCAGGTTCTTGTATTTAAAATACAAGTTTATCCTGTTTACTGAAGGTTTCATCATTCAATTTCGGCTGAATGAAGGTGAGCTGTAAACTTATCTGTCAGATTAAGACGTGTATTGTTAAGCCCTATCTCAGCTTGGCAGACATCCCTTGCAATAATTAAGAGTCATAAATGACTTATTCATCGTGTAACATTGATATCTTGTTCATCCAATAATGGTTTATTGAACGCTAAATAGATTTAATAAGATTTTAATTTGTAATGGTACTTTTAAACAATATAAATTAGTTTTTCACATTTTTTTAATATCTTTTCGTTGTAGTTTAAATTTTTGTTAAATATAATTTCCCTCCGAACTTATGAAAATCATACTATTTTATTGCGGATGAATTAAAAAAGACTTTTCTCATAAATTAATCATTTAATCCAACGGAACCAATCATTATAAAACTCTTTCTGTATTGCAAACTGACAAAGTCCGGTGTCATATTTTTTTAATGATGGATAATTATTTTCAATATTAATATTAAGAGTTATAATACTTTTTATACACGATAAGTCCTAAAGTGTCAACAAATTTTAGTTTTTTTTTTTTTTTTTTTTTGCCAAAATGTCTAATGAGGAGATACAAGAAAATCGTAAATGTAAGCATAGTTCAAATTTACATCAAATTACAGGTAAGGAGGACAATTCCGCAAACCGTCCTCAAATGGACTACCGACCAGGTACTGGTTTTCAACCATACTTTGCACTTAAATCATATTACTGGTTAATCTAATTTCATTAACGTTCTTATGTCATGTTTGTTAAGTATTTGTTCTAAATTCGAATTCCTTTAAAACTAAGCCAATTGATACAATACTGTATCCAGTGGTTTTAGAGGAAACTTCATCGGCTTATTCCATGAATCATTTTCAAATTGTAAATGCGGTGATGGAGTTGAGTTTTCGTTAATTAATAAGTTGTAGACAGTGTCATAAAGCACTAACTGCTTACCTCTCGCGGTTTTCGGTTTTCCTTACCTATGTTATGGAATAGTTGTCTGGGGAGCACTGTTGTCTGGGCATCCCACAAAGTGACGGACACTGATCATCCAGAAGAAAGCCAAAAGGGCCATACTCGGATAACATCGATTGGAACACCAACTATAACCAGCCGCTATTCACCAACTGCAAAAATCTCGCCCTTATCTTACCATAAATCTTAGAAACAAGAGTCCTTTTAAGAAATTTAAACCACAAAATTTATCTCAAGAAAATACATGCCCAAAGTATCAGCCAAAAGCAACATTGACTTACTGTACCGCAGCACAAATAAAAAAATTAGCAACCCTCCTAAATACTCTGGATTTTATTATTTCAACCTACTGCGAAACAAACCCAAAGAACTCCGCGAAAAATTGAGTTCCTTAGAAAAATAACAGAAAAATCAAACTACAAAATAAAATAATTTATAGAAGAACACACTGAATAACTCAGGTGGACATATTAAAAAAGAGCTCACAACGCAAAACCCCAATCAAAGAAAGAACACATGACAATTCCTCAGTCATGCGCCTGTGACAAAGACTTTGGAGGTATTCGAAGAAGTAAATAAAACTGAATGTAACTGTTCATACAATATCCGTTCAAAAAAAAATTTCAAAAACTAAGGAAAGATTTTTATTTTTATTTTATTTTATTTTTTATGTTTGTTGAAAAGCGATGAAAATATCCACAGGCGAAAGAAAGTGGGGGCTTAGGAATTGATCTAACACAAAAGGGTAACTTATCCTGTTTTCTAGAACTGTACATGTCACCGTTGAATATACAGTACAGTTTCTGAAATTGTCAGCAAGCGCCAAAGTTTGAGTTATTGTTGATTGAATTCATCTTATCAGCCTGAGGACAGATTTATTGCTTTCCTTAAAGCGAACGTTTCCGTTCAACTTTCTCCAAGTAATTTATAGTTTCAGTGGTAGTTTTCAAATTGTATCTGCTGTGATGGAGCATTAGAAACCTAAAATTAACACAATATTCCACTAAACTGGGGTTTATTATAGTATTATATTCATATCTCTCGATTACGATTGATATTACTCTTTGTTCTCTTAATCTGTCTGGGATCCTTTTATTATTTTTTAGACTCGCGTTGTTTTATTAACTTAATTAAGAATTCCACAACAGGCTAATCATTTTATGCAAGAGGGTTATATTTACAACCTGGTGTTGTACCAAGCTTTTTTTACAATTTGATTCTATTTTCTTCCTCGAACACCTCACCGAATCACATTTTACCTGTGTTCATGAGATCATGAAGTAAAGTGTAGTGACGCAAAAAGGCCCTTTGACATGAATGAGACGTCAACCAGTTGCCGAGTAAACGAGTGCGTGAAATGTTGAATTAAATTAAATAAAGGATTTTGATCTAAATTTACAACGTTTATACTAATTTTCAATAAAACATTAACAACTTTACTCTGTAACTTTTTTTTTATTACAGGAAGCCTTCCACGGTATTGGCAATCTCATTCATAAAAATTGTGTTTAATTCACAAATACGACGAATTCTGGTCTTCGGGTGACGATTGCGATGGAGATGAGTTGTAGGACGTTGCCGACGTTTCGGACGCGATACAGCAGTCCATTCTCGAGGAGTACTAACACTCACTCACTGCCCGGCTGGCCCCATGTTGGCGTTATATACACTCGGGGGTGGGGGAGGGTTGTTTACACCTCCCGTTGTTTTTCCCGGAACGCAGGGCTCGATTGACCTAGGCTTTTCTAGATGTTCACTCTGGCGTCTCAACCTTTCTATCACAGGAATCCAATTGGCGCTTAGTTCGATACCGTTGTCTCTATTGAAATTATTTTGGTGTTTTTTTGATTTCTATGGCTTCTAGAACTCTCCTCTCATATAAATTATTGCTGGTGGCTAGGATTTTGACTTCATTAAAATAAATATCGTGTTTTGTAGCGTGGGCATGTTCGGCAACTGCTGAGATGTTTGTTTCTAAGTTAAACTTAGAACGAAACGTCGGCAACGTCCTACAACTCATCTCCATCGCGGTCGTCACCCGAAGACCAGAATTCGTCGTATTTGTACATCGACCGTGGAAGCCTCTCACAAAGAATTTAATTAATGTTAAATTTAAATGATAGGTATATAAATCACTGTAAGCATATTATATATATTATTTTGTACTATAAATAAAAATAATGCAGATCTACATAACTTAATACTGAAGAACATAATAGGATTTTCATTATAGTCTATTTTCCAATGGTTATTCGATTTTTCTCCCGAAACTCTGATACAGTAAAATCCTTGCCATTGTTACCATCTACTACTATGATTCACTATGTCATAGTCATCTTTTGAAAAGTATTTTTTTTTTACAAAACTATTTATTAAAACTAATTTGGTAGCATCAATTTGCATTTAGGTTGTAGCCTTAATCTTACCATTTGCATTACAATACGTCAAATATACCATCTTCATAATGTAGTTCTAACGCCAAAAAATACAACTAATGTTTTCACGTCACTGTCATCAGATTTCTCTTATTAACTCTTATTAACTCCTAAACACGGCCTCTGTCTAGTCCCATATGTACCTTGTGGACCTCAATATTCCGAGGTCAGTATAGTATTCTGCACTACAAAGACCCTAATCCCTGCGGTAACTCTACATGGCACACTGTGGATTACAAGCCAAACTGTTGTATCATGTCTTTGTTAGTATACAATCTACAAGCTCTACACTCGGCTTTCGATGGTGTAGTACACAATCCGCAGTACATAACGTTAGTGCAGCAAAGAGAGTTAATAACAAATAAATCAAAACAAATAATGCTACTGCACAATCGATTGGTCACGGGAAATACCATCTGATAACAAAATAAATTTGAACAGATAATACTTCTAAACAGCGTAATTTCAACAGTTATGTGTATTCTGAAATATGAAGATACGGTGGAATACCTAAATTAGAATAATTAACTGTGAATACTAGTCGTAGATGAAAGCCCATAGTCCAGGCAGGATCTTCACGATCTAATGAGTTGTGGGTTCTATTTTAGAACATTCTTCCTCTTCGGAAATACTTTTGTTTGTTACCAACAAGGTCAGAAACACCTTTTGTCTCTCATTTATTTAGTTGATGGACCATACATTAAACACTAATCAAAGCTCGATTATTGTTTATCTCAATCGATTCAAGAATCAAAGTAAATTGAAAGATTTTCTTTAAGAACCTTTCCTTCAAAGTCTGTTTTCAGGCATATTTTACTCGGTCTATAACATAAATTTTGTAATCTTTGTGTTTTCATAAGACTGGTAATAATTACACTAAAATTTTAAGAAGTGGGTAGTGTTTTATGGTGAATGGTTTTCCCTGTAATCTTTGGGCTTATTCAAATTGACATCCCCTATCACATGCAAAATATTACTGTCATTATAATCGCTCGTCACTCATTCCCTGGTGTAGTTGCTTATAAAATAGCAATTAATTGCTTTATGTATATTCCCAATCCAAAATGAATGAAGGAATCCTCCAAAAGAGTTGAAACGGTATTTGTTTATTTCATTAACGAAACTTAAGTTTATCCCAAAGTAAGGACGAATTCATCGGCATACATCGTATAATTCATATTTTTTATTGCCTTTCATTCTGAGCAAAATGCCACAAACTCAACCTCAAAAAACCGAGGAGTTTTTTCCTTTTCTGTTTTCAGCAGAATTATTTTAATTCAAAGTTTGCATCGCCTACAATAAAGATGGATCGCCTGCAATATTTCGATCGGTAATTTTTTAAAGGCCAGGTTTGCTGTGTTTTTTGTTAAGTTGATGTACATATTGAGAATTACTTACATTTTAGATTTTCATCTCACTCCTTATAGGCCGTTCCGGAGAGGTATATATTTTACATATGTCTGAAAAAACTCACATGCTGATATACATGTGCAAAGTTTCATTACTTTGACTAAATTATTATGCCGTTACGGGACTTATATTACATACGGAATAATTAATCAAATTTTTTGAAAGTAAAAGGTTGTTAATATTTTTGCAGCGGAAAAGAGGTGATTACTGGAAGGAATTTCCTATTTTTATAACATTTCAAATGTTAATTACATGTCGATATATATTGCTAACATTGCAATATAAAAATATGTTTAAGAAATAATATTTAAATGGTAAACAATCAATATTGCTCAGTAAACAATCGCAATTCACTGGTCTATATGAACAAAAACTTATGACTCCTAAACGTTTATCACCTGATAGTTGTGATTGGAGAGATCTCTCCACTTATCTCTCCACTCACCGAATGAATAAATTCAATGTTTTCAATTACAAGGAAATTTGTATTAAAAAATGAACAAAATTATGTACAGAATAAAATTCACATTATATTGGACTATCCCAGAGTTCCCGTAGCTGCTCTTTCAGAATTGCTGTTTTCAATTTTTCTTCTTCACTTTTTTCTAATTCTTGTTTTAGTTTTTCTTCCTCTTGTTTCTCTTGTGGAAGAAGAATTCTCTTAGTTATATTGTGTTCCTGCTGAGCTTTTTCTCTAGTTAATGGAGAGTGTTGATCCTTGCCTTTGCAAGGGCATTCTCCTTTAGGACCTGCCCCCTTCTGCTTGTCAGATGCCTGGTCCCATTAGGAAGTTTTTTAGGAATGGGCCTGGGTTCCTCCTCAGACTTGCTGCTTGTTTGTTTTGGTTGGTCACAATCGACCACCTCAACGATCACACTTTTATCAAAGAACCCCTCGATTAACATTGGAGCTCTTGGAGTCCGCAGAAGTTCCGGAGTGTAGTCACTCCATTCTCCGTTTATGATAACCTGAAAAATAGTATTGATTTTTAATAACTATTTAGATGTAAAACACTATTAAATTATATCATTTGCAGAAACAAATTCAATTGTTGTACAAATAGATTTTGGAATTTTATACAACGGCTGCCAAGAAAATAAACTCCGTTTATATTTGTTGAACAACCCCCGTTGAAAGGGGTTGGAGTATAGGAGTCCTTTTGTTGGATAAAGATTCATTATTAACCAATCAATGAGTCAAGAATGTCGGCAGGGTTGTGCACAGCAAAATTGGACAATTTTTATAACGGCCCAAGCATGACGCTTGAAACGTTTGCTAAATCTTGACAAAAAAAAAATTGTCTAGAGATGTCGCTGTTGGACTTTGGCATGCTCCCTTTATTAATAGTCAAATGATAACGCTCACATGCCTCAATCCTTTCCTCTTCATTCACAAAGTAAAAACCTGAGGTTAATTTTCGAGCGGTACTCGTACATTTTTCAATACATAGTCATGGATCTACGTAAAGTTACCTACTATCTGTCAAAATGGTATCACTCAATCACATATCAGAAAATGTCCGAAACAATAGTGCAAGCTCGGGTGAAATTTGGCATGCGCGTTCCTCTTTGCACAAAGGTAATTGCTAGAAAAACTTTCTGCGAAATTTCTTTGGGCTCCGGCTCTCTTCGTCTAAACATTTCAGTACAATTCTTGTGGAAGAGGATATCTTTGTATTTTTAAGTAATTTAACATCTATTGAATTAAATTACAATCTCTGGTGAAACTGCAATGGGCAACAGCTAGTATTACATAAAATATTGACTACTATTTTCGAAAATTTCTTCCATTTAACATGTTCTCAGGGGGCCAAAGGAATATAGCGTGCAATCAAGTGACTGTTGCATTAACTACCGAAAAACGTTTCTCGTCGTTGCACAACCATTCTGATGTCTCGCATGTATAAAATTCATCTGATATCAGATGAATTTTTTTCGCTTTTATATCGCTTCTATTTTTTGCTTTTATTTAGAGCCCGATAACAGTGGGAGAGGATTTTAATGGAGGATAAAGAATCAGAATATTTGATTCGCTTTTTGTTGTGTTATATTTTGAATCCACATTAAGCTGTAATGGTCTAAAGTCGATCATCTTCTAGCCATTACAGCTTGATATGGATTAAAAATATTAAAAAATAAAAGCGAATTAAATAGCCCAATTATTTATTTTTTATTTACAACCCCTCCCATTTTTACCGGACTTTAAATGCGAAATACGGGAGGAGGTGCAGCACTGCATGACATTGTAAGAGGGGTCCTTTAGCCCACTCTTTTCCTGTTATAAAATAACTAAACTAATTGCAAAGAAGTAAAATATTACTACAGTGTCATCTTCTAGTTGTCTGTCGTCATTGTGCCCATTATCAAAACTACTTTCACCTCCAAAGTCTGAAAATAAAAGGCTATTTTTAAGGCAAGTAATTACTATTAATTTATTATGTTCCTTTTTTTATGTTATAGATTTCTCATTTCCTCGGTGTCTCTGAAATTTATGATTTTAAACTTAAAAAGTATATAAAATTTCACAAATACGCAAATAAAACTAAAACAATAAAATATAAATAACGTAAAAAGTAAATGCTTCGTGAATATTTATATAAGAAAGTATTGCAAATTGAAACCAATTAAGTAAGCCTATACCCATTCTTACCGGTTGAATCTGAATAAAATGGATTTACGAAGTCCTATACATTCCTCTTAATTAAAGAAATTACTTTTTTCAGTAATAACGTCGTCCTTCGCGTCATTAAAAAAATAGTTTGATTAGTGGTTTGTGTAGAGGAGACCAAGACCGGAAAAATAAACTAGCACTGAAAATATAAACTTGAAAATAAAGTTAATACGGGAGTCAAAAGGTAGAAAATTGTTTCTATTCACCCCATTTTACGGTATTTTATTAAGGTGGTACAGTATGTTGAAAAGTAGGCCTACTGTTTGTAACTCATCTGAATGTGGTATACCGGTGCTCAATTTAATTCAAGTACTCGGAATTCAAATTCGATCTTACGTCGATAACGCCAATGTTCGGACTAGTGACGAAATATACTATTGAAAACGGGCCCAAAAGATCGAGTATAATGGAAGTTTTACAATAAAAAAATTTTCTTCTTTTATTGTAAGTTTGCCTCCTTTCGAAAATATTATGCCTTATAATATAGTACAATTTAGTATTATTTATCTACAGTTTAGAAAATATTTAGTGCGGGACTTTTTGAACTCGCTAGTATGTAAGTCTATCAGTTTTGGATATTGGATGTCTAAGTTTGTTATGACAACAAAGCGACCGTAATAAAGTTAGAAGACTTCATTTGGAAAACACTCTTGCGCTAGTTACCTGTTCGCAAGCTGATGTGCAGTTAGTGTGAAAGAGCTAAAACAATAATACAATTTATATTTTAATCCAACCTCGCTCATCAATTTACAAACACGAAATACTTATCCGCATTAGAACATTTACAAACTTTCTATTTAGTCATCAAGATACATAAATTAACAAAACCGAACTTTTTCTCTTTTTAAAGTAGATACGGATGTGGATAGTTTTTCCACCCCACTGATCAGATCAGATCGTGATCAGATGTTTTCTAAACGTCATTTGAATACCAAAAGTAGCATTCGACAGTCCTGGTGCTGTAAAGTGTCCTATTGCGTCCAGGGTTGCCAAATTGTTTTTAACAATACACAATGTTAAATCGTGCTTATTAGTTTTTGTTATTTTGTTGACATGCTGCCAGAACAACAAAATCAAAAACGTTGTAAAACTGTAAATAATTTGGTATACAACTGTATGACTTTGTAACTGAGTTTTTTGTGTGATTATATTTCTAATTTGTTCTTTAACTACGGTTATTTATTCTCATGATTAAATTATGCAGTGAACAATGTATTTTACAAATTAACATAAAGTGTATAGCTCTCATATGATATAGATTTAGTAACCAGCGAACAAAGTATAGTAATACTTAATCAGACCAAAACATTTAAACATCTTCTGCATAGAGATACCTGTATAAAATGAGAGCAAATAAATAAGTCGATAACAGTAACAGATTTCCTTTCACAGGGCTGAAACCATTGTTTTAATCCATCCAAGACCAACCTCATTTGCCCTGTGCAGGAGGACCAAGCTTTCGTAGTCTAGGCACTCAGTGGGCATCATTAATTATTTGATCCAACAAGAATCAAGAATGTTTATTTCCATCAAGCATGTTAACAAAAACTTGCACTAAGGAAAACGTCAAAAACTTATATCTAAAAGTACCTTTTATCATGGTGTTGAGATTATCTGAAACTCATTATGCAAAGAAAGTAAAATCACACAGCAAACTGAAAACCTGCACACAGTTAAATAAAAAATCTTCTTACATATTCTTTTCATAACTCAAAAACTCATGGAGTGAGTACATTGAGTTTGCCAATAATAGTCAATCCGCCTTTTGGAATTTGGTTTGAGTCAGGATCCGAGCTGTACATCGCATCAAGTTAAATAGCTTAATGCTAAGAATAGTGTTTCATAGTTGAATTTTCGTAAGTATAACAAATGGTACGTTAAGATTACTACTACAGTAGGACGATATATTATGTATTATGTTTAAGAAAAGCCTTCGCACCCAGGTCGAAAGGGTTAAGCATGGAACTTGAAACATAGTTAAATCATAAATCATAAATCATTTTATTGAGCCGTTAAACAAAAAGTAATAGGCCATGTCAAATTAACAGAATTTTAAGTCCTCTTGACTTACAAACACAGTCCATGCTCAGTCACTATATATTTTTACATTATAACCATATATTTTTCTAAAATTAGTACAAAGATTGATTTGAAGGTTGGTATAGCCTACTACTATTAATACAAAATAATCATTTTTAATTAAATAAACCAACTATCCCCTTAGAATATCGGATGTAAACTATTTTCAAACCGATAATCAAGAACATAATCACGGGGTCACCCCTGATACGGCAGGTTGAGTGGTCCAGTTGAGGGGTGGACGGTCGTATTACGCTCCTTCATTAATCAGGTCCAGGTAGATGGCCGGGATGGCTCATATTACACCTCACATGCGGTCTCACCTACTACCATAACATATCCCTTATCTACTAAGTTGTTTTAATCAGGCTTCGTATTGATTCAAAAAGCAAATAATATGCTTAAAACCACATTTACTTTTTAAAGGCCATTTAGATTTAAAAAAAAAACAAAAAACGTTGGATAAGATTACAAACTTTGAAATATTAGCAAAGTAATTTAGGGATGTACAAACTAAACAGTTTTTTTTTTTTTTTTTTTTTTTTTTTTTTTTTAATATTGTGTCTAAACGTAATAATTAATGGTAATAGGCTTTCAAAGTTTTTTTAACTGTACAGCTAACATCTTTAATAAAATTTAATTCACACAAAAATTAATTTTAAATAATTAGCATGTAGCTTAAAATCAATAAACATATGTTGCATGGATTTCTTCATTAATTTTTCCTGTAAAAATTCTATATTATAATAGGTAATCATGTTTCTTTTCCGCCTTTTTTCTCAGCTTGTGCTCAACATAGGAAATGCTTGCCGTTGAGTTTCCCCATTCGATTAACATTGATGAGGACATTTAAAAGATTCTCTATTTAACAGCTGTACGAGTGAACACATTATTTACACCTTTGGATCCTTTGGTTAGATACCTTGGAGGTTTCATCATAGAGATTAACGAACTGATTAAAAAGCTTAGAAAGCGAAAATTACCCAAACTAAATTGCTTGATATCGAGCAACAAGTACACTAATTTAACTGAAAAACGTTATTACTGTAATATAATTAAAAAAATAATAAAAATAAAAAAATAACGGAACAATTTTTATTTAGGCCTATTATTTAAATTTATTTGTTGTAATTTTGTATGCTTCTTAATTGATTTTATGATAAATAATTGTAATCCATTAAACAGTTTTTCACTCAACAGTCCCTGGAAGGGTTGATTCCAGTCCCAGGAATACTTATGTGAACACCGCCTTTTAAACAAGATAATTAGATGATGGAGAGATCTGGCCACAAGTTCGTCGAGTGGTCAACTTGACTGGATCATGGTTAAGTTATAAACTTTAATATCAAAACTTTCCACCGCTCTTGAGTCAGAAAGGCTGACCATGTTCTACTATACTTCCGAGATATATTTCCGAGATGTTTTGAAATAGGTTAAAAATCGAATAAATGCATTGTAACTATTCCAATATAACTCAGTTAGGGAGAAAAAATTAGGTTATTTTGGTAAAAGAATATGTTACACACAGTTTCTTGAAAATCCTCCAGTAGCTTTTAATTGTTAACTAAATAATAAGACATTTTCCTAAATGTATTTGAAAATTTATTTAAAACAAATGGCCAAAGGATATTATAATTGTTGATGCTTTTGAAAGGTATATATAATAGCCCAGTAACTTTAGGTTCAAAAAGCAAACTAATTAGTAACAAGCTGATTTTTGGTGTGGTGATAGTATATGCTAACTATTTTCTGAAAGTTCCCCTCATTTCCCTCGCTTGCTTCGCTCGGTACTACGTTACAGACCTTTTAACTTATTAAAAATACAAAAATTATTCATTATGCTCCATCTATCACGTCGATTTGAGTGCTTACGGCTTTGACTTATTCAGATTGAAAGTGGGCTGTGCTAAATAATAATAACTGCAATTATCATGGCATTTTAAGGCCTTTTCTGGCTTTTTTATTATTAATGTTTGATATTTTGTGTAGTATTACTTTTGGAGAATTTTTTTTTCTTGCAATCACAAATTCAACTTGTTTTATGCATTTTTTCCCCTTTAAATTGTGAACAATAAAGTAACACCCCCGTCGCAGCAAACCTGCGTACTCAACCAGTTTCCAATGGAAATTGGTATTTTTACCCCATATACACTGTGGAAATGAGGATGAAAGGTTGCTGAAAAATAAATGATAATTCAAGCAAAAAGAGTATGCAGGTATGCTGCCATAGCAAACACTGAAAGTAGTTACTTTTAGCATAAAAAAATTTATTTCGACTATATGAAGCCATGTACTAGGTTTCATTAATATATGTTCATAAATACAGGAGATTGTCTGTTCTCCATATAAATAACATGGGTTAAAGAGTGTGCAGGTTTGCTGCCAAGATAATAACAAAAACTAAGTTTTTTAACTATAAATGGATTGATCTCAACCAAATGAAGCTTAATACAAAGCTTCATCAAAAAATATTGGCTAATAAGAGAAATATTAACACATCCTTATACTCCATAAGATTAACATTGTAGCCCCAAAATACAATGCACTGTCTTTAGACTTAGACTTGTTAATATATCAATAACCAATGGTGATATAGCAAAGCTTGAATATACTAAGATAGTGATTTTTTAATAAATGTGCTTTCCTTTCGGCATTCACCAGGCTCCAGTAAGCTTTATTCCATTCGCATGTTTTTAAATGCAGGAAAAAAATGTTGGCATAAATTACATAAAATGTATCAAAATATTTTAATGAATCAGCCTAAAAATGTATTAATATGCCATGATTATTGTAGTTATTATTATTATTTAGCATAGCACACTTTCATTCTGAATAAGTTAAGGCAGTAAGCACTCAAATCGGTGTGATAGGTGGTGCACAATTAATAATTTGGTATTTTTAATAAGTTAAAAAGTTTGTAACGGTGTACCGAGCGAAGCAAGCGAGGGAAATGAGGGGAACTTTCAGAAAATAGTTATCTTAGCATATACTATCAACACACCAAAAATCAGCTTGTTACTAATTAGTTTGATTTTAGGCCACTTTTTTATCTAAAGTTACTGGGCTATAAATTTATTTAAAACTTTACACACATTTTAACTAGGCTAACTACTTTGTAGTTAGTAAAAGACTGCTAGGATTTACTTTGCTTATTGCGTTTTTGATTCGAATAAAATGTTTTACTTGATATGAAATATTTGCTTATAAATATTAAAAATGTATTCCTGAATCCGATGAAGATGGCTGTAGAAACTGTAATTTTTTTTGTAAAATATGAAATAAGTACAAACATTTAAAGTCTATTTTATTTAAAATGATAGATAGTTAATTTTTAGAACAGAAATAATTATTTAACTTTGATTTTAAAATTTCTAAGTTATTAATAATATTGGAATTGAATTCCTTGTTTGAAAATGGTTTTGCGTGAGCTTAAAAATTAAATGATTTTAAATATATAATCTTTTACTCTCAATATATTCTTAATCTTTTAATATTTGCCATTCTGTGATTCGTGGTGTAACAAATGGTATCTATACAATATGTATACATAATATTGACAAGCTTTAGAATAACTATTAGTACTAGTGCACTTGTTGCTCGAAATCGAGCACTTTATTTTGATAAAATACAAAAGTTACGTTTAGTTCTAAATAAATGACATCCGACTAATCCAATATTGTGAATATCACAAAAAACTACATGTGTTTACAGCTGTACATTAACAGATGTTCAAAATGCTCTACCCAATTCCAATGTTATTTTAATGGGAAATTTTCAAATTTAATTTGTGGGCAGCACCCTTTTTATAAGTCTGATTCTCATAAATCTTTGGCGGAAATAACTACATACCAAGCCCTATCCAACGAAACCAAAAGCTCGGAAATCGGTTGAGAATTGTAGAAGGAGTTGACTTAACAAAAAAGCCTTTGCGTATTAAATAAGTACTAGAAATCGCCCACTGGTCGAAATTCAACCAAAACCTCCGTTCCTATTGGGCCAATTAGATTTAAAATGTTTTATAACTAAAACATGTGTTCTCCTGAATTGATAGTATTTGTTATAACAACAGCTGTCTAATGATTCATTCAATCATCCTTCTCCCATAAGATTAACATTGAAACTTTGAAAGCCTGTAGGGCGTAGCCCCGTGGGCCGAAGCGAATTAAAACGCGATTCTGCTCATCTACAGCAAAATACCTTTCTAACGGTATGCGCGGATTTCTCCTACGATGCACACAAGCTGAGAAAAAAGGAGGAAATGAAACATGCTTGCCTATTAATATATAGATAGATATAGTTATTAATTATTAGTATATAGTTCATATATTTATTCATTAAATTATATCAAAATACTCGTGTGTGGTTTTGTGTGTCTGTAGAATATTTCTTTAATACACTTTATTAATTAACTGGGAATGACTATTTTTTTACATAATAATATTAAAATAGTGGTCATTAATATGGTAAAAACATTTTAAACATAAGTGAGAGTAACTGATTTCATTGTCACGATATTGCAATAAACCAAGTCGGTCGATCGGGCCGCTTCGCGTCATTATTGCTGCTGGTCTCATTGTTTTGGTAGTAAAATTTTACGACTTCGTGATCATGTCACGTATTTAATGAGGGTTACGGATAGTTTCATTAAATACTGCTCATCTCATGACTTGGTTGTTTCTATATTAAAACACTATTTTTAAACACCAAATTTCTATTGTTACCTTTAACTTAATAATAATATTAGTTCAATATTGTGCGTTATAAACTTATACTTTAAAATTATTCTCCACAACATCAAGCCAACCTCCATATAATTAATTAACATCCATACTAATTTAATATGCTAAGGCTCTTTTGTTAAGAGAACTCCTCCTACAAATCTCAACCGATTTTCAAGTTTTTGGTGTCGTTGGATAGGGCTTAATCTGTAGTTGTTTCCGCCAAAAACTGATGGGAATCGGACTTTCAATTAGGGCTCCATTATCAAATTTAACTTTAACTTTACCCATTCAAATAACATTAAGATTGGGTTGAGCATTTTAAACCTCTGTACAGTTGTAAACACGTGTGGTTTTGGTGATTAATAATATTCACAATAATATTGGATTGGTCGGTAGGCATTGAATATACCTTTTGTATCAAAATAAATTGCTCGATTTCGAGCAAGAAGTACACTAGTATGTTTTAATGCAGTATATTAACTTTACGTGTGTATAATCAATACGGTAGTTATATCAAAGAGTTAGCAAAGTTGAATTGCACTGAGTTTGTCTTAAAGATTATTTATGAATATAAATGAAGTTCTTTAAATTTATAACATAAAAATATGCAAAATAAAACAATGTTTGTTTTCAGCAAAAGCTCCCTAACCATGAAGAAAAATGTCATGGCTAAGGTCATTAACGAATATTGATATTAAACTGGATCAAGATCTGATCCCTGTGGCACTCCAAATTAAATCTTTTAACTTACTACGTTTACTTAATTCTAACAAACCGTCTTTTGTGTTTATTTTTAAGTTTTACATACATCAATTTTATTAAGTATTTATTAAAATTAAATTGTTTTAGCATCACTTGTTCAGCCATTGTGAAAATATCCTCCTTTGTGAAATATTGATACGGTTTTTAATACAACTATGTGTGCAAAAAAATGATAGATACTGTCTAGAAATATTGAACAAAAGTTTGTTACAGCTTAATCAAAGAGGCATTTTTAAAAGGTTGGCAGCCATATTTTGGCTTACTTTGCCCCTTCCACATAGACTTTTGATCTGTGCGTGGATCGTATTAGACAAAGTAAGGGGGTGAGCGGCTACAGTGCAGACTAATGGTAATGACAAAATTCAATGACAGAACGCGGGTTCGAGCCAACGACATCACTGCTATGGTCCCGAAGTTCCCGCTATACCATCAACTCACCCAAATCAAACATTTATAAATCATTATGCATTTAATAATGTAGCTATTTTAAGAGTTTGCTGTATTTTATTTGGTTTCATTATCAAAAAATTACTTATCATGATTTAAGACTTATTTATATCATTTCATTTTGAAGTATTATGATATTTTAAAATATTAAAGAAGTTTGAAAACTGTATGTTTTTCAATAAAACTCAAACTAATTTATATTAGTTATAATTCAAACAAAGTTATATCCTTACTACATGTCGACTACAAAGTTATAAGTGACAAACATGTAGTAAATGGGGAGAGTATGGTTATTTATCTCACTGCCATGGTAATGGAGATGGTTGATCGCCGGTTGTATCAGTTAAATAAAAAAATCCGATTATGATTGGTTAAGGTTCAAAGATACGATGATCATTATAATTAATTTATCACAACTACATACCATTTTCTATTTTTTCTCCTTAGTATTCTTGAAATGGCAAAACTAACAAATTTATACATTTCCAGACCGCATTTCATCCTATTGTAACGAGGAGTACACATAAAACTATGTCATTGTTAGGACTAATGAGTTGCAAGGAGTATAACGAAGTCTTGTCAGCAATATGATGACGCGCTGTGTTGCGAGGCGGTGCTGTTGACGGGTAGGAGGGGGGGATGTACACTGAGGCTGAGCCCCAGCATACTGTCACTGTCTGTGTCAGCTTATGCTGTTCCAGTCCCGCTCATGTGTTTAAGGAAATCCGTGTCGGGAGCAAAGAGTTTTTAATCTACATACAAACGGTTACATTTTGTAGCAAATACCTCCCCGTGACTTTCTAAAATCAGTTGTATAAAATGGCTACTGTTTCGGTGCATCGACGTTCCTGGTTCAGAAATAAATTTTAAAAGAATCTTAAAGTGATATTTAGTTTATTAAAGTATAAATCAGCGAGTCCGTTGGGTACTAATTTGAATTAGTTTAAAACAATGTAATTCTTGAGATTGTATTGATGAAGTTACTACATTGATAAAGTTACTGCGTTGATATAGTATACTGTATTCTGTCATATTCTGCTGTAAAATACCGAAAAAACCTCGAAACAACTATCCGACTGGTAAGATCTTATGATATAATAAAAAATATAAAAAAAACACTCTTAGCTTGTAGGAACCTAATGGACTTTTAAAAGTCTGTTTCTTTTTTCCCTACTAAATTTAAACTCAATTCGTGAGTCAGTTTTTTAAAGGAGTCACAGATTTTGATTACAAATTTACATTTTTTTTTATTACAGATTTTGATTTAACTTCAGCAATAATGTATGTGTATATGCTAAAACGGCATTACAACCGAGGTCGCTCGGTTTACCACACACAATCACAATGATCACTGTCATGTGTTGTAGTGTGTTGTGTCTGCGTGCAGATGGCTGCTGTTGTGCGTGTCACATTGTAGAAGAAGCAGAACAAGAAGAACTTTATTAAAATATCGTACCTTTCGAAACACTACAGTGCTCAGTAAACCGCTTGGACCCACCTAAAATCTTGTTTCTTTTCAGGACATGAAGTTTTTCTTAAGACAACCTTTACAATTAAAATAAAACTTACAAGTAATATACACACGTAGTTCTTTGTCATTTCTGTTTATTCAATTAAAGATGGTAAGGCATAATTTCTTTAGAAGCAAACCTCATTCATTGTTATATCATTTCCTAGAGTTGATAAGGTGCATCTTATGTAAATCCATGTTAATTTTGGGTTTTCCTTCTTTATTAATATCTGTGTCAGTGAGGTAATATTGTATTTATCTTTTTAATGTGATTCTTAATTAATAGTCCAAACTATTACATTGAGCCAATACTTAAAAATTATATGTTTATTACATGACAAACAATATTTTATATATGAGATATGTCATTACTATTATGGCCAAGTACAAAAGTCTAAGTTTGCATAATCCTAAATTTATTATTTATTCAGCTGTTTAATAAATGAAGACAGCCAATTATTATAAAGCTCTTAATGCTTTCTTCAACATAGGATAAAAAAATCTGTTTGTCAGTTTATTCAAAAGACTAATATTTTAAAACAGAAAACCACCATACGGATACTGAACCCATACATTTGAAAATAAAGGTTTTACCTAACAAGGAAAGCCTCTTTCTCGGCTCAATAAGTCAGATTAAGTCACCCCAGTTTATTGCTAACACATCTTCTTAGTAAAAACACACCCACTCCTGTTTGGTTGATTTTTCACTAAATGTTTTCATTTTTTTCTATTGAAATTTAATACTAAACACAAACTATCAAAATGAAATTATTGTAATCAGTAAGAGACAAGAGTTTTTCTATGAATAAATATAGTTTTGAATAAGGTTTATTTAAGGAGTAGGCCTATATATGTTAGTGTCCTGATAATTTTTATATTATATAGGAAAATATATTAACTAACTCTAAGGGCAGAAAAACATTAACTGGACTCTAAACATCACATTTAAATTTCAATATCTTAAGCCTATTTTTAACTCCTTGTGTGTGACTAATTAAAAGAAATTATTTACAAGTGGGAAAACAACTATCGATTTAACCTTATCACACAATCGCTTGAATTTCACAGAAAGTGCACATTATCGCCTTACGTTGCCATTGTCTCTTTTTGCCATATGGGGTTGGATGTTCTACTTCAGTGCACACATGGATGGGATGCGAGAGGACGGGTAACGCAGATGCGGATCTTGATGACGGCAGCAGTGCCAGAGGATTATAACTTCCACTAGTGTAACTTAGAAATATTCTCGTGATTCCAGAAAGACAAAAAAAACTTTTTCTTGAAGGTTAACTACATACTACATAGGTTTGTACTAAGCGCACATATATTAGAAAATAAAAACGAGTAGTTGCTTCATTTGGTAGTGAAACCAATCTATGTGTATTCAGAAGAAAAACTAAACGATTTTAAAAGCCTTAAATAAATACCTCTTTGAAATACTAAAACCTAAATCTCCTTTTTAATTGTAAGACACTGTGTTGAACCTATTTTAAAACTAAGACAAAACAGTAGGTAGTATAAAGCGCACTGAAAGTTATTCGGAAAACGTTATCCGATTTACGTCTAGACTTGGCAAGTACCTCACGGCTCGTTCCATTTAACTAAACTTTCGCAACTACAGTTGCCCTAACTGGCTTAGCGTAATGGCGTGATTGTCTATTAAAAACCATCTTTGCATGCTTTACCTCTACTCGAAGCGAAGTGGCGTTGCGTGGAGTAATTCATACGTGTAAAAACTGTTCTGCTATCAAACTGTCACATGTTACTCTTTTCAGATGCACATTTTTTAAATAATTATTTAAATTTGATAGATTTTATATAGCAATTTTAACTTTGCACCAGAGTCATAGTCCCTCTCACTGTATTGGCATTAATATTTAGTTTTGTAGTACTTTGTTAAAAGTTTGTTTACTCATAGATCTTTACTTACATTTTTTTAATTTTCCACTAAACCACAAGGAAAGAATTTTTATCAAACTGTTGAAACTGTTTTGCTGAGAAAGTGTTTAAATGAGCACTTGGTTAATATTACACTGATGAGATCACTAAATTTTTTGAGGGAAGTTTGATGAAAACTTTGGGTGCTGCTTCTTTCTTTGTATTCTTTAGAGTATACCCATTGCCTTAACTCCATAATAAATATTTTTAGATTCAGGAACATCTAAAAGATACACTAAGAACTATAACTACCCTACTAAAACATTGCAAGGAAACATGTAATAATGCTTCAACACGTTGTTACCAGGGTTTCTCACTGCGCAAATACTCAACAACCAATTTTTCCTATTTATTACACCTAACCCCATAATACCATCAGCCCCACCACACCAGGGGGTGTGTGAGGTGTCTGGGTGCCTCACGCAGGTGGCGGCTCCCACAACACACCTACTGTAACATTCATGACCGCTTGTGATCGAAACCTTGTTCCACCTCCATCAATCCTTAAAATCAATGTATGTTTTATAATACACAGCTAGTAATATCTCAGAAAAAATAATCTCTCTTTTATAAAATATCTCAGAAATTCATGTTGAGGAGTCTCATGCTGTAGAAGGGGTTTCATTTTATTTATGTTTTGTAACTGTAAAGTGATAAGGAATATTCTTGGTTATACCATACTTGGTAAATTAAACCTTAGTTTTAATACACTGAAATATAATGCTCGAGCTCTTTACTTATTTCCTGATCATCACTTTAACTTTCTCACTTATTAACTTTCTAAGACATCGCCGCTACCAAGGTGTATTTCAGGAGAATGATACTATCTAAGGTAAGGTGGTTCCTTAATTAATAGCCAAACAACTAATGGTAGCTGGTAGCATTTACAAACCAATAAACCGGCAATCTTAAGCTTCAGGGCGAGCACGTTAACGTCTGAGCTAACGAGCCAATCCATGAAAAAGAATGAAAGAAAAAGGAATGAAATTGAACAAAAGTGGGATTCATTTGCTTGGATAAATATTGCTTTTTAAATATGATTTTAACAAATAAATAACATATGAAAGACATTGTGGATTTATTCGCGAGCTAGAAGATTGCAGAAAAGTGCTGAAAATATAAGGGTAAACATGACGGACTACAAATCAAGTCTTTATTTCTTCCAATAGTATTAATGAACATAATTATGATTTTTTTAGACATTCAGCTTGATAGAGCGAAAGAGAATTTGTGATCTGTAGTTTAACATAACCAATTGTGGATTAATTTTTTTCTTTTATTATGATATTTTTCGCCATGAATGTTATCAGTGAATGAGTAGAGTTAAATATATAATTTGGACAAAAGCAATTGTTGATTGGGACCAAGTAAATGTCTGGAGGAAAAGGAACAATTTAGGAATTTTTCATTACAATTTAAGTTTAGGAACTTATATACTCCCCATGTAAAATTACCAAAGTTTAGGTACACTTTAAAGAAAACCCATATACACTATCCATTTGAAATTTTTTGTGTTTTTTCAACATACTTTTGAAAGTACTTTAAACAACAAAAATCATAGTTTTACATTTTATTTATTTTTTTATGATTTATTTTTAATTATACATTTTTAATGTGTTTTAAGATTGATTTTTTTTTTATAAAAATAAAACTATGCCAGATAAGAGATTTCTGAATCATTGTATAATAGTACGTGTCCTGAGTGACCTGTAAAACTTTCAGAACAATCTATGCATTATTGGCCGAGTAAAGTGTACCTAAAGAGTAAAAATGAAAACTTTTCAAGGAACGCGAGATACACTGCTCCTTGAATAAAAGATTAGGCACAGGCACAGGCCTAGGCCTAGGTGTAGTGGCCTCCTCTAGACGCTCCTGGACGTTTTCATTATTTGTTGAATTATTATCCGTGACTTTTATGGTATGTACATTACCATGAAACTTTAGTTTATTGAATTTCCCTGATTCTACCCATGGTTTATCACTTTACTGGTAAAATACAGCACAGCACAATACAAAGTAGGTCAACACTAATCTCACAAGCTAAATGTCAACAATCAAGAACAATAACAAAAACAACAGACCCAGGTGATGAATAAATTCATAACCATGGATACATAGAGGAACAAAACTGTACAATAAGTGGGTTAGAGAAATAAAAGATAATGCACTATACAAAATAAATGAACAAAATAAACTTAGCTCATGAAACAGAGTGCAGCGTTATGTTATAATTATTATTTTGTATAATTACACATTAGAAAAATATTAGTGTTTAGTATCAAAGAAATCGGAATGAAACTGAGAACAATTTGATACAATAAAAAAAATTTTTTGACGTCCGTGTCCCCTTAAAACTCAGCTACATACGAAAATATGTGTTTTTCAATCTCATGATGTTTACCTCTCAATTGCCTCATCTGCACTTTAAATATGCATTTTAGCTCCCATCTTTTCCTTTTGTTTTTTCCATTATTTTTCTAGAAGAATTTTACTTGATCATGATTTTTATTTTACTATTTTCTGTATGTTTCTTGATTTTTGTTTGAGAAAGGGCGGATTAATTTATTGAAAAATATTGAAAAATATGAAAAATGTGAAAAGTCAATTTTCTGAAATTTACTAGTCAGGTTCAAAATCAAAATGTTCGAAGGACCAGGTACCATGTACCAGAGAATAATAAATTCCTACAACACTGTTTATAAAAAATCAAGAGAAAAGGTTTAAACTCACTGAAGTGAAAATCCTTATGGCGGAGCTGGAAGGGCCGCCAAGATGGCCGACTGGACGCCGCCACACCAGAACACGGGAACTGCTGGACCAGGAAAGTCTCTCCGAGGTCCAGGGAATCTTCTTTCTTGCTGCGGATTCGCACGTACGCACAATTGAGTAATGATTTGAGCTCTCGTACAGTCCAATGTTCATTTACGCGGGAGACCGATAGTTGCCCGACACGCACTTGACACACACTATAGAGTCACTGCAATTTATATTAGTGAACAGGGACAATAGTTAACTGAACAAAATAATACCACTTTATAAAATATTTAAATAAATTAAAAGAAGGAAGCCACCATGGGCGAGACTAAGGTCACGTTCAAAAAAGTTACAACGTGCCTGGGAAAAGAAAAAGCCGAAAGGCACTTGAGACTAGTCGGCAGAAAGACGAACAGAACCAGAATGGCGAGCCTCATGGGAGGTGAAGAGAACTGCTGACCCGCAAGAAACGGAACAGCAGTGGTTTGCGAGTCATCGGCCAATGAACGACCTGCGAGATTCGGAGCGACAGACAGGCAAGGGTCATCGGCCAATCAGAAGCCAGGAATCGGTAAATTTCCGTTTAGATGGTGTTCACCAGTTCTCTGGGCGATTTCACCCTATCGCTATCTCTCTCTCTCGCTCTGCTACCGCCAATATTTGAAATGACAATTCTGCTTGTCTGTTGTAACTTAAAATCAGTACTTAACAATTTTATCTTTTTCTGATTTGGAGGTCTTACCTTCTCTTTAAGACAGGCATCCTTCGGTTTGGCTTATACTTTTTCCTTTGAGAAATGTTGAGTGATTTAAAAACACTTTTTCCTGCTTTTGATTAGTTGATTAAATTAGAACATACCGGCAGCTTTGAATCACTTGTGATTCAACAAAACAATATTCAAACCCAGAAAAAATGAAAATTAAAACAATTCTTATGCTAATATGTACAAGAGGTTACAATGCTTGCATGAGTTGCCATTGTGAGAGTCTATTGTCAGGCGTGTTGACAAAGTTGGGTTCTGGAAGTGAGGCTAGGGGGGCTCCAATTAAAAAGTGACCTGGCGTCAGGGCCTGAAGATCGTTAGCATCACTGGACAAAGCAGTGAGAGGCCGGGAATTGAGCATCGCCTCTATTTGGCATGTTAGTGTGGTGAACTCAATGAGGGTGGGCACGTGAGTCCCGAGGGTGCGCTTCAAATGATATTTAGTGCTCTTGATGGCACTTTCCCACAAACCGCCTTGGTGAGGTGCACCGGGGGGATTAAAATGGAACTTGATGTGGTGCTCAAGCGCAAATCGCTCAATTGGTTGCTGAGCAGAAGAGAGGAAATCACGAAAGGCATTTCTTGCGCCCACAAAGTTTGTTCCACAATCGCTGTAGATATCGGAACATATGGCTCTACGAGCTACAAAGCGTCTCAACGCAGCGATGAAAGAGTCAGTGGACAAGTCAGTTGCGACTTCGATGTGCACTGCCTTGGTGACGAGGCAAACAAAAATGCAGATGTAGGCCTTAATATGGCGGATTGAGCGAAGGTTGTGGATCTTGACAGTGAATGGACCGCCATAATCAATGCCCGTAGACAAAAAGGGTCGAGCAGGAGTCACTCTTGCTTTGGGTAAGTCACCCATCACTGGGAAGGTGTTTTTCGGTTTTTGTTTAAAACACACCAGGCATTTGAAAATTCTGTTTCGTACTGCACTTCTCGCAGAAAGGGTCCATACATGTTGGGACAGTAGGGACATAGTCAATTGTACCCCAGAGTGCAAATGTTTGCGATGAATGTAGTCGATGTAGATGTTGACTACGTGATGCCTCTTCGGTAGAAGATAAGGATGTCGTATGTCTTCCGCCAGATCGGCGTTTTGAAGTCTGCCACCAACCCGCAGTAGACCATCTTGATCGATGAAGGGAGAGAGTCGCTGAAGACGCGAAGAGCAGGTCTTGTTGTCTTGAAGAGCAGCAATGTCATTGGAAAAGGCCTCTTGTTGCACCAATCGGAAGATACGCAGCTGGGCAGCTTGTATTTCGTTCACAGAGAGAGGACCTAGACGAGGATCATGCCGGCGGCTGTTTTGGATGAAGCGCAGGACGTAGGCCATGACATGAAGTAGCTTCGTCCAGGAGGAGAACTGGGAGAGAAGATCCCACGACGACTGTTGTGTAGAGATGAGCGCTGTCAATGGGGTTGGCTTCACTTCGTCTTTGAGAGACTGGAAGCGTTGTTCTGCAATAGGCTTGGAACTGCCCAGAGTTGCAGGAGCTTGATCGGAAGAGGACGGTGAGCATACTGTATAACGACCTGAGTGGTCACGAGAATGCGTGGTCTCTAAAATCGTATCACACGCAATTTCTTCAACGGATTTCTTGGGGTAAGAAGACACTTCTTCTTGATTCCAGAAACTTTGCTGTGAAGAATGAAGATCTATGTCCGCAGTGGACAGGTGAGAGATGGATAGGCATGAATTCGTTGGGCAAGAAATGGAGCATGGAGCGGTTCCAACGATGACATATCCGAAAACTGTGCCAATGGCATAAGGCATGTGAGCGCCCAGAGAGTGGCATTCATTTGTCAGAACTTTGGGAAAGAGAGCACATCCGATGAGGACATCAATAGGACCCGGCTTGTGGAATGTTGGGTCCGCCAAAACAAAGGGTTTGACCTTCTGGAGAACTTGTTGAGTGATGGTCACTCGAGGCAGGTCAAGAGAGATTTTTTCCAAACTGTGTAAAGAGTGTTTTTGGGCAACAAATTGTCCCGAGAGTGATTCAACGTCCAGGTTGAGTGAGCCATTTGTGTGTGTGAGAGCCTGGGATAGTCCTGAGACGGGGAGGTGAGACTGTTGTCGTCGAGTGCCCAACAGTTGAGCGGCTCTCTCAGAAATGAAATCTGACATGCTGCCAGAATCTAACAATGCTCTAAATACATAAGAGCGACCATTGACGGCAGTGAGCTTCACTAAAGCCGTGCTCAGGAGGACAGTACTATGAGGAACAGTCTGTTCTTGAACAGAGCAAGTCAACGCAGTATCAGCGCCTTGCGGAGGTGAAGGCGTGGGCAATGGGGCAGGCGAGCGCTGCGAGTTTTCCTGAGCACTGTTGAAATGCAGGAGAGAGTGGTGCTTCTTGTGACATGTTGTGCAAGAAGCCTTCGAATTACACTCCTTCAGAGAATGGGTTCCGAGACAGGAGATGCATCTTTGATTTTCTTTAAGGACTTTGTAACGATCGTTAGGAGATTTGCCTCTGAAAACCTGACACTGGTAGATTTTGTGGCCAGGCTTGTGGCAGCAGAAGCACGTTGCAGTTTTCGCATTCGTAGGCTTGGCATCAGTAGCCACCATGGCGAGACTGCCAGAGGAGTAATGAGTCCTTTTATCAGTTTTGGGCTTGCTTGAATGAGCAGGGGGAGATTTAAAATCCGTGGTTTCATGCAGACTCGCATCTTCAATGTGGGAGCACTCCAAGTTCAAGAAGTTGATTATTTCCATGACCTTGGGAAGCGTGTGTGCCTCGGTGACGTCGTCAGCCTTAGTGTCACGGTATTGTTCCAATTGTTGGACCAATTTAGTGTCAAGTTTTCGTAATAAATGCGCAGCAAGTAATGGATTATTTTCAGTAACATCACAGTTCAAGGCTTTCAAAGATTCCGAGTGCTCATAGAAGGTGGTTATGAATGATCTCAATGCTTTGAGATTGCTTCGGGAGACGCATGGTAAATCCAGCAAATGGTTGAGGTGGAGAGTTGTCAGACGACGAATATTGTGATATCTATCACGCAAAAGTTGATAAGCGATCAAGTAATTTGACGCTGTGAGGTTGAGAGACTTTACCAAATTCAATGGTTCACCTGTTAAAACACTGAGCAGGTACTGAAATTTGGCCACATTTGAAAGAGAAGTACTTTTATGTACAGTGGTGTCAAATAAATTGATGAAAGAAATCCATTTTAATGGAGTACCATCAAAATTCTGCAAGCTCAGCTTAGGCAGTTTAACTCCTGTCACAATTGCAGAGGGAAATGATGAGATGCTTCAGAATGTGAAGAATGTGGAGTTGTAGGTTCCACAACAGTGTGCACTTCAATTACACTAGAAATGCGAACATACAAGTCATTGACCTCATCAACATCTGAGGACAAAGTTGTTTCAATGTCGTCATCAGTGTCTGTTTCAATGAGACGTTGTAAGTTTAACTCAAAGTCGGCACGTTTTTTCTTAAGCTCGGCAAAGATTATGTTCAATTGTCGAATTTGCACGGGGGTGAGAGGGGGTGTGCTGATTAACTTGTTGACCGCTTCCTCGAGCTTGGCGAAACGAGTTTTGATCAAGTCCGTAGACTTGCGATAAGTCTCATATTTAAATTACTTTGGAGGCATTGTTTTCGGTTTGAGTGAAACAGTACACTAAAATGACTTAAAGTACAGAAAACAAAGTACAGAAAATTGTGAAACACAATATAATGAACAATCAGAGAAATTGAATTTAATACTCGGCACTTGAACGCTAGTTGTGAAATTGTTAAGTTAGGCCTACTTAAAATATCTTAAAAATAAGTTTCAGCCTTAATTAACACAACTGCAGAACGCACACAAATTCAATGTGAACATGTAGGCTTATTTGAATGAAAAACTGTATTGAATAACAGTAAAAAGCCTCAGAGTGAGAGAAAATATTCAACAATTATCAAAAACAAATTGTCAGAGTTTGCTATTTACAATAACAATGCTTCTTCAAAGACAATGATTCAAGAAATTCGAATATAATAATTATTATTTCAACACAAGAAATATTATTTTCTTAATTGAAAATAAAATCCATTTAAATACATCAGTATAAATCACCAGTCAATGAAAAACACAGTATATATTGCATATAAATGGCCAACAATAATTCAATTGGCAATGTCAAGTGTTGTAGACAACACAGGTTGTGTGACATCAGTTGAGCAGAGATATTATGAGAATGGCTATACATGCCCATTCATGGCGAGAGACGAGAGAGAGCTCAACAAGGGAAAATGTTCCCAGGCGGGAAGATTGGTTTTAATAATGTTCCCAGGCGGGAGGATTGTATAAGAATGTTCCCAGGCGGGAAGATTGTTCAAAATAATGTTCCCAGGCGGGAAGATTGTTGCGAGTAATGTTCACAGACGGGAAGATTGTTGCGAGTGATGTTAGCAGGCGGGAAGATTGTTGCGAGTAATGTTCCCAGGCGGGAAGATTGTTGCGAGTGATGTTCCCAGGCGGGAAGATTGAATATTATAATGTTCCCAGGCGGGAAGATTGTCTTTTATTGAAAGTTTTGCACTGGACAATATTCCAAAGGACTGAATCACTTATAAATCCGGCTCGAAGGACCAAAAAATGTTTGAGAAAGGGCGGATTAATTTATTGAAAAATATTGAAAAATATGAAAAATGTGAAAAATCAATTTTCTGAAATTTACTAGTCAGGTTCAAAATCAAAATGTTCGAAGGACCAGGTACCACGTACCAGAGAATAATAAATTCCTACAACACTGTTTATAAAAAATCAAGAGAAAAGGTTTAAACTCACTGAAGTGAAAATCCTTATGGCGGAGCTGGAAGGGCCGCCAAGATGGCCGACTGGACGCCGCCACACCAGAACACGGGAACTGCTGGACCAGGAAAGTCTCTCCGAGGTCCAGGGAATCTTCTTTCTTGCTGCGGATTCACACGTACGCACAATTGAGTAATGATTTGAGCTCTCGTACAGTCCAATGTTCATATACGCGGGAGACCGATAGTTGCCCGACACGCACTTGACACACACTATAGAGTCACTGCAATTTATATTAGTGAACAGGGACAATAGTTAACTGAACAAAATAATACCACTTTATAAAATATTTAAATAAATTAAAAGGGGGAAACCACCATGGGCGAGACTAAGATCACGTTCAAAAAAGTTACAACGTGCCTGGGAAAAGAAAAAGCCGAAAGGCACTTGAGACTAGTCGGCAGAAAGACGAACAGAACCAGAATGGCGAGCCTCATGGGAGGTGAAGAGAACTGCTGACCCGCAAGAAACGGAACAGCAGTGGTTTGCGAGTCATCGGCCAATGAACGACCTGCGAGATTCGGAGCGACAGACAGGCAAGGGTCATCGGCCAATCAGAAGCCAGGAATCGGTAAATTTCCGTTTAGATGGTGTTCACCAGTTCTCTGGGCGATTTCACCCTATCGCTATCTCTCTCTCTCGCTCTGCTACCGCCAATATTTGAAATGACAATTCTGCTTGTCTGTTATAACTTAAAATCATTACTTAACAATTTTATCTTTTTCTGATTTGGAGGTCTTACTTTCTCTTTAAGACAGGCATCCTTCGGTTTGGCTTATACTTTTTCCTTTGAGAAATGTTGAGTGATTTAAAAACAATTTTTCCTGCTTTTGATTAGTTGATTAAATTAGAATTGATTAGTTTTATTTGTTTTAAACGTCCATCATCTCATCACAGCAGGCGTCCTTAAGATTCTATAAAGGTCTGAAGAGCTATTTTCGGGAGGATAATTTACTGACAAATAACTCCCAATTATTAGCGTGATGAATTTCAATTGTAAATTCATAGTGGCAACGTAGCCTAGACATGAATCTTCTCTCCCCTTAATCTGGGAAAGTCCTCATGTAAACAAAACAATATGTTAAGAAACAAAACTTTTGCTAATAGCAACTTTACATTTCAATTCAAAATATGATTCAACATAGGGCCTATTATTCCATTGTTCATTTATGAGGAAATGAAAACAATCACTACTTTTAGCGAATTTCCCATAGGGAATAAATTATTACTGTAGGTCTCATGGTAAGACCTAAGCCCGGGACCATGTTACTTTTTCGTTTGGAGGTGTCCAGAGACCAAAAATAATAGTCATATATATATATATATATATATATATATATATATATTTACTTCATTGTAAACTGTCAAACGACAATATAAAATTACTTATATTCTCCTATATATAAATATATATATAGCTACTTTTTAATCAGAAAACACTGAAAATTCAATAAATTGTACTATATTTCGCATTACGCGTAGTCATGTACAAAAATTATAAGTGTATGAAAACTAATAAAAAAAATTAATAACAAAAATTTTAACATTGTAAAAAATAAAATAAAATTCTAAATTAAAACAAAGACAAAATAGGTGTTGGCTTGTCATATGATATCGCACAAAAACAACTTATTTTACTGTCATGGTCTGGTAATTATCTTAAATTCAGTCCTGTGGGAAATTTTGATTTCAAGACCATCTGATGTGCCTGTTCAACATTTCGTAGACGCTGTATGCTAGAGTTTTCATTTAATTGTCGTATAGGTGTTACTTTATACAGGTCTTCGAAATTTTTGTCGTGGACAGTTCCATGTTTCGCTAAGGGCTGCTCATATTTTTTATGTGTGAATGCATATCTATGCCCTGTTGTTCTTGTTCTTAGGGTATTTATCGTGGATCCAATATATTCCTTTGAACATTCATTACATTTTATTTAATAAATAATATTTTTGGATTCACAAGAAAGTTCTGAATTTATTTTGCATTCTTTTTGTGTAATTGAGCTTTTGAATGTTCGAGTCGTTGGTACCATTTTGCAAACCAAACACCTAGGCTTGTTGCAGGGATGAGCACCATTTTCCCTAGGTTGTTTACCCACAGCTATGGTTTTAGGAAGTTTAGGTTTCGATAATATCTAATTTAACACAGGATTCTTCCTAAATATAATTCTTGGTGGCTTCTTAAAAACTTGGTTTGTCGTAGAGGAGTTTTTTATAACATTGTATGCCACCTTCAAAATATTATTGATCTTATATAAACCTGGATGATATGTTGTTATGAATTTAGGATCCTCCTTTTCAAAGCTAGTTGGCTTATTATTCTTTTGATTCTTTAGGTTCAGTCTTTGATTTAATAGCTTCTTGGGATATCCTCTTTTATTGAAGGTGGTGACAAGGTTATCGATGTACTTTTCCAAATGTTTTCTTTCTGTGCATAATTTTTCCGCTTGTTTTGCAAGACTTTTAGGGATGGCTTTTTGACATGAGATAGGTGACAGCAATAATAATGTAAATAGTTTCCACAGTTAGTGTTTTTTACATTGATCTTATTTTTTAACAATCAATTATCAATGAATACATCCACATCAAGAAAGGTTACAGTTGATTGGGAAATTGTCCAGGTAAACTTTAGGTTGGAGAAGCTATTTAAACCGTCCAGAAAGTTCTTAAGCGATTCAAAGCTATCTGTCCAAATCATGAATATATCATCTTAATCATCAATCTGAAAAATTAATCTTTTCCAGAAAATTGGCTTTAAGGCTTGTGTTTTGAAAAAATCTTCTTCTAGTTTTCCCATGAATAGATTAGTATACGCTGGTTCCATCTTGGTTCACATTGCTGTTCCTTTTGTTTGCAGATCTTATCTGCATCTTGAAATCTAAAACAGTTCATGGTTATAATGAGATTTATAAGTGATATTTAAAACGTAGTTGAAGGGTATTGGTTAGACCTTTTGTCTAAAGAAGTAAGTCACCGCCTCTTTTCCTTTTGTATGTTCTATGTTAGTATAAAGTGACGTTACATCAATAGTTACAAATAGAGTTTCTTTTGGTAGGGGTTGAGGGACATTTCGGAGCTCTTCTAAAACGTCTGAGGTATTTTTTATATAAGATGGTAGATTTTTAACTATATCTTGTAAATTACCATCTACAAAAGAAGAAATCCTTTCCGTTGGTGATAAAATTTATGAACTATTGGTCCACCAGGAGGAGGAGATATGTTCTTATGAATCTTCGGTAGCAAGTAGAATACCGGTGTCTTAGCGTTTTCTTGTATCTGTAGATTTATCGATGACTGGCTAAGATTTTCTTTAGGTCCATTCTGTTTTATAAATCTGGTTATTTCTTTGTTAAACTTTAATATGTATGTTGAGTCATCGTCAAGTTGTCTTCTAGCTTCTGCTATATTGTAACTACATCTCAAAATTAAATTATTTCTTAACTTAACTTAAATATAAAATCTCGGACTCCCTGCCTGTGCAACAGGAAATCATGTCTCCCATGTCCAGTCATTTCCTGTCCCACGATATTGATTCCTTTGCCAACTCTGCATCCGGTCAGCGACCAGGGACAGAAGACTGCAAGGCCTGCATCTTTGGACAGCCGCTCGTCAAGTCCACGTGGATTGTCTAGGCCAATCAGAACAATGCAAATTCCAATAACATCATCTGATTGGCCGATCCAAATTATGGAGAGGAGGACGTCTTAACCATGGAAAGCGTCGGAAGGCAGTCTCCAGGAGGTCTTCAAGAAGTACGGTTTCGGAGTCAATCGTTTTCGGTCGTTCGGGAGTGTTGTGAAGTGAAGTGAAAAATCATGGCCTGTTAGTATCCTTAAATAAGGAAGAGTAGAGTCAGTGCATGTGCGTGTGTTAGTCATTCATCGTTTCTTCAATTATAAGTATGTAACAATTTGTCAAATTTTAATTATGTAATTTAATGTCATCCTGCTCGCTCTCTCAAGGGTAATATTTAACATTTTCTGAATTTAATATGTAAAATTTTATTTCAATAAATTTCTTTGTGGTTTTTAATTTTATTTAATACATTAATTGAATTTAAATATAAATCTTTATTAACATTTAACTCAGCAAAGCACTCCAACTGTATTTGATTGTTTTTTATTTAATCATTTAACTTAGTTATTCTTGTTTAATATTTCATTGTGTTGGTCATTCCCTCATTATATGTTGTTTAAGCATTTGTCAAATTTGTAGAACAGTTTTATATAAATTTCATTTAGTTTTCAATATAATGGTGTAGTAACCCTTTGGAAATGAGCTTTTTATTTAGTCCCGAGTCCACCTCTTGCTGCCCCCAAACAGTAAATTCTTCCACAGATCTCACAAACAACTACATCAACTACAACAGCTACATTAGCTACAATATAATCTAGAAGATTCATTATTACCGTTACATCTCCTTTGTCTGCTGAAAGAATGATTATTTCTCTGTTCTTTTTAAGTGAAGATAACTCTTTTCTTTAACTTTCGGTTAGATTTTCTCTCTTAGGTAGTTTGTCTTCAAACGTAGGATCAGAAATGTTCGAAAAGAGTACATTTAAGAACTGCTCGATTGGATGGTCGGGATTCACAAGTAGTTTTTTTGTATATATATATATATATATATATATATATATATATGTGTGTGTGTGTGTGTGTGTGTGTGTGTGTGTGTGTGTGTGTGTGTGTGTGTGTGTGTGTGTGTGTGTGTGTTTGTGTCCCTAGACACGATAACTCTCGTAAAAATGGTCCGATCGACACCAAATTTGGAAGAGATGTGTAATCCTACGTTTATTCAGATGAGTTCGTAAACCAGACATATCGACCTACCTGAAGGGGTAGTTTATGGGGGTTTTGTATCCCAAAAATGGGTTTTTTTGCATTCTTCATGTGTAATTTGAAAAGATTTTAAATTTTTATTTTGACAATTGAATTTAGCTCAAAAAACACACATTAGTATTTTGAAGCTTTGCTCTGTCTTTATTGGTTACCGAGATATTAAAAAGTCTAAAGACAGTGCATCGTATTTCGGGGCTCCAATGTTAATCTTAAGGAGAATATAGTCCAGGCTCTGAACAGGTTGAGCATGCACTGAAAGTCTAACCAAATTTGACTTTGGATTATTGTTGAGGACATTTATTAGATGTAAAAAACCGATGTTGCTACATTTCCAGAATGGGCACAACACGGGGAACGCCCTCTAGAGGAAGTCGTAGAGGAAACTATGTCATGTTGTACATCATTTTAAAGGTCTTTGAATGTAGATTCGAATGCCACAAACCCGATCTCTAAAGGTAGAATATAACGCAAGTTATTGCGTTTTGAAATTTCGGCAAAATGCTTTTCATGCAAAGTTTGACTGCCTGCCATTTCTGACTCGAGCGTTCATTTAAGGTCGGCTTTGCGGCATTTCTTTCTGTTAAACATGATCCTAAAGCTCACGTTAAATATTTCACAAAAGATTTCACGGGTTGTCCTAAATTGGGCTGAAAATCATAATATTTCGGACAGTATAATTGAAGACGGCAAATAAAGACTTAAAATAAAACATTTAACTTAATTTTCAGGATCTTTATAAAGAGGAAATAGATAGAATTTAAATAGATTTGAAAACAATGTCGCCAACTCGACCTCAAATGAACGTCTGAGCCAGAAATGGAAGGTAGTCAAATTTCGCATGAAAGGGTTTTGCCGAAATTTCAAAACGCAATAACTCGCGTTATATTCGACCTTTAGAGATCGGGTTTGTGGCATTTGAATCTACATTCAAAGACCTTTAAAATGATATATAACATGACATAGGCCAATACAGTTACCTCTACGACTTCCTCTAGGGGGCGTCTTCCGTGTTGTGCCCACTCTGGAAATGTGGCAACATCGATTTTTTACATCTACTAAAGGTTCCCAACAATAACCAAATGTCAAATTTCGTTAGACTTTTAGTGCATGCTCAACCTGTTCAGAGCCTGGACTAATAAGGACGTGTTAATATTTCACTGATTAACCAATATTTTTGGATGAAATTTGGTATTGAGCTTCATATGGTTGATATTTATCCATTTACGGTAAAAAATCTTGGTTTTTGTGCTTATAATGGCAGCAAACCTGCATACTCTTTCCCCATGTTAATCATATGGAGAATAGGCAAATTCCTTTAGCAATGGACTGATATTGATGAAACTTAGTTTATGACTTCATATGGTCGAAATAAATTTTTTTATGCGAAAAACCTACGTTTAGTGTTTCCCATGGCAGCATACCTGCATTCTCTTTCCCTATATTTATCATAAGGAGAATAGACATTTATTTCCCTATTCATGATTATGTGATGCTATTTGGTTTACAGGTTTATGTGCTCAAAATTTCGCTGAGTACGCAGGTCTGCTGCGACGGGGGGTATTTGTAGTATTTCACATGCTACATAATACTACAAAACCATTACCGTTTATAAAATTGAAATTTTACGTATACATTTTATTATTAAAAATAAAACCAAAACAACCAAATTTTCATCGTGTCATCTATAAAGTACATTGCATTTTTTAGAAATTGGTGTGATGTATACTATTAGCTGTAGAGTCTTAAAATATCATAAAACATGTAAACTGACATTTAAAAGAATTATTAAACATGTAGATATTTAAAATCTTCACAAATTTTACTCGTGGTTAATCGCATTTCGCAAAGTACACAACTTCATTACAAGAAAATATCTTATTTTATTGGTTGATAAATAAATAATCTTTATGGAGCTAAAGTTTATCTTCAGTAGTTTTCATTATGTGTGTAAACTATTGGTGGTGTAAAACTTATGGGGTATGCATACAAGCCTAATGGGTCCACAAAGAGCGGAAGGCAGCGGGGGATGTCCATAACACAGCGGGTAAGGGATGGTGACTACAGTGGGGTGCTCCATGTAAGAAAAACTCTATTACGTACTTAACACCGGATAACATACTAAATGTAAATGTACTTCCCGTACTTTATTTAAAAATAATGTATTTAACTATAGTAAAATATTAAAGCTTTGACAGTGACTTGATCAACTTACAATAGTTATTAATAAGAAAACATTATTTTGTCAAGGTTTGAATGCTTACAATTAAAAACTGAGGGATATATTCTATGCTGAAGGGTTTGAATTCAAGGTGCCAAAGTTAACAATTGAACAAATAAAGTAAAAAAGTGCCCTCATTGTTATAAACGGAAATTAATCGTATAGTAAAATTACCAATAAATTATAACTTAGGTTTAATTTAGTTATAAAGCCTAATTTTCAAGTTACAAACTATAAAAATCCATTTAATACAGATTCCTTAAATGTTCTTCGGCTCCATGTAGATTTAATAAATATTGATTTAAAATTACATACTACGTTTTTTTATACTAAACGTTATACTCAAGCCATCCAGTATTAGATTTATAATTGTATAATGAATGGTATATCATTTGGAGAACAAATAAATAAATCGATTTTAAAAATTAGTAAAAAGTAACATGCCAAAAATGGCAAACTAAACACCTGAGCACAGATTATAATATAAAATTCAACATGACTGTTTCGCATTAATAACAAATTCATCATCAGAAAAAAGCCATATACGGAGTATATTAAGAATGTATGTATATCAGTTATATCCCCTTAAGTATTTGCTCTCTATGCACACGATCAACATGAAAGTTAGGGAAGTTTTTCTATATAGGGTGTTCGAAAACTCTCTTCCGGAACTTCGTGTAATGGTTGCTTGGATCAAAATTAACAAATAAATGTCATGGGAACATATGTCCTAAAATGCTTCTTTAAGCCGTTGGCCACTATTTTGTTTTCTACACTTAATAATTTTTACTTCCGTAACGGACTTGGGTATTAAGTTCAAATTTTTCATGAACCTTAATCACAACAATGTTCATTTTCAGGAAAAAATATTTGCTGTGTATATTTTTAAATGGCGGCTATTTTTTAGTATTTGCACTCAAATTTCTCAAAACCAGTAAATTTCATTGGAATTGTTTGAGTTAAAAATTTGGCAAATCATAACCAATGATACCAAGTTTGTAAGGATCTGACAACTATTAACGGAGTTAATATTCTTGCAGAAAAAACATTGATTTTGCATGATAAATAATGCAAAATTAAGGTTATTTTAATAGAAAATGTTCAATAAATCCGTTATTTGTTGTTAAATCCTTACAGACTTGGTTTCATGAGTTAGATAATTTAATTAGTCAACTTTTTTATGCCTTATAAAAGTTTAGTAAAATTTACCGTGTGTGAAATATTTGAGTTTGAACATTTAAAATGGCCGCCATTTTGAAAATACACATAGGAAAAATTTTTATTTATCCTGAAAATGAACATTGTTGTGATTAGGGTTCATGAAAAATTTTAACTGAATACACCCATCCGTTACTGAAATAAAAATTATTAAGTGTAAAAAACAAAATCTTTGCTAGCGGCTTAACGATGCCTTTTAGGACACGTGTTCAAATCAACGGTTTTATTCATTTTGATCCCAGGAATCAACACACGGATTTTCGGAAGAGAGTTTCCGAACAACCTGTATATACTTTAGTTGGTTTTAGGCTACTTCGTATTGTAAAATTAATATTTGTACTCGTTGTTTTTAAATTTTGTATTTTATCCGTATGGAAAATTCGTTATTTTAAAGCAGGATGATTACTGAAATGTACGTTTTAGTGTCTAGACGGTTCATCAATATTCATAAAAGAACGAAAATTTGTTATGTTCTGTGCTTTTCTGTGAAGTGAGTGAAAAATATGTGAGCTTCGAGGGTCTAGAATTGAGCTAATAAGCTAAGTCATGAGAATGACTTGGACATGAGATTGATTGGACTTGGCTCGACACATTGCAAAACATGCCGGGTTAAGTTAAAATTCCTTAATTTTTTTTTTTGTTAAAATTTAATTATACAAACCAATTTGTTTATTCTTAAAGACAAAGTATCCCACCGCGCGGCGCGGCGGTACCGGTAGATGATATCGCCAGGCAAGTGCGCACTTGCTGCTAGGTTATGTTGTTTAATCATGGGCCCAGGTCTCGGCAGACACCCGGTAATGGCTCGTAAACTCTAACAGCCAATCATGGCTGGATTGAACTTTGTCATTCAATAATCGTATACTTGAACTATAGTTGATAAACGTAAACAGAATTTGGTATTCTTTCTTAGAATATTTTCACTAGCTTAGAATATACGAGTAATGATCATGTAGGGGTGTTATACTATCGAAACACGTTTATTAGTCACTCAATGCTCTCTAGTCGGTTGTGATGATCAGTATATTTTACAAGCAGAAACCGAATGATTTAAAATTTAATTAATTAATTAATTTATTTATTTACTTCCAACGGTACAAATCACCATTTTATAACAATATATATCTAATTTCAGATGGCTACAATTGAAAACACTAACACAGCTCAATAGCAAACCTATAAACTAAGCATTATTCATATGATAACATCTGCATCATAGTTATACACACAGAGGTTGTGAATTTATTTTATACACAGTATTTATCCACCCTAAAAGTGTTACAAAATCTTGGCCTAAGAATGCTAAGTATATCATTTCGTTGCCATTTTAACAACGTGTTGAAATATGAGAGAGGCGGGACTAGAAAAAACTAAGTGTCAAGGTTTTAAAATAAATAACAACTATAATCAAGCTATAATTAACTCTAATTTCCTCATAGTTATTAACTTGTTACAATATAAGCAGATACAAATAGTTTCTGAGTCCTCAGACTAACTGATTCGACACTGATACATTTTGAAAAATAAACGATACATTCAGCTTCACATAACCACGATCGTCAATCAGTCTCCTGAACTTTGGGATTCTGCAGAGCAATAACATAAGAGAGTTACAGGTGCTGCACCTGGTGAACAATCCTTGAACATCGACTGCCTTTTGTAACAAGGGACCAGAGGCCAAATATCACCATTGGTTATAATCTGTAAAGACCAGGTATTTACACATTTCGAAGGCCGATTATTATGTGAGGATAAAATATACAGGGTGTCTTTAAAGTCCGTCACCAAACTTCATAATATTGATAATTGGGTCAAAATAAACAAAAAAAAATCATATGAAGGTATGTTCTAATATGCATATTTACCCAGATATCGTCCATTTTGTTTCTTCACTTAATAATTTTTATGTTGGTAACGAATTTATGTAGTAACTTTATATTTTGCATGAAACTTTACAATACTAATGTACATTTCCACAATAAAAATGATTTTTCTAATGTATACTTTCAAAATGGCGGCCATTTCAATTTTTAAACTCCAATAAAATAAACCGGTAATTTTTATCAAAATTTTACAAGACACAAAGAAGTTGAAAAATTTAATTACCTAACCAATGATACCAAGTTTGTAAGAGTATGGCAACAAATAACTGAGTCATTGTGATTTTATAAACAGAGAAATGTTGATTGTGCATTATATTAATGGCAGATTCATTTTATTTTAATAGAAAAATCACCATAACGCCATTATTTTATATCAGATCTTTACAAAATTGAAATTATTGGTTAGATAAATAAATTTGTCACCTTTTTCGTGCCTTGTAAAATTTTGATAAAATTTACAGGTTTTAAGATATTTAAGTCAAAAAATTTAAAAGGGAAACCATTTGGAAAATATATATATCATAAAAAAAATTTGTTGAGTAAATGGACATTAGTATTATAAAGGTCCAGGCCAAATATGAAGTTCTTACATCGATCGGTTATCGACATAAAAATTATTACGTGGAAAAAACAAAATGGCGGATGTCTGGGTAAATATGCATATTAGGACACACCTTCATAAAATATGGACTGTTTTGCTTATTTTGACCCAATTAGCCATATTATGAAGTTTGGTGACGGACTTTAAAGACACCCTATATACACACAATTTGTTTATTTAACATAAATGCTAATGGTAGCGAATGTCAAAAACTGATAAGTAACGCCTCTGGGACCAGTACAGAGTCATGTTTTTTTATGCCGGGAACCAAAGTGTTAATTGCAGTAATGGATTCGTTTTCGAGGGTTGTTGAAATTATAATTGTAAAATAAATATGAAAGTTTAGTTATTTATATAACACTGTTAACCATATCAGTGATATTTTATAATTATTTTCGATATATTTTCAAAACTTTTACTACAATTTATTGTATGTTTTCAGATGTGTTTTAAGGATATGATTTTTTACTCACACTTTTCTTTCAGTGGATAATTTTCTATGAAATATCAATCAGTATTTCATATTCGGTGACAATAGTCACTAGCCATATTTTATTTCATATATTTGTCCGTGCGATTTGTTTTTGGGACATTTTCGTTGTTATTAGATTCCTAAGATATTCGGTGTTATTTTCAAGGCTTAAAACACATTATGAAGTGAGATATACACTTTCTTCTCGTTTGGACTATGTATGTCATTACACTTCTTTCAATAGTCATGATAAATGCTTTATTTTTAATTCCTATTTGGTATTTCGTATTTTCGAAGGTTTTGGTTAATGATAGGTTTAATGTCTTGTTAAGACCGTACCAAGATATGTGTTGTTTCTTGTCTTCTTTGGTCTTCTTCTTTTCTTGACTTTTCTTTCTTTTTAAGTCATAACTTTGTTCATTCCATTAGCATCTACGATATGTATTCATATATCCATCCAATGAATTCTGTTTGTAAAGAAGCCTTAATCAAAACACAAATAAAATAATCTTTAAATTAAATAACATTAGAAATATTCAATTTAATCATAAAAAGATTTTATAATTTTTTACATACATTTGACTCAATGAATGACTTGGGATGCCTTCTTGTCTTTTCAGTTATCTTGTTAAAATTTTTTGAACAAAAGAAAAAAATAATCAAACTAAAACTAAACTATCGATGCAGATACTTTGACGATAAAATATATCCATTTGAAGGTTATATAGAATTAAGTAAAAAGTTTTTACCTGTTAATAGAGTTTGTGAAAGAACATTAAATTTTAAAAAATTATCTTGACTACATACTAAATAAGCAGGTGTTCCATGGACAAATTACTTGATAGAGAAAATATCTGTACAGATATTCAGAATCGATCCTGAAATATATTATAAGCTTTTAACTGTTCGAAACTGGACCCCCCTGCCGTTATTCATTGGGCTATTAGTTATTATATCTGACAGATAAACCAGCAAATATATGTCAGCAACAAAGCAATTTCTAATCTGATCCATCACCACAGAGTTCGTCGGTGTCTTAAATAATGCACCTAATATTATCCTCGGGCTGTTACAACTTTTAAAAACAAAATATGTATATTTAGATCAGTGATAGATTGAATGTTCGTCATACAACTATGAGCTGTTTATAATATTTTGTTGAAGCGGCCAACGGTAGCTCCATGGACCCAACTACACTTTGTGGACGCTCTCTACAGACAGTGTTTGTTGACAAAGCAAAGGTAACTGGATTATTTCACATGTATAGCCCCTCTCTTCTTCACCTTCTGTTTCTGTTCTTCTGCCAATGTTGCAGTGTACTGATGTGACCTCACTAAGTCAGTAATAACTTTACATCGATTTTCAGTTTTTGTGTACTACTTTGCCGTCTGTCTTGTTCATTCTCGTATTAAACCGTTTTACATTTTTTAACTATACCTTTCGTTGATACCTCAGACTGTTCGTACATAAAGGGTCTTGCGCTATAGGATGTTTTCAACATCTTGAATGTTGACTGTGCACTCAATTGTTACTAGCTGAATAGGGAGCTCACTTCACTCAATACTTTAGAAATATTAGATGCTAGTTACAGCGCGTTTTCCTTTCTTCAACCATCTACAAACCCGACTACCCAGCAGACTGAGGAATATAATAATAACCAATTAAATTAAACTACACCCAGACCCAGAAGTCTGGCTTCCATGGCACTAAATCCGTCATACTTCCTCAATTCAGTGCTCTTTTTAAAATATCTTCGTTACTTTATTTATATTTTTAATTTAAAAGTAGGGTAGACTATTTAATTTTATGAAATTAATGAAAACCTAAAATCGATCTAAGAACTCTTTGGCTATTATTGGTTATTTTGGTATTTTTGGTTAAAATTGCATTTTACTTTTAGTTTAATTGGCATTTTTAATTTATTTTGTTCATTTATTGTAATTGATTGGTTGATTTTTTTCATTTGAATAGTTTTTTCACATTTAAATTGTTTTTTTTTTCAATGTGCCAAGTAACTCATCATCATGCCAAGGCTCCCCTCATGGTAGCTGGATGCTCCAGATTGCAACTCTAAGAGCTAGCTAACAGAGAAATATTTGTTACCATAACTACTAATAGTAACTATAACTATAGGCAGGCAGGCAGGCAGGATGTTGACTGTGGAGAGGGGATCTCCACTTTTCGATGAGTTCCTGCTCCTCCTAACAACAACCACAATTCTTTGAATGAAACTTCTTTTCACCTAACACAGCTACATAATACAATCATCTTAACCTAAAGTAAATATTTTTTTAAACTAAAAATATCTTTCTTTTGCCTTCCTGTTTTATAGTACAAAATACTTCAATCGAAACTGACATTTTTCCACCTCTATTCAAATTACTTCAATTATAAGTAATCATAATCGTACCTCCTAAATTTGAATACAAACAATATTGAGCGTAAAACCTAGAATACTAACATTTTCAATTATTATTTCACAGCTCTTAATTTTATTATTTTAACGAATTAAGAGGAACTAGGAAGGGGATTTTAAAAGCTCCTTGATTGTGGAGTAGTGTGTATTAGCCTCTTTTATTACCGTCTTGGATGTTTAGTTCTTCGGTGGAACTACCCTGTTTAATACTTGACTTTTTTTATTAATTTATGAATTTGGGGCATAACCTAATGGGGCATGAAGATCTCAGATGTTTTATTCTTTGTAAACTACAAACTAATTCAGCGAACACAACGTGGGGGTGATGAGGGCGGAGCACTTAACTAGCCTGTTCAGTGCTTGAGATTTTTACAGCAATTAACAAATTTGGGCAACTAATTAGGGGATGAGCCTCCATCCAGCACAATATCTATCCTAATATTTACAAAAAAATTATTATTTCACACCTCTAAACCTTAAACGACATTTAACTACTAAAGAATTTTAAAAGCGATTTAAAGGCGATCTTCAGTGCCTATTTTACTATTGATTGTGAATTGTGTGTATTAGATGTTTTAGCTGTCTAGTTTTTCCGTGTTAGTAAACTGTTTAATACTTGACTTTTTATTAATTATGAATTTAGTCCAACCCCCAAGGGGCCATCGAGCCGTAGGCGAGTCAATACACTACAATTTAAATCTTCTTTTACTTAACTGTCAAAGGCAAAGCAGACATATGTTAGCCAAAATGAATCTTTGATTTTATTCGTGGAACATTATTTATAAATTATAATAACTCTTTTATACTGAGGGAAAATTATTTTACATTACCACTCCATTAAGTTGTATATACACTACACATATTATCATAAAATTACAAAACAATGGGCCTCATAAATTTGATCTTAATTGGTAATTTATTTATGATTTACATTTTTATTTACTTCTATCCACATTAAATATTTTATAATAATTTTTTATAGATTGATTAGATGAGAAATATATATTTACAATATTATTTTGGTGATCCAATCTATACCTATTGGCAAAATTATTTGAAACAAAGCCCAGATATTATAAGTTGATGTTCTAAATGCTTCACAATTACGACATTGCAGTAATGATGCAGTAAACCCCAGCCCGAATCTTGCCTTGCCGTAATATTTGTCCCAGGCCACTCACGTACACTACACTGTCGTAGCACTGCGCACACTTCAATTGCATTTACTTATTGGGTTCTGATGGTAAATATTCACAATCTCCAAAACTCTGTTACATAAATGTATGCTTGTTTTCTTAAAAAAAAAAAAAAAAAAAAAAAAAAAAAAAAAAAAAAAAAAAAAAAAAAAAAAAAAACTTTTCGAGAGGGTTTTCATTAAAACGTTTCAAGTCAAACTTTTAAATAAAATTGTTTTTGCTAAATAAAATTCTATATTTCCCATTTGCATCTTTATTAATATTTCATAATTTTTAACAAATCATAATATATTGTTGTGCCATAAGATATTAAAATGATCACCATATATGTAATTAAACTTGAAAAAAATTTATTGAATCAAGAATCAAAACCCTATTTCGTTAATTAATAAATGAGTAAAATCTTCGAGGTAGACATTATTAAATGTTCATCAAACATGGTTTAAGATATATTATTAATTTAAATGATTATGCCATACAGGCTTTTTTGTTGTTGAAATAATTGCCCAACTTTGGTCCATAGTTTGTAGATTAAGATTTTTTATTTTTTTAAATAAACATTTACCATGTCATGGAATGGAGATAATGATTGTAATATCTGCATTTCGGTGAATCGAGTTTGTTAGGCCAATGCCTTGGGGAAGGTTATAACAATGTCTTGTCAACGGGTCTGCACACTGTATCTCGAAACTGGAGGTTCGGTACATAGTTGAAGCCAAGGGAAGAATACTATTCGGCTTACAGTTTACAACAAACTAATTACATTTATTCGGTAAAAAAAAGAAAAAAAAGACTGTAACCATCATAATAAACGAGATTAATAATTAACTTCACAATTAAGGTAACTTAATTTTACTCGTATCTGTTTGTGATCCTAAGGTGTTACCAAAATTAAATAATTATAAAGCAGGGATGTACTTTGTATGGTTGATTGCACAGGGTCAAGTTTGTTGTAATGACACTTGAGTTTGTATTTATAGATTATTTGCTGCCCTTCAGCCAGGACAAGAGGAAGTCTGTAGATATTATTGATATTTAATTTAAATCATCTTTTTCGATGACAGAGGAACGTTTATAAAGTTGTTGCCTCTTCAAAATCTCTTATTTCTAAAACATATATTTTCATTGTGTGTTATAAGTGACATACGAAATTACGACACTTGCACTTGCCGAAACATCTGAAGGCCTTCTTACATTCTTTATTGTTGGTGTAGCAAAGAAAGTGGAAATAATTGCAAAATTCTTTATCTTTATCCCGCTGCCATCCTGCAACATTACCACAAAGTAGAACGGTTTTTCAGTTTTTGACTGCTGATTTACCCGGTAAAAACACATACATTGATAAAAGTTTGCACCTACTGAAAATATGGACAAAACTAAAGGCTTGTCGGTACCTACCGTGACGTATCCATCACATGAGTCCTACAGTCCAATGTTCGTTACAGTTTCAGCCTTGCAGGAAAATATCTATTCTATATACATTACATATAGAATGTGAAGCAGTTTTTGTAAACACTACTCCTTCTTTATTTCTGGACGAAATTCAATGTTTGATATGTCATAAGATTGGTCTAAGTTCGTAGTTTTGCAATAAGGTTTTAGATTTTTGATATTTTTACTCTCAAGGCACGTGAAGCCCTTAAAGTTAGTTTTTTTGTCCATAAGATTAACAAAGAGAACAATTTATATTGAATTAATTGATTAATTAATTTTCATTAAACGGTGTTATAAGGAGTTTACTCAGGTGTTCCATATTTCTATCATCTAGAGCCACAAGAAATTCATTGACACAAAAAATGGTAATGATCCGTTCAGTAGTTTTTTATCTAGATCCTCAAGCACTCTTTTGTTATTTAAGATTATAATTGTTTTTTATAGCAAGTTTTCTAAGGAATGATGAAGATTCATTAGTAAGAACAATACATTTAATACGCTTTACGTCTTAAAACGTTATTCAATTTATTTCATAATCTTTGATTAATGAATTAGAAAAAATTGTTGGAGGGTGGAAAAGGGTTGTAACTAGTCAATTGCTGTTTTTTGCTGACCAAGAGTGTTGTAATCTAAAAAATATTATTTACATTGCAGATTATTTCATTGATTTTTTTAAAGGCAACGATAGAGCTATGGATCATGAACTATGATGAGACTTCGCCCATCACCATGATATTGCATTTAACTAGGTTATGTCAATTATAACGCCAGCCAATGTCATTACTGCCGCTAGCGCCATAATTAGGGTGATCATATTTTACGACTGTTCCATAATGTTGCGCTGTGTTCAAAACCACAAACAATTAATCTCAACTACTTCAAATCTCCCGAAGTTTTAATATTTTTTATATTCATGGTATGTAGTTTTTTTACGATGGTTAGTTGATTTATTCCAAATAAGTTATATTTTAACCCGAATATGTGTTCCTGAAAACACGAAACAGCCCTAGTCTTTCAACTACAACCTATCTATTCAAATGAAATAATTGGTCAGGAGTTTATCCATAGTGAGACTGGATTTATTATTTGCTTGCTTTTTACCTGATTAATCTGGTTTAATAGTACAACGGTTGTTTGCGATCCTGTATATATTTGTGAAGAAATGGTGCTAGAACGTAATTTAATTCATTAAGTTTAAAAACCAAGTATGAAAGACAAAAGTTTACTAAATTTTAATAGTTTATAAACCGTAATAAATTACACGAGCTTGTCAAAGTAGAAAAGTGAGAAAATAGTTTGTTAGTCTTGTTTGCAAATTAATAGCCGTAAGAAGTTTTGGAACAAAGCAAGACACAATCTTGTGATAACGAGTATTATTCTCCAAGGCCAAATATCCAAGAGTAAATCACCCCTATGGGAGCTTTTAAGCTTAATAACCAAAAGTGCATGAAAATTTGTAACTTTTTATCTCACCATTACTTTACAGTATTGATAGCTTTGCATATTATTAGTGTATGTATAATATTGTTGTAAAATACCATGTAACTGTCAGCCAATATGAATTAATTGTATTTTTAAAATTTAGAATTATACTAAACACTCATTGGATATTATTTAAAACAGCTAAATATCAGTTTGGGCATTCTGACCACGCTTAACAAAGCATTTTTTTTCCTTAAAGATGTTTTACAGCTTTGTATAGATTTGTTTGGTTTTACAGTTGGTATTAAACAATGTCCAAGGGTCATGAGTTTCATGTTTAAAGGTATACTCAGCGATGAATTTAAACATTGAAATATTATAGAATTAAATGTGATGAAAAAAATCTGATAATCGTTGACGAAGAACATTTACTTGTTATTTGTCTTGAGATCTCGATAAAAACTAACCAAAAGCGTACTGAAATCAGAAATTCTTTATTGCCGTAAGATACGAGTATTGTACATGCCATGAGTAAAAAAAAAAAACTTTAAAATACATTCTAGTATTCAAACTTTCAAAATCAATTCATAATATTGATAATAATAAGACAATCACCATTCATCGTTTATATATCCAAAGTCACTGTAAAATTCTTTTTGGACCAAGACTCTTCTCAAACCATGCCTTAATGTTTGTTTGTTGGCTTCAGCTTTTAAAAAAGGAGGAAGGGATCGGAACAAACGGAGACAGGTGGAGTAGGCTTGATTGTGATGAAATGTGGTCCTGGATTTGGGATATTGGAGGTTGCTATTAAGGTTGTAACTGTGGAGAGGAAGGTCTCTGGATTCGAATAGGTGGGAATAATTCTTCAGAAAAGTCAATGATTCTAAAATGAAAATAGAAGGAAATGTTAGAATGTTATCACTCCTAAATACTGATCTGCAGGACTATCGATGATTGAGACCAAAAATTATTCGGATGGCTCTTTTTTGAATATTGAAAAGTTTTTCTTGTCCTGAAGTTTTCACCTCTCAATATTGGGACACTGTAGGATAAAAAGGGGTAGTAACAACCATAGTAAGTACTTTGAACTTTGAACTTACTTTGAACTTAGTGGTCTTGATCCATGTTCCTAGAGAACAGGATGGGCGTCAATTTTTGTCAATCTCAGTCAATTATTCTCTCGATGTGGTTCATGGTGGTATTCCACTTGTCTCAAGGAACTCTTCAATAAAGTAAAATTCCCTTTCCATGAGCCATTCGAGTAGCCTTGTCTTGAAGTTTTTTTATTCTTCAGAGTTTTCAATGTCGCTGGCAATTTGTTAAAAAGCTTGGCCCCAACATATGAAGGTTTCTTCTCATAAGCCTTGAGATGATGTGCAGGTAGGCTGTAGTTGTTCTTATTCCTGGTGTTGTAGGAATGTGTATCTGAGAACTGGAGGTGGCCTTTTTTAATCACATGCATTACTGCCTCGCTGATGTAGAGGTTAGCCACAGTTTGTATTTTCAGACTTTTGAACTTGCCCCGACACGAGTCACGAAAACCCAATCCTAACAGTGCTCTGATTGCTTTCTTTTGGAGAACTAGCACACGATGTAGGTTGCCCTGTGACGAGTATCCCCATACAATAAGCCCATAACGTATATGCGATTCAAAAAGGGCATGGTAAGCTGTTTTTGCAGTTTCGAAGTAGTGAGAAGAAGACGTGTGTTATTAAAATATGAAAGTCTACGGAGTAAAAATATGCTACAGCTTAATTTTTTACAGATTTTATCAATATGGGATGAAAAATTTAATTTTTTATCTAAAACCACTCGAAGGTATGTGACACTCAACTGAGGACTAAGTTTTCAGTCTTTATAGCTACGGGAAGAGACCAGAGAAAGGAGTAAAATTAGCCCCAAAACGAAAGGATAAATTAATAAGATGTTGTGTTAAAAAAAATTAAAAAACTGAAAAAAATATTACGAATTCTAAATAATTCAAACAATTATACAGGTACTAATGTATTTTTATTCTGGCTTGACGAGGTGGCGAACGCATGGCCCATCCTCTGTTAGGTAGAGGTTGCAATAGCCCAAACCCCAAAAGGTGACGGGGCTGTACTTTATCCTGCTTCCTGAAGAATACACCCGCCTGCCGTTTCAGAAGCCTCAGTGGAGGGGGGGAGGAAAAAAGGGGGAAAATACACAAACGTCAATCTAGCGGTGGATTGTCAAAAAGAGGTAGCAGCATGATTGTCGTTGGAAAACACGATGGCGGTTCAGAGATCCGGGAACGTCTTGTTTGCCAAGGCAAATGGCCTTGTTCCGAGCTCTCTCAATGCTAGGGGATGAGCCCTCCCCCTGTACTCTGGTCGGGGTGCTTGTGGGACGCCTAGTGGGGACTTTACATGTCTGTGAACCCAGAGCAAAAGCTAGGGGCAGCTGTCAAGTTCGAATTGCACTCGGCAGGTGGCCACTGCAAGTAAGCAGCCCCGCCACGCTGAAAGCAGTGAATCAAAAATGTCTGAAACGGTCTCAATAATTATGGGCATATTCCCAAACCTGCACTGGCTAGGCACCGCAGAAAGACCGTGGAAGACACAGGAGCGATTGGCAATGTTCCAAATGAACCGGGGGAACAAAAAAGAAAAAAAAAACATGATCGGAATTTCATGCACGGGATGGCTGGATATAAGAAATTGAAATAATAAATTAAATTTAAAGTTAAAAAAATTAAAGGATGGTGCACATAAAAGTTTATTAAGAACTAACAGTTACAAAATTGTTTTATTTAACCAAAAGTACCACGGTCTTAAAGACGGAACTCAATCAACGAAAATATCAGCTTTATCAGTCACAAAATCATGCAAATTGAACACAGCAATTGACGTGTTAAAAGTGTTTTATAATTTATAAGTACCGGGGAGCCGAGCTTCGCTCTATAGATAGGTTGCAAAATGTTACAAAATGTTTAAAGTGGCATTGAGGTTAATTATGTGAGGGTGAGACGTCACAGCACCCGTCCCTTTTCTGTAGATCGTTTTTTTTTTCTTTTTTAAACTTGATTCTGCTCGAGAATATTGGGAAACTACCAGCTGGTATGCAACAGTGACATAAAACAAAAACAACAAGAAAAAACCAAAAGGCTTCAGCCAATGGGATAATAGCAAGGATAAACAAACTCCCACCACCATCTCTCCCACGAAGGATCAGGTTTAAAAAACTAACTATAGTCTACTTGTTGCTCGAAATCGAGCAATTTATTTTGATACAATACAAAAGTAAAATTTTTAGTTCTAAATCAACGACATCCGACCAATCCAATATTGTGAACATCATTAACCACAAAAAAACTACACGTATTTACAGCTGTACATTAACAAATGTTAAAAATGTTCAACCCAAACCAATGTTATTCTAAAGGGGAAATTTCAAATTTAGTTTATGGATAGCGCCCTTATCTTTTGTCCGCTTTTCATCTATTGTTGGCGGAAACAACTAAGGCCAAACCATAACCAACGTAACCAATGTAGGAGGAGTTATCAACACAAAAAACCCCTTTGCGTAATAAATACCTAAGTACTAGAGATCGCCTCCTGATCGAAATTCGACCAAAATTTTCAGTTGATCTTTGCCCAAGAAGCTTAAAAACATTTTACAATTCAGCCATCTGTTCTTCCAGTTTTCTACGGTTCTGCAGTTGTTTTTACAACAGCTGTCTAATGATTCAATCAATTAACATTTCTCCATAACATTAACATTGGAACTTTAAAAGCCTGTGGGGCGTAGCCCTGGGCGTAGTCCGATGCGAATTAAAATGGGATTATGCTCATCTAGAGAACTATATACCTACCTTTCTATCGGTATGCCCGGATTTCTCCTACGATGCACCCGAGCTGAGAAAAAAGGAGGAAACGAAACATGCTTGTCTATTAATATATAGATGATTAATTAATAAATACCTGTTCTCATTTAAAGTATTGAGGGAAGATTGGTAATAAAAAACTAAAATATATTATAGACTTGAGGCGAGTGAGAGAAGCAAAGGGCTCAGCAAAGCTCAACTGAAGGGCATAAAATTTCTCGGGTTGGCATTGCAATTTGAGTATCGTTGTAAAGTACGGGTTGGTAAACTAGTAATTTCTATAAATCTAAAGCATAAACTGCCTTCATTGTTCAACCAACAATATATACCAATTTATACAGAACCGAATAAGTAGGGACATCCCAACGAGGTTGAAATGCATATAGCCTATAGTGGAGTGCTTACTATGATAAGTAATCTTGTCGGCTGATGATTGGTGCCATTTCACCAACGATTCCCGACATTTTTTTTAACCAGACTTTAGTTTACACTTGTTCATCTGCTATTAGACATTTTACCCACAATACGAGGATTCTGTGGTAACCAATCTCAAAAGCATGATCACAGACCATAGTTTTAAAGACATCAATTAATCCCATATTTTTAAAGTATAATCTGTGATTTTTTAAGCTTGTTGCAACCAATCAGAATAACTAAAATGAGTAACCGTGAAAATGAAGGTAAAGTGTGGTAGTTTACCAAAGAAACGGCGGAAACCATGGGTAAAATGGCGCGAATGATCAGAGGACAACAAATTAACATATATCTATCACTATATTTCTAGTTCAACCTCATTGAGACATACCATTAAAAAATGAGTTTGGTCCTCGAACACCAGAGGTAAATAAAGCGCTAAAACTATAGGCCTATGTAGGATTACTTTTCCCTACTGTAAGGGAAGCGCTTTTTCTGCCTCTTAAATGTCAAAATGAGCATATTTGTTAAAAAAAATCAATACAACAACCTTCTGTAAAATTATTTCTGCCATCTTTTACAATTCAACCAATCAGCATAATTATTAAATAAAAATTACATCTTGGTGCTATCTGTGTTTCAAGGGTGGCGTTCTTTGTTAATTCCCCATAAGGATGTCAATACTTATTCGGTTCTGTCTACATTGACGGGACTTACATTTTTTAAACCGATTATAATCATATGATTTACAGCTATGCTTTACTTACCGTTATTTTATGCCAAGAATTTATCACTCAATACAGGGTTTCCAATCGTGCTTTTGGAGATTATGCTCAACCACCATCAAAACTACGAACTTTTCATGTTTTCAATACACAAACTGGCTTCATGGTTAAAGCATGGGACTTACATTTCAGAGAAATTTTTATAATCAGGTGATCTCTCCAATGCTTTTCTTATAGAGAAAAATGATTTTTATTAACGATTTTATGAAATAATCGGAGTGTTTTGAACGTTTTGATGAATTAAACTGCCATTATTTTGTGCCCAAGAATGGTTATTTGCCCTCCGGAACGGTCTCCCACTTGTATTTCGCGAAATAATTTCCAACCACATACCCCACTACAAAACTTTCTCGTTTAATATAATAGGATAGAAAACTCCTAACATTACCGCACTGTCATGAGATCAAAACTAACACATATATATCGTATGGCGTTTATAGCCAGCCACCAACTTCAGAAAAATATAAAACATTCTCTGCGGTGCATAGCACCTGCGTCAAAACATTTAAAAACTAAACTAAAACATAAAGTTATGATCTCTCTTTATAAAGCTAAATCCAAGGCGCTAAGCCATTGCAGCCCAGCTTCACTTGCACAATGCAGCCCAATCAATCCTTGGAAAAGCACTCAAAGGGCACTCATTGACTATGTGAGTCATAGTCTGAAACTCCGCTCCACAGCCGCATGACTGGTCTTCTGTCATTCCCCATTTGTATTTCCAATAATTACATCTTCCCACACCAGTGCGGAATCGATTGAGAACAGTCCACAGCTTCCGAGGAAGATCCATACCACTTACTGCTAAGTTTGGGTCAGCAATTAAAAATTTATTCCGGCCTTGGAAAGAGTCCCAGGAGGAAGTCCAGTCGGTATGGATGGAAAAGTTTGTGTTCTTCAGCTGGGATGCTGTCCGCAGTGGTGGTCTTCGGGACCTCAATCTGCCCATCTCCCGGGGGAGGTAATCATGGATGGGTAGCTGTGGAGCAGATACGATCTTATTATATTCCCTAGTAAGTGCCTCCCTTCGTCTTATTTCAGGTGGAGCGATATTACACGGCGCCGGGATCCAGGGTACAGGGAGCCAGGGAGCCAGGGTTGGGGGGTAAAGTTGTTCGCGTCCGCAGCATTCCATTAAAGCTGCACGTACTCCCTGGGTGGTGCTAAACGAACAACAAGTTTTTGGCAGCTGAACTATCACGCGAGTGATCTCTCAGCTATGCCAGCTACCAGACCAAAACAAACATAAACGTAGGCTATATAAAACATAGTGAACGGAACAAAACTCATCTATCAAAAGAAATAAAAGGTTTAAAAACGTAAACAAGAAATATTTACAAGATCAAACATTTTCGGGTTTAGTTGAATAGGCATTTACTTTTCAACATATTTTACTGTAATTTGTAGCTGCTGTTTGTACATAAACAGAATCTTGCACGCATCATGTTCAGATTCCTGTGATAAGAGTGAGTTTAAAATACGTTCGGTTGTGTCAAATGTCAAAAAACCGAGAAATTTATGGAGCTATGTAATGCAAAAAGTTTTAATAAGATAGTGGCAGAACAGAGGTTTGCAGTGAGACGATATTTCAGCGGCGTTGGACTCGTTAACAGCCGGCTGACAGCGAAGTCATCTGTTATTCCGAGAAACATCTGGCCAATACAACTGGCAGCGAATTTATTTTCTTTTGAAAATTGCATAAGTTTGAACTCTGTCTAGAATTTAGTCTTGGACGTCTCGCTTGCTTTTGGCTCAGTTGATCAGTTGAATTTAGAATCCGGTCGCAAGCTTCATCTCTAGACTTTTTTCTTCTGTCAATATCGTCTCATTCATTTTTTATGTAACCACGTGGGTAAGAGTTTTAAAGCGAACAAATTATTTTCTGATTTCAATGATTACGAACGATTACGAATAACACGAATTTGTAAAGTAAATTTCATAAAATGTCCTTTTTTGATTGAATAATAATTTAAAAAAATTGAATAATAATTCGTGTTAATTGATGAGGAAACTACCGTTTTCCTTTCATTTTAAAAGTTTCTTTTTTAAATATATTGTAGACAATAATCAAACAGCGAACTAGAAATTCCAAGGCCTATAGCTACAATTATAGGTATAAATTATATAGACGAAAAAATACCTATTAAAAACATCAAACAAAAAAACATTAAATATAAATTGATCATCATTGTAAATCTCCTAGGTTATTTTGTAGTCTAACTCCAACGAATACTAAAGATGTATTATATTAAATTTATAATACAATTTTTGTTAAATGATATCAGTACTATCGTTATGTCATAATTATTTTACTTTTTATATGAAGATCTAGTAAAAAAAACACATAACATATAATATTAAATCCTAACACATATTCGTACCAACTATTGATATAGTTATGATGTTGGTTTCATATCACTTAAAATAAAATTTCTAATGTGAAAAAATTAATTTATTACCTAATAATCTATAAATAGTTAATTAATGAATCATGAAAATTGTAATTAAAAATTATAATTTTAAAGTATAATAGAATTTTTTTTTAGCTTTAAGCGAATATTACAGATGATTCTAGTTTATTACATACCATTTCGTAATATGTTCCTTTTTTATTGAATAATAGTTGAAAGTATGTCATAGGTATGTATAATTCCATAATAATTTTATTTTTTATTTTAAGATGCCACTAAAAAATGCAAAAATCTAATTTTTGATTCTAACTCATCTTTGTAACTTTTAAGCTACTCTTATGAGAGAGGTTTCATTTTTTTATTACGTATTTAATTTACATTAGGGATAAAATACATCTTTTTTACCTTAAGAAAATAATTAATTAAAAATCATTGAATATATTTAATTTATCAAACACAATTTGTTAAAACCTACTTAAATGTTTCAGCTCTTTTAAGCTTACAAGGACCATATACCATAAACCATTAATATGAGAAGAATTTGATTCTGCATAAAACAACCGAGTATATGTCTTAAAAACTTTTCTTAACTGCACAATTGCTGTTTACTACTCTGGTTTGTTTACAGCAATCGTTTAAGTTTGCCAAACAGCTCGAGAAGAACAACCTGAGCGCACTAATTGGGCACTAGTTGTAGAAGTGAACTATGCACTAAGTCCCACTTACTAACAACCATCCTAGTTTTGAGCTTTAAAACAAAACTTTAATAGCTTTAAAAACTATGTAAAAAAATCTGTGAACGTAAAAAACTATCTTTATTTTACCAGAACTTGTGACAGGTCTTAAGGTGATTCACTTGTTGAGGTTTTACGTTCAATAATAATTTTTTACATTACGTGGTGTAATGTCATGTAATTGTTTGACTTGAATAGAAAGCAGCAGTGTTCATGCTCTAAAATGTCGGTTTATATCAAACGTATAATTTGTGTTCAACTTATAATGTCAGTATTTTAGTTATTTAAATTGGATTCCCAAAAAAGTAAACTTTAAAAACTAATGCATTTGGTGTATATGTATCATTCTTATTTCTGGAAAATTCGACAGACAGTTAGCTATTAAGATTATAAAAATATTAATATCCATCATGTCAAATAAATTTTAAATTACTTTATTAGTTTCAAATGGGCCTTTAAAATATATCACACGATATGAAAGACTGTAGAAAATCGGTACTATCCTTCTTCTGTCATCAGGAAAATAAGTAACACTGATAAGTAAGAAATATGGCCTTTCTACCGAGAAAACAAAAGTTGGGCAAGGATAGATGGCTGATTTTTGGAGAACCTACCTTTGGGTTAGGTATGTTTTACATTACTTTGCCCAAATAACTGTTAAAATTACCTCCAACCTACGTCTATGAATTGTAATATTTGTAATAATAATATTAGAATACAAACAAATATTTTTCTATACTGAGTGAAAATTTTTATTATTTAAACGTACATTTAGAGCATTCAGAATGTACATTATCCGATTTACGTCTAGACTTGGCAAGTACCTCACGGCTCGCTCCATTAAACAAAACTTTCTCAACTACAGTTGCCGTAACTGGCTCAGCGCAATGGGCTGAATCTCCGCAACTTTAATTGTCCTCCACAATACTAGCATCTTGCGGCTAATTATAAAATTTTAAAGTTTTAGTTTGTTAAAAATAAATGTTCAGCTAATAGCACAAGTGTGTCAAATTTTAAATACTAGGTCTCCAGTTTGAAATTAATGCGATTAATTCAAGTTTGGGAATGGCAGTCATTGGCACAGGTTGGTAGGAAATGGATTATGGTTTTGTAACTTATAATGGGATGTAATGGTCTACTGGGCATGAGAAAATCAGTGAAGACTATCTCAGTGAAAACTACAATTGGATACAAGACCAAATATTACATATATTACCAAATATTACCCTACCAAAGTTTATTAAATTATGTGCAGTAACTTAGTAGTTTTATCCATATTTCAGACAGTTGCCCAAACCTGTACGTAGACCCGGTTAATTATAGTCATCTATATTCTTTTCTACCAACTCAATTTATTCTCTCAATAGAGGCCTCAAAAAGGACAAAGCCAACAGAATTTCATATTGACCTTAAAATATCGAATTAAAAAATCATTTATAAATATTTATTAGACAATATATTTTATTACCAAGTGGTAATTTAGACGATTAATTAGGCAAACGTATATAGACTTAAACAATTAAACCATTCAAAACAATGGCTGCAATACTAAATTTTAAATGTTTACATTTATTGTAGTCAAAATTTAAGTGAGCGACCACGTACGACCAGCAAACGAGCTCACCACGTAGAGAGAGGCAAACGAGCCCGTGTAATGCCATCGAAGTTAAATCTTCTTCAAATTAACTCAAAGTGCCCTGAAAAGTATTCAGCTCATTCCACTAAAAATAAATTATATAGGTTGGAAAGATTGAAAAGTAAACTTTTAGGGTTTTCTATGTTAAAGTTATTTATTCAAAGTAATATTCTAAGTAACGTTTGAAATTTAATGTTTTTGATACACTCAATGTGAAATAAATTGGATTTAATAATTGGTTTGGTAAATAATACCTTAAAAGAATGATGAAATGTTCATGATGTGGAGTTAAATCATACAAAACCCAAAAAAGTGGATACAATAAAGATTAAAAATTGTAGTACATTTGAACATAAACAAAATAACGTCAAAGATTGAAATATTAAGCTATTTAACATTGCTTTTACAATGTAATATTTACTGACACCAGAGTTTATTTCCAAACTTTGAAAAAGACAACGTAACCTCTGTCAGCACAAACATTAATAACGAAGATAAGTAAGAAATATTGGGCAAACAAAGGGAGGAAACTTGGTGAGAAACGGTCATTTCTGATGTGGACACAAAAGGTTAATCTAACTTTGCACAAGACGTTAATGGATCGATGAAAATAACTTTTTATCAATGCAGCTTAATTCTTCTTTATCATCAAGTATTTTCCTACGAAGTACTCTGGCTTAGTATTTTTTCATTAAAAAGAAGTTGGGATTTATGATCAAAACAAGTCAAACATTTTTAGGATGGAGTTAAAGATAGCAAAAGAAAGTACACAAAAACTATACTTCTAGAAAAGAGCATATGCCAACTAACACGTAGATCGATATACAATACTTTTCTTTAGGATCTAGGTTTGAGGAGGACAAGGTTCAAATGAAGCACTTTTATGACACTTGAAAATATTTGGATAGATACATCCCCTTCCAATTTTACAACTTACATTTCGATTTCATGAAACACGAACCGTAGAAGGTATTTAAGGCATTTTAAGTACAGTTAATTCAAAATTAGACCAAGCGCAACTGATATAAAACATGCATTGCAAAGTAATTAAATGTACACATAGTAAAATATGTTATGTTAAGCCAATTCTTCAGCTACATGTACTTATTGATCTCATAATAAACCTTGAATTGCCATTTCGGTTGTATTTTTTATCAACAACTAAAATATCTGTTTTTCTTGTTTTGCTAAAATTTGTTATTACAACAGTTAATATAATGATCCAATTAATTACCGTTCTCCCATACGATTAACAATGAAACTTTGAAAGCTTGTAAGACATAGCCATAAGGGCCGGTGTCAATTGTAATGGGTTTCTGATCATCTTCAGACCCTTTCTAACGGTATGCGGGAATTTCTGCTACGATAAGCACACAACCTGAGCAAAAACAGGACAACTTTTTACATAAGACTGGCTGATATATAACCATTGGTAGCGACATAATAATCTTTCATATACGTTGTAACGTCTCAAAGTAGGGTAAGGTGCTGTATGACTTGAATTGGGCGCACTTTTCTTCTCAGTAAAAGGTGTATAAAAACTCCGTTAACACACTTGAGGTAAGCTTCATTACGTAGATACAATCACGAAATGCACAGTAACCATTGGCTGAAAATACTTTGTCAGTCTTTGCTGCCATAACCAATTTTCAAATTATAAAGGAATAAAAGTCTACTACTAAAACAAGTTTCGGGTTTTACCTCACCATTGGGGTGATATATATTTTCCTTTTTTAGAACTGGGAATTCCTTTTCCTCATAAATTACCTTATTTTTTAAGACTTGTGTTAATTAAAACTAACAAATGTAATTGTACTATACGATTGTGCTATACGATGTAATTGTATAATATTTTTTCGTGTGAAAAATGCAAGAAGAAACTTTGCATCATTTAATCTACCGAAACTTGAAGGAGTTCCGCCAAGGAATGCAATGTTGATGTATGTGTAACGGCCCGGCGGCAGCAGCTCCAGGGACAAACATTGACTCAGCAGCGCCTAACCTTCCTATCCCTATTCGCCTCAGTATGTCTAACGTCATCTACTCTAACGAACTCTGTCTAGGTAAACATGACTATTGAACTAAGTGTTTAAAGTTTAGGGTATGGGGTTAGTTAATGTTTAACATGATAGTCATTTTGTATGATATTATGTAGTTATACAATGACAAATAAAACAAATGCAAATAAAAATAGTTCTACGACTTGGTTTTAGAAGTTATAATTGTGAGCTAAAGGTAATTAATCGATAACAAATCGTTTGTATATAATCGATAGTACACAATATCCTTGTAATCAAAGGAGTATGAATACAACAATTGCAGACAAGCAGAAAACTCATTCGTTTGAGTATTTTTTTATTTATTTTTTATTTATTTTTTTGGTAAATGAATAAGCAGGTTTTTTTTTATGTAATAAACATAGATATAGCTACCCTTAAATTTCCAGTGTAATTTTTCTTGTATACAAGCATGTTTTAAGTCTCTCAGATTGTTAGTGAAAATAATCATGACAAGTATTTTTTAACACAGAACAACAGAAATAGGTGCAACACAGAAAGTTACGCGAAGTTTCATGAACGGAATATTTTTTCAACTCATATTTTGGGAGATGATACCTGTACTAAAATTAATCTAGCTATGAGCAAAAATAGTTTTGCGTGAAAAAATTTTACAGTCACAGTAAACGAAGCTGAACAAATATACTATGTGATTTATTATTTTTCAATGATATATTCAATTAATTCCGCACTATTTTACTCATTTACTTTCTTGTAAATGATCCCCATTGTGAGCATAAAGGACGAACACACTGTTTACCAAATAAATTCAAATAAATTTTCATATTTCACATTCCGAGACATTTTGAATCATTTAATCACCTCATTTAAAACCCATGTATTTATTAGTATTAATTAGCAGCCAAATTACAAACAGCAACTCAACCTAGAACCTCCCTGTCCGGCATTGAACAGTCCTAAAACCTAACTTGAACAAAATGGATTAGCTGTAAAAATTTCTTAAAACTTTATTTCTTTAAATTCTTGATTCATTGCACATATTTGAAAATTTTCCTAAATAATCCTTTGGTTCCTTAAAAGTTTAAAAGGAAAAGAGATTCAACTTAATTGAAAAAATTTAAGTAATTTTTATAACATTTTCTTTTATCCTAAATCAGTAGTGTGTTTTTGCGGTTGCTGGCTCAGTTCAATGACCTCTGAGGAATGTGATGACGTCATCGCCAAGGTCAATGACCCCGATGACGTCATCGATGACGTAATCGATGACGTCATCGATGATGACGCAATCGATGACGTCATACCCATGACGTCATCAAAATGACGTCATCGATGACGTAATTGATGACGTCATCATCGATGACGTCATTTCCGTGACGTCACACCCATGACGTCACAGAAATGACATGCTGATGACGTCATCATCCATTATATCATCAAAATGACGTCACTGACACTGTTAAGGTCAAGGTCACGCCGAAACTCAAAATTTTTTGGCACTTTTGCCGTTTCTCGCACTACGCTCCGAGTTTCAGTCAGAGTCCACGTGACCATTGACGACTTGGAGCGAATTTGCGATGAGAAACGGCAAAAGTGCCAAGTCAAACTCAAGTTTGCGACATGACCTTGCTTAAACCGTCATCCACTAGTCCTCAGAGGCCATTGAACAAGCACAACATCCGCAATTTCATATTACTGTGACCTTGAACACGTAACAACTACAGAGCGCCGACACCGATGCGCACCCCACGACAGCCACCGAGTGACTGAATGTCAGGCTCTGTGTATGCTAGGTATATCGGCTTGAGAGACTAAGACTCTAAACTGTCAGGAATGGGAGTAACTAACTGAATTTTGCAAGGAAAAGTCATTTCATCCAATATTTTAAACAAATCCTCATCAGTAAAACTGACATTAGTCTGTTTTGTATAAAACTTAGGGTGTCCGCGCAACAGTTTGCGCCACTTAGCTAAAGTTGAAACCCTCTTAACTTTGAGTGGTGGACATTGAGCAACTAATAAAGTCTTAACACGGCTAAGTTTCTTACCTAAAGTGTCCTGCGACATGGCTTCACCTCACAAAAGTCCGCACAATACTGAGAGAATGCTTGTAGCGCATGAGTCAAGGGAAAAGAGGTGGGGGAAACAGCAGGAGTGGGGGAAGATCACAGTGGCGGGGGAAGGTGAGGTGGTACGCTGGAGTATCGCATCACTTCACCATGAGCTGTCCTACAGTCAAACACACTGTTTCTTGGCCCGAGTTGGCACTAGAAGAAACATTTCTGTACAGCTTAGGCTGTGAGAGCCGAGGAAGCAAAGTCAAAGTGGAAATTGTGTTAAACTCCAAGATGAAGAGTCTCCTAAATAAACTAATTGTATCCTTGCAATCTCCTATAAATTTAGAGAAATACCACTTTATTAAGTGACACCTTATACTTTGGCAAAACGAAGCGGAAATGGAAAAGATTACAGTAAAATTAATTTAACTTAAAACCTGGACTGGACACTCATGGCGATACCACGTGGCGTGCAAATGCCACCCTAAACATTACAAGTTAGGTTATTGAGCACCTCTGGTACGATAACCGATGTGCTAGAGTTAAAGTGTGATGACCTTGAGTCAAAACACTGAAATACTACAAGTCGATATTGTCCCAGAGTTAAAGTGTAGTGACCTACATTCAGAACTTGTAAAATTACTTACATATAGAGAGCTAGAGAACAGCGAGACGCACCGCATGGAAGCCGGAGACATACTGGCGAAGCGGTGTTGTGCAGCCTAGGGACCTAGTTGTGGTGGGGGGTATAGCCAACACTTAGAGTACAAGTGTTGTGGGTGACCTTGACCCACTTAACTTACCTGACCCCCCCCCCCCCCCGACAAAAAGTGCGAACCCCCCCCCCCCCCCCGACAAAAAGTGCGATCCCCCCCCCCCCCCGACAAAAAGTGCGAACCCCCCCCACCCCCACCCCCACCCCCACCCCCCACCCCCACCCCCACCCCCACCCCCACCCCCACCCCCACCCCCACCCCCACCCCCACCCCCACCCCCACCCCCCCCCCCCGACAAAAATGCGAACCCCCCCCCCCCGACAAAAATGCGAACCCCCCCCCCACCCCCACCCCCACCCCCACCCCCACCCCCACCCCCACCCCCACCCCCACCCCTGATATCCTGGGCGTGGCAGCCCCGGTGGGGATATAAGGGGGCCCAGCCAGAGCCGGCTCGCAGTCCGCTCCCGCGCGTTGAACGTGAACGATCGGGACGGACCGCCATAGGCATCACTAAACATTGAATGGCGCCTTCAGTGTTTAGCGAAGTCTACTCTAACTTTAAGACTTGTATTAGTTGTAAGATATTGCGCTTGCGTTTGGGTATTGCGAATTGTTTTATATGAGAGTGTTTTACTTGTACCTTATGTCTCCTGTGTGTCTTTTATCCTTTGTGTCTTGTTTGTTATATGTGTTTAACATGTATGTGCTTGTTCCAGCATTGACTACGTTGAGCTCAATTGTGTGTTGTAAGTGTGTTATATTTTTCTAAAGTGTATACGCTTGTTTTAGCAATCCCCCCTTGAGCTTTTGCAATGCTCAAAGTAAATCGTAAAGACAGGGAACGGGAGTAGGCCCCCGTGTAAAGTTACTTTTGTATAATTGTTAGGCTCCTCTCATGCATGCTTTAATGCGGCTGAGAAATAGGAGCGTCCGTTTGTACGCCTATATGGGGGTAATAAGCCGATGGCCTCTGCACTCGGACCGAGGACGTAAGCCACTAGGGTGCCCTCAGTTAGTTTCCCTTCTGGAAACTCAAAATTATGTAAATGAAACTTTGTTAGCTATTTGTGTTTTTTTGTCCCCAAGGCCCCCGAAAATTCGTGGTTCGCCATGGATGTACGGGGGCCGAAATTTTTTAATGTCCGTGTGGCCTTGACCCACATAGGACTTGTAAAAATTTACTGCATTGCTAAATTAAAAATATTAAAGATAGGGTTACGGGAGTAGGCCCCCGTGTAAAGCCACTTGTTTTATAATTGTTAGGCTCCTCTCATGCATGCTTCAATGCGGCTGAGAAATAGGAGGTGGTCCGTTTGTACGCTTATACGGGGGTAATGAGCCGATGGCCTCTGCACTCGGACCGAGGACGTAAGCCACTAGGGCGTCCTCAGTTTTTTTCAAAATATGTAAATGACATTTCGTTAGCTATTGGAAAAGTTATTAGTTGGAAATGCAGTAAATGTTTACAAGTCTCGCGTGGCGAAGGGTACACGACATTGGATGTTGCCTTGTTGCATAGTTGGGTCTCTTCGGAGGCTACAGCGATGACAACCCAAGTGCCCCACACCCCCATAGGGGGGTGTGGGGCTTATTTTTTTTAAAGTTTTTTCGTGACCTTGACCTAAATATAAAAAGTTTTCAAAATCTTTAACAGTCAGATCTTACTAACACAGTTTATATATATATAGAGGTCTTTTAAAAGTTAACAGTTAGGTATTAGTAACGCACAAGTTTGTAATTGGGTCTCTTGGGAGGCTTCAGCGATGGCAACATAAATGTCCCAAGTGGGGTTTATTTTTTCAAAAAGTGCGAGCCCCCCCCCCCCCCGACATAAAGTGCGAACCCCCCCCCCCCCCGACAAAAAGTGCGACCCCCCCCCCCCCGACAAAAAGTGTGACCCCCCCCCCCACCCCCACCCCCACCCCCTCCCCCACCCCTGATATCCTGGGCGTGGCAGCCCCGGTGGGGATATAAGGCGGCCCGGCTGCATGCACTTCTCATTCCCGTCCAAGCTCCCGTACGGACAGGTTCTCTCTTGTTCTTGAGATTATTTATAATAACTTCACTTTTTCATTCTCATCTATTCTTCTCATTAAGTCCATTTATTACAATGGGTAAAATGGGCCTTAAACTCAAAAACTACCCGCCAGCTTCAACCTCAACCGACACGACTCAACCTCCATCATCCTCCGCCTCGATCCTGGAATATCTGATGACTGCAAACATCTTGAGCTGCCTGACGATGCCACCACCGCCGCCGCCGCCACCACAGCCCGCCTCCATGCCCAGCCTGTCGCCACTGCCGCCGACAGTGGAAGAGGCCGGTGCACCTCCACCATCGTCAGGAAAACTCAGCGGTCGAGTCCCGGTAGCCTCTCCAGCACTCTCGCTGCTATCGGACTCAGGATCGGAGTCTGCAGTCTTCGAAGAGACGTCCAGGTCGAGGATAACCCCCTACAGCAGAACCCAAAAAATCCTATCCTATACCAAATCACAATGTCCCTCACCCATATCCCCCATGCCATCCACACCAACCAAAGCATCCCGTAAATCCATCTTTTCCCCTGAACTTCCCTCCATAGACCTAACACGCTCTCCTACCCCACCCAAAATTGTTTGCTCCATTCCTTTTGACCAATCTTTGCCTCTTCCACCCCCTTCCACCCCTATTTCTTCTAGCCAGCCTAATTCGGAGAAGCTCCAAAACACTAAGAGTCCAACACAAAAGAAACGTAATCGTGTTAAATGCCCTGCTGGCAAGCGTGATAAATGCGATTATGTTTGGTTTAGCAGAGAGGCTGTGGTTCTTTGTTGTCCGAGTTTTGCTCTTCCAGAAAAAGATCGTTGCCAACGACACTTGAATAAGAAAATCAAAATTCCGACACCAAAGCCCTATAGCCTTAATATTATGCCTGAAAAGTCCAAGTTCAAACACCCCAACAGTCCGCAGAAGCTGAAAATTAATAGGCTCAAGAGGGACAAAAAATATTATTTCATTGTTCAAGCTTATGGAGCATTTAACATAAATGTGCAAATCATTCTAAAAGGTGATGGCCGCCTTCATAGAATGAAAGTACCACCTGCGATGGTACAAAGAGAATTTTTTGTCCCCGGGGCTTATTTAATTCGAAGAAAAGGATGCCGATCTGTTTGGGAAATGGATTAGGACATGGGCTCACTAAAAAGAAAAAGCCAAAATTGTTAGGTTGTGTTGGACAATATTTAAAAGTCTTTTTCCAAATTATTTTTCCAAATTTAGTCTTAACCCTCTTAAAGTAAGGGAGAGGGGTATTATACAAGTCAACTAATAAAAAAAAAAAAATACTTGACTTGTATAATACTTTAACCTGGCGGTGATGTAAAGTCACTGGGACAATCTCAAACCGTGTCCTTGAGGGTGAAGACTAAGTTACAAATAAATCATTAACAAATAAAAACTTACCTCCAAACACTTGTAGCTTGCTACAAGTGTTTGGAGGTAAAAATTTTTCAAAGTTTGAATGACCTTGACATATATATCAGTCTTAATTCTTAACAAAAAACCTCCAAACACTTGCGGCTTGCCACAAGTGTTTGGAGGTGAAAATATTTTTCAAAGTTTGAATGACCTTGACATATATAAACTACACTTTAAGTAAAGTGCTAACCATGCGATTAAGGTGTGTGTATTACGTGATACCCCCACTCTGACGCTTTACTAAGCTTGTATGAACCGTTTATTTGCTTCAGTCTGTTCTGTGAGGGGGTCACCCTTGGCTTGGTGGGGGATATAAGGCGGCCAGGTTGCACGCACTTCTCATTCCACATCCAGCTATCGTACGGACTGGTTATTCCCGCCTTCAACACTACATTCCCATTATCACCGTTTGCATTATTTCACTTTTCCATTTTCAAAATGCCTCCGAAGCTCAAGAACTATCCACCAGCTTCCAAAACCACCTCGACCGACACGCCCCCTGCTCCAATACTCCAATATTTGATAACCGCAGAATTCCTGAGCAGCCTGAAGATGCCCAGCCTGCCACCATTACCGTCGACAGTGCCACCAACATCGGAAGAGGCTGCCCTACGTCCAGCGCTGAAATTGTATAAAATATTCTGTTGTTTACTTGATAAAATGCTAAAAAAACAACCACCGATACCAAATACTTTCACGTACAAGCTACCCCTGATAGACAAGGATGATGTAAGCAAACTATCATCAATTCAAGTGAAATTTCTGGAAGAAAAAATTCTTGTTTCTGTAAAAGAAGTGTTTCATAATGAATATTCAAAAAGATTGGCTTTCAACTTTATTAGGGAACATGCAGGACGTGAAAAAGCACAGTATCCAAGACTATATTATTTATATCTCTTTGAGAATGGAGCAAGTGTAACGGTAGAAATAACTATCATATTAATGTAATTCTCCCTACCAAGGTTATGAGGTTAGGAGTGCATAATTTGGATGAACTGAACCTAATGTTTTAGGAACTGGAATATTTGATACATCAGAATTGTACGCTTTGTGAAATTGAAATTTTTAAATTGAAATAAAATGTGTTGAACTAGGACTCGAACTTGGACTTGATTGAGGTTTTGTAGAACAGAGCGGGGGATAGATCACTTTGCGGCAATAGACTAGCATGCTGCTTAGTGGTCTATCCCCCGCTCAAAGGGTATCTTTACATGACCTTGACCCACATAAATGCATACTTGGTGGGGGTATAAAAGGGTAAGCAAATTGGATGGATACAACACTTCCATACCATGGCTCCACTTGACAACACCGTGTTCCATTGCAACAGAATTGTCTCTATTCTGGAGGTAATACCTCTAGAAATTATAGAAGTAGAGGACCAACTACCTGCGGTTGATCAAGAAGAGGAGGAGGAAGAAATAATGGATATTGAAACGGACTCTGATGAAGCTGGTTCAACGGACAATGAAGTGGACTTGCACGCCTACGAAACATTAGAGTCATCATCTGAGTCGGAAATGGAATTCCAATTGGAAATTGAAGAAGAAGAAGAACAAGACACTCCTCATCGTCCAATGGATAGAATGTTAGTTGCCAGAAGAATTATGTATTGTCATCGCTGCCTATTCCGTGATGAGGATGATTCCAACTCTGATGGTGATGTTTCACCTTTGTAAGAAGTTTTAAACAAAAAGTAAAAAAAAAAAAACAATGTGAGCGGGGGATAGAGCACTTTGTAGTAATTGATGCTGCTTAGTGCTCTATCCCCCGCTCAAAATAATAATTCCAAATGACCTTGACCTATATAAAGTTGTTGGAACAGACGTCTTTGAAAAACTCGTACAAAATGGTGGATTTAGATCAAACATCATCAGTTTCTCAAGCCTGTTGAAGAATGTATTGGAAATGGGTGTTTAAAAGCCAAATCTACTACATGATTGATAAACCGGATGTATATGACGTCACTTTCCCCCACCCTTCAACCTCGGGTATAAAGGGACCCAGTTGAGCGCGCTGCCCATTATTGCGTGGACATTCACAGAGTGTGCATTCAAAGCCAAACTGTTTGAAATGGCTCTTTGCGACATTTGTGGGGAAATTTTTGAAGACGGAGATCTTTTCACCCTACACAGAGAATTACATGAAGAAGATGGAAAAAAAGATATTATCATCGATGAAATAGACTTAGACTCAATTGACCGGTTTTTGGAAGAGCATCAGAAGCAGATGGACTACTACGACGGCTATCTACAGCAAATGCAAAGAAGAAGACCTAGTGTGATCCAATTTGCTGGTGCTGGACCATCCACTACTAGAAGACCTATTGAAGAAGAGGATATGCAAGAAGAGGACACGGAAGAAGAGGACATGGAAGAAGAACTGGAAGATGTGAGACAACTGCGCACCACGGCCTTACCAGGACGAGTTGTAACACATTTTAAAATTGATAATGTACAATTGGAATTGGATAATTTTATAACCCAGGCCAGAGTACTTGTTGGAAAAACGCTAAAAGAAGAATTACAGAGATTGAACTTCATTAAATTTGGACTGGTGTTAGAATCAAAGTTTACCAATACTGATGGTGAAACGGCATTAAGAGCATTCATTACCAAAAACCGAACCCTTACAACTAAATCTGATATCAATGAAATTATTGAAGAATGTTTGGATGAACTGCTAGTTAAACTGCAAGAACATGAAGGAAGAGGATCCGGCTGGAGTCTGTCATCGATTGAAGGTATGGATGTAAGGGTTCACAAGCACGGATATGGTATAAGGGGTAGTAGTTATATACCTTTGCCAAAGAAGATACAAGCTACCAAATCTTGTATCAATGTGCAAAATGAGGACAATGAATGCTTTAAATATGCTATGCTAACAAAATATGTGCAAGAAAATCCATGTAGAGTTAGCAGAGCGTATCAAAATGTCCAACACCGCTACAACTTTCGAGGTTTGTCATACCCTGTTAGTGTTAAAAGTATTGGTAATTTTGAGAAACAAAACCCAGGTGTTTCTGTAAACGTGTTTGGTTTAGATGATTCCAATAGTGTTTATCCTCTGAGAGTATCAAAATTTGAGGAAAGAAACCACACGGATCTGTTATTGATAACTAAGGGTGAAATTTCACATTATGTGTGGATAAAGGACTTTGCAGCCTTGGTTAAAAATCAATTATCAAAACAGAAACGTAGGTTAACAGTGTGTAAAAGATGTTTCTGTTTTACATATAAAGAGTTGAGACGTGGAGGATCGGAGTGGTTGTCGGAACACCAGCGGCTTTGTAATGACAACTATGAAGTGAAGATTAGTCTGCCACCACCATCTAGAGCATTTGTCCAGTTCAATAAAACAGTTCACCAATACCGGATTCCACTAGTTATCTATGCTGACTTTGAATCCACGTTAGTGCCGCAGGAACTTCCGGATGGTGAAGTAAATAGAAGAACCAAATATCAATTGCATCAACCTAACAGTTTTTGCTTATTGGTGAAATCTACTTTACCTGAAGAACAATTGCAAGACTATGGCTTAACATCCACTCCGATACTCTACCGTGGGGAAGAAGCTGCTAAGTATTTTGTAGACCAGTTGTATGACATTGCTGAAAAGGCGGAACGCTTATACGGTAATGTTTTACCCATGGAACCTTTGAACCAAAATCAACAAGAAGAATACATTTCAGCAACAAGATGTTATCTATGTAAGAAGAGCTTCAGTGAAGAAAATCCAAAAGTAAGAGATCATGATCACCTCACAGGGTTATACAGAGGACCTGCTTGTAATTCATGCAATATAAATTACAAACTGCCAAACTTTATCCCTGTAGTGTTACACAATCTTAGCGGCTACGACTCCCACTTCATTATTCCAGAGTTAGGAAGAGATAATGGTAAAATTGATGTTCTTGCTACAACATTGGAAAAGTACATCAGTTTCTCAAAAACAGTAGGTAAAATTAAACTTCGCTTCGTAGACTCTTATAGATTTATGGCATCTAGTTTGAGCAGATTGTCTGAGAACCTAAGAAGAGAAGACTTAAAAGAAACCAGCAAAATTGTATCTGAAGATAAATTGGACTTAGTAATGCGTAAAGGAGTGTTCCCCTATGATTACATAACTTCTGCAGAAAAATTTGAAGAAACCAGTCTACCACCGATTGAAGCCTTCAATAGCAAGTTAAATGAAAGTGCAATCACCGTTGAAGACTACAATCATGCTTGTAATGTTTGGAACCAGCTCAACATTCAAACCTTAGGGGAATATTCTGACTTTTATATAAAACTGGACGTAACTCTGTTGTGTGATGTGATGGAAGAATTTCGAAACACCTGCTTCTCCGCCTATGGACTGGACCCTTTACACTCGTACACATCTCCAGGATTAGCATGGCAAGCTATGCTAAAGTCAACCAACTGTCGACTGGAACTTCTAACGGATATTGATATGGTGCTCATGATGGAATCTGGTGTACGGGGCGGTTTGACACAAGCTGTAACACGTCATGTTAAAGCCAACAACAAGTACATCCCCGGCTTCGACGAGCAACAACCATCGGTCTACCTTGGCTACTTTGACGCAAACAACCTTTATGGTTGGGCAATGTCAAATCCGCTTCCCTACGCTGACTTCAAATGGATCGACCCGGCCACCATTGGAGACATCTCACAGATTCCGAAAAATGGTCCAAAAGGCTATATTCTGGACTGTGATTTTGAATATCCGGAGCACCTTCATGACCATCACTACGACTTGCCTCTGCTAGCCAAGACTGAAGTTTCACCGACAGGAAGATGGCCAAAATTGATGATGACCTTGGAGAATAAGGATCGCTATGTGGCTCACTACTGGGTAGTTCAACAGGCTCTTGAATTGGGTCTACGTATAGTGAGAATTCATAGAGCAATTGAATTCACCCAGTCTTGTTGGTTGAAACCATATATTGATTCCAACACTGCAAGAAGAGCTGCAGCGACAACAGCATTTGAAAAGGACTTCTATAAATTAATGAACAATGCCATCTTTGGGAAGACCTTGGAGAACAAAAGAAAACACAAAAATGTAAAATTAGTGAGTGATCCTAGGAAATTGGAAAAATTAGTGCAAAAACCAAATTTCGGAACATCCATGATTATAAACGAAAATCTAGTCGCTGTCAGTATGAAGAAAACAACAATAGTCATGGACCGTCCGTTATACATAGGTATGTCGATTTTGGACATAAGTAAAACCCTGATGTATGATTTCCATTATAACAAAATGGTTAAACACTACGGAAGGGAAAACATTGGAGTCGCATACATGGATACGGACGCGTTTATCTACTGGATAAAGACTTTGGACATGTATGAAGACCTAAGGACTTTTCCATACAAAGAAGATTTCGACTTTTCTGACTATCCGAAGAACCATCCAAATTTTAATGAAAAAAATAAAAAAGTAATTGGAAAATTCAAAGATGAAGCAAATGGAATGCCTTTAGAAGAAATAGTGGCGCTGATGGCAAAATTGTATTCATTTAAGATGTACCACGAGAACAACACACCGACAGTGAAAAAAGCAAAAGGAGTGAAGACATCTTATTTGAAAAAACACGTAACATTTGACCACTACAAGACTTGTTTGTTTGAAGATACTACGATATCAGCAACATTCAACAATATCCGAAGCTTCAAGCATCAAGTCTACAGTGTCACCGAAATTAAAAAAGCACTGTCAGCTCGGGATGATAAAAGACATATTTTGCCCGACAAAATCCACACTCTTCCATTCGGCCATTACTCCCTAAACCCTATCAACTAGTAACCTATTCTTCGTCCTTCTACAACTTCGACCTTATTCCTTTCTCCTTCCGTAAAAAAATGGGGAACACGGCAAGTCCAACGCCGTGTTCCCCATTTTTTTACACAAGTTTGGATGACCTTGACCCATATAAATGATGTGAATATTTAAGACAACGTTCATTGTGATTATACATGTGATACAACAAACATTGAAACCTGCAATATGAAGGACTTGAAGCAACAAATTGTCAACGAACTTCATAAACCTGCAAGAAGAAAGTTTCCACGAAGAAATACGGTGATAAAAGGAATTAATGATTTATATCAAGCAGATTTAATCGAAATGATTCCTTATAGCAAACAAAATAAAGGATATAAATACATATTGACTGTTATTAACTGTTTTTCAAAAATGGCAGATGCTTTACCACTAAAAGATAAAAGTGGCAAAAGTGTTACAAAAGCAATGGAAACAGCTATACAAAGAGACAAACATACTATTAAACATTTACAAACAGATGATGGAAAAGAATATTTTAATAAGGAATTTGCAAATTTAATGAAAAAACACAATATAAACCATTACTCAACCAATTCAGAGGTAAAAGCTTCAATAATCGAAAGATTCAACAGAACTTTAAAAAGTGCAATGTATAAAATGTTTTCCAACAGAGGATCGCACATATGGATTGATATGTTACCAAAACTTATAAACAATTACAATAACAAATTTCATAGGACTATCGGGATGAAACCAAACCAAGTAACTAGTAAAAATGAAAACCTTGTATTAAAACGTATAAAAACGAATACTAAACCAAAAGTTGAAAAACTAAAGCCTAAAAAATTTAATGTGGGTGATAAAGTGCGAATAAGTAAATATAAAGGTGTATTCAGTAAAAGATACCTGCCAAATTGGACCAATGAGGTTTTTACTGTATTCAAAGTACAACCTACAGTACCTGAGACATATATTTTAAAAGATAATAAAGGACAATTGCTTGAAGGAGGGTTTTATGGACATGAAATGTTAAAATCAACAGTAGGCGATGTATATTTAGTTGAAAAGGTGTTGCAACGGAAAAAAGATAAGGTCAAAGTACGATGGTTAGGATTTAATAAGACGGAAGATTCTTGGATACCTAAAAAGGATTTGATATAACGATAGAGAATCATTTTAGGTTGAACCATTACAAAGGATGGAGATAGTACCACAAAAAGAGAGTTTTACTATTAATAATATAGATGAACTCACAGTGGATAATTCAGAATTCAATAGTGGGAAACATGGCAATTTGTTACCAAACACCGTTCGTTGTCTGGTTACCGGACCTTCCAACTGTGGAAAAACTAATGTAGTATTCAATTTGATTACAAACCCTAAAGGATTACGATTTAACAATCTATATGTATTTTCAAAATCACTACAACAACCAAAGTATCAATTATTGGAAAAGATACTGACTAATGTGCCTGAAGTTAAATATTTAAAGTTTAATGCAAGCGAGAGTGTCATGCAGCCACAAGAAGCTAAACCATTCTCCGTGTTTATATTCGATGATGTATCTTGTGAAAACCAAAACACAATAAGGAATTACTTCGCTATGGGTCGACATAACAACATAGATAGCATTTATATTGGCCAAACTTATAGCAAAATACCTAAACAACTCATTAGAGACAATGCAAACATGTTAATTGTATTTAAACAGGACGAAACCAACCTAAAACATATATATTTTGATCATGTAAATGCGGATATGACATTTGAACGATTTAAAGAGTTGTGCGGAAAGGCTTGGGCTGAAAAGTATGGGTTCCTAACAATTATGAAGGAACAACCGCTAAACAATGGTCGATACAGGATAGGATTTGATAAATTTATATTAATACATTAAACGCGGTATAACACATTCATTGTTGTACAACACGTCTTGCTACAAACATGGTTAACCAAGAAAAATTAGTAAAAGAAATAAAATCACTTAGTGATTCTATTCGGGCTAAAAACAGAGCATTGAAACTAGGTATTAGCGAGAGGGAGAAATTCCTTGAATCTACTTTTAAACCTATTACTGAACCCTTGAAACAATTAAACAAAAAATTTGCTAAACCTGTATTGGAAGGAGATGCGATTGCACCTATTACGAAGTTTGAAAGAGAAAATGTAAAATCAGAAGAGTTTAGTGATGAAGACCTGGAATCCTCTACGTATAGTGGTTTTACCGGTGGAGAACCCGAAAGAGAGCTAGAATCACCGGACTATAGTGGAATAAAAGAATTATATGAAGTAAAAGCCAAAAGAGGACATGAAGTTGTATCAACTGCTATTGAAGAGGAAAAAGAAGAAGAGACAAGGGAAGGTCCGTCAAACATAAGCTTGTTGGGTGAAAACATTCATAACAAAGGACCTTTAGGAAGGAAATACATGATAAAAATGTTAGCTGGAACAAATCCTAATAAAAACTACCATAGTTATGGAGTAAGATTAACAGAAGACGGTTTAATGGTTGGTAATAGCCCGGTAAACATTGATGAACATGATAATATTATTGTTGGTGATCAAAGGTATAAGGGTACAAGGGGATTATTTGAATTATTATTTGAAAATAAGCCTTTAGAATTGTTAGTTAAAGAAAAAGACATGGAAGCATATAAAAAGATTTTGGAACAAACTAATGCATACAGGAGAAAGTATTCAGCTGACCAACCTGTTTTTAGATCAAAGTCTTTAAAATATAGAGAATTTGTATCCAAGTTAATACCAACAACGAGAAGACAACCAATGCCAATAATACCAAGAAAACCTGTAAAACGAAGGTTTGTGTCATCCACTTTGGATATAAGTGCTCCAGAACCAAGAAAAAGAAACAAATCTGTTACAGGTACAGGTTTAATGAAGAAACTATATAACACAAATGTGATTTATTACAATAATATCAATAAATTGGTGGATAGAATGAAACTAATACATGAAGCTAAAGAAGCGGGTCATACTGGATTGGAAAACGAATGGGTGGCTTTAGTGGATGAACTCCGAAACCGTGGGGTAATCTTATAAAAATGCGTTACTCCTTAGAGTACTATTCAGTTGCACCATGAGTGTTGACAAGTTCGGACGTTACTCCTCGGATGGGTTATATTATGCGAATAATTTAAAAAGAAGTGCTGGTTTACCACAAACACCTGATGGAGATTATGATATGAGTAATAAAAGGTTAAAAAACATAAAAGATCCTTCGGATGAAAACGATGCGATAAACTTAAAAATATTAAAGGAAAAGATATCGCCAACATTAAAACTACAAAATAACACATATGACGCGGAAAATCATAGAATTATCAACGTTGGTAAACCAAATGAAAATGGTGATGTGATAAACAAAGGTTATTTGTCATCTGAATTAAAAAATACGTTAAAATTCAATGGGAAAACGTATAGTGCCAACAATAAACGTATATCCAACGTAGATGACCCTAAAGATGCAAAAGACAGCGTAAATAGACGCTATTTACATTCCTTGATACCTGAAAAGACAAAAGATGGATTTTCTTTTTATAAATTTGTTATTAATGATATAGGCTATCCAAAAACTGAAAACGATGCTGTAAATCTAAAATATATTAAAGATCATTGCATCATACGTGATGTAGGGGTTATAGATTGTTTTAATAATTGTTTAGCAAATGTTAAAGATGGTTCGGCGCCATCAGATGGTGCAACAGTGGGTCAAATGATGGAAACCTTAAAACAAGAAACAACCTCTTTTGTAAAACAAGATCAAGTAGTATCGAAGCAAGGGGATGAATTTGTTCAAGGTAATGAAAAATTTAATTTATTAACATACAAAAATGATGCTTGGGATTGCATGGATAAAAAGTTATCAAATATGGGATGGGGTTATGAAAAACAAGATGCAGCTGCTTTATCACAAACCGTACATCTAGATCCAGATCGATATTTTAGATGGTTTACATGTAATAATAGAGTGATAAGAGACTTGGCACAAGGAAGAGAAGCAAATGATGCTGCAACTGTAGGACAAACCATCACAACATCATTAAAGGATAGTAAAGTGTATGATTGTAATAATAAACGTATAACAAACCTTAAAGACCCTGAACATGTAGATAATGCTGTCACTGTTAATTTTCTTGTAAAAGTTTTAGGTAATGCGATATTTGATTTACACAATCATTTTACACCAGATATTCTTAAAGGAAAATCAGGTCATAATACTTATGCTGAATCCATGAGAGGTGAGTATATTAAACGAGAAATATATAATAAATACTTTACTAACCCTAAAACGAAACAGTTTAGATCATCAGATTGGGGTGATATTGATATTTAAGTAAATAACTCAATAAATGACTTCATTTATGTGCAACCTGTCATAGAGTTAACACATGAGTTGCACATTGCCATTATAAAAGGACAATAATGACGTTCAAGTACATCAGTCCATATCGAGACACTGCAAGAAAAGGAGGTGGGATCACGTCCACAGCGGTTTCTCTGTTAAGTAAAGCTTTAAAACAAATTCCAGTAGGATCCATAGTAAATAGAGCAATAGACGCATTACCATACGAATTTCATATACCAGGAGGTTATCAGTATTGCGGACCAGGAACTAAATTGAAAAAACGACTGGAAAGAGGCGATCCTGGCATAAACAAGTTAGATCAGGCTTGTAAAGAACACGATATCGCATATTCCACGTTTGCCGATTCAAAAAATAGATCAATAGCTGACAAAAAGCTTGCGGACATAGCTTGGCAACGAGTAAAATCAAGTGACGCTAGCATAGCAGAAAAAGCAGCAGCTTTAGCAGTAACAGCAGGTATGAAGGCTAAAACAGCAGTAGGAGGTGGAAGAAGGAGGAGAAGGAGAGTAAAAAGGAGGTCAACCACAAGAAAACATGGAGGAAATATAAAAAGAAGACGACGATCTACAAGAAAAGGCAGGAAGAAGCCCACCGTGTGGTCAATGGTAAAAAACGGGGCAGGTCTTTACCTAAGACCTTATCGTGCATATTAAATGAAAGAAATCAATTGGTCATACCACATAAAGCGTTAACCAATATTGAATTATTTAAATATATTTCCTGTTTAAAAATACCATTTTTCCGCGGTGTGTTTATGAAAGACAGTTTACCAAAGAAAATGTGGCAAAATGAGACTGGAATTGTAAATTTGGATAATACTGAAGGGCCTGGCACCCATTGGGTTTGTTATAAGAAACTAAATAACAATGTATATTATTTTGATAGTTTCGGTAATTTGCCACCACCAAAAGAACTTCAAAATTACTTTAAATCTGCTAAAAACATATATTATAACTATAAAAGAGAACAACCTGATAATACTTCAATATGCGGCCATTTATGTTTGGAATTTCTAGCTAAAAGTATCAGTCACTATTGAGATGTCTTCCTATACGGTATCATTAACAGGAAAATCATCCACTTTACGAAGTATCCTTTTTCCAGCGTTACGCTTGCAAAAAGGAAGGTTTTGGGAGGCGGCACTATTGGATTTTACAACGTACAACTCTATTCCCAATGTTACGGAAGGTAAAAATAACATATTGCATTATTATAAGGGAAAGGATGCCAGTGGAAAATTTACAGACTTACAAGAGTGCAGGTTACCCACAGGTTCTTATGAAATTGATCATATAAATGAATTTTTGCAAACTAAAATGGGAAAAGACAATATAACATTAAAAGGTAATAATAATACGATGAAAGCTGAAATTACTTCCAAATATTATATAGATTTCACTCAACCAAACTCAATTGGTGATTTATTAGGATTTTCCAACGATGGGCCTGTATTAGAACCAGATGTAACACATTCCGGTAAGAAAACAGTAACAATATTAAAAGTCAATAGTATAGACATAACTTGTAACATTATACAAGGTGCTTACAGGGATGGGGCTAACACCCACATCATACATACTTTTTACCCAAGTGTACCACCTGGATTTAAAATTGTTGAAAAGCCACAAAACCTGGTATATCTACCGTTGAACACCACTTTCATTTCAGACATCGTGTTGAGCGTATTGGATCAAGACGGTAACTTGGTAGACTTCAGAGAAGAGCCTATTACGATTAGATTACATTTAAAATCGACACTTTAATACAAAACCATGGGTTTAACATTTAAAAGCGAACAACCTACGGGAAACCGCATTAGTAGCTCTTCAGCTGTGGAGGAGTTAACACGCGAGAACATTCGTTTCTTAGAGAGAATTGGATTAAAATTAACCGAGTATGGATATACTGGATATAGCGCAGGGTCCAACATTCGACGAAACCCTATGGGAAAAAGAATATCACACCCACAACCCTTACACTTCATCGAAATTAAACAATAACGATGAAATTCGTATTCCCATACAAAATCAAGACATTTACACACTACCATGTGAAAGTTACTTGTATATTGAAGGACAAGTTACTAAAAAGGACGGTACTACTGTTGGTACAACAGTTCCATTTATAAATAATCCTATGGCTTTCCTATTTGATGAAATTAGATATGAAATATCAGGTGTAACAGTTGATTCCACTAAAAAAGTAGGTATTACGACAACTTTAAAAGGATTAACATCTATAACACCCAATGAAACCAATTTACTTAAACCTGCCGGATGGGTATTACCTACGATTGACACGATCACTCCAAATCCAAATGGATATTTTGATTTTCATATTCCATTACGTTTGCTGCTTGGTTTTGCTGAAGATTATAGGAAAATAATATTAAACGTTAAACAAGAATTAGTTTTGTTGAGATCTTCTAACGATAAAGACATTATTAAAGCTGCAGATGCTACTACAGATGCGACTTTAGAATGGAAATTAAAATTAGACAAAATTGTATGGAGAGTTCCACATGTTAAATTGGCTGACGAGCATAGAATGCTACTTTTAAGAAAATTAAAAGCCGATCGTGATATTGTTATTCCATTTAGAAGTTGGGAATTTCATGAGCATCCCAGTTTACCTACTACGGATCGACACACTTGGACTGTTAAAACATCGAATTATGTAGAACGAGCCAGGTATATTATATTTGGTTTACAAACAGGTAGAAGAGACGCCATTACTAAACATGCAGGACAATTTGATCATTGTGACTTGAAAAATATTAAAGTTTATTTAAATTCACAATTCTTTCCATACGACAATTTAAATGTGTCATTCACTAAGAAGAAATACAGTATATTGTACGATATGTACGCGAGATTCCAAAGTTCATATTACGGTAAAACAAATACACCTTTATTACCACCTGACAAATATTTCGATGCCTACCCAATAGTTGTAATCGATTGTTCTAAACAAAATGAATCAGTAAAGTCTTCAAGTGTGGATATAAAAATAGAAATGGAATTCAACGATGCTATACCGGCTAATACAACTGCATACTGTTTAATTCTACATGATAAAATCGTAACATACACACCTTTAACTGGAATTGTTAAAAATGTATTGTAAAAACCGGTTTTGTTTCATTCCGCGAGTATAAAAAGCAGAGCGTACAGACCGCTCCTCATCAGTTTGTTGCCTACTGTTGTATGGGTAGCATCGTATTCAATATGGCTTCTCCTAGTGGTACACCTGAAAATGTGGTAGATATTGAGAAGGAGATATCTGAGTTTTTAGATCCTCAAGGTCACCAGGAAAGAGGTGAACAAAACGTTTGCGGACAACTTCACGCCAGTAATAATGTTGAAGAAAAAGGTAAAAGAAGAAAGACTATACAAAAGAGAAAAAGGGATATTGAAGATAATATTTCTCCAAACATATTGAGTGAGGTATTTTTGCGAATATTTTACCCAATCTCTTCCAGTTTGGATAAAAGTGTTTTAATCGGTGTTATGAAATCTACAGATTATTCCCCTACTGTAATTTTAACTCATGGACCCAAAATGATTTTGTTTACGGACAGTGCTTGGGAATCGTTTATGAAACATTTGCATCTACTAGAATGCTATTTAAGTAGTAACATGTTTGGAAGAAAGACAAGAGTAGGACTTTTGGATTCAAATGTGGAAATTGATATCATTAAACAACGTGGTGATCATCAGCTACGGTTTAGAGACACAACAAGACATGATAACAAAATTCAACTTAATCGAGAGGAGTTTTTCATTTTAACTTGTGCTACTGAACCTATAACAAGATACTTGAGACAACTGGTGTTTTCAAGTTCGATTATTAAAGATTATCTGGAAGACACTTTGGACAAACAACCGGACGCACCTATATTATACGGACCTGTGGATACTTCTATATTTAATAGAGTTCCTCATGAAGTACAGATGTGGAGACAATTGGAAAAGTACGCTCAACTACATAAGAAATCAGTAAAACAAGAAGAAGAGGAAGATGGAGGAGAAGAATCAAGTGTTAGTGATGAAAATGAAAACAAGGAAAATATAAAGATGGAAACTTAAATGACAATGGTTAGTTTTTAAAACAATAATCAACATTTTGTGGGGTTAGGCCTATTGGGGACGGTGCCCACGTTAAATATACACCAACGCGCCAACAACTGTACGGCCTGGTATAAAAGTAGTACCTACCGTGGTGTGGAAATCAGTTGACCTCCTGACTTCGTAATGAGCAGACGTGTGACCTTCAAAATGGACAAGGGAGAAGAAGAACAACAAGTAAAGTCCAAGCCTGGTATTATTGAGTTTCAAGCGTTTCGTGGTAATGATGATAGATTCATTATAAAAGAACTTGTGTTTTTGGACATGAATACAAGTGTTCCTTATTCGTTTTTATTTAAACCACCATGTTCTTATTCGTCTTTAACTAGTAAAGCGGCTACTACCAACAGATGGATTTCAAAACACTTCCATCATATCGATTGGTATGATGGTTTTACAAGTTACACGGACTTGTATCACATTATGCATCACTTTTCAGACAAGTTTACCAATATTTACACAAAGGGGCTGGAAAAGAAAAGATGGATTGAAGGATTTACTCATGTTCCGGTTAATGATGTGGAATTGGATAAGAATTATCAATACATGCTGGAAACCATATGTATTTGTACAAAAAGCCCAGAACATGATAAAGATAGACATTGCGCTTTGAAAAATGCCTATAAACTCGCCTCTTACCTTCAAAATGGGGAAGTGGGGAGTGGTGGGGGTAACGGAGAGTATATAAGTGGGGAGCAGACAGGGACCTGGCATGAGTATTACTCGAGATTCCGAGACGACAACATCTCCGAGCAAGAAGACGATCTGTAACCTGACCATGGCATCTCACCAGTTCCTTCAGACTTTGGTCGAGCAGTTCAATGCTCACTCCAAGTCAACAATATTACCTGTAAAGAAGTGCTCAGAACTAAAAGACGAGAAGCACTACATAATCCATGCTATGAAGAAGATGGAAACTACAGTTGGGGAGGCCATCTGCTGCAGTCTCAGCGAGGCGCCATTTACTCCGGGGGATGAACCAAAGTTCCAGGTGTACCTGCCCAAGAGATTCGTCCATCTTCTACAAAACGAGGATCTTCGCTCTATTCAACCCGGGTGTCTATACCTGGTGTCGCACGGCTGCACGGGTAGCAATTCTACAGAGTTGACCATCCACATCGCTGACAAGCAGCAGTGTTAGATTTAAGTTTTAATGTTATACATATGTTGTTGTAATGTTTTATAAATAAACGAATCATAAAAGACAAAAAAATAAAAAAACAAAAAAAAAATGCAACATATCAATATGTGACAGACTTCACGTATTGATATGTTGCATTTTTTTTTTTTAAACTTCGCGGGTGACCTTGACCTTTGACCTTTGCATTTCACAATTACCCCCACTACCGTAATTACCCCCACTACCGCACTAGGATTCAAACCTGCTTGGATGCAAAGAACGGTCAGTCTGTTGCCAACTAGCAAACGATGAGCACCTTGTACGAGCTTTGCTTACAACGAGTTATAACTGACGCATCTTTATTCCAGACGGCTTTACGAGATGATATCCCTATAACAGTAAAGCAGGATATCGAGGAGTACAAGAAAGATAATAGAGGGTATTCGGGATACTCCTGGTATAGGTTTCAAGACGGGGAAAAGTTTTGTAGGCCTTGTGGCAATGCTGCCGTCAGAGACCTTCGACGGTTCGTACAGGAAGGTGGTAGAAAACAGTTTGGATTTCTAGCACCAATGTTTAGATTTGAAAACTACAAGGACACCTGTGCTATTTGTTCCATCCCTTTGTATCAATGGAAAAAGTTTAGAAGTGTTTAATTGCATCTTCCATACCCCCACCACCATCACCCCCACCACTTTTCCATGTACCTCCAAACGCTGTGCCTCGGCTTCATTTCTACTCCAGCAGCCAACCTAGCAACATCAGGATGTCTCTCAACGTCAGTTGCGCAAGTTACGAAGAGGTGAGCATCAAGACTCAGCAGGAGCTAAACGACTTATACAAGGAGTTGCAGCTGATGGTGGCACGAGGCTACCGTATAAATGTGCAAGTTTACGCTTGCAATATACGGAACACCCGGCAGTCAAAGGAAGAGCCTGGACACTCCTCAACGGCTTCCTCACCAGCATCCATGAAGACCGAGCCAGACAACTTGGACTACTTCAGCTGACTAGCAGTTGTATTTCTTATCCTAACCATTGTAGAATATGTATATTTTTTCATTATATTAAAGAAGTAAAAGAGCAAAAACACCTATCTTGTTACTGACATATAAGCTCAGTAACAAGATAGGTTTTTTTAAAACACAATTTGGATGACCTTGAAACTTCCCCCTCCACTGCTTTGTTACCCCCACCACTTGACTATTGGTGTACATGGCACATCGCAATTGGAAACCTCATTCCATCTTCTACAGCCACATCGACAACATCAACAATGGCAAACCTACCAACAGATGAAAGATGTCCTCACGCATGTTGTGACTTCGTCCACGAGTTAGAGAAGAGGATGCAGGAGAGGGCGATAAGAAGAAAGCAGATCCACTCAGAAAATATCATGATAGTCAACGGCTATCTTTTATTGTTCGGCCTTATTATGGTTGTACTTTTCATACTGTATGGCATAGTCACATGTGTCGGCAAGGTTGCAGAAGAAAACGCTCGCCACCATCAATTGGAAAGTTTTAATGTTACTTTGTAGGTTTTCCTTTTTTTTTAAAACTCCGTTTGGATGACCTTGAAACTTCCCCCACTACTCCACCACGCCCCCCACCATGTTCCTGCATGAGCCTCACATCAAGCATCATTCCTTGTTCAGCAGGCAACCATGGATGACAACAACACCATCACCCAGGCAGACTCCACTACCGATGTTGGAACAAGTACGGGTTGGACACTGTCGATCGACAGTGTGCACTATCTAGAGACAATTTTCCAAAGGATGAAGGAGATACTCCGGGACAACCCTGGAATCATAATTCAAATGAATTTGGACTATGATTGGTCGAGAGTTACACTGCAGCAGGATGGAGACAACACTCAACAGTCACCAGAGTATACCCCAATGTCACCTATTTACCCCTATGAAGGATCTGATGTGGAGGTCAACGACGAGGCTGGTGGGGAGTGACCTTCTTTCTTTTTTTAAAACCCAATTTGGATGACCTTGACCTTTCCCCTCTACTCCTTCATTTTTTTTAAAACTCAATTTCAATGACCTTGAAATTTCCCCCTCTACTTTTCAATACTGTTACTACAGTCTGCGGCTCACCTCATTCCTTCCTTAGCTACCATGGCGAACGAGGCTACTTCTCAAGTTGAAGTTGACTCCACTACGGACGAAGCATTTCCCTTGTGGTGGACCGTTCATTTGCAAGATGTGACAGAACTAGAAATGTTACGCCAAAAATTGCAATATGTTTTTAACGAGAACCGTGACGTTGAATGTAGGATGGAATTGGATTTTGATGCGACCAGGATCAACTCAGAACCTTTAACTTCCAGCCAGCCTCATCCACACTTTACACATCTGTACACTCCTATAGCGCCGAAAGAAATAACCATTGCCGAAGCTGACTCATCCACACGTTTTATTCACCCAACATTTTGGGTGTTGATTATAGACAATGTGTACAAAGTGGAGGTGGTATGTAATAGGTTGAAGGAGTTGATGGTGGAAGATCCTGGCCTTCGCTTTAAAATAGAAATACACTTTATCTATGGAGCACCAGCAAGGGACTCAGACGACTCTGGTTCTTCATCTGAAACTACTACAGACGACGAGGACGACTAGCCATCTTTTTTAAAACTCCATTTGAATGACCTTGACCTTTCCCCCTTTACTCACCTTAGTTTATATAAGCTGCGCTCTCACTGACTACGGCATCATTTCATCGTGCGCCTTCGCCGCAGCAACATGGAGAGTCAACTTAACTACTGTTGCAAACAGAAGTGTTTTTCATGGTCCAATGACATTGATGTGGTGGATGGACTGGCTTGTAGAAAGTGTGAAGCTTTTGGACAATGCATGTGTCGGTGCAAATCTTGGGAGAAGCCAAAGCCTGAGTTGAAGACATTCCATGTGTACCAGATGAGAGGGCATAAGTACACTTGTTGCCCTGAACGTTGCATTGAATTTAATCTAAGACAGCTAACTGGCTGCAAAATGTGCAACAATCATTTTGCAGGTTTTTGCAAACATTATTTAGGGGCGTGTCAGTACAGATCAACTTGGCATACCGAAGCACTCACTATCAATGAAATCGCTATAGACTCACAAGAGTAGTCTTTCTACTATTTGACTTTTTTAAAACTCCGTTTGGATGACCTTGACCTTTCCCCCTCCACTCACCTTAGTTTATATAACCTCCATTCCCACTGACCACGGCATCACTTTATCTTGCTCCCTCGCCGAAGCAACATCAAGTATGGAAACTAAGCGTGTCTCATGTTGCGAGCATAAGTGTTTGGAGGAGCCAGGCGTCATCCATTGTGCAAAAAAGCTTTGGGAGGAAGAGACAGGGTCAACCTATTGCTGCAAGGACAAGTGTTTCCTACTACCAAGATGGCAAGTGGACGGGTTGGCCTGCCAGCAATGTGAATGCTTCGGATGTTGCAGGTGTAGATGCAAGAACCAGCAGCTGCCACCACCGGTACTACAGACTTTCAAAATTTACAAGTCCCAGTACTTTTACACTTGTTGTCCGCAGCGGTGTATTAAATTTCATTTTTCTAATCTTACCAATTGTCGGAAGTGCTACGGACAACCTAATGGGTGGTGCACCTGTTTTCTGGACTCCTGCCGCTACAGATCGGATTGGTTTACAGATCCGTTAGAAATTGATGAAGTCGCCCAGGAAGCACAAGAGTAGTCTTTCTACTCTTTAGCTTTTTTAAAACTCCATTTGGATGACCTTGAGATTTCCCCCTCTACTTCCCCATATATCTAGGGTACACAGAGCCTGACATTCAGTCACTCGGTGGCTGTCGTGGGGTGCGCATCGGTGTCGGCGCTCTGTAGTTGTTACGTGTTCAAGGTCACAGTAATATGAAATTGCGGATGTTGTGCTTGTTCAATGGCCTCTGAGGACTAGTGGATGACGGTTTAAGCAAGGTCATGTCGCAAACTTGAGTTTGACTTGGCACTTTTGCCGTTTCTCATCGCAAATTCGCTCCAAGTCGTCAATGGTCACGTGGACTCTGACTGAAACTCGGAGCGTAGTGCGAGAAACGGCAAAAGTGCCAAAAAATTTTGAGTTTCGGCGTGACCTTGACCTTAACAGTGTCAGTGACGTCATTTTGATGATATAATGGATGATGACGTCATCAGCATGTCATTTCTGTGACGTCATGGGTGTGACGTCACGGAAATGACGTCATCGATGATGACGTCATCAATTACGTCATCGATGACGTCATTTTGATGACGTCATGGGTATGACGTCATCGATTGCGTCATCATCGATGACGTCATCGATTACGTCATCGATGACGTCATCGGGGTCATTGACCTTGGCGATGACGTCATCACATTCCTCAGAGGTCATTGAACTGAGCCAGCAACCGCAAAAACACACTACTCAAATTTGATTAAGTGATGTCAATAAATAAGCAAGATATGGGATTTAATGATTTCCCATAAGAATAACATGGAAAACACATTTTTGGATTTTCCCCGTAACCAGTTATGCTAAGATAAAAAATCAAAATACCAAATTGTTTGTTTTTTAAGCTCTTTTAAATAGTTTCAGTTAAAATTTATGAATTTTAAAAATTAAGGTCCAAAAGTGCCAAAAACCCATTTTTGACCCCTTTGAAACCCCATAAAACCCCGTTCCCATAACCCGACAATGCTGGTTCTCAAACCCATGAAAATAGACCTGGTCTTACACTTTCATACCAAATTTCATCAAAATCGGAGGTTCCCTTCAAAAGTTATCAGGACCACGGACACATATGTATATATCTATATATATATATATATATATATATATATATATATATATATATATATATATATATATACCTATATATACATATTCATATATATGAAAATGAACGAACGGTGTTTTTGGCTTCTGGGGACCTCAAAATGAAAAAGTAAAGTGGTCCCGGGCTTAGGTCTTACCATGGCTACTACCGTAATAGCGTATTCCCTATATTGAATTCGCTAAAAAGAAATATTTATACATTTTTAAAAGTGAATATCTCCGTAACCATAAGTCCTAGATAGACAAATTAAATATGTAAAATATAGGAAATTTAATTGTCTAAGCATTTACATTAGTGTGTCCTATATAAAATTCAACCCTAACGATGATATAACCAAAAATCTGAAAAAAGTACGGATTTTTTCGTATTTTTTCAATATGGCGGCGGGCGCGGAGGGGGGAAAATTGTGCATTTTGCATTTTACTAACCATTCTAGACAACATATAAAAAATTTAGAACTACCGGACCGTTTGTAAGCAAACATCCCTCTATTCACTGGACTAAATTTCTTTACTAGTTTTGTGAGAAAGTCACAACTAAAAAAAAGTGAGTGAATAAGCAAGCCATAATTATTATTGGTGGAAAAGTGACCAGTCTCTTTAGTAGTAGGTAGTGATCCAACGTACGTAGTAATAGCATCAAACTGTGTCTCGGAGAAAATATCATACCAATTTTAAATATAATTACACTGACATCAAAGTACCCGTGGTAACGTATACGACTGAAGGATGAGTGTAATGAGCGTGATGATGTAGCTTTGCCAGAGGAGTAAATTATTATAATCAAGTGAAATGAGTGAACTCGGGAAATGTGTTCGGGAAAGAGTTACATTTAGGAAACGACTAGTCATAAAAATACCGGTAAGTAAATATCCAGTGATTCACAAGAGCCGGCAGAAGAAACAAGGCAATCGCTCATATACCGGTTTGACTGTTAACATCGCCTAATGCCTAATGGGGCCAATCAGGTGAGGACCTGATTGGTTGTGCAAGAACGGCAGACCAGCGGTGATGAGGCTGATGAGCCGAGGCGGCTGAGGCTGAGCGGTCGACCTCAAGGTCATCACGAGACTCGCAATCTGCCGCCATTCACATGGAGTAATTACGACAAAAAACTCAAAGCGGTGCGCAACTCGGAATTAAGCATTATCAGATCGTCCATCACCTAACCGTATCAGATTCGTTGTCAATTACCGTGGCGGGTCCACAGGACTCCGTCCGTGTCCGTGCGGAGATCCAGCCGATCTGATGGAGATCGTCTGCGATTGGACCGGGGAATGTGAGCTTGTTTGCCTTGAGATCACTGAAGGTCTTGTTTGATTCGATTTATATTTAATGCTTTTTGTGATATCTTTGTTCGGTTGTAATCCTGATTGAATGTTCTTAGTTGATGAGATAACAAGGGCAACTTCTCTGATTCAAGGATAGAGGGAATAACGGAATTGAAGTGGAATGACTTCTCCCAATGAATGTGATGTTTTCTCTTCTATCTGTTCTATGTGTAATTACCCTGTAGGCATTTAATTGTTTACAATTATTCTTGTAAGGAAAACAGTGATGCCACTGAAACGAGTAGTAAGAGGTGGGAGCTTTTGACTGAAGTAAAATTATCCAAAATGTTATTGTGAATGTTTTTGAGGAAGCTATTGCAACCTCTTTGATTAGTTAGGATTCTCTTTTTACCATCAGGATTGCATAAACTTTATAGAACTTTGCAAAATCGTCTAATAATGTTCAACTACGTGGAGGGTAAAAAGAATTTTTTCCTTACTCCAACAAAGACCGGGCCGAACGATAAGCGAGGAGTGATTTACCACGGGGTGGGGGAAACTAGCTTTCTTATTGCGAGAATATTACACCGGAGATTTACTATCCTTCCCTATTATCCTTAGACACTGAAGGATTTACTCGTTGCAAAAACTGCATCGAACCCCAAGGCTGTCACGGCTTGTATGAATAACCTAATAATCAATTTCGCTCAGCGGCGAGAGAGATAAAGGTTGTTGTAATTTGGATCTTCCACTCGAGTGAGCACGGCGTCCATGTTGTGGCTACCTGGGCGGCAGACTTATCGCTTTCAGGAATCGCAGTTCAATGAGAGCTCCACTTCAGGAATGTAAACAATTTCATGGCCAATTTCAATTTAGCTTCACCAGCCATTAATGACGACCGAGCGACATTCTTGTACTTTTGCTTTCCCTCATCCTGCCGATGCGGCGTCCAAATGACTGGCTGCTGGAACGATTTACTTTACGCAGAAGCTAATGGTGGGGTTCGCGGAATCGCCGGAGTTTAAGCGTCTTTCAGAGTCATTAGGATTGTTTTAAGAGTCTTAAACCTGCCATATTAGAGTCGATTAACATGGTTTGATAATTGGTTTTAACGCGACTCTTAATTGGTTTTAGAATGAAGAATAAATTTTCGAAGCATCCTTTTGGGGTAGGATAAAATCTCCAATGTGATAGTTGTTCGATAGTATAGAAGGAATACACATGTTTATGCATTTAAATCTACCCTGAAGAAGTCAATGCCGTTTATGAATTGCAGGATTCAATTTTAAGAGACCTTAGGACTAAAATTTACGTGTAGAATTTGACAAAGATATATTTGACATTTATCAAAATAACAAACATTCGTCAGAATCAGAATTTGTAAGAGATGCAATGCAACGATACAAATACAACGTTACCTCATAGCCTATTACTTATTTTGCCTATTACTTACAAGGCAAATTGGTCATTGTGAGTAATAGACCTAGTAGTGATATGGGGCTTAGAATATTATAGGGAGCGATCTATTGAGCAATACAAGCAAGAAGTAAATTGTATCCTAATAAAGAAACAAGACTTTAAATCACTTTAACTTGTTAAACACGCAAAATGTTAATGAACTAATCTAATTTTTAAAACATTTGACCTAAAATCATTGTTGATTGTGAAACAAGAAAACCACTTTGGGAACAACATTACAACAACATGCAAACGCGATTGTCAAAAGCTTATCGCCGCTCCATTAATTTCAACGGAGTTTCGTAGTTGCCTCTTGTATAACTTTTATCTGGGGATGTTGTTGATTATTATTATTGGCTAAATTACTAATTGAAAAAGTGCGTGTGTGAATTAAAGTGTCAGTTAAACATGTAAATAATTTGTACAGTAAAGGATAGAGTTTGATTTAAACTATCTAGATTTATTAGTTAAGTCTTAACAAAAAAGCACTCGACGTATAAGATTGACAGAGTCGGTCTTGGCAATTATATATTTTTTTAATGTGTTAAAAAGGACACGTGAGCACTTATTATGAAATAAAATAGATTAAACATATGCAAGCCAATCTCTCACATTTGTATGTATTTTCTTTTTCCAAAAAGGCAGCCTGGTGGAAAAATATCCGTGGTGCTTCAAAGTCGACTGTGTTCGGTAACTTTTCATCGTCGTGAACGACGACGCTCAGCTTCGTCCTTGCAAGGAGCAAGACAGTTGGCCAGCCACTCCATCCAGCTCAAGGCTTGCCCTGTGGAATGCCATGCATCATCTGTCCAGCCCAGCTGACTGGCTGATCAGCTGTTATTTGTACATCTGGTCCTGTTCTGGGCGATGGACCGGAATGCAGCTGACCGTTACCTCCAATAACCGGTGGTATTGTATGGTAACTCGGCTCTACCCACAGCTCCCTATTCTTCTGTCTCATTACATGCATAAGGCATGGAACTGTCGATAGTAATATAGTTAAGCCTTATTATGTTGAAAGCATATTGTAATTGTGTTCTGAATGTTTAATAAGTAACTGTTCAGTGGACTAGTGGTTAATTTTCAAGTGCTAGACACAATTTAATTGCAGATTGGACTTCATCCACGTCTTGGAAAGAGAAATTTTTATTTTTTAAAGACTAATAACTAACGGCATATGTGTCTTATACTGTTTCATAAAAGGCAAGAAGGATAGTTTTAAGTTATTTATGCACGGTTAAAAATATGAACGACAAAGACTATTCTATCAAACTACCCTTAAATACTGTTCCTGGTAAAAATGTTGTAAAAATCATTGAATACATGAAGAAATTACTATTGCATATAAGAATTATTTGCAATATTTTAGCTATTTAACAAACCACTCATATTTTAAAAAAATAAAATAAAATATTTGCAGACCATCGCAGATCAAAATTCAATTAAGAGAGCTGAAGAGATGTTTTGCTTAGTGAACCAAACTAATCAGATGAACGTGGTGCTCAATCGGGTGAACAGTAAAATTTAATTCCGAGAAGCCCAGACCTACAGGTAAATTTCCTATTTTCATACACTACGTTAATATTCCCTTATTAAATAATAATAAATGTTCAAAATCCATTATTAATATTGGTTAATTGCAGTAACATATTGTGCTTGTATAATTCAGTTCGAAATTGAATAAGGATAAGGTTATTTAACTCGTACGAAATTATTTAACTTAATTTACTTAACTTAAAAGTTTAGTCATCTTACTTGTAACTTTACTCCATCAGTAAATTTGATGGTACATTTCAAGGTCAAGAACTTATGTTATTGGCATCTTAAAAAAGCTACGTACTCTTAGAAAATAATGTGCTGTGAAGTCAATTTTAGGCCTACTACCCAGGATTTTTGCGTAAACATGTAATCTGCTTCGTTCAATCGCTTTTACATTTATATTCATAAATATGCTATGTGTAGATTGTAGAAATTATTGTTATTTCAATCTCGTGGGAGGACGTTGTCATTCCTTCCCTATCGTAGGGTGAAAATAATTTTACAATATCATGTTTGGTAACTTTCATCATACAAAAATGAACAAAAGAATCACAACATTTAGGGCCCACTGTTGTCACAAAAGATACATCGTTCGATTCCATAATTTGAAATGTTGTGTGTAAAGTTTATAATTAACAGTTGGACAAAACACTTTAAGTTCCCATGATTTTTTTCGGATTGTTGCTGGGTCATGGATTTTTGTTGTTTTGTTTTTGTTCATTTAATGTATAATTCTATCCTCACCACCCAACTGGTTCATCGCAGTTGCGCCAACAGTTTTCACACGTACATACAGTAAACCTCTCTCCATGACGTATCGTGCATTGAGCTACGCACAAAAGACGCAATCATGTTCGATTCGCATCGCATTGTGAATATGTTCGCTTGCGTGGGGGAGAGCAAAGCTTTGCTTACGCAGCTACAATGAACACTTTCCCTTCACATGAGCCATGACGCTTCCCCATTGGAAGCGAATTAACCTTGGCTTTGGCGAAATGCCTGGACGCCTCCCGTCCTAACGACTTCCTACCGACCAGGAACTTGTTATCTGAGCGATCCGGGCGGCAAGTCCGAGCAGACGCCGTTAGTGAAAACAGTCGGTATATGAGTTTCCTATACAGTTAATTAATATTGGAGCAAAGTAAATGTAAAGAGCTATTAATTGGGCAAAGGAAATGGCTTCACTTATTAAGTAACTGGTGCACAAATAATTTTTCTGAAAAGACTACTAATTTACTTTTGGTATGATAGCGTTGCGACCATTTTTTATTCCACTATTAGCGAATTTCCCATAGGGAATAAGCTATTACCGTAGGTCTCATGGAAAGACCTAAGCCCGGGACCATGTTACTTTTTCGTTTTTAGGTGCCCAGAGACCAAAAATAATAGTCATTAAAATTTTTATATATATATATATATGTATATATATATATATATATGTATATATATATATATGTATGTGTCCCTAGACACGATAACTCTCGTAAAAATGGTCCGATCGACACCAAATTTGGTAGAGATGTGTAATCCTACGTTTATTCGGATGAGTTCGAAAACCAGACATATCGACCTACCGCAAGGGGTAGTTTTGGGGGGTTTTGTACCCCAAAAATGGTTTTTTTGCATTTTTCATATGTAAATTTAAAAAATTTAAAATTTTTATTTTGACCATTGGATTTAGCTCAAAAAAACACACAATTTAGTATTTTGAAGCTTTGCTCTATCTCCATTGGTTACCGAGATATTACAAAGTCTAAAGACAGTACATTGTCTTTTGGGGCTCCAATGTTAATCTTATGGAGAATAAGGATATGTTAATATTTCACTTATTAACCAATATTTTTGGATGAAACTTAGTATTTAGCTTCATTTGGTTGAGATTCATCCATTTAAGGTAAAAAATCTTGGTTTTTGTACTTATCATGGCAGCAAACCTGCATACTCTTTTCCCATGTTAATCATATGGAGAATAGGCAAACTCTTTTATTTATGGACAGATATTGATGAAACTTACTATATGGCTTTATATGGTCGAAATAAATTTTTTCTATGCTAAAAACCTACGTTTAGTGTCCCCCATGGCAGCATACCTGCATACTCTTTCCCTATATCTTAAGGAGAATAGACATTTATTTCCCTATTTATGAGCACGTGATGAAATTTTGTTTACAAGTTTAGCTGGTCAAAATTAATATTACTAATTTGGAAATTCGCTGAGTACGCAGGTCTGCTGCGACGGGGGGTATTTTTATAAGTGTCATTTCAGAAGTTTGAAATTTGATAAAATTCTTAAGGATCTAAAATGCCATGTACTTGAGCACCTGTATGCTGAATTATTTGTTTAGTTTTTGCTTTTCGTAAATTTTCCCTTTCCCCTCAAATTAAACTTTAGGACCATTGTACTTCAAGGAGATGACTTTCAATGCGTTTAAAGAATCCCAAGTCCATGCACAAGCCCTTATAAGCATAACCTTTCTATGAACTGGTATTTCTTCATCCGGTTGCAAAGTTATGAGCAAATTCCATTTTTTATAGGCAGTCTCATCCACTATCGTACTGTTATTTGCCATCTCCACCATTAGTGCCTTACTCAAGGCTGCATTGAATAATCATTATTGCCACAAATTTTAATTAATTCTATACACACTTTTCTTTTGTTGGTAAGGGAGACGCATAAAATCTACCACTATTCCTAAACTATGACTATTACCACTTTCAGTAATACTAATAAACTATCGTAAATGCTAGAAAAGTCGGTTTTATGCTTATCTAAAGTGATTGCGAGGCAGTATATTAATGGCGGAAGTTTATAGCTGACTGAGGCTCAGAAAATCGACTGAGTGAACACGCACCGGCCCCCTTCTCGTGCTACAGTATATAGACCACTGCTACCCACTACCCCGCCGCCGTCGCGACGCCCCCCCCCCCGCACCTCCCGCCAATACCGTACTGAATACAGTCAATACCGCTGAGGTTACCAAACATGGAACGGTTCTCAAAACCTTAACACATTTATATTATATATTGTTCCACTTTAAAAATATCTAATAACATTTTTATTGTAATTTGTTGTTAACATTTGACAATATCTTGCTGTTTCATGCAGTTGCATTAATAAAAGGAGATAGATATATTTATGTTTACTTATGGGTATGATATTTTAAACAAGTTATTGTTAAATTATGTGTTACATATTTTTTAATTTCAGTTATGTTTCTTTCATAAGTTTTTACAGTACTCGGTTGTAATTCAGCTCAAATTGGTATTTAGACACTAACCTCGGTTTTGTTCTTGGACAAGTAACCAACAGTAGCACAACGTGTTTTTAGTTAAGACGGGTTGACTCAGCGTAGCAAAACCTACTAACTATGCCTATACGGTACATGCAGCAATAGTCATTCTATTTCTGAACTGTGTTTATTTTTATTTTTATAATAAATCTGAAGAGTCCCGCAAGTTCTGAGCAGACAACCCAAGGTGAGTGCTACGTAGGGCCGGTTTATCGAAGCAAGTATCTTAACTCAAGTTTAAACCTTTACACAAAAATTGTCCATGTGCATGTGTTTAACATTGAATTATACTAACTTTCAGTTAAATGTGTTTGGAGAAACCGGCCCTTCAAATGAGAACCCTCTATTTAATCCCTAGATGTATTATAATTTAATTAATGTATTATAATTAAAATCCAAAATTAAAATGAAACATGAAGTTATCTATACAAGCGTAATGGACAAATTTTGGAGGGAAATAGAGTTAATTTGTTATGAAGTAAAAGCATTTAGCCTCTAACTTGCTTAAAAACGGTTGTTCAAGACTTTGTTCCGGGTGATTTGTCACACTGGTCATGCTTTTATTGTTCACTTACCTTCCTGCCTCTCAATAAGCATATTTCAAATTTGCAAACAAACGCCGTTCCACTCAGGAATTTCACAGAACATAAACCTGTTGGTAGTTCTGTTTCCCGTTGGTGTCGGTAGTTCCCGCAATCAATGACAACCTTGACGTAGAAAGCCGGCGTTTTCAACCGTGTTTCCCGGGTTTGCCGCCAGGGTTCGCCTTGCTCCATCATCAGATTAGGGTTAACAGCCGAAAAAAATCATCAGTGTCAGTTGGTGAAACTTCAGTTCTCGAGAAGAACATATAAGGCAATTTTTGGACCTAACCGAAATTATACAATAATGAAATTGAGAACACCCTTTGAATTAAATGTATTTAAGATTATTTAAAGTGAGATCAAGGACCGTGATCACAATTTAGTGTATTTTATTATTTTTTGCGTCGTTCGAAATTTTTCTTTTAAATACAATATTTCCATTGTAAATAAACAAAATTTGGGTCATTTTTCATTAGGAACTTCGGTGGATAATTTTATTTCCAAAATTAATAAACTGATGAAAATAATTTTTATGTTTATGGTTTTTATATAACTAAATCGAATTATAAAAAATAAAGTACTGTACTATATTGTTACTAATTTTTTGACAAATAATCACAATATTTCGACAAAAAGATTTTTTATTTGCGAAACGAAGACAAGTTTCCCAGAGCCACTCAGAAACTGTGTTCAATGGCAGCCCTCCTCCCACATTATTAGCATAAACAAGGGAGGTTTAACCTCAATCTTTTTCTCCAACTCAAAATTTTATCGAGTGTAAACGCAATATTCTCACTTGGATTCCCCAGCGTTAATATACTGTTTAAATTCAGATTATTTAAAGATAAAAATATTAGGCCTAGTTTTTAATTATATACATAGGCCTACAGTAATTTTATTTGAACGCCGAACGCATGAGTGTTATTTACTAATCAGTATTAGACGTGTTCAAAATTTCATTAATGATATATAAAAATTATTCTGTGACAAACAACAATTAATCAAGGGCAAGAAATTATTATTGTTATTTTATTTAAAAAAAACCTCTATTAACAATACCAGTTCACTTAAAAAACTGTGAGAATCAATTAATTGTTGAGGATAATCTCTACCCTTTTAGTATCACAGTGTAAATCCGCTTCACCCCGCACCATTTCACCTCGCCAGTTATTAACAAAAAACCAAAACCTAAATCTGGCTGTAGAGTATAACAGTTACTTTTGTTCAGTTGTTTTTAGTCCCGGCAACGAAGACAAAAAATGACCCAATAGGGGAAAAAATTCATGTAGAAGCCAAATTTGGTACAGTTGTAGGGGAAGGTCTCTTAAACAACATACTAAAAGTACTGACCCATAGGGGTGGAGCTAAAGGGGTGGGGGGCTCTAAAGGTCCCATAGGAGTTACATTAAAATTTGATACTAGGCATACTGAATTTAAATACATTCCAGAAGGTTTATATATATCAAATTAAAGGTCTTTAAATGTAGAATACAATGCCGTAAACCTGACCTCAATATAACTGTCAGGAGTAAAATGGCAGGCGTTCAAAGTTTAGAATAAAATTATATTATCAAAACTTTGAAATGCAATAACTTCCGACATATTTCACCTTTTGAGGTCTGGTTTTCGGCTATGTACTCTCCTTACTAAGACCTTTAAAAGTATGTATAGCATGGCTATAGACTAAGAAACTTTTTTTTAAACTTCCTCTTTGGGACGTTCATGTAGAGGATGGTTCAATGGTAATATGATAGGCTTACTATCCATATTTTCAAAGGTAATTGTAAAAGCAAACGTTTGCCGCAAACCGCACCTCTAAAGGTCAAGTATTTCAAAAATTATTAGGCCTACATTTTTAAGCGTTTAGGTTAAAATTTGATTTTTATTCAAAGTTTGACAGGCTGCCGTTTTCGACTCAGGCGACCTTTTGAGATGGGGTTTGCGGCATTAAATTCTACAACTTAAGAGCTTTAATTTGATGTACATAAACCCATTGATCGACGAAAGATTAATTTCTGACTCCACGCGTCCACGTGGGCCATCCCATCATTTTAGCTCCACCCCTATGGGTCAGTACTTTTAGTATGTTGTTTAAGAAACCTTCCTCTACAACTGTACCAAATTTGGCTTCTACACGAATTTTTTCTCCTATTTTGTCTTCGTTGCCTAGACTATTTATGTTTTTTTCTGATATTAATCAGATTATTTTACTTTTTTCTATCCAATTTCGTGATTACAAAATTCAAGTGGCTTCTAATGTTTCACTTAACATGTTATACCATCATTGGTTACGACTTGACTCTAGTTTCCATAAAAATATCTGACTTTTCTATAAGGTCTACTACCTGGCTGCCGAGCATTTGCTCGGTATGGTTATATACTTATTTATAGTAATATCAGATAAAGACAGTGCACTAAAATGTCAAGTGAACAAGGCTTTTTTTGGTCAAGGCAAGCTTGTTCGCTTAGCTCACTCGCCTTCACGACGAGCTTGGTCGCATCGCTCACTCGCCTTTCAGACTGTTAAACTATGGCTCTGCCTGGATGCTGCACTCTGGTTTATGCTCTTAGTGATGCACAAGTTGAACCACGTTGTATCTGTAACATGTTAATTCTAATTATTCTGTTAACAGCTAATTTCATAATGGTTAATAATTCTTTTTTTCTAAATCTAATTGCAAAAATTCTACTAATTAATTAGTTGTTTTATACTTGTACATAACTTTTATTTATTAAAACATAATTATCATTATAAAGTACGATTTTAAACATGATAAATCCTTTTTATTACAGTACCATTTATAAAAATTTAGAAACTGAATGCAATGGAGACCCATATTACTGGAACACGTGGTTTGCACTTTGACAGTTGGGACGGCTGTTTTCATTATTTCTTTGTTTTGATTTATCTCCATAAGCCGTTTTTGAGATCCTTGTGCAAACATACATACATACCATACATACATACAAATATACCTTATACTCGTATCAGAGTACAGGATAAACATTGTTAACCCATACTCCTTGAACATTCAGGAATGCCAACTAGAAAACGGAAATCATGGAGGGTTATATCACAGAGGGATCCAGCTGTTGAAACCAGGTAGAACAAACAAACAGCTGATACATCACTTTCACCAGCTGACCGGGTAAGGCAAGGCAGCCGGTCAGTGTTGTGTGGTTACGTCATTGCCTCTGCCCATCCTACTGGCGAGAATGCCTTGTACTTATATAGCAGCACGCAGAAACTGCACTAATCTCCGACACAAATCACAAATATCATTAAAATCTTTGTCAGAATTACAAGAACATGTGTGATAGTAATTATTGGTAGTAGTCTCGTGTTAAGGTAAAATGTCGACACGAATACTTCCAAGAAACATCAATCATATGCTGCACCTTTCCTAGATGACGATAGGTGCGGGCTTCCAAGAAATGAGGATGTCATAAGAAGGTGGATGATCATTTCTTTCGGTGCAAAGAGAAAAAATTAAGTCATTTGTACTTTTCTTTAGTTTTAATAATAGTTTTAGTAATAATGTTCATATAGCGTGTTTTATTGTGTAATTAATTATTAATAATACATTTTATTTTTTAAGACGTGAATCAACAGAACAGATCAACTTAGGTTTTATGTAACTGAAATAATATACAAGAGGGAAAGGATATCTTGATCCATGGCAATCATTCACAGTCGAGACAGCTTGAGAGGAACAAGACTATATTTATTCACTTGTGTCTCATTTTAACACATTTTATACAATAAACTTATGATGCTATTTGTTTAGCTTCCAAAAGAGACAATGATTTAACTACTGCATTGGATTAAGGCACGGCACAAGTAAAATCGTAACATCGTTTATCGGACCGCACTTAGTTTAACCTCAACGAGGAGGAGTGTTATACAAGTTACGATTGTTTTGTTAAACTGCATTATAATTTTAGCAATGAGTCCACTTAATTAATATGTGTATAAAATTCAGATCATGGATTTCCAGTTGTAAAAAGGAGCAGTATGGGATGAATGGGGTTCGTGTTGTATGTAACATTGAACAATTAACATCAAAGGACACCAAAGAAACCGTTTATCAGATCCATCACTTTAAGTCTTTGGTTATTGAGGATATTGGATATATTTGTATCAACCCAATTCAGATATTGAAAAAATCCTTAAAATCACAGAATGTACCTATCTCGAATGTCGCCACTCCGGGCAAGTATCGTCCTAGTTTCCGCGGTAATCTACATGAAATTGAGGAACAGTTACCGGCCCGCGTCCACGCCGCTAGCATAACGTGTAACAGGACCGGATGCCGTTATAGAGGAGTTGATATGCAAACACCTACGGAGGGGAGGGGAAGGGGGGAGTCACGTTTGTCTGGTAATTACGATGTTGACCCAGGTCCGGGGCCGCGACTCCCACGGCACCGTCGCGTGAAGATGGTCTGTAATTTTATAAATATTAGGAGAATATTATTTGTAAATAGAGGAGAAAGGTTGAAACGGGATTAGAATTGATGTGTGTATTGTTTTCTATATAATTAATGAGTTGTGTTCGGATTTTCTACGAAACACAATGCAAAACTGGCTTTTATCCTTTGGTAATATAAAATTGTTGAATTTACAATGTTGAGATTAACATTCACAACAGGTAATTTTCGGAAGCAACCAAAATAATAATATAATGGGGACATAACATTCTTTAACAATATATTGAGGACATAATGTTAATTAGATTGAACTTCGTCCCAATAAAAAATCAGTGAAAGCATTAAGCACAGACACTAATTTATAAAAAAAAAGAATTTTAAATATTACAAGCTTATATTTTCAACAAATACAAATTGTGTGATACTGTCTTATTATTATAACTGCCATATAAAAGAAAATATAGATTTCGAATAAAAAGTATATGCATTTTTATATTTTTAATATGTATGATTAACAATATTTTAAATATTAATTTTACGTTTATAGAAAATTTGCTAAACTATTTGAAGTTTGTGTGGTTTAAAATTAACCAGATGTCATAACGTTTTTGAGCGAAATCAGAAAAAAGTATCAAAATTACCTAGGCGAAATTTGTTACGAGTTCAATTTTACAAGTTAAATATATAACCCTCCTCCATCTCATAAGGATGAACTTTTAAAAATTCCTCAGTGCAGCAATCTTGCACTTCCTAGCACTACCATGCGTGTTGTACTCTGAAGACTAGCGTCCCCATCACGCTTCTATACTTTATCAGATATCTGCCGTCCCTATAAAATACCAAGGTTCTCCATTAGCATAATGAAATCTTTCCATCACTCGGTTGAGACTTTATTATCTTGGGTTTCCCTTGAGTTTACTCGTATACTTATATTTATCCATGCACAACTAGTGATAATAAACATCTTTGGTCATGACCTACTAATAACGGACGTCATACTTTTTTGTCAATAAATGTTTATAGTTGACACTTTTATGAAATCAAGACATAAAATGTTTGATTTATATAATACCTGAGTAATATAACTACGGCATAATATTTCACGTTGCACTCAACACACTGGATATTTCTTTATTGTTTTTTTCTAACACATTCCAGGATACAAATTATCCTGTGTATATTCACGAAATACTTAACATATAGCCTTCAAGAAGTGTACTTGAGCAATATAAGCGAATACTGCTTTCAAAATTAAAATTGAAATACACGTACTATACTCTAGCAAGACATGTTCACAAAAGAGTGTAATAAAAGAACTTTTATTACACTAGGACGCATTAACGCAAAGGACGCATTAAAATTAATCTTATTTTATTTGTTAGAATAGATTGTAATAGATACGGAAACATTACATTCTTCTTGATTAGATGCATTACTCTAAATGTTTTGACATTTTAAAAATACACTTTGAAGGTTTTGTTGTATTGCACTTAACTTAAATGCCAATTAAAAAGCTAACCCACTAAAAATATCAATTAATTATTATTGTTCTAAAAATATATGTTCACAAAGTTTGTCACATTTTATAAAAAGCACAACATAACTTATGCACTAAGTAGGCTATTTCAACTAATTTATCAACTAAATTAATCACTGTACACAAGATCAATTGAAATTATCATCAGCAACCTGCTCCGGATCAGATGCTATCAGCTGACTGGATGTTACGGTCAGCTGTTAAATAATAAAAACCAGATCAGCTGCCTGATATAACAGCTGACCGTCATAGACGGCGACTCGAGCCTTGGTAATGAAAGAAAGTGAAAGTCACAGCCTGCTATACTTTCTCTGTCTCGCGGGCTGGGCCAGAGCCTTTAGCACTGTCCCATTTGTTTGTTCAAATGACCTTGTACTGTATAATAGAATTTTGTTGCTTAGTGAAACAAAGGAATGCGAATCTTTATACTGGGGACTATGAATATTTATTTACTGTATAGACGATTTTGTGTAACTTCATAATATTTTTTACTGTCTTGCAAAGGGTGCGTAAATAATGGTGGCATTACACTCTTTAACCATATCCAGGACACACATTTGCCAGGATTGACGACATTCAACTTTAGTACACGTAGTGTTTTATGATTTGTTCAGTATCTGAATTTTATTGAGAAATATCGCGAAGCAGATTTTTTCACAAAAAACAAAATTATCGATATAAAAAATCAGCAGTAACCAAAGACTTAAAGAAGTGGAGCTGATTTATTGTCGATCAATGTAATTGAGTTTTTTTCTGGATTATACAATTAAGTAAGACAAAAGCCCTGTAGAGGTTTATCAGTTATGATGATGAATTGTGAATGTCTGTAGGGCTAGAGATTCCTAATTGCTTCTTCAAAGATGGAGTCTGAAAGATTATTTTTCCACTTACTGTTTTAAACCAACCTCATTATAGCTACAGATGTAAAATTATGGTTTAACTTTTACTAAACTAATTTAATTTAATATTAAATTAATTACATTAATGTATCTTTTTATTTAACATTTATGAAAAAGAAAAAAACGTTTTATGTTAATTTGGCTTTAAAAAGGTAATGAAACCGATAGTTATTTCATTTTTTAAAAAAGATTTTAAGATATTAAAATCAGCAAACCTGTTAATAATCTAAATTATTTGATAATTTTAACAACATAATAATAGAGATCGAATCTGTTCTGTTGCACTCAAATTTTTGGAGGAGACATAAATAATCACTGCTCATGAAACGCAATTTTTCAAAATGAACTTTTTAAAACTAACATATAAAACATATATATTGCTGAGAAATTTTAACAAGTTAAATGACAGACTAAGTGAGCAATATTTAAACTATGATAACAATTTATGATTTACGACCCAACACTCAGTCAGACAGCTGACGTCGTTTGCACGATTGCGCACGGTCAATGCAATATCTGCCATGACGTCACCCGGGTAGGTGGTTGTTGCTCAAACTTTGATTCGGATCTTATCCTTTGGGATTCTGTGGGAAACATTCCTTGGTTTCAAGCTCATTGATTTGAATGTAAGACACTTCTTTCGAAATGCACCATTGAACATTGTATTGTGTTCGGCCCTTGGCCTGAACTGTTCATCCTTCCTTGCTTTACCGTGTGAAACAAAGAAATGAAAAAATAGAAAAGAATTCCCGTTTGACAACCAAGATGTCATGGAAATAAGAAATACGCTCCGATGTTGGTACTTCACGTACCGTCATGTGAGTTGCTCACCCTCCCCAATTCACCCATATCAATTAATTTTTTGTAGTATTTAGGACAAAAATTAGCTTTAAGTAATTCGATTCCCCTACCATTATTTGGTATGTTTCATGAGAAGCTATTAATATAAGGCGAGTATTAAAAACATAATTAAAAACTATTTTAAGATTGGCATTTTTCAAACTCTGACCATAGGCCAACTTTTCATTAATTTCAAGTTATATGGTATTCAAATGTATTGAACATATAATTTAAATTAAGGGAATTTGGGCCTACTACAAAAAACATCACAAATTCTTGTTAATTCATCTGAATTAAATCCAATTACAGTACTTGTTCTACGTGTGAATGTAACTTGTTTCAATCCATAAACTATTTTAGAATTATTCTGATTGCATTTACATTTTACTGAAATATACCACCTGCAGTACAATTTATATCTTACCAACCATATCAATGGGATAAACAACTTCTTCAAGGTTTGAATAATTTAGGTATCGGAGAGGATTGTCCCGATGGGTTGTAAAATATGTACGATCGTCGCGTTTAGCGTCGCGTCGCTATCTCGTCTGGGGGCGCCCACATCCCGGCGAGGCTGTTACATTTGAATGTGAAACACATGTGAACCGCTCTACGTGCTACATTTTGACGAATATTTAGCATTTTTTAATAGTTTTATCTCTTTTTAAGTGAGGTTTTAATACTTAAATAGCTTTTTCTTTTACTGTTATCAAATTCTGTTGCTTTTTCATAAACATTACCGTCGAAAAAAATGTTGAAGAGGCCAGGAAAGTTATATATGTCTGTACTGTAATAAACTTTTATTTGTGATTTAAATTTGTGATTCAAGTTAAATATGCAAGATGTTTTACCAAAGTAGCTCCAGTATTTTTTATTTTTATTTTTTGCTAATTTATATTCAAATAATTATCTGTCTTATAAACCTGTGTCCATAGGAATAGCACGGAAACAAAACCAAGCCAGAGACACGGATCTCTGATGTACTTTATAAACTAAATTAATCCTACAGAAATGTAGCATACATTTTCTTTAGGTTACCTGCAAAGTTTATCTTAATGTGTTTAGCATGATTGCGTAACAAACAAACAAACTAACTTCTCCATTTACTATAACAATAATATGATGGGTTATAAATCATTCGTTTTGAAAAACAAACGTAAAATAGTGGAGATGAACAAATATGTTAACACTAAGCTAAGCCTAAGTTGGTGACAACAACCTTATGTCAGACCAGGTTCACGGCGCCAAAAACCTGTTCCCATCAACTCCAAACATTCTTATCAGGTCGGTGTCGACATTTACGGCTTTTTGTGGGCTCCTCGTGTCTTTTTGTGGAATATTAAGGAGCTTGGGGTCGAGATATTGCAAAACGTCGAAGGATTATTTTATGTTTTATTTTTTATTGTATTTTAGTTATTTGCATGTAAATCTATAAAACTTGTTCAGTCCACTTGGGATTTATATGTTTTATTAAACATGTCAAGATTGACCGGAAAGAATTTGTCCATGACCTTTGATATTTTTATTACTATATTTTTATAACCTAGTTTATTTTGTAAAAAGTAATTTTTGTAATGTGAGGTGTTGGATTGGATTTTGGATTGAAGTGTTGGACAGTTGTTCGTACTGGATTTTCTACTGTAACAAAAATTGTGACGTTCAAAAATCCAATAAAACCATCGACGTTTTAATTTAGTTAATTACTTGTTTAATCGTATTACTTGCATTATTACAACCAATCCTTCAATCCGGTTCTTTTCACAACTACTTGTACAGTAAGCATTTTATAATGTGAAAGACAACAGGTTGAAAGTGTGTTATAATTTAATACGTTGCAGTACAATATATGTAACTCATGCCAAAAGATAACAAAAGTGTACCGAATTGTGAATTCCATAGACAAAGAGTAGCAGTTGCCACTTGCACCATAATGTATAGATAATAAAATGGTGCTGTGCTACTACAATAATAGCAAGTGGTAACAGCTATTGGTCCATTTATTTATTTTTTTTGCTACCATTAAAATCTACCTTAAGTTAATAAGCTAATTGTATATAAATAAATAAAATATCTTTATTTAATATTATAATATTTTATATTTTTTTATTAGCAAACTAATTAATTAAACGTTTTTTATACTGTAGTTTTGTTGGTGCAGTCCCTTCTATCCTTAATGCACTGTTGACTTTTTATACACAAGTCAATCCAATTATTTATGATTCATGTTGTTTTTTACTTTGTTTCCGCAAATTAATAAACATTTACATAATTGTTTTGAAACCAAGTCATCGCATAACAATGTTAAAATCACAATTAATTACAATTGTAACCGCTGAACCAAACATTTTGGTCGTGGAGTTACTATTCTATTCAAGAGGTAACAAACAATGAGTCGTCGACTGTGTTTTCAGAAACCAACCAAATCTGAATTGGTGTTATTGTAAGGTTGGTATGATTGTTATTGGTAGCGTAATTTCTGTTGTAATGTTGGCAAGACGATAATTGCGCGCCACAACATGGTAATTAGTACAGCTGTTATCGCTGCAGAGGATTAGCACATCATGGCGCGGGTTGCCGCCAAATCCTGGACTCTGGTTTCCTTGTTGATTTAATTTCAATATCGTATTTATTCGTGTGTGATAAATTGTACAGCAATTAATTTACTTGTTATGATGGGCTTTTTATTTAGTAAGTTAATTTGATAATTAATTATCAATACACATTTCTTCGTAATCTAAACCAAAATTAATTTAATTCCATACAGTAATTAATTACATTAAAATATTGAAATTTGTTACATAAAAGTGTGTGCGTGTTACATAACCATTCACTCTGATGTCAAAAAACTGTTGTATTTCAAGTTTTGGTTTTACTAATCCCAATTTAACTGCTTATCTTGTGTTCAAACTCTATTATGGTACATCTCTATTATACCTGTATATTATACATCCTTCGTTTAACACCCTTCTTCATCTGATACGCTCGTTGTGTTTTATTACTGGAGCCTTCATTTTATTAACAATAGACTATGAATTGTAAACTGTAAACATTAGGGCTATAACATAATTTATTTATGCATTATGAGTTATATTTTTAAAGTGTGATGTTTTCTAATAAACCTGGCATTCATTGAGAGTTGAGTATTAATAATTGTCAAGTTTCACTGAATTATCGCAAAAATGTTTTAATTGATGAACAAACCGTTCTGAAATCTTTCGATAAACCAAATGACGAGTTGAATTCGCCGTTATAATCACACTTAATTCCTCATTTTTACTTTCTCCCCCCTATACCATAGTATATGGAGAAAGTATTGTTTTCGTCAAAATTTTCGAATTTGAGTTGTTGGTGGATTTATCCATTTTGGTTCCCCCTGAGTCCAAAAAAGTGGTTTTCGGAGTGATGTCTGTGTGTGTGTGTGTGTGTGTGTGTGTGTGTGTGTGTGTGTGTGTGTGTGTGTGTGTGTGTGTGTCAGGATGTAAACAGAGCTAGAGAATGCCCCAATGGTCCGATTTTGGTGAAATTTGGTATGTAGGTCCAAACCCACGATAATTCCAGGCGTTTTTTTTTCATTTTTTTGAATTTTTGATTTTTAAGGGTAGTTTACCCCCAAAAACCCTCAAAAATCATCAAAAATCACAATTTCTCAAAAACGGCTCTAACGATTTTGATTAAAATTTTGTGGTTTATTAAGCTTAAAATGGTGAATAAAATAACACCACCCGCATCTCCGAGAAAATACGCGTTCAAAAGTTATGAAGTAAAAAGTGTTTAAAAAATCAATTTTTTGAATTTTCAAAATAGCTGTTGCCTCAAAATAAATTTTACTTATCACCATTAAATCAAGTTCAAAAAACTAAATAATCCAGTATTTTGAATTATTGCTCTACGTCAAGTGGTTGCGGAGAAAATTCAATTTTTCGTTTAGCGGTAAACGCAGTACGTTGTTAAAAGTCACAGACGCGCGTGGGGGTCAAACGAGCGCTGCTCAGCTGGTAGCTATCCGACTGAGTCATCAAGACATTAATGTTTGGAGCTTTTAACACCTTTTCTATATAGTTGGGAGAAAGTATGTGTCAGTTAACTGATACTGTTTATTTAAATCTATAAACCGAGTTATGCGCGTTTTATTATCCAATTACAACACCCAGATTACTGATCACCAACGGATTTTATATAAAGCCTCAAGAGTTAAATGCCCACAAAGTCGCAAAAACCCGTAAATGACCCCCTTTCCCAGTTATATAAACCGGTAATCAAAGATATACGTTAATGAACGGAAGCTGGTGGTAAGGTAATATAATTTTTGCGGGTTGGCAACAGGGTATTATAATTCTGTGAAGTTGGCAGCCCTGTTGCTGACCACATGTGACCGCTGGACCGAACGTAACAAGCGCAGGATTATGTGACTATAAAACCCAGGGGAACCGCCCCTCCCGCCCTCACTATCAACTTTTATGACTGCAACTGAAAAACTCCTAGTGAATCACATTATTTGCTCGTCAAGAGTGTTGTTGAAGCGAGATAATTTATTTTCGGTAGTAGTGTAAATTAGCCTGCAATATACTTTGAAAGAAGCTCCCTAAATATTTCACCATCCTATGAAGAATTGAATGAGTGAATAGGGTAAGATATGTATAGGAAATCATATTTAGTTTTGATGTATTTATTCAAAATTGAAAAAAATAGGTAGCCTACCTATATCGGGACGTAATTGTCATATTGCAACATGTTCCCTCGACTTAACTAATCCGTAAGTAAACTACTGCCTAGTATATAAATTGCTTACTTAATCAATTTCCTTGTTCCAAACAAGTATTTCCATACAGAAGCCCATTAGGATGGGGACAAACATATAATAACTTGATTATTAAGTATTGAGATACATTTTGGATACTACTAGGCCTACACCTAACAATTCTGCTCCACGAAAGTCGCTGAGGGTATTAAATTTGCTAGGGGATCTCTGGTGGCTATAGTCTTCTGACACCAAGGTATACCAGTCATTGCGATACTTCGCTAAGTGTAAATCCGGTTTAGTCTAGTGTTAATATAGAAATTTTTAGCTGGTATTGCTGCGATTTTCCTTTCATACCGAAGTTTCTTACCTCTCTTGGAGGATATAGATATAAATATCAACTTTGTGTTCACATTTCTCCACGTGTCAGTAGAACAATCCTCCCCACATCGATTGTAGTATTTCCTGATGTATACTCTGGACCCTCCATGTTGCAGGCGAGGGCGCAGACCCTGGTGGAGCAGGACTTCGCCCCCGTGGTCACGGCGACGTGTAAAGCTGGCTACATGACCATCAAGGTGGCCACCAACCAGAGCTTTGTCGGTGAGTACAGCTTAACTCCCTGAATCGTAACATTCTATCCGAACGTAACATTTCCTCTGTCTCAGTTACCTTGATATTTTATTTAAATATTGTAATCATGGGTTTGCTACATATTTTGAGCTATTGTCTCGCAAAATTAAATAATGCCAAATTTAGGTGCGCCAAATCTTTAAGTTTAACGATTGTTAGTCCATAGCCTACCTTTACATTCTCCATATACGAGTACATTATCGTAATACAAGCTCCAAATTGCCAAAAACCTATTAAAATTTTTAATAAAAATTTTGAAGGACTTATATTACTTATGTTTTTGAATATAATATACACCTTATATATACTGTATTTACTCCATTGAAAATTTTAAAAATCATATCAACCTCTACGTTTTGATTATAATATTTGTTCAATTCCAAGTTTTGTAACTTTTTGTTATTTCAACGTTAACAATTTCAGTATTGAACAAGATTTTATATTACGTCATTTAAACATAGCAAATACGTTGTCACTGTAGTTTTTAAGTGATCTTATTTACTCATAGGGTACACAAATATATATCTAAAATTCATTAGGTATAATTTAATGAACATAATGGCCTACTTCTTAAACATAAGGAAAATTATTTTTTAATGACACCTAGATCTAAGACTTATTATAAAGCTGATTTAAATAAGGTTTTTACCTGAGGTCAATCACAGTTTCTTTGTTTTCAATAAAATGTATTTTCGCTCCTTCAAACGATACCATAGAAATCTTGTTGAAAAGGGGTTAAGTTGGTTGTGCAGGTACAGAGGAGGAGAGGAGGAATCTTTCGGTGTCGGGAAACAGATGAAACTGGCCACCGCCACCGCCACCTCCCATGTCGAGTGTGGGTGCAAAACAAAACGACGACACGCCAATTTTAAATCCCATCTCTCTTCATGTTTCGTGGCTCTTATTTGTGATTCTCCCAATTCTCCGTTTTCGTTATTCCACGGATTTGCTCTTTATATTGCACTCGAGTTGGTGCCTACTGCCTTTCGATACAACAGTCTTTATTATTTATGGAAAGTTGATATATTAGGTTGTAAACAAATAATGCATTTGACTCATAGATTCAAGTTTTGTTGTGTATGCTAAGTTTTGATAATAGTTATACTGTAGCTTAAAGCATGAGTTATGATTTTTCGAATGTTACTAGCCCTATTCATTTGTGAAATGATTGTGAAAACATAAATTTAGTAATATGAAGTGGAGATACACTACGCACATTACAGTATTATAAAACATACAAAACAGTTTTAGTAATTTAACGCTGGTAAAAGTTAATTCAATGTAGATTAAAAATAACCATTCCAAAATGAATTTGCAGATTAGTGACAGACATTAATTCCAGCTCACGGATTTGAATTAACAAGTAGCGTTAAATAGATTTTTAAACAGTGAAATGTAATCAAATTTGCATATGTGAATATTTTATCACAAAAAATTAACGTTTCGCTGTGCAACTATGCGCCAACTAACTGGTTGACTTGGGTGTACTTTATTGACATTGAGAGTAATAAATTTTCACCTTTAATATAGTGTAAATTTTAATAAATCCTTTAACAAAGTATTTAAATTGTTACGCCTTCCACATAAAAAAATATAAAAAACGATAGAAATAAAAACTATGCACCCTCATACCGAATACTGCACGGTAAGGGAACAAGGAAGAATTAAAAACCTTTGTGTACCCAAACAATAACGCAACGCAGCCGCAGACGCAAAATCGCAATCGCTCGTTTCCACGACAGAGGACGCAATGTTCGCGCCGCGCAAGCCCAGTTTCGACGCATGCTCTGTGATACCGCTTGCGTCATGGTCCCAGCTCCATATTGCGTCGCTGATAATTTGCCCCCGTAATTAGTCCTTGGGAATCGTTAGATTTGTTTCAAAACAAAAGTTTAATTAGAACTCCATTCTTAGCAACCGCACGGTAGACTACTGCGCTGATTCCAACCACGATTTAGTGGTTTGAATATAGTTTCGTTGCAGCACCGCAGCACGTTATGAAACTATAATTGTGAAATACTTTGTGTGACCTCTTCTGTGTTTTTTGCTGATTATAAATTATTTGATGAAATTAATGTTTCCTATCTTTCAGGTTACATAGCCTACTCAGGTCTTAGTCACCCACCTGCGTAAATTTTAAGGAATGAAATGAGTACCTTATTTAATCAAAAGGTTCTTTCTTTGCATACTTATATGTTCGTTTTTTTATTAACTACGTCCGTCCATTAGATTAGAAAGATGATGTTGTAACATTAAAAAAATATCTCTCATAGTTATATTTTGCAAACTATACATTTGTATATGGATTTAATCAATTTAAATGTTGCTTGAAACTCAATTCACAGCATTAATAGTGTAAAATATATTGAACTATAAAATAAGAAATTTATTATTGTATTAGAAGAAAGTATTGATTTAATGAATACATTTAGCCTTTTAACTTAAGTGGTTTTCTGAAAATCAGATTATTGGCTCAAACAGGTAAGTAACGTCAGAAGGGAGCACAGTGTAACAAGGTTGTGTTGAATAGCCTCCTAACTCCGCAGACCTCGTCTGAATACGTAAATAACATGAGAGGGCCAACAAGCGCCTGTGATTCAAGGTAGCCCTTGCCACCCGCCGTAAAGTGGTCTTTGTAGAAAAATTGGTCATTATTGTATAAAGTGAGTATTTTTAATATTATGCTCTGAAATCTTTAATAATTTTATCATTTGGCATTTTATTGAATAAAAAATTTCTTGTTTTTAAATGAATGTCGGACGAAAATATAATGATTCATTAGTTGAAGGATGAGTTAAATAGCGCCTAATAAAAGTTATAATTAAATTCTTAAAATTGACTGTGAGTCAGACTTTCATATTTAAATGTGTGTTTCAAAAATAAATAATTAAACAAAAAACTAATATCGGATGTATAAAATTATTGTAAGTTACACTCAAAGAAAATAATTTTAAACGTATCTCCCCTACGCTTTTTAAGAATGCTCATTCTTGAATGCACTTAACAAAACAATGATTGTTAAACAAAGCTGGCAGTAAACGCTGACATAACGTAACGCTGGTAACGTAATTCATTGCTGAAATGTAGCACTTGCTCACTTACAAACTCCAGTAATGTTTACGGAAGACACAGCAGGCAGAAGCGGTGGTTCATCACAGGTAAATAATGAAGTCGTGGCTTTCAACACAATTGCCAGTCATCCACTCAGCTGTTTGTAATGTTGGCAATACCGCTATGTTGTTGGCAGACTGGTGAATCGGTATCTCAAATGTATTAGATGATCCTAACGTTGGCAAAACGTCATGTCCTGAAATCGGCGATACTGAAGAGTTTTGCCCATTTATCAGTTATAATTTGAGTTGCCACGTTATGCTGATTACTCCTATAGGCAAAGACTAAGGGCTGTCATCGCTGAATTTCTGGTCGATGAATCAGCTGATAAGTCTCAAGTTTTGTTAGGTTAAACTTATGCTTTTTCCGGTGGCGTTTGTCTTATATAGGGTGGCATTGGTGGAAATATATATAGGATCAAATTTTGTTCTGTATATTTAACAGAGAAAATTTGGTTCTGTATACACTGCTGGTGACAGCAATGGTCAGTTACAAATCAGCTGATTGGTCAGAAGATTATCAGCATATAGGCCTTCCAAAACTGTTGATTGTCTATTGTCCGCCAAATTTTGTGATTTCTCAGGCCGAAGCGTCGGCGTCGCTTCGTGGTTTATTTACTCATTTGCACTTTCGCTTTTCCGCAGTTTTCCCACTGGCCGAATCCCTAATTTTGTTCACCACGGCTTTCTATCCGTTTACCTGGGAAAAAACTAAGTTGTTCCTCGATCGCAATAGTGTGTTCGTGGGATTATCTTATACCACAGCTTAAGGATTTAGATCTATATATTTAAATCTGGATGTAGTTTAAATCACGCAATAAAATAAAATATATAACCTTTACTACTTTAACGTATACTCCGTTTTGATGTGCCTAATCTTAAGATATAATATACCATCTTAAATGTCAACAGCCTCGTAAGTTATTTTCTGGCTAAATTGTTTCAACAATATTTTATCAATTTATTACAATAATAAATCTTGTAAATTTAAAACCTCAGAAAATACCTATCCTATGTGCTCTAAATTGGCTGTTCACGGATTGTTCGTATTTTGTTCCGAACTCCCTTATCGATAGCGATCAGAGCGCCCCAGACCGTTAGGACGTTTGAGCGTGATCGTTTCTCCTGTCCGCCGCCAGAGCGCACGGCGGTCGCGTGACCAGGTAGCGTGTCCCGCCGTCATCACGCGGGACGCGGAATTCCGATCTATTATTAACTTTCTTCGCGGCTCCGCGAAGCTTCCTGATCCCCGGCCTTGCCCTCCAGGCTGCATGCTGCCAATTTGCGACTGCCTTCCACCTTCATCATGGCTCCCGTCACCGTCATTGAGATGAGCCGATGCGGTGTTGCCACATAGTGCGGCCACACGTGTTTTGTTAACAACGGCGATCGTTACGAAATGATTTGTTGGTGATACGAGTGTGAAAACCGATAGTGTTGAGCTGGGTGGTGAGAGGATTGGCTTTGTTAATCCATCGGAAAATGTTTGTGGAGCTTTTGCGAAAACAGTATGGATACGCTTCTACATTTGCGAAAGCAATTTGTTAGTATTGCGAATTTAATATGACGTGTTCTTAATTCACTTTCTCGTAAGTTTTATAAGTCACTTGTTTCTGAATAACATTTTTAGCAGTTTACACGTAATTTTAAAATGGAAAGAATACCACGGTTGATCTTAGCGTAGCCTATTGATAGGGTCTATTATATTGCAAATCGAAATGAATGTTTAAAAATGTAAGAAAACTATAAATGACCCGTGTTTAAAAAAAATTTAATATGGCCCACTTCAAAGTTTAGAGTTTTATTTCATTTTATTATTTTACGATTCAAGAAAAATTTTTAGTACAACAGTTGTTTTTTAAATATAAATCGATTCCATTGAACGAGATTTACCACATTAATTAAATGTCACTTTAGTGCCAAATGAATTTTCAAAGATTGCTGTTTCACATTGAGCTATCGTTACCAACAGTAATAAAAGTGCACAAACTCTGTAATAACAATATTAATATTGCAAATATAGACATTTGATTCAGTATGTAATAACGTGTGCCAAAAATGAAACTATAACTGATATGTCTAAACACTCTTGTTTTTTATGAAAATGATCTTGTAAAGACGAATAAATGCAAAAACTCAACAATTTACGAACCACCCAATCAACAAAAACGACCAGAAACAATTTCGAGATACGGTTGTTAAATTATTATCATGCCAAGACAAGACAAAGGTTGAATGAGGCACATAACAGTCATTGGAACAGTAAAGCATTGTTGCTTTGGCGGGTAGAGTGCTCCAGCTGTTTTATGCTCCGGGCATAAATCAAATCAGCTGTTTAATTAAAGCAGACCTTGGGCAGTCTGTGGGCGAACCGGTACATCTCGTGGGCGCCAACCACGCCGACCTCTGACGGGCATTGCACAAACCGCGACCGGTTCAGTTTCAATGTTTCATAATACCAATAATCGTGCGTGTATACGATACCATTGGTTTCTTCCTTAACAAGTTAAGAATAGAAACTGAGCCGAGTCAAGTACAAAAGAGTAGCGTAAAGGAAGTTTTATAGAGACGTTTTGAATCCTTAATATTCCCTCTATTTCTGAATGACATGTTTCCTATTAGGCGAGGTTGAGGTGTCTTATTCCTGAAATTGAACATCGGCGTTTCGCCGGACCGGACCTATTATTTTAGAAACAGCCCGCTTCTTCAGGGTACACTGCATTCTATGAGAGTTGTGTGCTTGGTTTCAGTTTATTAGAATTCTATATTTTTAATAATAATATTAACTGGACAGTAGACAGTGCTACTTCCGTACTCGATTGTATGAAATGTTTAGCATATGTTTAGTATTTTTTTCCTTTTGATGTTGAGTTAAAACTTTCTTTTAAATGGGGTTTTACAGTTATTAAGTTTAACTGGATTATTATACAGGGGTTTGGAACCGGGTGAATGGAACTGATATTTTATAGTTGTTTGTTATAAGTGAAACTGCAAATAATTGTCATGAATTTTAAAGTGTTAATCAAGTCAGACAAGTATCTCGACTTCCAGCGGCTTACTTCAAAGCCAACTAATTGATTCAATTAGGAGCTGAAAACAGACAGATGCTGGCTTGTTTTTCTTCTATGGAGTTAACAAGATTTCCTTGAAACATCTACTTTTGCAGTTTAATGGTTGTTTTACCGTTAATGCCGTTACTGTACTTTGAACAGTTACAGAAAAATGTAGGTTTTCCCTGCGAAACGCAATGTAGAAATTGTTGTTCACTGGGTTTATCGTAATAAAATTTTATTGTTACAAATAAACTTTGTGTTTTTTCGCAACTGATAAAACATCTTGATGAAAATGTGTCGTAACTTGTAAGCACATACATGCAGCTAATCTGTGGATCAGCAAACTTACAAACTCAGTGAAGCATATATATATATATATATATATATATATATATATATATATATATATATATATATATATATATATATATATTTTAGAATCATTGAATTCCATTGGAAACTAGCAGTTAAGCAGGCCTGCTGTGACGAGGGAATATATGCTGTAGTACAAAAAGTGCGGGGTCAAAAATATAAAATAATTACCAATATTTATCAGTGAAACTTATATAGTGAGTCTCAATTTCAGGCTCAGAAAACGAGACAAAATGTTATAGTGTCTGTAAAAAACATTATTAAAACGATAAGTGCTCTTTGGCCCCGAGTCTATTAAATGTAAGTGAGTCGAGACTATTAACTTCATGAACGCGTTCCAGGAGAAATGGGCTTTCATGTACAAAAGCTTATGAAAACACAGTGTATTTTTATTAAATTACACGCTCACTACCATAAAAGTACAGTCATATTATTTTAAGTGATGTGTTCAATTAGGCATAGGCCTACATTACTTAAAAATGTCCATTTTATGTCTTGGTAATAATGATAATATCTAGGCCTAATATTAATGTTTTGTGTTTTGTGTTTTTTTTTTGTCCAACACGCAATATTAGGTGGCCCAAAAGTCCAAACAAATTGGAACATTATTCTAATGGGTAGAGCACTATTCTATGCCTTCGAAAATCATGATTTTAACAAAAACTTACCGTTAGCAATTTTGAATTTTTATATGAGTTGTTGATTTGAAATTAGCAAACGTGTCCTTATTTCCCATTTTAATTTAGTAAAAACTTGTAAGAAAGAGTCAAATGAATCTCATTCCCCAAGTCGGGCCGTTATCGTGCGGGAAGTATTGATTTGTAAGTTGCTTCTACGAGTGACCTGGAGAGGAAGGACGCTAATTTATTACAAGTTCAAGTTGAAAACCGGCTGCTCCAAATCGAGCGAGTTGCATTATTGTTCCTGTCGAGACGAGGTAGCTAGCTGCAGAGGATTATTTAATCCCATCCTATTTTGATGAGCTCTGTTTAATTTCGTTGTAAAGTAATACTTTAGAATGAATGTTGCGTAACAGAATTGTTTTTTGTTCATTGCTGTTTAAGTGTAAATACCCCCGTCGCAGCAGATCTGCGTACTCAGCGAATTTCCAAAGAATTATTGTTTCAACATCAAAGAACTTTTAGGCTATCTTATATAATTAATAATCTTTACAAGGAAATATAATATATTTAATAGTATTATATTTCTGAGTAAATTATTTTTATTTAATAATTTATATATTAGACTAATATTTATATTGCAATAAATGACTTTTTTTTTAACAGTAATAAAAGTGGACATCCAAAGCTTCAATGCAAAACGAATGATTTGTTTACAAATAACAAAACAAACATTTCAAATTTGACATAAATATGCAGAAGACAGCTGATCAGCTGATTAGGAACAGATACCTTATTATCTTCATCTCTCTTGCTCCCATTATACACTTATTTTCCATGAGAATACCGTGGGGTTTAGCATGTAGGTTTGCTGCCATGTGGGCTTTTGATCAAATCTTAATTACTCACCACCTAGTGAAGGTTCATACCAATTTTTATTAAGATATGTTGATAAATAAGCGATAAATAACTTTTTAACACGTTCGCTGCGGCATGTAACCGATCGGTTACAAACGAGTTCCTTCGCGGGTGCGGATGTATCCGATCGGTTACATATGACAATGTCAAGATAATGCGACTGCTTTTCCTCTAGCGTTTGAGAAGGAAATACATACTGTGCATTAGCGTGTAGGCAAGGATATTGAGCTTTTAGATTACTTGTGATTAGAATATATTCTACAGGTTTTTAATTGCGCGCTATCGTTGGATGAATGTAAATATAGTTCAGCGTGGGGGTTGAGTTTCGTCATTTTGTATGCCGCAGCGAACGTGTTAAAGATTTACCCATAAGAATAATATGGGAAACTTGATTTGAAGTTTCTCTGTAACCAGTTAAGCTATTTTAAAGATTCAAAATACTACATTGTTGGTTTTTTAAGCTCTTTTAAATGGTTTTCGTTAAAGTTGATGAATTTTGAAAATTTAGGTCCAAAAATGCCAAAAACCCATTAAAACCACCATAAAACCTCGTTCCCATAACCCGACAATGCTGGTTCGCGAACTCATGAAAATAGACCTGGTCTTACACCTTCATGCCAAATTTCATCAAAATCGGAGGTCACCTTAAAAAGTTATCAGTACCACGGACACACACACACACACACACACACACACACACACACACACACACACACACACACACATATATATATATATATATATATATATATATATATATATATATATATACATATATATGAAAACGAACGAATGGTGTTTTTGGCTTCTGGGGACCTCAAAATGAAAAAGTAAAGTGGTCCCGGGCTTAGGTCTTACCATGGCTACTACGGTAATAGGTTATTCCCTATAGGGAGATTCGCTAAAAATTAAATATGAAATTGCAAGACCCCTTTTGGTGCAATTAAAATTACTAATATTTTCAGTCGTATATAGGTAAACATTGATTTTTATTTTTTAATTAATTTTCACGTCATATTCATTATACATACTTATCAAACTGTTACAAGTACTATATACATTTACCTACTTATAGAGAATGTGTAAACCATGATGAATATGTGTGTTATTGATTCACTTTCAAATTACTAGAGAAAATAAATTGACATGCGCCATTGAAACCAGGATTTCTATTGTAAACATTGCGCAATATAAATACAGAGAATACAGAAAAAATATAAAGAAACTATACTACATTTTAAATAAGTGTAATAAACCTATAAAATATGTATAAATTAACTATCATTAAAATTAATTAGGTTAGTTACTTTTTAATGGGCCTTTATGAAAATTATATTTCTTTTTAATTAAAATTTCTATGTTTAATATGAAATTAATGAATAGGCCTACCTAAACAACTAAGCAAAAATTGTTTCATAACACAAGCAAGCAGCATGCGTTCAATCGCATTATCGTTATGGATGATTCCTCAGGATTGGCAGAGGGAGGGGTAATCTGATTTTGAAAGAGATTAACGTCGCGGTTACGTCATATTAGCGCCAAGGCCGGATGGACTCAGGGTCGGTTTAAACGCCGGAAGGAGAGAAATTACAATGGAAAATTAAACTAAACATCGACTGCTGGTCGTTTCTCAGGAAAATTCTCAGGCTAAATGTAACAAAATTGCATCGTCGTTAAAAGGTCTAGTCATTCTGAAGGAATCCAACTCGAATTTTCTAAAATAAAACACACTCAACACTTGGACTTAAAAAAAAAAAAAAAAAAAAAACTGAATGTTATCAAAATAAAATATTTTTTACTTCAGAGAATTAAAAAACGTGATAAGACTTTCTTTCAAGACTAATTGTTCCAGGAATAATGTTTCGGTTGTTGAAATTATGATAAGAGCATCGTTTTAATTTTAAAACAACGTCCAAACTTGATAAATAATTAAAAGCAAGTCTCATCAACGGCATGTCAGCTGCAGGCCATGTCTTTGCCCCGGTATTTTCAACCTGGCAAAAATTTATTAAATGTGCATAAAAATGTTTAGTCTACAAGTAAGAATTTAATATATATTTTACGTTTCTTCTTCTATATTTTATTACAATTTTTTATTATTTATTTCTACAGTACTTTATTGTTTGTTCCATATAAAAATATGCTAATTTAACATGGCATAATTCTCTATATAAGTTTTCACTGGAACAAAAAGGACTCTTCACATCTCTTCATCACTTAAAGAAAAACCGCCTCTATTGACAGTGGGATTGAATTTTCCTTTCTAATATCACACAATGGCCGAATCAGTTGCAGCTGACCTTGTGACTGTGACCCATTGCCGCTTAACGGCAGCCCTAATAGCACTAATGGTGTTAATAGATGTCCAGGAGTGAAGTTCCACAAGTGGAGCGTGAAGCTGATTGTGTGACAATGAAGTGTGTTTATTGCTGTAGAAAGTAGCAGTTGCAGAAAGTAGCAGTTACAGATAAGAGATACCGGGAGACCTTTGTCCTTCACACTAATTTACAACGGTTTACATCCGGATAACTGCCAGTAAAGCTTGGTGGAACGTTTAGGAATGTGGTTTTTCAGTGGTGAAAATGGAAAGGGTTGCAGTTACTTTGTTGAAGAACGTTTGATCTTCTGCTCGTTTCACGTTAACGGCTCTATAAACTGTTAGAAAGTAATTGATTCCCACAAGAGCAATCAGTTAAAATGAATTACAAAAATAATTTACGGTCAGGATGCTTAACTGAGCCAACTTTTATTTAGTAAGGTAAATGAATTTAAAACATATTTTTTGTCATTTTAACTTTTCATACCTTGATTTAAGTTTTCATTCGTGTTTACCAATTTCGCAACTTAAATATTATTAGTTCATAAACAGTTCACATAATAGAATTTATTGTGATAAATTTCCAACTAGAAAATATAAACTTTGTTTAAGTACCAATATAAAATTTTCAACCTCGCAAAAACTGATGAAATGAAATAATGAAATAATGAATGAAATAATTTTAACTTTTCATACCTTGATTGTAAGTTTTCATTCGTGTTTACCAATTTCCAACTTAAATATTATTAGTTCATAAACAGTTCACATAATAGAATTTATTGTGATAAATTTCCAACTAGAAAATATAAACTTTGTTTAAGTACCAATATAAAATTTTCAACCTCACAAAACTGATGAAATATGCATACACATTTATGTTTACAACTAAGGATTTAATATATTTTGCGGTTCTACTTCTATATTTAGTATTTTGTGTTGTTTCTATCTAAACAATAATTTATTACATTTTCCATCTGAACAAATATGCTAATTTAAATAATTTTACATGGCATAACACCATGGATGAAATTCCATCGACGATATTACTCTGTACATTCACTGAAATAAAATTTTTTTTAATTACGTAAAATTTAAAATTTTATTCTATATGACTAACAAAGTGATTAAATGGAACAAATGTACCGTATGTTTATACCATTCGAATTATACATTTTGGACAGATGTCATTAAATAACGACTTGAGCAATAAATCATAAAAAATAATCCTATTAAAAAGTCTATACAAAAATAGTTTGTTTTTAGATAAGTTTTCCTTATTTTACATGTTATAAAATTATTAAATATATTTATCCTAAATTTCTTACTTTTTTGCTATAAAGTAGCTACGCTAATTAATGCACTTACAATTTGTTTTACTTCGTTGATTTAAGTTTGACCAAAGAATCTTTAAGGCTAACTCTTTACAAAAGTAAACCACTCCCAGAACAAGGACAGGCTTTTAAATGTTTCTAGAAAACTCAGAAGTGTTTGGAGCCAGTCCCAGGAGTCCCATATGATGGGGCTGGGAGCCCGGGGGAGAGGTTCCCGTCAACCTCTCAAGTTCAACTCCACTTAAGATATCGTCTCATGTTTTGCTATGTAGCAGGGAGCAAGGATTCCATGAAGGCCCCCTACAGTATTTAATATGCTTAATCAGCGATTTCATGAAGGTCCCCTTACAGTATTTAATATGCTTAATGAGCCTCAGTTTATAATTAAAATGTTTATTTTTAAATTGGATTAGTTGATGTAATATTATAATAGACTTGAAGATTGTTATTCGTAATTGTTTTAACAAGAAACAATCGTTTGCCAAAGCTAGGGTTTCCAGCAAGTCATAACTAATCCTCAAAATACTTATACTATATTGTAAAATAATAATCATTTTGTAATGTCACAACAATTAGCAAAAGCCTATTGTTTGTGTATACTGTTCTATACTTGAACATGCCCGAATGAAATTTAAACATATTACATCCTAGTGCAGTATTAGTGACTTAGTAAATTAGTAGAGCAGTAGAATATACAAATGTATTTTAAAACCAATCTCAATCACACATCTCTTTAAATCCCTTTTAAATAACCAATTGCACGTATCTAGCCTACATGCTCATTCCAATATCGCACTATGAGTTAAAATATCCTTTATCCTCTTAATATGTTAGTTCCCAACATAAATACTGTTCTAGTTGAAGCCAGTCTTCCTTATCGTCCCCCTCCCAGGACTTGTCTGTTATAATTTTCCCCCTATCTGCGAGCATGTCGCGCAAACATGAACGTACCCACACGAATATCATCACGAGGCACGTTGTAGCGTCGATGTTGCACGATGTAGGCCTAGTGTTGATGTAGAACAATGAAGCGATGATGGTGCTAAGTCCTCATCTATACGTATTGACAATTATGAAAAGTGACAGGACAGTGCTTTGATTGGGTAACGAGTGTAGTTAGTTCAATGCAGTATTAAACAATACTGAATACTGTAGACCTAATTATTTCCCTCTACCTCCATTTTTTTTGGTGCTGGAAAAAAGCAGATAAACACTCTAAGGATGAAAATATATATGTATATATATATATATATATATATATATATATATATATATATATATATATATATATATATATATATATATTTGTTACACGTTACATGAAAACAAGTAACACAAATACATGAAATATTAACACATTTTCACCGTTCATTTTCTTTTATTGGCCAATCCTAAAATCCCCAAAGTGGGTATAATTAACAATTAGGTAAAAATACCAAATTAATATGGTTTATGTACGCACTGTGTGAATTTAAGGCTATAACAATGAGTTATATTAATGTAAATTTTAAAAAAATTTGTGTTTTTTCTGGGGTTTAGGGTGTTTCTCAAATTATTTTGAGCCAAAACACTTTTAAATGCAAAATTTCAACAAAATCTACCCGTTAGATTTCGAGATCGAGGAAAATGCATCGCTTCAGACATTGCACATACGGTATTATAGTACTGTATAGGATTACAACTTTTTTATTTTTCCGAAGCACGATAAGCACATTGTGTTTCATAGAACCAGTAGGCTATCGTTCAGTGTTAGGCTGTCGTACGCTCATATCTAACGATTAGTGTGTTTACTTAATTTGATTAGCTCTAATGTTTAAGCAAATAATAGTTAATACTATTACCTAAAAATATTGTGCATTTCCTTGTATATACAATACAATTAAATAGAACATACAATACACCTAGTTGTACATGTACATATGTACATATTTCCTATATAAAGCTAATCGATTTTTTATGTTTTACTTGTTATTTTATAACATTTTGTAACTTATCAAGTGATAAAATCATCAGCGTGAAGAATGTAGGTCTTGAGTTGAGGCAGCAACGTAAGCTACATCGACACCTGTAGGCCAGTAGACGGAGGCTGAGTTGCGTAACAATTTCGGGTGAGTCATTCCCCACAGCAATCAAGTGCGGTTGCTTGGGGTGCGGTTTCTCTTCACTACCACCACCACCGGTGTCCCCGAACAGATTTGACCGTCACGTAATATGTTGCATACAATACTAACTAAATATAATGGTTATTTCCTCGTTATTACATAAATTGAAAGTGAACATTTTATTGTTTCGACAAGTCTAACCACTTTGCAAATTTTAAATTTTTACCGTATACTTTATTTTGATTCATTCCTGTCTATTTTCTTTTTAAATCAACTGAAAACTATCTTTTGATTCACCATATTAAAATTTACCGTGGGAGACCTCTTTATCTGTGGGCTTATGTTGTGAAACACTTCATTTTCTGTGGGTATCTTAAGGTTTGTTTACTATATCACAAACCTTAATTTAATGCCATATTACAAGTAATGCCATATTACTGTTGTTATATGGCAAATAAATATTATTATTATTATTATACTTAAAGATTTTTACCAATGGCCAGTAAATACCAGAATACCAATGTCCATTTAAACAATACAGAATAAAGAGTCGTATTTTCAGCAAGGCAGAAATCAGTCAGCATATAATATATTTTTTTAAAGTGTAGTTTTTGTTGTGTTTTCACTCAAATAATAGTTTTATTCTGTACATTTTTTACGATGACTCATTATATAATATTAGGTCTTTCATAGTTTTAGAATACCAACTGTAAAATTGCATTAAAAAAATTGAAAATTGCATTGCCCTGAGTGCCTTAAGAGTTCAAATTAATCAACTCAAAGTAATGTTAATTAGCTGATGTGGCGGGTTATAATTTTTCTCCGTACCTCTCATAAAGTTGACATTAAGGTTTGCAGAGCATATGAGGAATTAGAATTCACCCGGTGCACGGTTTTGGTTCTTAGGAACAAAATTTATCTATTACTTGACATAAATTCAGAACCACAACCGCCGGTTGGGCCGGGACCCAGGCCCGGGTACCGTCACCTCTGCTGTAATGATAATGATGGGCTACAGCGCCCATCCGACACCTCTCCCAGGCATTTTGCTGTCTGCTTTGATTTTATGAAGGGAAAACATCGGAATCCTGGGACACCTGGTTGGTCCCAAGTGGAGCGTTTAAGTGTTAAACTTCTTTCAGAAGCAACGGGTTTCCCAAGGCTGTAATTTCTTTAAAGAAATGACACAGTTTACGTCCATTCTATTATTTTTCGTATTATTCCAACTCCTGTAAAGTGCTTAGATCTTTATGAAAACTATTTTTTTAAACTATAAACTTAAAGCCTTTTGTGCAAAATTAACCAGTCAATAATCTTTTTTGTACATTAAGGTTTTTCTTTGCTTACCTATATAAAACTTCTTAAACTTTCTAAAGACAATCTTAAATTTATACTCTTCAAATTAAATTTGTTACTTGTGTAACCTAAAACTGTTTTAACCATGTCAACTTTGTTTACATAAATTAATTGCTGAAAAAAAATAAAACAGATTATACTCTCTCAAACAATACTAACAGGATCAAATGTTTGATCCTACAAAACTTATACAAAAATATTTACTACAATTGTAAATATTATATATTTAGAAGAGACATTTTTATGTAATGAAAATGAATACAGAAGAGCAATAAGTTTTGTTGTAAGTTGAAGTGGTTCCCGTTCTCAGTCTCATCCAGCCTGTGCCGCACTTAAACTTAGAGTTAAACAAACTTTTGACATTTTCCGCTGTTAAGCAATCCTTTCTCATCTCCAAGTTTTGATACGCTTGTCTAATATGTAGAACTTAAGAGGTACTTCATGGTTCAGTTTGCATCTGGTGTTGAATAGTTTGAATTTTTTTAAATCAGCTAGCCAACAAAATTATTCATGTAAATATGATTAAAACATAAAATTTCAACAGTTTTGAATTGCAACTATTTGAAAAGCGTATAATTAATAAAGGGTCGTGTTTTAGTATTCGAAGAAACGCCTGAACTCCCATCTTAAATGGAAATTATTACGTGTAATTGGAATATATTTGTTTTGCTTGAGTTATATTCTACGAAGTTCAATTACATGCACATTTGGACATTATGCAATTAATTACACAAAAGCTGTAATTTGCCGTGTACCTGTGGGTTGCACAAAGCACATTGATTAAAATGATTTAATTCGATAAATTTTAGACTTGGAAACAGAAGTAAAACGCAATTTCTTAACCCCATTAAAAGTATATTTTCAGGAAATAACACTTTAATTATCTTTCAATTCTTAACCATTTATTCTTTGAATATAAGTTCACTAACGTAAAAGTAATCGCGAAAATTTTTTTAAAAATTACATATTGATAATATATATTTGTATAAAATTGTTAAAGGAATGGTGGACATTGCTCATTGCTAATCACTGACGAATAAAATCAATTATGACTACTGCATGATTGACTACAAAATTATTCTTAAAAATAGGAGAAACATAATATTGTGTACAATAACACAATGAATCCGAAAGTGATTAAACTATTATTTTAGACAAATTGTTTTGCTAAGAGATAGGGTGATTAATACTAGTGTAAAATTAACTTCAATTACCTCTAACTCCCTAGATTTAGATATACTACAAGGAATAAAAAGTCCTCAGAATTATGTATAAAGTATAAATACAAATACTAAACAAAAAAGAGTGTTAGTTTTTGTATCTATATGTTGGCCGCTATTTTGGAAAATAGCGGATAAATCAAAATTTTAAAAACATCACAATAAAGAGAATAAATAAAAAATCCATGATAGTTGGTATTTAACTTTTTTTCAATTCCTATTATAGTTTTATTAATAAAACATCTTGCACAGTTAAATCATTTACCCTGATTGGAAGCCTACTATTTTCGAGATTTGTTTATTAAGTTAAACTAGAGATCGCCCACTGGTCGAAACTCGACCAAAATGCAGTTGATCTTGAGACAGTTAGTTTTAAAAATGTTTTATAAATGAATGTTTTTTATGCTGATCTAGCATTTTGTTATTACAACAGCTGTCTCATGATTCAATCAACTATCCTTCTTCCATAAGATTAACATTGAAACTTTGGAAGCCTGTAGGTCGTAGCCTTGGGTACGGGTGGGAATTATAATGTGATTCTGCTCATATACATCACTATACGGTACCTTTCTAACGCTATGCGCGGATTTCCCCTACAAATTACACAAGCTAAGAGAAAAGGACGAAAGGAAACATGCTTGCCTATTAATATATAGATTCCGAGTTTAAATCAGTGTTGTCGGTGTTGCAGGTGCCGTCCACGCCCGGGACTACAGGACGCTCTCCTGCATATCCTACGGGAACGGCACCCACATGACCTCCCTCGTCATCAACATGCTGGCCAACCAGGGCTCGTCTATATCCGTGTTGTCGTTGTTGCAGGTGCCGTCCACGCCCGGGACTACAGGACGCCCTCCTGCATATCCTACGGGAACGGCACCCACATGACCTCCCTCGTCATCAACATGCTGGCCAACCAGGGCTTGTCTATATCCGTGTTGTCGGTGTTGCAGGTGCCGTCCACGCCCGGGACTACAGGACGCCCTCCTGCATATCCTACGGGAACGGCACACACATGACCTCCCTCGTCATCAACATGCTGGCCAACCAGGGCTTGTCTATATCCGTGTTGTCGGTGTTGCAGGTGCCGTCCACGCCCGGGACTACAGGACGCCCTCCTGCATATCCTACGGGAACGGCACCCACATGACCTCCCTCGTCATCAACATGCTGGCCAACCAGGGCTCGCCCGACTACTGCGGCGTCTTCGTCAACAACGTGAGTGATGGTCGCAATACACAGTACTTTAGAATAAGAATGATTTATTTTCTCCAATTCACATAGTACAGTATATAAGAATACTTTAAAGTGATACATTAATATTGCTCATCTGCCTTACCAGACTAAGACAAAAACTCTACACTTACAAAATGATTTAAAATTGATTTTTAAGGGAATTATAATAATAAAAATTAAAAAATATAGGGCCTATGATACTTGACTTCATTTTTATTACACCAAATCAAAATAATTTAACCTAACATACCGGTAACATATAATACTTATCTAGTGAACTTGTTACTTGCTGAATTTCAAGCAGCAAAACTTAAGTTATGGTACCTTGATATAAAAAAATAAGCTTAATTTTGTCCTAGTAATTTGATTTCCACGATTTTAATACAATTGTAATAAGTAATTATTATTCTTTGCCACTATTAATGTTCGGAATATTAAAATACTCATTTCAAAGTTATGGTGCAAAATTGTTGCATGTTGTGGATGTTTAAAACCATACTTATATATGTTTTGTAAGAAATTGAAACAGATTTTTGGATTCAAATATCGACTTTTCATGAATTATCAGTTAATGAATCAAATTACGGAGTAAAAATCTTAGAAAGCACATTAGGTGATTTTATGTTAGACAGAATCACAAGCTCCCGTGAAACATAATCACTAACTCAGTTTGTGGCAAACAATTGAAACGAAACGATGACGTAATTGCTTTTACAGACTCGTTTGTTATCTGGAAACAGAGAGGCTGTTGGAGGAGCAAAGTTAGATGACATCAGGAGTTGGAGCCATCCGGGAACTTTGACCTTATCCGTTTATCTTGCCGTTTTCACTTTTCAATCAGAGTTCTGTCGGATTTACACAGACATTGATTTCGTTAGTTTTCGCTTCTCAGGCAGTCTTTTGATTCAGAGGAATTCATGTCTATTTTAAGCCTAATGAAGTCCTGTAAAGCGTTTTGTTACACAACAAAACGCTTTTTGTAAGTGTTTTAAGATCATCGAATCGACCGGACATTCATGCCTTATTTTTATTGAGTACGTTGCATGCTGTTATTTAGGATTTACACTGTTAACATAACACTGGATGATTTTAAATTAGATTTAATTAAACGGTTAATTGTGGAAAATTGGCGATATACTGGTATTCTGCAAAAAACTTCCGTGCAATAGTAATTAAAATCTTTATGATATAAATAGTTTACTCTTTTTGCTATTTTAAAATAATTTATACGTTTTGACTTGCGTTAGGCATCCACAAATAATGGTAATGTGAAAAAATGTGCGTAATAAGTTGATGTTTTCTCTTGGGGATTATTTTTCCAAGAGGTTAAAGACGTCCCCCCAACATTTGCGTTTACAAGATGAGAAACCGTGTAGTCTTATTACTGCCTTGTCTCCGTAAATTGTGGCTTGTCCTATTATGACCCATGACATTAGTAATTTCAAGAGATTTTTCAGCAAATTTTCGTCTTCCCTTGTTTTCTTGGGTAAAACCAACCAATATTTTTTACATAATCATTACAAACACCCAATTCACCATCGGAACATTCTGTTTGCATAAGAAATCTGACACAGTTGACACATTGTTTCGATTCGTACCTTCAACGCGGTTTCGAAACCGATTTTTGACAGTTGAAAACAAGCCTGGAAATATTCTTCATAACCAAATAAACGGCGTTTCGCCACTTTCGCCGTCAAACACATAAAAGAGTTGACGCGGAGAGAAATCAGATCATGGACGGCGGTTTGTCCCGCCATCACATCTCGGAGACTCGCGGAGTGATCGCTCAGCGGCGCAGACTAATGTAGGCCTATCTGTATCTGGATGATGTTATGTACTAGGGATGATTATTTAATATTGAATATCATAGCCCCAGGTGTATTAAAGTATACTTCACAAATTTGAAAGGTCTTATAAACCTATTGAGAGAACTTTTAGAAAAGGTTGTATGTCGGCTTTTGTGGAAACGCCCAAGATGTTCGAGAAGTGCTATTTGAAGTATTAGCTGCCTTCAAATGGCTGCAGCATAACTGAGTGTGCTAGCTACGTGCTATGATAAAAGAATCAATGTTATACAAAAATACTTATCCTGTGAACAAATTTCAGGCCTATACTAGTGAGACATGTAACATCCTTACTACATAAATTACCTTGATGATTTTTTGTCACTAGAGTACTTTTACTCCTGAAAACTAAACACACAGCACCTTCTTTCAGTGAAGGCAACCATTTTATTTTACTGGCTTTAGAGCTCTTGTTCACATAATTCTCGAATTCTCCTCTAGCAAACTTCATATCTCATACTATAGGGCCTACATATTATATTTTGGTGTGTTTATGTGTACTTGCAGTTTTAGTGTGTGATTCGTTTTGGCGTATTTCCATAGAAATTTATATGACGATAAACATAAATAACATAATTGTCTTAATAATTGAAGCATAAGCACGGTAATTTAAAATTTTACACTGCTAAATTTGATTTTCTATGAACTATTAACCCTTGTAAAATGGGAGCCCTCGCTCGTTACCATTCTAACTTCAGTAACAGCCTATATCACTTCTTTTCCCCTCTAGGTACATACTGGGTGAAAACATAACAAAAAAGACCTTGTATCCCTGTGTATCATTTAATACCATTTTTTTTTTTTTTTTGGTAAGGACTTAACTTTAATTGTAGATTTATATTCCCCACTATTCAACTTTTGAACAATTTTATATGAAACAAATTCTCTTCATCGACACAAAACTAGTTCATAATACATCGTTCGTTCTTGTTATCATTTTTGTTTATTTATTTAAATATCATGTCTTTTTACCTAAAGTATTTTAAGTATATCATTGTAAACCTATTAAACGAGACACACAGTATTTTCATACTGATTCGTTTTTGCCGGACGATAGTCGAATGCCATCGTTCTAATGTTCCAATAGCAAGGTTGTTAACACAGGAAATAGCGAATCACCGAGAGCAACTGTGTAACAAGCGTTCACCTCGCAACGGGAATGCATTGCCGGATAAACTGAGGATAATCAGTGAGCAAGATGCCATAGAATGAGGATATGTTATTTAAATATGTCCTCAAAATCATTTTACAATGCAATTTTTTTTCAAACCTTTTCCTAATTTAGTATTGTTTGTACAATCTGTTCTGTGCGTTTTTCAGAAGTTTTAAGAGTAGATATGTTTTAGAAGTGGTTGGTGCTAGTAGAAACGTGATATAACAAATTTAATTGCTTTTAATTTAATTTCACATCAATCCATCCTATCCTTATTTAAACGTTGCTTTGAAATCCGTACCTTGCTTTATAAATGTACTAATCATTACTTTTTTTATAAAAATAAAAATAATTTTATATTTAAAAATAGTTTGTATTTTGTGTTTTGTATAACAATTTGCAAGTAATAGACCATGGGTTGTTGTAGTGAATAGATCAAAACATAGCTTTGTAAACATAACTTTTGATAAATATTCATTATCATACATATGCATAATCCATTTCACAGAGTAGGCCTATTCTCAATACCGTTGACCATGAAATCCGGTTAAAATTTTTCATTTTCCATTATCCTCTTAAAAAGGTTACATCAACGAATTATTGATCATAGGGTAATTACTGTGTTTTCACTTCATTACTATCAAACTTTAAGCTATTTAAACCGGCCACAGCTACGAATAGTTATGATTCAAGGGTATAATACTATTACACTTTATAACCATAACCAAGTTCTCATTCATCTTGTAATTGCTTTCAAATAAAATTAACGAGGCTTCTAAACAAACACGGGATATTTCACGGGATCGTTTTGATGGCGGATGTGTCGGGTTAGGTTTATGGGAACGTTGAACTAGAAGACCATAACTTGGAGGTCCACGGACTGGACCAGACTAGACGTAGGCGCTTTACTGCAGTCTGGTGCAAGGGGTCAATAACTTGCGCGCTTTGGTTTAGGGTTACGAGCTGTCGATCTAAAATAAATCCAGCTTGACCAGTTAAAACTTCACAAACAATATTTACTCTCTATTGAATTATACGGCGTACTTAAAGTACATAAAACCGCCATTCGAAAAAAAATGTTGCTCCTGCAAAAACTTACATTTATGAATGGAAATATATATTGAAACTTTGTGATCATTTAAGGTTGATCGTTTGTCAGTTATTTGAATACAGGTTGATTTTGTAAAGAAAAGAATCTGATCATAAATAATTAAGGAGCAGTACTTGTACAAATGAATAATATTAAACGTAAAGTAAAATTATACGTTTTGTAATTTCTATTCAATTAATTATTTTCATTTTAACCTTTATACAGTATCGTACCGGTAAGCTATATAATCCGAAATTATATTTTTTTTTACCTTTGTGCATATTATTTTTAAACTCCTAATCCATAACTAGATTTTAGATTAGAGCTTTCAATTACATTTTGAAAATAAAAATTAGGCATGGAGACGATAGCTGTATTTTATAGTGTGGTACAATAAACAACTCATCTCTATTACTTGTATAAATTAATAATTTTAATCATAATGTAAAATTAGCCTTTTGTGGATTTTATTCTCCTAATTATTTTATTTTAACTTTTATAGTACCGGTAAGCTACATAATCTGAACATTTATATTTTTTCCCTTTGTGCATATTATCTTTAGCTCGTAACTAGAATTTTAGATATAAAGGTTTCCAAAGCATTTTGAAAAGAATAATTAGGCTTGGATGACGATTGCTGCACGATATTTTATAGTGTGGTACAATAAACAATGAATTTGAAAGACCCTCTTTTTTACTACATAGTCCAACTCATGACATCCTGTAATAGAATTTTAATTACGACTACTCACAGAAAGATAATGTGCAGTAATTTAAACAGATTCATTAACCCGTCATGAATAATAGCCTCGCAAATTATATAGAGCGATGGATACTTTAATTTACGACACTCCACAGGTAACCATAGATGTAATTGATGCTGTACATGCAACAGCTATAAATAGCGGCTCGATATACAACATGGATCGAATGCTGATAGTTGTTGTACTATAATTGTGGCTGGATGGCTAGTCCTACAATCGGCAAATTAACTTCGATGACCAATCTGTGTACTGAAGATTTACTGCTGTTGTCTGATCTGGTTTACTCAGCTTCGTACACTTAATAAAGTGTCAAATTAATACCTAACTTTACTGTTTGAAAGTCCTACACTGTAAGACAAGTAATGAAAATTAGACAGTTTAAATTAATATAAATAGTAAATGGTGATCTATTAAATAATTATCAATGGTGATCTAATTGTTTACATTCTAAATAGCCTGAATATTTTAATTAGTATGTTACTTTAACACATTTAAATATTTCAGAAAGGAAAAAATATGATTAAGTTACAATTATTTTCTTGTTCTGGTGTTTTGTATTTGATGGTTTAAAAAAAGGGGGAACCCGAATGTAATAAGATCTTTTTTAATTGTTGTAAAATGTAAATTTTTTCGATATACAGAAAACCTTTGTTTTTGCATTTAATTGTTGACGTATACCAAGTGATGGGCCTTAAAAATCATTCAATTTATACACAACTCAAGTATGTGCTTATTTTGAAGCTACTGTATAATATACAAATTAAATTAAAACTATGGTTAAAGGTCAAATAATTTATTAGTACCCTCAAATTATTAATTTAGATACATTTCACCATGCATATCACCAATGCAACTATTTGTACAATGAAATGTATGAAACTGTTATTTATGCCATCCAGAGTTGGGATAAGTTTATCCCTCTAAGTTTTTACCTCTTGAAGCATTAAAGGTACATAAACAATAAACTTATACTGTAATTGAATTTTCCGCTCAAGCGTCAAGCAAGCGATATAATCTTCTTTATCGCTAGAGCGTAACATAACGCCTTATATACACTTAATAGTTTCTTGGAAACATGGAAGCATCTTAAGATATTGCTTGAGTGATAATACCCGAGAACATCACTGTGAACTACAACATTTCACTAATTTTCTCTGTTAAATTTGTTTTCCTCTTGTTAAAATTTGCTTAAAATATAGTTCCTGTTTCATCGGGTAAATGATCCCGAAAAATAATATTTATAATGTTATGCAGTATATACATTATAAGTTAGCTATAAAATGCTTGATTGGAACACAACATAATAATTAAAAATCCACATTAGATTTTTTATAGCTACCAATCATATCTTATTCACTCTCAGAACACCTCAATTAATACATGAGATAACTGTGTAGATACAAATATTAAACATGTTTAGTTGTGTTATAGATTTTTGTAAACCATACATAAACTTAGTGTCTCGCCGACATCCCAGAAAATATTGAAAATACTGTATTATGTTTTATTCTAAACAACATAATTATTTATAAAGTTTAATAAACGATAAGCTTAATAAGTCAAATATTACTTTGGTCACATTTAAAACACAGTAAAACTTTTTTAGTTGAAACAAACATGCAATGCATTGGCATTCTTTCTTCCTCACCGTGTTTGTAATTCTGTGGTAAGAGATTGAACTATTTAATTTCATTAATTTTAAAAGTAAAAAACATATAATAATAATAATAGTATTGTTACATTAATCCTACGATTATAAATCCCTTCAGTTTAAAGGCGGTCTAGTCAAAGCTCCAGAGTGTTGGATAAATTACACATCGATTGGACAGAAAAGCTATCAGCTGATACATTATTGTGATGCGGCTAGAGAATTAAGCGGAAACTGCTCCACCGCACAGGGGCTCTCGTCGAGAATAATTTGCATTCAGTCAGCTTGCTCGCAAACTACACAAGAAAATGTCAAAACGGGACATTTCTAATGCAAATTTTGTTGGAGATGACACTCATACTAAAATGTTTGAAAACTATAGTTTTTTTATCTCCATGTCACACAAAGGTTGGGAATTTGAGGTTTGTTAAGCTTTTTATTTAATAGACAGCGTTGGTAGATTTTTGTGAAATGTTTTGTAAATTTGGCGAACATTTTTTTTTTAAATATATTTAGTTCAGTAAAGTTTTATGATATACCATTTGCCGAGGTAAAAATTAATATAGGGCTTCATTGTTTTATCCTAGATACCTAATATCTGTCTGCAAACATCTGAAATGTACCATTTGGAATAATAAGTGGTTTAAGTACGTTTAAATACACATTGTAAATAAGTGAAAAATTCACAAAAAAATTATCTTTCTTGATATCATCCCAAGTGGTCTTCGGTCTTCGGTCAATTATATTAGATGACAGGATCTATTGTAATTTCGCGTATGAAATGATAATCAGGACCACTGTAATTGACCACAATATAACACATTAGAGCAGAGCCCCGAGCCTTCAGCTTGGCACCTGCGGGCGCATTGTAGGCGCCTGACCTCTTTTGGCCGCCAACGCTCAAGCGGCCGTGACAAGAAGGTCTTCAATTTCAAACTGACCTTTACACATAATCCACACGCGCTTGGATCCACGCTATTCTCCCATCCTGCAGTCTATTGTTGATGCGGATGTGACTTTAGAATTGCGATGTGAACGTAGAAAAATAATTCGCCTTGAATGTCAGGGAGGTTTTAAGGGATAATCCAATCCGGTAGGTTCTGGTTTATAATATAAGGCTCCTCGTACATAATTTTACGTGAAATAATTTAATAATTTAAATAAGAGATTGAATAGTCATTGTTTAGGTGGACATGTTCAAACAATTTGTGTAATCGTCTAAAATACATGATGAACAGTTTGACGCTGTCCCGGCGAGTAGTTTTAACCTCTTGGTAGTAAATTTTCAAAACCCTTTAACATTTAAAAATATATCGTTGATAAAATTTTATTTTATCTATCTTTACTCTGACATGGTGAAAAAGTTTGTTTTCGTTTTCGTCTATGGTTAAGGGTTCATATGAATACCTTAAAAATCGTAGAACATATATATTTAAAAAAAGTTTAAAAACTGTAATTAAAAAATCTAAATCATCCTAGCAAAAATCGTAATGATTAAAGAAGTGTTTTCCTTTATTTCACAAACTATGTGTTACCTTGCTCACCATTTTAAAGTATATTCACCTTTTGATGAGTGAATATTCCTGGCTTTGAAATAATTCATCACAATGATAACAAAAACTTCAAACCACTGTATTAATGATCTAATCAAAACCAAAATATTGGCTCTACTCAGTTGTTCTTGTTCCGTGCATGTCGTTTCTTAATTTCCATTTCAAATTGCTTCACATAACTAACAGTACGATGAAGTAAGGAGTATTTTCATGATGTAATGCGTGAACGTCCTTGCCGCCGACTTGTCAGCGGAGGAAGTCCTGATAAGGAGTTGTCAGGACGGTCAAGGACTCTCGCCGTGCACGCCTTAGCACCTCACTGGCGCCGCCTTATCCAGCCGTTGCATGAGCTACCCTGATCAACCATCTCGTCTGATTACTTCCCGGTCAGGATGATATTTCCCCTCGTCAAGAATTCACCAGTCGAGATGATTCCGCCGATAGCGAGTTTGGAGAAAGCATTCGCGATATCGTGTCGATGCCAGCGCTGGGGGCGCGCAACTTTTCATTTCATCGGCTTAGTCTGTCTCCTCATGAAAGTGGTCGATTTATGCGTATTTCTAACCGTCAACTCTCCAATCGTTACGTGAAAGTGTATAAGTATTAATCGTCAAACTTGTTTGTATAAAAATTAAGATTGACATTAATTTTTTCTGGTGGATTTACTGGTTAGTTTGCATTAATGAAATTATTTCTCGATCTCTCAAATTCGTAAACAACTAACTGTTTAGCTTTAGTATGTATTAAAATGCATCCAAAATTATTTAGATTGGAAAATGTTCCATTTGTCATTTATCTAGTTCTATAAACACATCAAGGCATTCGGAAGTTAAGTATACAAGCGCACTAAATCCGGCACCGCCTTAGTTATACATTCGGGCCAAACGATTGCAACATAAATATAGCGACCGCAAACGACATGTTACACCGGTTGCTTTCCCGCTTCCTGTTTTCCCTGTGATTGATAGTGGGCCCGACATTGAGCGATAGCGGACGCATTGATATTGCTGAAAACCGCTTTCGTCCGCAACGCTAACGGACAACCCGTCCGCAAGGTCATCACTAATGGACAGTCTGAGTGATGGTTATTGCAACCGATATTGATGAGTAACGGTTTCTACCTCTATGGGTCAATTTTTGAAACTTGATACAACTTTAGACCTTGTGGGTGGGAGAGAGGTGTGAGTGGCAGGACTTCTGGTTTGTTTATCCTAGCTAGGCCTAATTTGTTATTGGCTGAAAGAATTATGTTATTTGTCACTTTTTCTTTCTAGCTCACACTTTGACACTATACCTACTTTGGATTAATTGGTTTCGTAATTTACTCTGCGATAGTTTGATTCTGATCTGATTAATATTTCGTGAATGTAAAACTCTCATAAATCTTTTTTGTTTGTTTGTTGTTGACCGTTTTTAAATTTCAGAGGTACTCCTCGATTATCTGCACTATAATTTTTAATAAAAAACTAATTCTTAAATTGTTCAATCATATAGAAAGTTATGATTGGGAATTATACAGATTTACTTGCTTAAATAGATGTTTTAATTTTTTAAATATAAGAAAAGTACTTAAAAATAATTCTAATCAGGATTATTTAGTACTGTTCAAAAGTAAAGTGTAATTAGTTTAAATAAATATTAATATATCACTTAATCAAACTGAATTAACGATTTGGTACACTGCCAATGTCACAGCTTTAATAAAACATTTATCCTCTTTGTTTGAATTCTGAGATAAATGAATTCCTCGTAAATTGCCAGCTGAAATGAGACTGCTGGTGGAAACCGTTTCCATTCAATTTGCCGGCCATCTGATCGCTTTATCAGCTGTTCGGTTCTCTGTCAGCTGATCGGTGTCATGTTGTCAATTGTTCGCTGCGGGCGAAACGTCGCGACTCAACACCCCTCACCCACTCTCTCTCCTGATAAACGATCATTTATCCACAAAGTAATTTCTCCAATGGTGGGCGTTGCAGTGCAAATAAACAAATTATTCCTTATCATCAATCCGTATAGAAAATAGCTATTTTCGATGACAGCTGATATCAACGAAAATAAATCTTTCTAAACCTCTAATTAAAAGGAAGGGAATAACGATCAGTAAATTTTCCCTCTCTCAAGATTTCGATAAGGCTCCATTTGTTCACTACGCACGCTGTTTCTTTGTCGTTTATTTTATAATATAAACCAGCTGATGTTACTGTTTAAAGAATTTAAATTTAGACAGAAGTAGGAATATAGTAGTTTTCATCACTAGGAGCAAAAGTGAGTCTTTTTGGTGCGCAATCGTGTTTTAAAAACGAGGCGCAGCCGAGTTTTTAAAAACGATTAAGCATCAAAAAGACACTTTTGCTCCGAGTGATGAACAACGTTTTTTATCTTAATGCGAAATTAGACTTTTAATCGTTAAAAATATTAAATAAAAATTGTATTTTTAAGGTTATATTTACAAAATACAGTAAGTATTATGCAGTGTTTACATTTCTGTTATTTACAAACAATGCTCTTTATAACGTATGAATTTCATAATTCTGCTCTCCAACATTAATGAATGAATATTAATATACTTATCAAACAGCTGACTTTTCAGTACTAGGACCTAAAAAATTCTCCAGATGATTTTTCAGTCCGAGGACAAGAAAGAATCGGTTTTGGTACTATTGAGAGAACAAAAAACAGGCTGATTTCGTGCAGAATGATAAAAATTAGTTTTTTGTAATATTCATTGAGAAATAAAATAGTTTTATTTTTATTCTGTATGTGTATATTTTGCGTCGTTATGAAAAGTACCATTCATAACTGTACCTAAAGTGATAAATTACGTCAGGTTTTATGAAAATGAGCAATTTTTCAATACCGCGCAATGTTATTTTTTTATGTGCATAGCAAACGAAAATGTATCCCCATAAATTGATTGGTAACAAATCTACCAGTTATCTAACAAGAAGCCAGAGTAAACACTGCTGATGGTGGACCATCATTAGCGAGAAGCGCCTCGAACAATTGCGACTGAGGGCAGGGAATGACAAGGGGAATGAAAATGAGAATGAAATATATTCAGCACTTCATCAGCAGCAGTGGCTTCGTCACGATCTCCTGGCGGAGTCGTCACCGAGAAGACAATGATGGAATGGAATTGGACTTTTAGTATAAATAGCCCTGGTAGCAGCAAAACTGCGCACTCCTATGGAATCCAAGAGGTTCCATGTAAGATACCATAGCCCAGAGTATGTTGGTTGCTAACCTGTTTATATTTACGAAATTATTGGGGGAAACAGCTAGATGCCAGATTGAATTCCAATTGGGGAAACTATTTACGGCTGGTGATTAACCTCCATTCATTCTTGCCAGTCATTATAAAGTATCAAACTACTTGTTTAACAACCTCGCTCTTAAGTGGATGAATCGCTATTTACGTACATTTAGTTTTTTTAATCAAAATGGTTCTCGATCGCCAAATTACTTGGTTATATACTATGGTGACAATCCCGCTTTCTAATCATAGTCGAGTTTACAGTGGCGTATGTTGGTGGTTTAGTAACACTACTGATTGCCAGCTGAAAACATTAGGACCTTCGAAGCACCCAAAGCACATAGAGCCCAGCTCCAGCTTTATCGTTCAATGTTCTGAACATAAAATCCGTCTATCACGCACCGTTCATTTCGACCTCTGTGGAGCCAATACCCCGCGATGATGGGAACCGATCCTCAGATCATTGCTCTCAGTCAATTAGTCGTCCGATCAGCTGATTTCACGGTACCCCTCGATCAGCTGATTGTCCAGTGGCGCCTTGTGATCGGTCTCCCATACACTCACACTCATGATCCGTGGTCTTGCAAGCTTCTGTTGGATCTGCTGTATCCAATCGGAACGTGACGTTGCTGAAAGACCCTAATAAGAGCTTCATTGTGTCATCGGAATGGTTCCCGGGGAAAATTCGTTTTCGGCTCCCAGATGAGGTGCTCTTTTTATGACCAACAAAAGTGCAATGAGAGAGATTATTTAGGATGTGGTCACGTATGATAAGGTGTCTCGTCATTATTCGGGTTTGCCAAGTACCTAAGTTGCGTGAATATAACTCTGGTTTTAAAGCAACGATTATTTTAAACTAGAGAAGATTCACATAAAGATACTCGAGGTTTAAATACAAAGAAGTAAATGAAAGGTTTGCTTAAAGTATTTGGCGCCACAAAGATTTTTTACGCAAGCAACGCTTAAAAATGTTTATTCCGTGATCTTCAACATAAAATATTTCAAAATTATACATGGTATGTACATGTATGACTCTGTACTTTTAAATCGTTAAAGCTCTTTTAAAGTAATAATTAAAAAAATGCATTACATTCCCAACGGTTAAACGACGCATTATGAAACTGTCTAACTAGAGATGCTGCAATGCGAGTTTCGTTCAACCTTCCAACTTCGAAAGTGAAAACTTTACCAACTTTTTCTGTATTGGGAGGATTTCACCCGTTGTTAAATGTAGAAAGTTTAATTTGATATCCGTCTGCCGAAATATCATATTTTGATGGACGAAAAAGTTGAAATTATTTTTTTTATCCAATTTATTTTCTAATGCATATCTATCCTATATGTGCTGTAGGTTGTAGTTATTCAAAAGTAAATAATAGCTTGGAAAGTTTTTTTATTATTATACATTGTAACACAGTGCTTGGTTATCTATCACGTATGTATAAGGAGTAGTTATGCCGCGCGCTTGAGTTCTAACATGGGCTCTTATGGGGAGTAGGGTTGGCGGGAAACGGGGACAAAAAACGGCGTGCGCATGCGCCAATTGTTTTCTGTGACGTCATGGCGGCGTCTTTTTTTGTGACGTCACCAAGATGGCGGCGTCTTTTTTTTTGTGACGTCACCAAGATGGCGGCACCCGCCAATTTGAGTTGTTTTTTGTGACGTCATCAAGATGGCGGCTTTCGCGCCAATTTGACGTCAGCTGTTTTTTCCTTTATTTTTTGCTCTTTTTTCTGTGATGTCATCAAGATGACGGTGCCCGCGCCAATTTTGCCGATTGCATCATGGCTGCCGTCTGGCGGGAACCCTTGTGAGTGAACACGCGGGATAAAACTGGGTGGAGGTCCGGGGAATTGAACCCGACCCTTCTAGTTGGAGCGCCAAAACGCTAACCGCTAGTCTACCAGACTGTTGAGCTAAGTGCGTCTTGATGTGTGTTATGATATTTCTGGAGCACACAGTTTGATATTTTTACCGCCGGAGTGCAGCACGTGCCAGGCCGCTCGGTCACGGCCCTATTTGATATTTGTACCGTTGGAGTGCAGCACGGCCCATGCAGTTCGATATTTTTCCGCTGCACCGCCACAGCGCCGCGCGAATATGGCAGCGCCCATAGGGTGACACCCACACTAGTATGGCCGCGTGCCACGTCACCGCCCGTGTGTTTGGGACCGCCCCTTGGTTTCCGACTGGGCTGAGCATATGATGACAGCGCGTTGCCGGCCCCGCCCCGTGATTGGGCAGCGCCGAGCATGTGTACCAGGCTTATAACTTATATTTATTATTGAATATAACCGTTTTTACATTAGAAGTAGTGACTAAATATATGTTCCATGACAATGAGTAGTGACAAAATAGCGGTTCCACAGCAATTAAGTAATGAGAGTCCCACGGTTGTGTAAATAATATGTTGAGCTTTCACAAATTTAGTAATATTTTTCTTTTATCATTTATTATTATATTAGTGAGAGTAATACCAGCGTGAGTTTACCGCGAGGCCTTGTATAAACAGAGTTATCAGTTCTATCGCTTTAGTTTCAGACGTGATACTGTTCAGACGTGTTAGCCCTGCGTAACATAACCTCACTTTTACTGTAGTATATAATAGTAAATCTAAAACGAGTCCCTAGTGAGTCCTATTAAACCAGAGTTAGCAGCTCTATTGCTTCAGTTCCAGACGTGGTACTGTACAGACGTGTGGGTCTTGTGTAACATAACCTCACTTTTGATTGTATTTTTACTGTACATATAGTAATACCAGTCTCTAGTGAGCCTCTATAAAACCAGAGCTATCAGCTCTATCGGTTTAGTTTGGTTTCAGACGTGATACTGTTCAGACGTGTGGGTAACATAACCTCACTTTTACTGTATCAAATTAGTAAAACTAGAGTGAGTCCATAGTGAGTCTCTATAAAACCTGGGCTATCAGCTCTATTGCTTCAGTGTCTTTCCAGACGTGATACTGTACAGACGTGCCGGTCTTGCGTAACATAACCTCACTTTTACTGTATCAAATTAGTAAAACTAGAGTGAGTCCCTAGTAAGTCTCTATAAAACCAGAGTTAGCAGCTCTATTGCTTCAGTGTCTTTCCAGACGTGGTACTGTACAGACGTCCCAATCTTGTGTAACATAACCTCACTTTTTATTGTACTGTACATATAGTAATACCAGAGTGAGTCCCTAGTGAGCCTCTATAAAACCAGAGCTATCAGCTTTATTGCTTCAGTGTCTTTCCAGACGTGGTACTGTACAGACGTGCCGATCTTGTGTAACATAACCTCACTTTTTATTGTACTTTTACTGTAGAAATACAATAGTAATACCAGAGTGAGCCTTTAGTGATTTTCTATAAAGTTATAGTTGCCATCTTTATTGCTTTAGTGTCTTTCCAGACGGGGTACTGTACAGACGTCCCAATCTTGTGTAACATAACCTCACTTTTGATTGTACTTTTACTGTACATATAGTAATACCAGAGCGGTCCCTTAGTGATTTTCTATAAAACCAGAGCTATCAGTTCTATTGCTTCAGTGTCTTTCCAGACGTGGTACTGTACAGACGTGCCGATCTTGTGTAACATAACCTTACTTTTCATTGTGCTTTTACTGTACATATAGTAATACCAGAGTGAGTCCCTAGTGAGCCTCTATAAAACCAGAGCTATCAGCTCTATTGCTTCAGTTCCAGACGTGGTACTGTACAGACGTGCCGATCTTGTGTAACATAACCTTACTTTTCATTGTACTTTTACTGTAGATAAAGTAAAACTTGAGTGAGCCCTTAGTGAGTCTCTATAAAACCAGAACCCCCAGCTTTATTGTTTTAGTTTCAGACGTGGTACTGTACAAACGTGCGTGTAATATAACCTCACTTTTACTATAAAAATCCCATTTTCGCTTCATAATAAGCTTATTATAAAAATGGAATCGTCTTCTAAAATGGGTTCTAAAAATATGACTGAACCAATCCATTTTATTAGCGAAGACCGGACGTACATCAAAAAATTTAGGTTGTATGGTCTTAAAACTATTTTTAAGTTTACAAACCCCCCAGCCGGAACGTCTGAATTTGAATGGCTTAGACAAGGTTTTGCTAAAATAGTTGAGAGAGCAAAATCCGAATGCCATCCTAATGATTATCTTGGCTTTACATTAGATAGCATTAATTTGAAAACAAAAGAGTCAGGGTATGTAGTTCCACGTCCAGCCTCCGAAGTTAACAGTGATGTCCTTTGGAGTGTGTTTGGAGGTATTGTTCAATCTAACTCTGAAAATATCAAATCAACTGACACGTTTAGAGTTGATGTGGTGAGAGTCAACGTGCCTGTAGGTCGTGGTAGAAAACGCCCTGGATTCTATAACACCTTCGAAGAAGAGTGTAAGGCGAGGCAGGGAATTGTTGTCATAAAAAACAAAGATAACTTGTGTCTCCCCAGGGCTTTGGTAGTGGCAAAAGCGTATGCGAAGAATGATCCCCAGACCTATGCTATTCGACTGGATAAGGGGCTGAGACAAACACTTAGAGCTAAAAAATTAATTGCAAAGGCGAGAGTAGAGATCCCAGAGGAAGGCGCAGGCATTCCTGAGCTTGAGAAGCTTCAGGCCCATCTTAAAAAGTACAGAATAACTGTTTATAACTACAGCTCAAAAGGCCGTGATGTATACTTTTCTGGTGGCAGCGAAGATGCTAACCTTAAAATTAACTTGCTTTTCCATAATGGCCATTATAATGTAATTACTAGTCTCACCGCTGCTTTTGTTTGTAATTATTATTGTGAAGCGTGCCATTCCCCTTACAACAAAAAGTATGACCATCGTTGCTTAAACAAATGCTCTGCCTGTCATTCTATATCTCCTCCATGTAAGCTTGAACATGGTGGCCTTAGCTGCCGATTTTGTGGTCGCCACTTTAAAAATGAGCAGTGTTTGATAGCTCATCGTGGACAAGTTTGCAAATCTATAAAATTTTGCCATGATTGCCAAAAAATGGACTTTCCAACTAAACGCAAATCAGTTCATGTATGTGGCGAAGTGTTTTGTAATACTTGCAGAGACTATAAACCGGCTGACCACCAGTGTTTTATGCGTGTTGATAAGCAAAGCCCTAAAGACCGCGATTTCTTGTTTATATTCTTTGACTTGGAGACCCGCCAAGACGAATCACTGGCTTCCGATAGTGAAACTAAAGTTCATAGAGTCAACTTATGTGTGTCCCAACAGTACTGCTTTAAATGTATCAATGGAAATGAGTGTGAAACTTGTTCGAAAAGGCAAAATATATTTAAAGAAGACCCTGTCAAACAATTTATGGACTATGTCATGCAGGTGAGGAAAACTTTTAAGACTGTATGTGTAATCGCTCATAATGGACAGGGCTTTGACTTTCAGTTTATCTTAAAGTACTTGATGGAGGAAACTAAATTTGTTCCAAACGTAACTTCTCGGGGAACTAAAGCAATCCTAATTGAAGTAGATAATGTAAGGTTTATTGATTCACTTAGCTACTTCCCCATGTCCCTCTCTGCACTCCCTAAAGCGTTTGACCTGCCTCCAGAGAAAAAGAAAGGCTATTTCCCACATCTTTTTAACACATTGGCCAATCAAAATTATGTAGGCCCTATGCCAGCCAAGGAGTTTTACTGTCCAGACTCTATGTTTGAAGAGTCCCACTCAGCTTTTGAAAAGTGGTATGATGAGCGAGTTGCAGAAGATTATAAATTTGACTTTCAAAAGGAGATCTTAGAATATTGCATTTCAGATGTCGAGATTTTGGCACAAGCCTGTATTAAATTTAGAGCCTTGCTTCTTGAGCAATGCAACGTAGACCCATTCCTTGAGGCAATAACTATAGCCAGTGCTTGCAACCTGGCTTTTCGTAGAAATTTCCTAAAACCTGATACAATTGGCTTGATTCCAAAAGGTGGGTATCGTTTTTCCGACACTCAATCAGCTGCTGCATTGCAGTGGTTGACGTGGGAGGAAGAGAAACGTGGAATTAAGATTCAGCATGCAGGCCGGGGCAAAGAAGCCAAAATTAATGGGCTAAAAGTAGATGGGTTTGATGGAGAGAACATCTATGAATTCCACGGATGCTATTGGCATGGCTGTCCCAAATGCTACCCATACAGAAGGGAAGAACCACTGAAGGAGGATCCCTCTGACACTCTCCACATTAGATATGAGAGAACAAAATCTAAAATTGATAAACTTTCTGACTATAATATCGTAGAAATGTGGGAATGCGAGTTTAGCAGGCTGAAGAAGGAAAATAAACTAGATCATCTTAATAAACTACCAATTTTGAACAATCTTCCCCTCAACCCAAGAGATTCGTTCTTTGGAGGCAGGACAGGCAATGCCAAAGTCTATCACAAATGTGAGGAGGGCGAAACGATTCAGTATGTAGACGTTTGCTCTCTTTACCCTTATGTAAATAAATACTGTAAATATCCCATTGGCCATCCAAAAATTTATATAGGTAACGAGGAGTGCAGAGCACGTGGCCTTGATGTTGAAGGCCTTTTGAAATGTAAAATCCTGCCACCTTGGGATCTCTACCATCCCGTACTCCCTGCTAAAATGAACAATAAATTAATGTTCGTATTATGTCGTACATGCGGGGAAACCTTAAATCAGAGTGATTGCCTACATGAGAGCGAGGAACGGGCTATAGTAGGGACGTGGACAATGGATGAGATACGGAAGGCTGTAGAGAAAGGCTATACCATCTTAGACATGTACGAGTTATGGGAATACCGAGTGGCCACCTATGAAAACGGGGGCTTATTCACCGACTTTATTAACAAATTTTTAAAAATGAAACAAGAGGCATCAGGGTTCCCCTCTTGGTGTAAGACTGAACAAGACCAAGACCAGTATATCATGGAGTATTTTAAACATGAAGGAGTTCAACTTGAGAAAGTCAAAATTGCTAAGAATGCTGGCCTCCGATCAGTTGCTAAATTAATGTTGAACTCATTTTGGGGTAAATTCGGGCAAAGGGAAAATATGACTAAAACATCGATTATACGGGATTCTAAGGAATTTTTCAGATTGCTAACCCAGCCTGGAGGAAGAGTAAATTTAATCCAAATCATAAACGAAGAAGTACTCCTCGTAAATTGGCAAATTATTGACGAGGCTAGTGAACCCTTGAGGACCGTGAATGTTGTGATTGCAGCTTATACCACGGCCCACGCCAGACTTAAGTTATATGAACATTTGGAATCCCTAGGAGGCCAGGTATTATACTACGACACGGACAGCTGTGTTTATTACTATCGGGACGGCCTGTATAGAGTTAACACTGGTGATTACCTGGGAGAAATGACAGACGAACTTGCCAAGGACTACGGTCCAGGTTCCTATATAGTCGAGTTTGTGTCCGGAGGCCCTAAAACCTATGCCTATCTTGTGTATTCCACAAACCAAAATAAATTAGTTTCTGTATGTAAGATCAAGGGACTAACCTTGAATATTAAGACGTCAAAAGATGTGAATTTTGATACATTAAAAGAAATGGTCCTCAACGAAGCCACTCAAGTACTGGAAATCAAAGAGAGCCGAATCAGAAGGACAAAAACTCGAGACATTGTGACAGTAAATGAAGTCAGACAGTTTAAAATTACTGGAGCGAAGAGAAAATTGAACGATGATTATGATACTGTCCCATATGGTTACAAAATTCAGAGAACCATGTGAACTAGCAGACACCAGTGCTCCATGGTTGTCTATGGTTGTCACTAGCTTGTTTGATCATTCTCCTTCCAACCCCCGTACTGGTCGGACGTGTTTCCTCTTATTAACAGACAGACATGGCGGTATTTCTGAAATTTTTGTCAAAGAGAAAGTTAAATGAAAATGCCAAATTTTGCATTACTTCTTTTGAGTATAAGTTTCTTCTTACAGGTCAGATAGAGACATGCGAATGGCCTCTAGTATTTTCAGAGCATATAGTTGATCAAATTACGGAAAATGCTCCTTCAAACGCTCATATTGGCATAACAATAAAACTAGGAAAAGATTCAGGTCATATACCATTCATGTCTCTGGTTAAATTGACTCCAACCGTTTTCGATGAATATTTTGAAAAAATATTTCGTGGAATCGAAATGCTATCGGGCACTTTAAATGTAGAAGTGTCACTTGTCGCAATTCCAAGTCGTTACATCAAATAGATGTATAAATAGACTTTGCAGAGTAATTAGCCATCATTATTGTACATACTTTTCTTTTCTAATGTAGTTATCGATATGGAATATTGTAAATTTGTGTTAGCGCTTTGTATTAAATATTGCGTTTATAAATAGAGCTTTCTGAATGGCTTACACAATCTGGCCTGTAAATGCGGTACAACCCAAGCATTCTCCCCTCATTTGGAAGCACATATATATATAGACTAATACGGCTTAGCGCTTCCTTGCTGGGCTTCTATATAATTTTATAGCTTTAAACTGGGGCGTTGGATAGCGAGTACTGACCGTACATTTATGTATGAATGTGAGGGCCTAGTAAATTGAGGCGCCCCGACCCGAGGAGGGTTCGGGCTACTCCTTGGAACGGTCCTGAGGTCCCTGGCGCGGCTGACGAAAAGGCCCGTAAACCTCTGTATGAATGTGAGGGCCTAGTAAATTGAGGCGCCCCGACCCGAGGAGGGTTCGGGCTACTCCTTGGAACGGTCCTGAGGTCCCTGGCGCGGCTGACGAAAAGGCCCGTAAACCTCTGTATGAGTCAAAGTACTACGCTTCCTTCGACCACGTTAAAATTGAACCTCATGGAAGGCCATGTAGATTGAGGCGTTGGGGTCTGAGGAAGGCCCTGACTACTCCTTCGAACGGTCTGACGTGAATGGTTTGTAATATCTCACAGCATATAGTAATGTGAGGGGACAGTCTAGAGAAGGAAGCTCTACGCCACAATAAAGCATTTAACATGTTGTGGGGGTGTGATTGATGTACCACATGTACAGCTTGGTTGTATCAATATATTTTATACATCATATTATAGGCACTTTTGCAATCAAAACAGCTCTCAAAGTGGATTATTCTGCCCAAAAACCACTTTTAAATAAAAAAAGGTGTGGCTAGGCCCGTAGAGGAGAACCTAGACCCATAGAAGGGAACCTAGGCCCTCGTAGGGGAACCACATCATGGTTAATGTTTTTTACATGAGCCATGATAAAAGTCAACGCCATGGAGCTGGGAAGTACCACCTCGAAAGAGCTCTGGTCCATGGGAGGAAATCTTCCTGAGCTGTTTTGATAGTTGAGTATCCTCCAAAATTAAAGACTAGTATACATCACGCGTGAGCTTGATACATGTGGTCAATTACATAATAAAAGTGAGAACACATGGTCAACAGTTTGGAAATTTCCCGCCAAAACAGTCGCCATCTTGATACACGTGGTCAAACACATGATAAAAGTGAGGTTAGAAAACGTGGTCAAAAGTTTGGAAATTTCCCGCCATCTTGACTCACGTGGTCAAACACGTGGTAAAAGTGAGGTTAGAACACGTGATCAAAAATTTGGGAATCTCCCACCAAAGCAGTTGTCATCTTGGAAAAGGGGCGTTCTTGACCTATATGGTCAAACACGTGGTAAAAGTGAGGTTAGAACACATGGTCAACAGTTTAGAATTTCCCGCCAAAACAGCCACCATCTTGACTCACGTAGGCAAACACGCGTTAAAAGTGAGGTTAGAACACGTGATCAAAAGTTAGGTTAGGAAATTTCCCGCCAAAACAGCCGCCATCTTGGAAAAGGGGCGTGGCCTACACCACGTGACTGATGACGTCATCGGTCACAATTTGAAGAAACATTTAGGTGAATTTAGGTTATAATTGGTTGGCTTAAGTTAGGTTTCACTCTCGCAAAATACTTAACTAGGCTACTTAGAAAGTTTTAGAAATAAGTATTGTAATAAGTATAAAACAAGGCTAAAAGCAAGGGTAAGTGAGAGTGAAACCTAACTTAAGCCAACCAATTATAACCTAAATTCACCTAAATGTTTCTTCAAATTGTGACCGATGACGTCATCAGTCACGTGGTGTAGGCCACGCCCCTTTTCCAAGATGGCGGCTGTTTTGGCGGGAAATTTCCTAACCTAACTTTTGATCACGTGTTCTAACCTCACTTTTAACGCGTGTTTGCCTACGTGAGTCAAGATGGTGGCTGTTTTGGCGGGAAATTCTAAACTGTTGACCATGTGTTCTAACCTCACTTTTACCACGTGTTTGACCATATAGGTCAAGAACGCCCCTTTTCCAAGATGACAACTGCTTTGGTGGGAGATTCCCAAATTTTTGATCACGTGTTCTAACCTCACTTTTACCACGTGTTTGACCACGTGAGTCAAGATGGCGGGAAATTTCCAAACTTTTTACCACGTTTTCTAACCTCACTTTTATCATGTGTTTGACCACGTGTATCAAGATGGCGACTGTTTTGGCGGGAAATTTCCAAACTGTTGACCATGTGTTCTCACTTTTATTATGTAATTGACCACATGTATCAAGCTCACGCGTGATGTATACTAGTCTTTAATTTTGGAGGATACTCAACTATCAAAACAGCTCAGGAAGATTTCCTCCCATGGACCAGAGCTCTTTCGAGGTGGTACTTCCCAGCTCCATGGCGTTGACTTTTATCATGGCTCATGTAAAAAACATTAACCATGATGTGGTTCCCCTACGAGGGCCTAGGTTCCCTTCTATGGGTCTAGGTTCTCCTCTACGGGCCTAGCCACACCTTTTTTTATTTAAAAGTGGTTTTTGGGCAGAATAATCCACTTTGAGAGCTGTTTTGATTGCAAAAGTGCCTATAATATGATGTATAAAATATATTGATACAACCAAGCTGTACATGTGGTACATCAATCACACCCCCACAACATGTTAAATGCTTTATTGTGGCGTAGAGCTTCCTTCTCTAGACTGTCCCCTCACATTACTATATGCTGTGAGATATTACAAACCATTCACGTCAGACCGTTCGAAGGAGTAGTCAGGGCCTTCCTCAGACCCCAACGCCTCAATCTACATGGCCTTCCATGAGGTTCAATTTTAACGTGGTCGAAGGAAGCGTAGTACTTTGACTCATACAGAGGTTTACGGGCCTTTTCGTCAGCCGCGCCAGGGACCTCAGGACCGTTCCAAGGAGTAGCCCGAACCCTCCTCGGGTCGGGGCGCCTCAATTTACTAGGCCCTCACATTCATACAGAGGTTTACGGGCCTTTTCGTCAGCCGCGCCAGGGACCTCAGGACCGTTCCAAGGAGTAGCCCGAACCCTCCTCGGGTCGGGGCGCCTCAATTTACTAGGCCCTCACATTCATACATAAATGTACGGTCAGTACTCGCTATCCAACGCCCCAGTTTAAAGCTATAAAATTATATAGAAGCCCAGCAAGGAAGCGCTAAGCCGTATTAGTCTATATATATATGTGCTTCCAAATGAGGGGAGAATGCTTGGGTTGTACCGCATTTACAGGCCAGATTGTGTAAGCCATTCAGAAAGCTCTATTTATAAACGCAATATTTAATACAAAGCGCTAACACAAATTTACAATATTCCATATCGATAACTACATTAGAAAAGAAAAGTATGTACAATAATGATGGCTAATTACTCTGCAAAGTCTATTTATACATCTATTTGATGTAACGACTTGGAATTGCGACAAGTGACACTTCTACATTTAAAGTGCCCGATAGCATTTCGATTCCACGAAATATTTTTTCAAAATATTCATCGAAAACGGTTGGAGTCAATTTAACCAGAGACATGAATGGTATATGACCTGAATCTTTTCCTAGTTTTATTGTTATGCCAATATGAGCGTTTGAAGGAGCATTTTCCGTAATTTGATCAACTATATGCTCTGAAAATACTAGAGGCCATTCGCATGTCTCTATCTGACCTGTAAGAAGAAACTTATACTCAAAAGAAGTAATGCAAAATTTGGCATTTTCATTTAACTTTCTCTTTGACAAAAATTTCAGAAATACCGCCATGTCTGTCTGTTAATAAGAGGAAACACGTCCGACCAGTACGGGGGTTGGAAGGAGAATGATCAA
>CM061531.1:125776248-125974264 GCA_030545055.2 Neoaliturus tenellus | reverse complement strand
TGCTCTATCCCCCGCTCAAAATAATAATTCCAAATGACCTTGACCTATATAAAGTTGTTGGAACAGACGTCTTTGAAAAACTCGTACAAAATGGTGGATTTAGATCAAACATCATCAGTTTCTCAAGCCTGTTGAAGAATGTATTGGAAATGGGTGTTTAAAAGCCAAATCTACTACATGATTGATAAACCGGATGTATATGACGTCACTTTCCCCCACCCTTCAACCTCGGGTATAAAGGGACCCAGTTGAGCGCGCTGCCCATTATTGCGTGGACATTCACAGAGTGTGCATTCAAAGCCAAACTGTTTGAAATGGCTCTTTGCGACATTTGTGGGGAAATTTTTGAAGACGGAGATCTTTTCACCCTACACAGAGAATTACATGAAGAAGATGGAAAAAAAGATATTATCATCGATGAAATAGACTTAGACTCAATTGACCGGTTTTTGGAAGAGCATCAGAAGCAGATGGACTACTACGACGGCTATCTACAGCAAATGCAAAGAAGAAGACCTAGTGTGATCCAATTTGCTGGTGCTGGACCATCCACTACTAGAAGACCTATTGAAGAAGAGGATATGCAAGAAGAGGACACGGAAGAAGAGGACATGGAAGAAGAACTGGAAGATGTGAGACAACTGCGCACCACGGCCTTACCAGGACGAGTTGTAACACATTTTAAAATTGATAATGTACAATTGGAATTGGATAATTTTATAACCCAGGCCAGAGTACTTGTTGGAAAAACGCTAAAAGAAGAATTACAGAGATTGAACTTCATTAAATTTGGACTGGTGTTAGAATCAAAGTTTACCAATACTGATGGTGAAACGGCATTAAGAGCATTCATTACCAAAAACCGAACCCTTACAACTAAATCTGATATCAATGAAATTATTGAAGAATGTTTGGATGAACTGCTAGTTAAACTGCAAGAACATGAAGGAAGAGGATCCGGCTGGAGTCTGTCATCGATTGAAGGTATGGATGTAAGGGTTCACAAGCACGGATATGGTATAAGGGGTAGTAGTTATATACCTTTGCCAAAGAAGATACAAGCTACCAAATCTTGTATCAATGTGCAAAATGAGGACAATGAATGCTTTAAATATGCTATGCTAACAAAATATGTGCAAGAAAATCCATGTAGAGTTAGCAGAGCGTATCAAAATGTCCAACACCGCTACAACTTTCGAGGTTTGTCATACCCTGTTAGTGTTAAAAGTATTGGTAATTTTGAGAAACAAAACCCAGGTGTTTCTGTAAACGTGTTTGGTTTAGATGATTCCAATAGTGTTTATCCTCTGAGAGTATCAAAATTTGAGGAAAGAAACCACACGGATCTGTTATTGATAACTAAGGGTGAAATTTCACATTATGTGTGGATAAAGGACTTTGCAGCCTTGGTTAAAAATCAATTATCAAAACAGAAACGTAGGTTAACAGTGTGTAAAAGATGTTTCTGTTTTACATATAAAGAGTTGAGACGTGGAGGATCGGAGTGGTTGTCGGAACACCAGCGGCTTTGTAATGACAACTATGAAGTGAAGATTAGTCTGCCACCACCATCTAGAGCATTTGTCCAGTTCAATAAAACAGTTCACCAATACCGGATTCCACTAGTTATCTATGCTGACTTTGAATCCACGTTAGTGCCGCAGGAACTTCCGGATGGTGAAGTAAATAGAAGAACCAAATATCAATTGCATCAACCTAACAGTTTTTGCTTATTGGTGAAATCTACTTTACCTGAAGAACAATTGCAAGACTATGGCTTAACATCCACTCCGATACTCTACCGTGGGGAAGAAGCTGCTAAGTATTTTGTAGACCAGTTGTATGACATTGCTGAAAAGGCGGAACGCTTATACGGTAATGTTTTACCCATGGAACCTTTGAACCAAAATCAACAAGAAGAATACATTTCAGCAACAAGATGTTATCTATGTAAGAAGAGCTTCAGTGAAGAAAATCCAAAAGTAAGAGATCATGATCACCTCACAGGGTTATACAGAGGACCTGCTTGTAATTCATGCAATATAAATTACAAACTGCCAAACTTTATCCCTGTAGTGTTACACAATCTTAGCGGCTACGACTCCCACTTCATTATTCCAGAGTTAGGAAGAGATAATGGTAAAATTGATGTTCTTGCTACAACATTGGAAAAGTACATCAGTTTCTCAAAAACAGTAGGTAAAATTAAACTTCGCTTCGTAGACTCTTATAGATTTATGGCATCTAGTTTGAGCAGATTGTCTGAGAACCTAAGAAGAGAAGACTTAAAAGAAACCAGCAAAATTGTATCTGAAGATAAATTGGACTTAGTAATGCGTAAAGGAGTGTTCCCCTATGATTACATAACTTCTGCAGAAAAATTTGAAGAAACCAGTCTACCACCGATTGAAGCCTTCAATAGCAAGTTAAATGAAAGTGCAATCACCGTTGAAGACTACAATCATGCTTGTAATGTTTGGAACCAGCTCAACATTCAAACCTTAGGGGAATATTCTGACTTTTATATAAAACTGGACGTAACTCTGTTGTGTGATGTGATGGAAGAATTTCGAAACACCTGCTTCTCCGCCTATGGACTGGACCCTTTACACTCGTACACATCTCCAGGATTAGCATGGCAAGCTATGCTAAAGTCAACCAACTGTCGACTGGAACTTCTAACGGATATTGATATGGTGCTCATGATGGAATCTGGTGTACGGGGCGGTTTGACACAAGCTGTAACACGTCATGTTAAAGCCAACAACAAGTACATCCCCGGCTTCGACGAGCAACAACCATCGGTCTACCTTGGCTACTTTGACGCAAACAACCTTTATGGTTGGGCAATGTCAAATCCGCTTCCCTACGCTGACTTCAAATGGATCGACCCGGCCACCATTGGAGACATCTCACAGATTCCGAAAAATGGTCCAAAAGGCTATATTCTGGACTGTGATTTTGAATATCCGGAGCACCTTCATGACCATCACTACGACTTGCCTCTGCTAGCCAAGACTGAAGTTTCACCGACAGGAAGATGGCCAAAATTGATGATGACCTTGGAGAATAAGGATCGCTATGTGGCTCACTACTGGGTAGTTCAACAGGCTCTTGAATTGGGTCTACGTATAGTGAGAATTCATAGAGCAATTGAATTCACCCAGTCTTGTTGGTTGAAACCATATATTGATTCCAACACTGCAAGAAGAGCTGCAGCGACAACAGCATTTGAAAAGGACTTCTATAAATTAATGAACAATGCCATCTTTGGGAAGACCTTGGAGAACAAAAGAAAACACAAAAATGTAAAATTAGTGAGTGATCCTAGGAAATTGGAAAAATTAGTGCAAAAACCAAATTTCGGAACATCCATGATTATAAACGAAAATCTAGTCGCTGTCAGTATGAAGAAAACAACAATAGTCATGGACCGTCCGTTATACATAGGTATGTCGATTTTGGACATAAGTAAAACCCTGATGTATGATTTCCATTATAACAAAATGGTTAAACACTACGGAAGGGAAAACATTGGAGTCGCATACATGGATACGGACGCGTTTATCTACTGGATAAAGACTTTGGACATGTATGAAGACCTAAGGACTTTTCCATACAAAGAAGATTTCGACTTTTCTGACTATCCGAAGAACCATCCAAATTTTAATGAAAAAAATAAAAAAGTAATTGGAAAATTCAAAGATGAAGCAAATGGAATGCCTTTAGAAGAAATAGTGGCGCTGATGGCAAAATTGTATTCATTTAAGATGTACCACGAGAACAACACACCGACAGTGAAAAAAGCAAAAGGAGTGAAGACATCTTATTTGAAAAAACACGTAACATTTGACCACTACAAGACTTGTTTGTTTGAAGATACTACGATATCAGCAACATTCAACAATATCCGAAGCTTCAAGCATCAAGTCTACAGTGTCACCGAAATTAAAAAAGCACTGTCAGCTCGGGATGATAAAAGACATATTTTGCCCGACAAAATCCACACTCTTCCATTCGGCCATTACTCCCTAAACCCTATCAACTAGTAACCTATTCTTCGTCCTTCTACAACTTCGACCTTATTCCTTTCTCCTTCCGTAAAAAAATGGGGAACACGGCAAGTCCAACGCCGTGTTCCCCATTTTTTTACACAAGTTTGGATGACCTTGACCCATATAAATGATGTGAATATTTAAGACAACGTTCATTGTGATTATACATGTGATACAACAAACATTGAAACCTGCAATATGAAGGACTTGAAGCAACAAATTGTCAACGAACTTCATAAACCTGCAAGAAGAAAGTTTCCACGAAGAAATACGGTGATAAAAGGAATTAATGATTTATATCAAGCAGATTTAATCGAAATGATTCCTTATAGCAAACAAAATAAAGGATATAAATACATATTGACTGTTATTAACTGTTTTTCAAAAATGGCAGATGCTTTACCACTAAAAGATAAAAGTGGCAAAAGTGTTACAAAAGCAATGGAAACAGCTATACAAAGAGACAAACATACTATTAAACATTTACAAACAGATGATGGAAAAGAATATTTTAATAAGGAATTTGCAAATTTAATGAAAAAACACAATATAAACCATTACTCAACCAATTCAGAGGTAAAAGCTTCAATAATCGAAAGATTCAACAGAACTTTAAAAAGTGCAATGTATAAAATGTTTTCCAACAGAGGATCGCACATATGGATTGATATGTTACCAAAACTTATAAACAATTACAATAACAAATTTCATAGGACTATCGGGATGAAACCAAACCAAGTAACTAGTAAAAATGAAAACCTTGTATTAAAACGTATAAAAACGAATACTAAACCAAAAGTTGAAAAACTAAAGCCTAAAAAATTTAATGTGGGTGATAAAGTGCGAATAAGTAAATATAAAGGTGTATTCAGTAAAAGATACCTGCCAAATTGGACCAATGAGGTTTTTACTGTATTCAAAGTACAACCTACAGTACCTGAGACATATATTTTAAAAGATAATAAAGGACAATTGCTTGAAGGAGGGTTTTATGGACATGAAATGTTAAAATCAACAGTAGGCGATGTATATTTAGTTGAAAAGGTGTTGCAACGGAAAAAAGATAAGGTCAAAGTACGATGGTTAGGATTTAATAAGACGGAAGATTCTTGGATACCTAAAAAGGATTTGATATAACGATAGAGAATCATTTTAGGTTGAACCATTACAAAGGATGGAGATAGTACCACAAAAAGAGAGTTTTACTATTAATAATATAGATGAACTCACAGTGGATAATTCAGAATTCAATAGTGGGAAACATGGCAATTTGTTACCAAACACCGTTCGTTGTCTGGTTACCGGACCTTCCAACTGTGGAAAAACTAATGTAGTATTCAATTTGATTACAAACCCTAAAGGATTACGATTTAACAATCTATATGTATTTTCAAAATCACTACAACAACCAAAGTATCAATTATTGGAAAAGATACTGACTAATGTGCCTGAAGTTAAATATTTAAAGTTTAATGCAAGCGAGAGTGTCATGCAGCCACAAGAAGCTAAACCATTCTCCGTGTTTATATTCGATGATGTATCTTGTGAAAACCAAAACACAATAAGGAATTACTTCGCTATGGGTCGACATAACAACATAGATAGCATTTATATTGGCCAAACTTATAGCAAAATACCTAAACAACTCATTAGAGACAATGCAAACATGTTAATTGTATTTAAACAGGACGAAACCAACCTAAAACATATATATTTTGATCATGTAAATGCGGATATGACATTTGAACGATTTAAAGAGTTGTGCGGAAAGGCTTGGGCTGAAAAGTATGGGTTCCTAACAATTATGAAGGAACAACCGCTAAACAATGGTCGATACAGGATAGGATTTGATAAATTTATATTAATACATTAAACGCGGTATAACACATTCATTGTTGTACAACACGTCTTGCTACAAACATGGTTAACCAAGAAAAATTAGTAAAAGAAATAAAATCACTTAGTGATTCTATTCGGGCTAAAAACAGAGCATTGAAACTAGGTATTAGCGAGAGGGAGAAATTCCTTGAATCTACTTTTAAACCTATTACTGAACCCTTGAAACAATTAAACAAAAAATTTGCTAAACCTGTATTGGAAGGAGATGCGATTGCACCTATTACGAAGTTTGAAAGAGAAAATGTAAAATCAGAAGAGTTTAGTGATGAAGACCTGGAATCCTCTACGTATAGTGGTTTTACCGGTGGAGAACCCGAAAGAGAGCTAGAATCACCGGACTATAGTGGAATAAAAGAATTATATGAAGTAAAAGCCAAAAGAGGACATGAAGTTGTATCAACTGCTATTGAAGAGGAAAAAGAAGAAGAGACAAGGGAAGGTCCGTCAAACATAAGCTTGTTGGGTGAAAACATTCATAACAAAGGACCTTTAGGAAGGAAATACATGATAAAAATGTTAGCTGGAACAAATCCTAATAAAAACTACCATAGTTATGGAGTAAGATTAACAGAAGACGGTTTAATGGTTGGTAATAGCCCGGTAAACATTGATGAACATGATAATATTATTGTTGGTGATCAAAGGTATAAGGGTACAAGGGGATTATTTGAATTATTATTTGAAAATAAGCCTTTAGAATTGTTAGTTAAAGAAAAAGACATGGAAGCATATAAAAAAATTTTGGAACAAACTAATGCATACAGGAGAAAGTATTCAGCTGACCAACCTGTTTTTAGATCAAAGTCTTTAAAATATAGAGAATTTGTATCCAAGTTAATACCAACAACGAGAAGACAACCAATGCCAATAATACCAAGAAAACCTGTAAAACGAAGGTTTGTGTCATCCACTTTGGATATAAGTGCTCCAGAACCAAGAAAAAGAAACAAATCTGTTACAGGTACAGGTTTAATGAAGAAACTATATAACACAAATGTGATTTATTACAATAATATCAATAAATTGGTGGATAGAATGAAACTAATACATGAAGCTAAAGAAGCGGGTCATACTGGATTGGAAAACGAATGGGTGGCTTTAGTGGATGAACTCCGAAACCGTGGGGTAATCTTATAAAAATGCGTTACTCCTTAGAGTACTATTCAGTTGCACCATGAGTGTTGACAAGTTCGGACGTTACTCCTCGGATGGGTTATATTATGCGAATAATTTAAAAAGAAGTGCTGGTTTACCACAAACACCTGATGGAGATTATGATATGAGTAATAAAAGGTTAAAAAACATAAAAGATCCTTCGGATGAAAACGATGCGATAAACTTAAAAATATTAAAGGAAAAGATATCGCCAACATTAAAACTACAAAATAACACATATGACGCGGAAAATCATAGAATTATCAACGTTGGTAAACCAAATGAAAATGGTGATGTGATAAACAAAGGTTATTTGTCATCTGAATTAAAAAATACGTTAAAATTCAATGGGAAAACGTATAGTGCCAACAATAAACGTATATCCAACGTAGATGACCCTAAAGATGCAAAAGACAGCGTAAATAGACGCTATTTACATTCCTTGATACCTGAAAAGACAAAAGATGGATTTTCTTTTTATAAATTTGTTATTAATGATATAGGCTATCCAAAAACTGAAAACGATGCTGTAAATCTAAAATATATTAAAGATCATTGCATCATACGTGATGTAGGGGTTATAGATTGTTTTAATAATTGTTTAGCAAATGTTAAAGATGGTTCGGCGCCATCAGATGGTGCAACAGTGGGTCAAATGATGGAAACCTTAAAACAAGAAACAACCTCTTTTGTAAAACAAGATCAAGTAGTATCGAAGCAAGGGGATGAATTTGTTCAAGGTAATGAAAAATTTAATTTATTAACATACAAAAATGATGCTTGGGATTGCATGGATAAAAAGTTATCAAATATGGGATGGGGTTATGAAAAACAAGATGCAGCTGCTTTATCACAAACCGTACATCTAGATCCAGATCGATATTTTAGATGGTTTACATGTAATAATAGAGTGATAAGAGACTTGGCACAAGGAAGAGAAGCAAATGATGCTGCAACTGTAGGACAAACCATCACAACATCATTAAAGGATAGTAAAGTGTATGATTGTAATAATAAACGTATAACAAACCTTAAAGACCCTGAACATGTAGATAATGCTGTCACTGTTAATTTTCTTGTAAAAGTTTTAGGTAATGCGATATTTGATTTACACAATCATTTTACACCAGATATTCTTAAAGGAAAATCAGGTCATAATACTTATGCTGAATCCATGAGAGGTGAGTATATTAAACGAGAAATATATAATAAATACTTTACTAACCCTAAAACGAAACAGTTTAGATCATCAGATTGGGGTGATATTGATATTTAAGTAAATAACTCAATAAATGACTTCATTTATGTGCAACCTGTCATAGAGTTAACACATGAGTTGCACATTGCCATTATAAAAGGACAATAATGACGTTCAAGTACATCAGTCCATATCGAGACACTGCAAGAAAAGGAGGTGGGATCACGTCCACAGCGGTTTCTCTGTTAAGTAAAGCTTTAAAACAAATTCCAGTAGGATCCATAGTAAATAGAGCAATAGACGCATTACCATACGAATTTCATATACCAGGAGGTTATCAGTATTGCGGACCAGGAACTAAATTGAAAAAACGACTGGAAAGAGGCGATCCTGGCATAAACAAGTTAGATCAGGCTTGTAAAGAACACGATATCGCATATTCCACGTTTGCCGATTCAAAAAATAGATCAATAGCTGACAAAAAGCTTGCGGACATAGCTTGGCAACGAGTAAAATCAAGTGACGCTAGCATAGCAGAAAAAGCAGCAGCTTTAGCAGTAACAGCAGGTATGAAGGCTAAAACAGCAGTAGGAGGTGGAAGAAGGAGGAGAAGGAGAGTAAAAAGGAGGTCAACCACAAGAAAACATGGAGGAAATATAAAAAGAAGACGACGATCTACAAGAAAAGGCAGGAAGAAGCCCACCGTGTGGTCAATGGTAAAAAACGGGGCAGGTCTTTACCTAAGACCTTATCGTGCATATTAAATGAAAGAAATCAATTGGTCATACCACATAAAGCGTTAACCAATATTGAATTATTTAAATATATTTCCTGTTTAAAAATACCATTTTTCCGCGGTGTGTTTATGAAAGACAGTTTACCAAAGAAAATGTGGCAAAATGAGACTGGAATTGTAAATTTGGATAATACTGAAGGGCCTGGCACCCATTGGGTTTGTTATAAGAAACTAAATAACAATGTATATTATTTTGATAGTTTCGGTAATTTGCCACCACCAAAAGAACTTCAAAATTACTTTAAATCTGCTAAAAACATATATTATAACTATAAAAGAGAACAACCTGATAATACTTCAATATGCGGCCATTTATGTTTGGAATTTCTAGCTAAAAGTATCAGTCACTATTGAGATGTCTTCCTATACGGTATCATTAACAGGAAAATCATCCACTTTACGAAGTATCCTTTTTCCAGCGTTACGCTTGCAAAAAGGAAGGTTTTGGGAGGCGGCACTATTGGATTTTACAACGTACAACTCTATTCCCAATGTTACGGAAGGTAAAAATAACATATTGCATTATTATAAGGGAAAGGATGCCAGTGGAAAATTTACAGACTTACAAGAGTGCAGGTTACCCACAGGTTCTTATGAAATTGATCATATAAATGAATTTTTGCAAACTAAAATGGGAAAAGACAATATAACATTAAAAGGTAATAATAATACGATGAAAGCTGAAATTACTTCCAAATATTATATAGATTTCACTCAACCAAACTCAATTGGTGATTTATTAGGATTTTCCAACGATGGGCCTGTATTAGAACCAGATGTAACACATTCCGGTAAGAAAACAGTAACAATATTAAAAGTCAATAGTATAGACATAACTTGTAACATTATACAAGGTGCTTACAGGGATGGGGCTAACACCCACATCATACATACTTTTTACCCAAGTGTACCACCTGGATTTAAAATTGTTGAAAAGCCACAAAACCTGGTATATCTACCGTTGAACACCACTTTCATTTCAGACATCGTGTTGAGCGTATTGGATCAAGACGGTAACTTGGTAGACTTCAGAGAAGAGCCTATTACGATTAGATTACATTTAAAATCGACACTTTAATACAAAACCATGGGTTTAACATTTAAAAGCGAACAACCTACGGGAAACCGCATTAGTAGCTCTTCAGCTGTGGAGGAGTTAACACGCGAGAACATTCGTTTCTTAGAGAGAATTGGATTAAAATTAACCGAGTATGGATATACTGGATATAGCGCAGGGTCCAACATTCGACGAAACCCTATGGGAAAAAGAATATCACACCCACAACCCTTACACTTCATCGAAATTAAACAATAACGATGAAATTCGTATTCCCATACAAAATCAAGACATTTACACACTACCATGTGAAAGTTACTTGTATATTGAAGGACAAGTTACTAAAAAGGACGGTACTACTGTTGGTACAACAGTTCCATTTATAAATAATCCTATGGCTTTCCTATTTGATGAAATTAGATATGAAATATCAGGTGTAACAGTTGATTCCACTAAAAAAGTAGGTATTACGACAACTTTAAAAGGATTAACATCTATAACACCCAATGAAACCAATTTACTTAAACCTGCCGGATGGGTATTACCTACGATTGACACGATCACTCCAAATCCAAATGGATATTTTGATTTTCATATTCCATTACGTTTGCTGCTTGGTTTTGCTGAAGATTATAGGAAAATAATATTAAACGTTAAACAAGAATTAGTTTTGTTGAGATCTTCTAACGATAAAGACATTATTAAAGCTGCAGATGCTACTACAGATGCGACTTTAGAATGGAAATTAAAATTAGACAAAATTGTATGGAGAGTTCCACATGTTAAATTGGCTGACGAGCATAGAATGCTACTTTTAAGAAAATTAAAAGCCGATCGTGATATTGTTATTCCATTTAGAAGTTGGGAATTTCATGAGCATCCCAGTTTACCTACTACGGATCGACACACTTGGACTGTTAAAACATCGAATTATGTAGAACGAGCCAGGTATATTATATTTGGTTTACAAACAGGTAGAAGAGACGCCATTACTAAACATGCAGGACAATTTGATCATTGTGACTTGAAAAATATTAAAGTTTATTTAAATTCACAATTCTTTCCATACGACAATTTAAATGTGTCATTCACTAAGAAGAAATACAGTATATTGTACGATATGTACGCGAGATTCCAAAGTTCATATTACGGTAAAACAAATACACCTTTATTACCACCTGACAAATATTTCGATGCCTACCCAATAGTTGTAATCGATTGTTCTAAACAAAATGAATCAGTAAAGTCTTCAAGTGTGGATATAAAAATAGAAATGGAATTCAACGATGCTATACCGGCTAATACAACTGCATACTGTTTAATTCTACATGATAAAATCGTAACATACACACCTTTAACTGGAATTGTTAAAAATGTATTGTAAAAACCGGTTTTGTTTCATTCCGCGAGTATAAAAGCAGAGCGTACAGACCGCTCCTCATCAGTTTGTTGCCTACTGTTGTATGGGTAGCATCGTATTCAATATGGCTTCTCCTAGTGGTACACCTGAAAATGTGGTAGATATTGAGAAGGAGATATCTGAGTTTTTAGATCCTCAAGGTCACCAGGAAGGAGGTGAACAAAACGTTTGCGGACAACTTCACGCCAGTAATAATGTTGAAGAAAAAGGTAAAAGAAGAAAGACTATACAAAAGAGAAAAAGGGATATTGAAGATAATATTTCTCCAAACATATTGAGTGAGGTATTTTTGCGAATATTTTACCCAATCTCTTCCAGTTTGGATAAAAGTGTTTTAATCGGTGTTATGAAATCTACAGATTATTCCCCTACTGTAATTTTAACTCATGGACCCAAAATGATTTTGTTTACGGACAGTGCTTGGGAATCGTTTATGAAACATTTGCATCTACTAGAATGCTATTTAAGTAGTAACATGTTTGGAAGAAAGACAAGAGTAGGACTTTTGGATTCAAATGTGGAAATTGATATCATTAAACAACGTGGTGATCATCAGCTACGGTTTAGAGACACAACAAGACATGATAACAAAATTCAACTTAATCGAGAGGAGTTTTTCATTTTAACTTGTGCTACTGAACCTATAACAAGATACTTGAGACAACTGGTGTTTTCAAGTTCGATTATTAAAGATTATCTGGAAGACACTTTGGACAAACAACCGGACGCACCTATATTATACGGACCTGTGGATACTTCTATATTTAATAGAGTTCCTCATGAAGTACAGATGTGGAGACAATTGGAAAAGTACGCTCAACTACATAAGAAATCAGTAAAACAAGAAGAAGAGGAAGATGGAGGAGAAGAATCAAGTGTTAGTGATGAAAATGAAAACAAGGAAAATATAAAGATGGAAACTTAAATGACAATGGTTAGTTTTTAAAACAATAATCAACATTTTGTGGGGTTAGGCCTATTGGGGACGGTGCCCACGTTAAATATACACCAACGCGCCAACAACTGTACGGCCTGGTATAAAAGTAGTACCTACCGTGGTGTGGAAATCAGTTGACCTCCTGACTTCGTAATGAGCAGACGTGTGACCTTCAAAATGGACAAGGGAGAAGAAGAACAACAAGTAAAGTCCAAGCCTGGTATTATTGAGTTTCAAGCGTTTCGTGGTAATGATGATAGATTCATTATAAAAGAACTTGTGTTTTTGGACATGAATACAAGTGTTCCTTATTCGTTTTTATTTAAACCACCATGTTCTTATTCGTCTTTAACTAGTAAAGCGGCTACTACCAACAGATGGATTTCAAAACACTTCCATCATATCGATTGGTATGATGGTTTTACAAGTTACACGGACTTGTATCACATTATGCATCACTTTTCAGACAAGTTTACCAATATTTACACAAAGGGGCTGGAAAAGAAAAGATGGATTGAAGGATTTACTCATGTTCCGGTTAATGATGTGGAATTGGATAAGAATTATCAATACATGCTGGAAACCATATGTATTTGTACAAAAAGCCCAGAACATGATAAAGATAGACATTGCGCTTTGAAAAATGCCTATAAACTCGCCTCTTACCTTCAAAATGGGGAAGTGGGGAGTGGTGGGGGTAACGGAGAGTATATAAGTGGGGAGCAGACAGGGACCTGGCATGAGTATTACTCGAGATTCCGAGACGACAACATCTCCGAGCAAGAAGACGATCTGTAACCTGACCATGGCATCTCACCAGTTCCTTCAGACTTTGGTCGAGCAGTTCAATGCTCACTCCAAGTCAACAATATTACCTGTAAAGAAGTGCTCAGAACTAAAAGACGAGAAGCACTACATAATCCATGCTATGAAGAAGATGGAAACTACAGTTGGGGAGGCCATCTGCTGCAGTCTCAGCGAGGCGCCATTTACTCCGGGGGATGAACCAAAGTTCCAGGTGTACCTGCCCAAGAGATTCGTCCATCTTCTACAAAACGAGGATCTTCGCTCTATTCAACCCGGGTGTCTATACCTGGTGTCGCACGGCTGCACGGGTAGCAATTCTACAGAGTTGACCATCCACATCGCTGACAAGCAGCAGTGTTAGATTTAAGTTTTAATGTTATACATATGTTGTTGTAATGTTTTATAAATAAACGAATCATAAAAGACAAAAAAATAAAAAAACAAAAAAAAAATGCAACATATCAATATGTGACAGACTTCACGTATTGATATGTTGCATTTTTTTTTTTAAACTTCGCGGGTGACCTTGACCTTTGACCTTTGCATTTCACAATTACCCCCACTACCGTAATTACCCCCACTACCGCACTAGGATTCAAACCTGCTTGGATGCAAAGAACGGTCAGTCTGTTGCCAACTAGCAAACGATGAGCACCTTGTACGAGCTTTGCTTACAACGAGTTATAACTGACGCATCTTTATTCCAGACGGCTTTACGAGATGATATCCCTATAACAGTAAAGCAGGATATCGAGGAGTACAAGAAAGATAATAGAGGGTATTCGGGATACTCCTGGTATAGGTTTCAAGACGGGGAAAAGTTTTGTAGGCCTTGTGGCAATGCTGCCGTCAGAGACCTTCGACGGTTCGTACAGGAAGGTGGTAGAAAACAGTTTGGATTTCTAGCACCAATGTTTAGATTTGAAAACTACAAGGACACCTGTGCTATTTGTTCCATCCCTTTGTATCAATGGAAAAAGTTTAGAAGTGTTTAATTGCATCTTCCATACCCCCACCACCATCACCCCCACCACTTTTCCATGTACCTCCAAACGCTGTGCCTCGGCTTCATTTCTACTCCAGCAGCCAACCTAGCAACATCAGGATGTCTCTCAACGTCAGTTGCGCAAGTTACGAAGAGGTGAGCATCAAGACTCAGCAGGAGCTAAACGACTTATACAAGGAGTTGCAGCTGATGGTGGCACGAGGCTACCGTATAAATGTGCAAGTTTACGCTTGCAATATACGGAACACCCGGCAGTCAAAGGAAGAGCCTGGACACTCCTCAACGGCTTCCTCACCAGCATCCATGAAGACCGAGCCAGACAACTTGGACTACTTCAGCTGACTAGCAGTTGTATTTCTTATCCTAACCATTGTAGAATATGTATATTTTTTCATTATATTAAAGAAGTAAAAGAGCAAAAACACCTATCTTGTTACTGACATATAAGCTCAGTAACAAGATAGGTTTTTTTAAAACACAATTTGGATGACCTTGAAACTTCCCCCTCCACTGCTTTGTTACCCCCACCACTTGACTATTGGTGTACATGGCACATCGCAATTGGAAACCTCATTCCATCTTCTACAGCCACATCGACAACATCAACAATGGCAAACCTACCAACAGATGAAAGATGTCCTCACGCATGTTGTGACTTCGTCCACGAGTTAGAGAAGAGGATGCAGGAGAGGGCGATAAGAAGAAAGCAGATCCACTCAGAAAATATCATGATAGTCAACGGCTATCTTTTATTGTTCGGCCTTATTATGGTTGTACTTTTCATACTGTATGGCATAGTCACATGTGTCGGCAAGGTTGCAGAAGAAAACGCTCGCCACCATCAATTGGAAAGTTTTAATGTTACTTTGTAGGTTTTCCTTTTTTTTTTAAAACTCCGTTTGGATGACCTTGAAACTTCCCCCACTACTCCACCACGCCCCCCACCATGTTCCTGCATGAGCCTCACATCAAGCATCATTCCTTGTTCAGCAGGCAACCATGGATGACAACAACACCATCACCCAGGCAGACTCCACTACCGATGTTGGAACAAGTACGGGTTGGACACTGTCGATCGACAGTGTGCACTATCTAGAGACAATTTTCCAAAGGATGAAGGAGATACTCCGGGACAACCCTGGAATCATAATTCAAATGAATTTGGACTATGATTGGTCGAGAGTTACACTGCAGCAGGATGGAGACAACACTCAACAGTCACCAGAGTATACCCCAATGTCACCTATTTACCCCTATGAAGGATCTGATGTGGAGGTCAACGACGAGGCTGGTGGGGAGTGACCTTCTTTCTTTTTTTAAAACCCAATTTGGATGACCTTGACCTTTCCCCTCTACTCCTTCATTTTTTTAAAACTCAATTTCAATGACCTTGAAATTTCCCCCTCTACTTTTCAATACTGTTACTACAGTCTGCGGCTCACCTCATTCCTTCCTTAGCTACCATGGCGAACGAGGCTACTTCTCAAGTTGAAGTTGACTCCACTACGGACGAAGCATTTCCCTTGTGGTGGACCGTTCATTTGCAAGATGTGACAGAACTAGAAATGTTACGCCAAAAATTGCAATATGTTTTTAACGAGAACCGTGACGTTGAATGTAGGATGGAATTGGATTTTGATGCGACCAGGATCAACTCAGAACCTTTAACTTCCAGCCAGCCTCATCCACACTTTACACATCTGTACACTCCTATAGCGCCGAAAGAAATAACCATTGCCGAAGCTGACTCATCCACACGTTTTATTCACCCAACATTTTGGGTGTTGATTATAGACAATGTGTACAAAGTGGAGGTGGTATGTAATAGGTTGAAGGAGTTGATGGTGGAAGATCCTGGCCTTCGCTTTAAAATAGAAATACACTTTATCTATGGAGCACCAGCAAGGGACTCAGACGACTCTGGTTCTTCATCTGAAACTACTACAGACGACGAGGACGACTAGCCATCTTTTTTAAAACTCCATTTGAATGACCTTGACCTTTCCCCCCTTTACTCACCTTAGTTTATATAAGCTGCGCTCTCACTGACTACGGCATCATTTCATCGTGCGCCTTCGCCGCAGCAACATGGAGAGTCAACTTAACTACTGTTGCAAACAGAAGTGTTTTTCATGGTCCAATGACATTGATGTGGTGGATGGACTGGCTTGTAGAAAGTGTGAAGCTTTTGGACAATGCATGTGTCGGTGCAAATCTTGGGAGAAGCCAAAGCCTGAGTTGAAGACATTCCATGTGTACCAGATGAGAGGGCATAAGTACACTTGTTGCCCTGAACGTTGCATTGAATTTAATCTAAGACAGCTAACTGGCTGCAAAATGTGCAACAATCATTTTGCAGGTTTTTGCAAACATTATTTAGGGGCGTGTCAGTACAGATCAACTTGGCATACCGAAGCACTCACTATCAATGAAATCGCTATAGACTCACAAGAGTAGTCTTTCTACTATTTGACTTTTTTAAAACTCCGTTTGGATGACCTTGACCTTTCCCCCTCCACTCACCTTAGTTTATATAACCTCCATTCCCACTGACCACGGCATCACTTTATCTTGCTCCCTCGCCGAAGCAACATCAAGTATGGAAACTAAGCGTGTCTCATGTTGCGAGCATAAGTGTTTGGAGGAGCCAGGCGTCATCCATTGTGCAAAAAAGCTTTGGGAGGAAGAGACAGGGTCAACCTATTGCTGCAAGGACAAGTGTTTCCTACTACCAAGATGGCAAGTGGACGGGTTGGCCTGCCAGCAATGTGAATGCTTCGGATGTTGCAGGTGTAGATGCAAGAACCAGCAGCTGCCACCACCGGTACTACAGACTTTCAAAATTTACAAGTCCCAGTACTTTTACACTTGTTGTCCGCAGCGGTGTATTAAATTTCATTTTTCTAATCTTACCAATTGTCGGAAGTGCTACGGACAACCTAATGGGTGGTGCACCTGTTTTCTGGACTCCTGCCGCTACAGATCGGATTGGTTTACAGATCCGTTAGAAATTGATGAAGTCGCCCAGGAAGCACAAGAGTAGTCTTTCTACTCTTTAGCTTTTTTAAAACTCCATTTGGATGACCTTGAGATTTCCCCCTCTACTTCCCCATATATCTAGGGTACACAGAGCCTGACATTCAGTCACTCGGTGGCTGTCGTGGGGTGCGCATCGGTGTCGGCGCTCTGTAGTTGTTACGTGTTCAAGGTCACAGTAATATGAAATTGCGGATGTTGTGCTTGTTCAATGGCCTCTGAGGACTAGTGGATGACGGTTTAAGCAAGGTCATGTCGCAAACTTGAGTTTGACTTGGCACTTTTGCCGTTTCTCATCGCAAATTCGCTCCAAGTCGTCAATGGTCACGTGGACTCTGACTGAAACTCGGAGCGTAGTGCGAGAAACGGCAAAAGTGCCAAAAAATTTTGAGTTTCGGCGTGACCTTGACCTTAACAGTGTCAGTGACGTCATTTTGATGATATAATGGATGATGACGTCATCAGCATGTCATTTCTGTGACGTCATGGGTGTGACGTCACGGAAATGACGTCATCGATGATGACGTCATCAATTACGTCATCGATGACGTCATTTTGATGACGTCATGGGTATGACGTCATCGATTGCGTCATCATCGATGACGTCATCGATTACGTCATCGATGACGTCATCGGGGTCATTGACCTTGGCGATGACGTCATCACATTCCTCAGAGGTCATTGAACTGAGCCAGCAACCGCAAAAACACACTACTTAAATCCATTACATCGATTGTAAGTTAAGATTATTGAATGACAAAGTTCAATCCAGCCATGATTGGCTGTTAGAGTTTACGAGCCATTACCGCGTGTCTGCCGAGACCTGGGCCCATGATTAAACAACATAACCTAGCGGCAAGTGCGCACTTGCCTGGCGATATCATCTACCGGTACCGCCGCGCCGTGGGATAGGTTACTTAGTCTTGAGGAGTAGAACGATAAAGCTTGTGCCTTAATAAATGAAGGTAATTTCAGAAATATAAGTTGAATATTATACATAATTGAATACGTATTCTTTTTTAAATATAGAATACACATAAAAGAATGGGAAGTAGTTCAAGGGTGTTTATTTTTAAGTTGAATAGTTCTCTGTGTAAAGATTATATAACTAACACAATCTCAATTTATATAATAAATGTTTCATCAAATAAAATAATTTGATTATCTTAGGAAATAACTTTTACGCTTACTGTTTTGAAACTCTAGTTAAAGTTCCATGTGAAATACTGAGTAAGTAAGATATATAGGAATAATTTTTTATTAATGCAGATGCAAGTCGGCGAAAACCATAACAAGTAAAGTTACTACATAAAATAAACTTTTCCTTAAGATAAATTTTTATTTTCCAACAGCAGACTCGCTGCTAGGCTGGCTCGACAGCATAATTGGTCTGTCACTCCTAGAATGAGACGCCAACCCCGCTGTCGCACCTTAAAGGTCTTCCAAGATGGAGTCTATGCTTTAGTGACTGCGATATAATGTAAAAGCTTTTATAATTACTAATAAGATGTATCAAAACGAAATAGAACTAATCGAATTAATGTAGATTACTCCGGACTTGAGTTCGCAAATGCAAATAGATGAAGGAAGACCTTGGTTCAGGTTTATGTTTTTTTTCTTTTTTTCGTTTAAGATTTTTTTCTTTTATTAATATATACCTCGTGGTTTGATATAAATGGGTAAATAGAAGAGAAACTGAGATTATTACATTTTACGACACTTAATTATCATATCATCTTCTCGATAACATTTGGACGGAAGGAAAATGATACTTCGAAAAAGTATAGAGTCCTTTGATTGGATATGATTGCAGATTCCTTGCCAGGTCATTAACTTACCAGCATAATTGCTTATAGTTTTACATTATCAGTAATGGTAAATTTCCCAATTTATTTATTTATTACGTTAGTATAATGTTTTAGTATTCACGTCAAAAAATATTTATGGCAATTCGCTTGTTTTGAGCTAAGGTTGGTGATTGTATATTAACGTTTCCTCAATACTTTGAATGGTATTGACACATCAAACTCAACCTTTTCATCAGTAAAAGACAATGTGTTTCTGATATGGCGTGAACCAAAGGAAATACACTTAAAAAGTGAATATTTTATTATTATAAATGAGCACAAAAATACATAACCAAAACAGAGTAAGTAAACATTCAATTAACAAAAATATAATAATTTACCATATGGTTGAAAGGCCATATGACATCTCCCCGCTGAGACTGGCTACAACCCTAAAAACTTTAAGTTCTCTTTCGGAGCTGGTCAGCGTGTTTTTTAAACACTTGCCCCCCGGCTTCAATTTGCCAAATGTTCGTTCCTAGTCTTTTAACGACTTTGCCAGCGTTCCAGCGAACCTTGCCGTTCCTCACTTCAGACCAATAAATAAGTTGCCCCACAATAAAATCTTTAACGTGAGTGGGTCTTCCTGTTTCAGATTTTTTGGCGTGGTTTCTTGAACATTCCGTTTCTTGTTGTTTCGGCCGCATTGAATCAAATTGACACCTTAATTTCCTGCCCAAAAAAAGTTCTGCGGGAGATACTCCAGTTGTTGCATGAGGCGTCAACCTGTATTTGAACAAAAAGTTATTCAAATCGGCCTCCAAACCCTTCTGTGAAACTTCATGATGCAGCTTTTTAAGAGCATTTTTCATAGTTCCAACATACTTCTCAACTTGTCCGTTTGATGATGGGTGATTCACTGGTGTAGTCAAGTGTTTTATATCGAACTGTTTACAGAAATCGGAAAAGTCTGAAGAGGTAAAACATGTTCCATTGTCGGACACAATTGTAGTTGGTATTCCATAACGGCAAATCAATAGCTTAAGCTGTTTGATAGTTGCTGCAGAGGTCATGGAGTTCATAACTATTATTTCTGCCCAGCCCGAGAAAGCATCCACCACCAACAGAAATGTTTTGCCAAGAAATGGGCCAGCAAAATCAACATGTATGCGGTCCCAAGGTGTTTTACAGTGTGGCCAAGAGACGAGAAACTTCTTTTGCGGTTGTTTAGGTGCAAACGTGTTGCATAGAGAGCAAGATTGTGAAATAAGTTCAATAGATTTGTCGATGTCTGGCCACCACATGTACTCACGAGCTAAGGATTTCATTTTCATCATTCCCATGTGAGTGTCGTGTAGATTCTCCAAGACCTTTCTTCTTAATATGGTTGGTATGACGACTCGTATACCCCACATTATAGAGCCGTTGTGAAGTGTCAATTCGTGCTTCTTTGCTTTATATGCTTTCAACTTAGGATCAGTGTTGTTCGGCCATCCATTTACAATGTAATTCTTAACCTCCTTTAGAACAATATCATTATCAGTTTCTTTACTCACTTCCTCACATGTTATTGGGAGGGAAGATATGCTCCCTGAAAATATGAGGTTTACCACAGTATCATAGCTTTCACCAGCTTGATCGAAAGTTTGATCTTCTCCGAGTGGAATGCGACTTAAACAGTCTACTTTGGAGAATTTCGTAGTGGACACATATTCTATTTTGAATGTGAATTGTGTGAGATATAGGGCCCACCTTTGCAGCGTGCATGAGGTAACAGAAGGAATTCCTTTCGACGAGCCAAAAATAGATAGGAGAGGACGATGATCAGTTTGGAGAAGGAATTCAGTTCCCCACAAATAGATTCGAAACTTTTTCAAAGCGTAGATTATAGCCAATGCTTCTCTTTCTATTTGGGAATAATTTCTTTCTGTGGATGTCAAGGTCTTGGAACAATAAGCAATTGGCTTGTCCTTACCATCAGGATATCGGTGAAAGATTGCTCCGCCGATGCCTACAGATGACGCATCTGCTGCTACTACGATAGGCAGAGTGCTGTCAAAAGGTACTAATACTGGGGCAGATACTAAAGCTTGTTTGATTTTGGTCACAGCTTCAGAGCACTTATCTGTCCAATTCCATGCAACGTCTTTCTTGCGCAGAGCATTAAGGGGAGCACAGATGTCAGAAAACCCGCAAATAAACCTTGAATAAAAATTTGCCATGCCAATGAAGGTTTCCAATTGTTTGACATCCTTGGGTTCCGGTATATTGAGGACAGATTGAATTTTATCAACATTAGTTGATATGCCTTCTTTGGATACACTCAGGCCCAAATAGTTCACTTTATCTTGCATGAACTTACACTTAGATCGATTCAAACAAAATCCATTAGCCTTGATTCGTTTTAATACCTCTCTCAAGGTCTTGAGATGTTCTTCATTATTCTTTCCAGTCACAATTACATCATCTAGTAGAAAAGCGACACCTTGCAGACCTTCCAACATGGCATGCATTCTCCTTTGAAAAATAGCAGTCGCTGGAGCAATACCAAAAGGAAGTCGATTGTACCGCATCAGCCCGAACGGTGTGTTGATTACTAGAAGTTTCTTTGATTCCTCTTCCATGGGAATAGTCAAGTAGGCATCAGTAAGATCTAGGGTAGTGAATTTGTCACCACCTCCTATTTTTGTGAATAGCTCGTCATGAGTGGGTAAAGGAAAAGTTTGTATCTCCAATGATTGGTTTAAACCTGTAGAAAAATTTGCGCAAATTCTTATTTTTCCATTAGGTTTTCTAACTAAAACACACGGAGCGGCCCATTCAGAATGATCGATTTCTTCGAGCACACCATTGTTAATCAGACGGTCTAGTTCTTCCCTAACTTTATCTCTAAGAGCTAACGGAATAGGTCTAGCCTTCTTAAAAACTGGGACGGCATCCTTCTTTAAGTAGAGCTGAGCGGGTAGTTTTGAACACTTATCGTCCCCCGGTGTGAAAACATCTGAGTACTCATTACATATCTCAATCAATTCTTTTTCAGGGCTTTGAACCAGTAAAGCAGACTGAGTTTGATTTGAGGACAAATCATACAAACTTACAAGTGACTGGTTTTGTAAGTTAAGTTGAAATATCCAGTCCATTCCTAATATGTTGTGCCGAACTCCAGATGCAACGTAGAGATTAAGTATACGCCTGATTCCTCCAAGTGTTACTTGTACACTGACTTTGCCTAATAACTTTACTGTCTGTCCTGTAAATGATGTAAAACATTTTGAGCTTGTATGAAGGGTGGGTTTACCTATACATGCCCAGGTTTCTTCAGAGACTATAGTCACACAACTGCCAGTATCGAATTGCATTGATACCGGGCGCTCATTGATCATTAGTTTAAGGAATAAGCTTTGAAAATTCTTAGAGGAGTTATTGACCGACATGACATCAAGAACACCGCCTACTGAGTTAAATGTGTCAACAGGTAAATTCTGATCCAATTCGGAATCATTGTGGTTTACGGATTTAACAGACTTCTTACTTTTACAAACCCTTGTGATGTGTGTTTTACTTCCACACTTGTAGCAAACGGGATTTTTTATTCTACAGTTACTTTTCAGATGCTTTCCTCCACAGATGAAACAAGGGCCTGCGGAAATTGCATTACACTCCTCTGTTGTTTTATTGACAGTGAAGTTACTTGTTGAAGCAGCCTGAACGCAGGAGAGGGTTTTTGCTAACTCTAATACCTCAGTAAATGAATCATAATCTCTTTTAAGAAGATTTTCTTTAATACTTGGATTAGTTACTCCCATAACAAAAGATGTTATTAATGCCTGTTGATAAAATTCGTTTGGGAAATTACATTTGTTGATCATTCGTCTCAGATCGTTAGCAAACTCTGTTAATGATTCAGAATTCTGCTTAAGAGAAAAAAAGTTTACTCTCTCAGCGACAGCAATTGTTTTTACTTTATAGTTGGAGGACAATTTCTCGTACAATGTCTCAAAAGAAAAGTCATTAATACAGTTTGGTTTACATAAGTTTATGAGGGTCTCTAAAACTTTTGGACTTAGACAACTGATAAAAAGCAACCTTTTTGTAACATCATCTTTAATCTGAGATAGAGTAAGACTAGTCACGAGTTTGATGTGCCAAACCTCAATATCCATTTTCTCCGGGTCGAACTGTTCACAATTGAACCTCGGGAGTGCAGGCTGCTGCTCCCGCCCTTCGTCCGGACTGTGCTGGTGTCTCTTAGGCATTTCGTTGGTTCATAAAATTTCTCGTCGCCACTGATATGGCGTGAACCAAAGGAAATACACTTAAAAAGTGAATATTTTAGTTTCCGAAACCGCTTGTACTTCAAAAGGCTATTTACGTCTTCACAGTTGGATAACCGGAAACTAAACACCACTCCCTCTTTTTGGCCAATTACTTCGGTCATGGTCACTGAATAAATTCGTTTCAAGAAGCAAATCGTATGATAATGCTGCACTAATTAGTATAATTCAAAATAAACCTGGAAGTTCAAATTTCTTTTGATGCGCATAAGACAGATCGTAACTGCTTTTTCGTACCTGAAAAATATTAAATGTTATTATTAAATGTTTTTAATTGACATTAAACTTGTACAATTAACCTTTGAAAGACCCGGATTACATTGATGACGTACTTAACATTAACAAAATAAACGGTTTAATTTTTATTTCCTAACAGTTATTATTTTCTCTCTTTAAATTTACATTTATTTATTGTAATTATTGTTTAAATGAACAACGTCTCGTCTCATACCCACGCACAGGAAATTTAGCCCATGTGCTCTATCTCCTTATTTAAAATAATGCACTGCATTGTTGTTGTTGTTGTTTTTTTTTTTTTTTTTTTTTTTTTTTTTTTTTTTTTTTTTAATAAAATTGGTAGTCTAAAATTGGATCAATATTTAAGTACAGTATTTACCATATACTAGGAAATATCAGCAAGTATTTAAAAATGGCAAGTTGGTGTTGCATTGTGAAAGGATTTAGAAATGCACCAGTTTCTGCCACCTAACACCAATTTACTACACTCTTTCAATGAGAGAACCCGAAATTGGATTATATAATAAGATAATAAGTTTTTTTAACTGAAGAGAATTTTTCATTAATACTCATGGCATAAAATTTTCACTTTTTACAGTTAAAGTCATTGTGATCATCATATGAAGAAAAACCTTACATCACCAGAACAAAAATACATAGCGTAATAAGATAATGGTTTTAAACCTAAAGAAAGAAAGGGAAGTACAAATTAAGAGAAGACTTACCAAACAACACATTCAAGCAAAAATAAACTGAATCGACAGATGAAATGCAACTTCACTAAAATAAATTTAAATCAACCAATCTAACACAATTTCAAATAAAAAAAAAAATAAAAAACACATGACTACATTGTTTTCCAAACATTTGTGTGTGTATTCAAGCCATAGTAACGTTTCAAAGTTTACAAAGGCACGGTAAAACCTGGTCTTACTCTATCAAACGTCGAACCTTAGTTGGATGTAACCATTAATTAAGGATGTTGGTTGGGAAATGGTAACTTGGTCCAGAATCGACTCGGTCGCGGGGTACTGAACCATCAAAGTAGAAACATCTAAGTAAGAATTCCAAAAGCAATATAGTCCAGTCAACCTGTGCTCAAAAATAGTCGATAGAGGAAAAAATTAGTAAAAGTTAGATTTTGCCCCCAATAGATTACTAACATCAAGACATGTCTCCAGCCAAAAGTTCCCACCCCTACCCCCTTGGGTTTTCCCCCACCCCCCCTTAAAGTTTGTATTTAAATTTGAGTGCAAAGTTTTAGTAAATCTACCATAGTTTCAAAACCATATGAGATAGCTCTTTATACAGGGTGTTCGGAAAAAACGTTTCAGGAATTCAGGAGGTTATTGCCCACATAAAAATAAGCAAAAAAGTCCCCGTAAACATATGTCCTAAAATGCTTCGTTAACCCGCTAGCCGCCATTTTGTTTTTTACACTAAATAATTTTTATTTCCGCGATGGATCATTGTATCAAGTTAATATTTGGCATGAACCTTCATCATAGCAATGCCCGTTTACAAGAAAAAAGTTATTTTTTTCCAATGCGTATTTTCAAAATGGCGGCCATTTTAAAATTTTAAACCAAAATATCTCAAAACGGGTAAATTTTATAAAAATTTTACTAGATACAAAAAAGTTGACAAATTTAATTATCTAACCAATGGTACCAAGTTTGTAAGGATCTGATAACAAATAACGGAGTTATTGAGATTTTTCAATTAAAATTACCTTAATTTGCATTAATTACAATGCAAAATCAATGTTTTTATGAAGAAAAATCTCAATAACTCCGTTATTTGTTGTCAGATCCTTACAAACTTGGTACCATTGATTAGATAATTAAATTTTTCAACTTTTTTGTGTCAAATAAAATTTTCATAAAATTTACCGGTTTTCAGATATTTTAGTTTAAAAATTTAAAATGGCCGCCATTTTGAAAATACACTTAGGAAAAAAATTACTTTTTTCTTGAAAATGGGTATTGCTATGATGAAGGTGCATGCCAAATATTAATTTAATACAATAATTCATTACGGAAATACAAATTATTTAGTGTAAAAAACAAAATGGCGGCTAGCGGGTTAACGAAGCATTTTGGGACATATGTTTACTGGAACTTTTTTGCTTATTTTGATGTGGGCAATAACCTCCTGAATTCCTGAAACGTTTTTTCCGAACACCCTGTATATAATATTTTCAGATTCCGTGGAAAATTTTCTATAATAAATGTATTTAGCTTCCATGTGATATATTTAAGAGATATATGATTTATGCAAATAAAAGTAAAAATAAATGGTTTTGAAGAAAATAAAATAACATAAAACTAAAAAAGAATGGCTTAAAAAGGCCATCAAATACATTTTAAAGTGAATGATAACGATTAAAATTTTTTGCGCTACAAAAACACTTTAAACTGATATATTATATCACCTAACATTATATCATAGTTCCCCAGAAAAAGAGGCTTTTATTCAATTAGAGCGTTTCAGTCTACAAGGCAACTTATTGCAGGCTATGTGTTAAGTGGCACTACCTACATAGAAAACTTTTACTATAACAATGATTTTTCTCTCATAGGTTACTGCCTTAGTAACCAGTCTCTAGCCAAAAGTCCCCACCCCTACCCCCCTTGCGTTTCCCCCGACCCCCTTAAAGTTTGAATCTGAATTTTAATGCAAAGTTTTAATAAATCTACCATAGTTTCAAAACTTTACGAAATAACTCTTTATATTTAATGTTTTCATATTCCGTGGAAAATTTGCTACGATACATGCATTTGGCTTCCATGTAATATCTTTGAGGAAAATTTGATTTTTGCAATCAATTGTAAAAATAAATGTTTTTAAATAAAATAAAATAAATCTAAAAAAAGGCTTTAAAAGGCCATCAAATACATTTTTAAGTGAATGAAAACGATTTAAATATTTTTGTGCTGTATGAAAACACTTTAAAATTATATATTATAGCACCTAAAATTCTATCATGGTTCCTCAGAAAAAGAGGCTTTTATGTAATTGGACCGTTTTAGTCTACAAGGCAATATTTTAGTGGCTAGGTATTAAGTGGCACTGCCTACATGGAAAACTTTTACTATAACAATGAATTTTCCCTCATACTGACTAGTCTCTAGTCAATAGTAGCTTTTTACTTTTGTTTTTATTCTTGAATAAACTGTCAAACATATATAAAACAACGATATGTTGAGGACAGTAGTAAACTCCGAACCTTTAGCGAAAAAACACCAAAGGGCAAAAAAACTTATTTTTAATCATTCAATGGATATAAAATTAACTTAAGCGACAAATGGGATGGGAAAGCAAAACAAATAGGGGCGGGGAATTTTGCATTGGGACTTGTGAGTATGTAAGTACATAGTCGATAGGAGATAGTTCGTTACTATGCAAATAATTTCACCCTTATCAATGGTTTCATAACTGGTTGATATTACGAATTGAACCGTAAAGGGGGATGTGAACACTTCGCTTGAAATTATATATCCTCCAGAATCCTTAGAGAAAATTAACTACTTAGACATGTATTATTGAAGCTTATTAAAAGAGTAAAGGTAAAAAAAAAAAATATTTTTTATCATTATCAATGATATTTTTTGTATTTTATAGCATGTTTCAGAACATTGAATGTTTTTTTGCTGTTTTTTTTTTTTTTTTTTTTATACGAACATTTATTTGAAATATAAAATTACGCTAAGGTATTCAAGATTTTAAATATTTTTGGAGGTTAACTATGTTTTAAGGGAATATTAAAAATTCCGAAAAGTATTTGTATAATAATTCATCTTATTTGGTTTAGGATACAGAATCGTTTAATTTACTGCACGTAAAGATTATAGAGGGTGAGTTTCTTAGAGGGATCCAATAGCTAACTTTTTTATTCTATATCTGACATTGTACTTCTTAAGGGGGCTCCCTTTACTTTTTTATTTTGCTTTCAGGTATGTATTGCACTTTTAAAAACATCCCGCCATTTTTTCATTAAGGCGGCCAGCTTTAAAATTTTTTATTTGACACCCTACATTTTATGGTGTTTTTGAAATTTCCATGTGATTTTAAAGAAATTTTTATTCTTGGCCATTTTTCTCTAAACCTGATGGTTAGGGAGCTAGAGGCAATTAAAATTCAATTTTAGTTCCATAAGAATAACATGGGGCAAAATTTATCCGCCCATAACTCCGAAACCATTGATTAAAATAAAAAATACTCAAGATTACAAATGTCTGAAATTGATGTTTTAAGAAATTTTGTTTCATAAAAACATCAATAAATTGAAATTTTATTTTTTGCCCACCATATTGGAAAGAAGTTAATTAAGCTTAAATGATAATTTTTATGAGTTAAATGTTCTTAAGACATCAATTTAAAACATTTCTATTCTTGAGTATTTTTTATTTTCATCAATGTTTCGGAGTTATGGGCAGATAAAGTTTGCCCATGTTATTCTTAAAAAATGATCTTTAATTGCCTCTATCTCCCTAAACGTTAGGTTTAAAGAGAAATGGCAAACAATAAAAATGTCTTAAAATCACATGGAAATCTCAAAAACACCATAAAAAGTAGGGCGTCCAGTAAGAAATTTTAAAGTTGGCCACCATGTTGCAAAAATGGCGGAAAATTTGAAAAGTGAAATACATACCTAAAAGCAAAATAAAAAAGTGAAGGGGTCCCCCATAAGAAGTATACTTTCAGATATAGAATAAAAAGTCACCCTATACTAAAATAAAGGGGAGAGTATAAATATGAGGATGGAGGGTTAGGGTTCTGAAATTTCGGCTGAAGACTTGCCTATTTATTAGTATCTTATAGAAAAATAATCATACTTTTATATAAATTTTTCCCAATTTATAGTGTGACATATGTTATATCGACTGCAAGGATATAAGACTTTTACACGAGCATGTTACTCTTGCATCAAAATCGTTTTGTGGACAGATTATTTCATAAAAGATGGTAACATTATATATTATTTTAAGGTTTAAAAAAAGATTAAGCAATTGGCAATGCCAAATGTGCTCTAATTGTACAATTTAAGGGTCTTAATATCAAGTTTCCAAATTTTCACGTAAAAAATTCGACTTTTCAAAAAAAAAAAACAGCTAAAAAAGCATAGTTTTCTTTTAGATAGCATATAAACGATAATAACCTTTATTGTACCTCCTGTTAAACTTTTACAAATTTTTCCCCTAAAAAGCACAGATTGACTGGACTAATAAGTTCCCGGGGCCGACCTAGTGGCCGCCCGGAACCAATAACATATCCGTTATTCAGAGAGCCGTATGTTACAGAGTTGAGTCTGCAGCGCAGTCTACACAGTGAGACTGCAGGGAAGTGGCTGCGCATGGGCTACTGAAAGGGGCTACTATTCCTTCCAGAGCTGTGGATGGAAGCAACCGACTTCCGACCGTTAGGACCCAGGTTCCAGTCGCTGAAAGAGAAGTGGCTGCGCATGGGCTACTGAAAGGGGCTACTATTCCTTCCAGAGCTGTAAATGGAAGCAACCGACTTCCGACCGTTAGGACCCAGGTTCCAGTCGTTGAAAGAGAAGTGGCTGCGTATGGGCTACTGAAAGAAGCTACTATTCCTTCCAGAGCTGTAAATGGAAGCAACCGACTTCCGACCGTTAGGACCCAGGTTACAGTCGTTGAAAGGGAAGTAGCTGCGTATGAGCTACTGAAAGGGGCACTATTCCTTCCAGAGCTGTGGATGGAAGTAGCAGGCTTCCGACAGTTAAGACCCAGGGTCCAGCCGTTGGAAGGAAAGTGGCTACTTATGGGCTACTGAGAGCCGCCTAGTTGTTTAATTTATACACAATAGATTCCATTCGAAATTGGTGCAAAAGAAATTGCATGACCCTAAATGTCATGAAGTGTGCTGTTTTGTCCTACAGTCGTCTTCAAAACATCACCAACTATAATTACACCCTTGAAGGAACTGTCCTGGTGAGAGTCTCCAAATACAATGACCGTGGAGTTATCATGTCCTCTAACCTAAGTCCCTTGGATCACATCTCCAACATAACCTCCAGAGCTAATTCTGTCCTGGGCTACATCATGAGAGTCTCAAGAGGTTTTAAATCACCTTCCACCTTTGGCTTTCCTATTTAAAACTCTAGTATGCCCTATCCTTGAGTATGCCTCTGTGGTATGGACACCTTACCAATTAAGCCATATAAACTCCATTGAAAATGTGCAAACACGACTCATAAGACTAATTGGAGTACGAATTTGGTACAGATACAGAGAAGTCCCAGTTGCAGAACTCCAGGCGCTCCGTGGTCCTCAACCACTTCAGCGGAGGCGAACCTTAAACGACCTAATCTTACTTCACAAGATCATCATTAATTGGATCGACTGCCCTGAACTGTTGGCACTCATAGACTTCAGGGTTCCAAGGCGAACAAGATCCACCAACCTGTTTGGAAAAAGTCTTCTATCAACTGCCTATGGGTACAACAGCTGTATCCCTCGCATCCTCAGACAAGGAAATAAAGTCACAACAGGTGTGGACTTTATAGCTACCTCCGTGACTGTCTTCAAGAAAAGTGTTCTATCCTCCATCTAAGACTGGCAGCACTAGTAAATTGTCAATCCGGCGAAAAAAATTCCTTTTTTTCCTTTCTAGAGAATTAGATTATGAGCTACTTATTTTTCAAAGATTCAGTCAACCCATTAGTTACTAACCGTTGTTCGTTATATTCCTCAATTCTTCATTATAAATCATTGTGTCTTATTATACCCAATACTCATTCAACTGTTCACTTAACCTTCTTTCTCATTTTTCAATTGCTAGTCAGTAAATTAGTCATTGTTGTTTATTTATTTATTTATTTCAACGGACATCTCCATTTTTACATAAATTATGACATGAAATACATAACTCAAGATGACTTAATTGCTACATCAGCTGCATTGCTATATATTTGAAATCTCTATCAGTTGCTTATAACAATAACAGGTAACAATATAATTATAATAAAGAGGAATAACAAGAGTAACAATGTCGGAATGAGAAACGATCTTGATGTAACAACTAAATAACTAATATGAAACACCCTGCGTGCATATAACAATAGTGAGTAACAATATAAATAACAGATTAATAACAATAGAATAATTTATAGCGCCATGAAATAACATGATCTTATGAAATATAAATATAATAACAAAAAAGAGAATACTGTACAAGTGAAAAAGAAAAAGTGTTGTTAAAAAGATTCAATTATCTTGTATGCTGTTTATTATTGTTATGTAGTTTTACAGCATTATATCTTGTATTTATTGTATATACTCTCGTATTAATTTATTTTTTTTAATTGTATTGTTTATTGATATGGATTTGCATGTGATGTATTAAGCACCTGCGTATACCTGTTTGGATTATTTATAAAGCTTGTTGTTCGTATTTTGGTGTATGTTAAATATTTATAATTTTCATGTGGAATCCTGCTTTTGATATTGTTTTTGTGTCTTGTAAGAGAACATTAAAAAAAAAACTTCCTTAATCTACTGTGCGATGATTATAAATGGATGTATCCGTTATAAATAAATAAACAATATACTTCCATTCGTAATATCTTATCGTTAACAAAATTAAATCCTACAAGTTAACATTTTGCTATAAGTTAATTATGTAGATATATTTTCTTGTGATTTTTAAGAATTTCGCCCTATAAAGCTTTTGATATTCCTGAAATAAAAAACAGGGTGATTCATGATGAAGTGCAGAAATTTCGGGAGCTGATTCTACACATGAAAATGAACAAAAAAGTCATATGGACATATGTCCTAAAATCCTTCGTTTGGCCGCTGGCCGCCATTTTGTTTTTTACATGTAATAATATGTATTTCCGTAGCGAATAGATGGATTTACTTCATATTTGGCATGGACCCTTATCAACAAAAAATTAGTTTTCAGAAAAAAATTATTATTTTACGATGTGTGTTTTCAAAATGGCGGCCATTTAAAGGTTTTAAACTCAAATTTCTAAAAAACTACATACTTTGTCAAAAATCTTTTAGGTGACAAAAAAGATGACAAATTTAATAATCTAAGCAATAATACCAAGTTTGTAATGATCTGACAACAAATAACGGAGTTATTGAGATTTTTCTGTGGAAAAACATACATTTTGCATTCTGATTAATGCATATTTAGGCTATTACAATAGAAAAATCGCGATTACTCCGTTATTTGTTGTCAAATCTTTACAATCTTGGTGTCATTGTGTAGATCATTTAATTTGTCAACTTTTTTGTCTTATATAAAATTTTGATGAAATATGCCTTTTAGAGAAATTTGAGTTTAAAATTAAAAAATAGCCGCCATTTTGAAAATACTCACCGGATGATAATAGTTTTTTTTTCTGAAAACTAACATTGTTGTGATAAAGATCCATGCCAAATTTGAAGTAAATCCATCCATCCGTTGCGGAAATAAAAATTATTAAGTGTAAAAACAAAATGGCGGCTAGCGGCTAAACGAAGGATTTTAGGACATATGTTTATATAACTTTTTTTGTTTATTTTCATGTGTAGAATCAGCTTCCAAAATTTCTGCACTTCGTCATGAATCACCCTGTATATTTTACCACTCTAACTAAAAAATCTAAACAAATCATAATGGATGGCGTGATTAACTAAAAAAATGTTAAACGAACTATAAGATGCTAGTATTGTGGAGGACAATTAAAGTTGCGGAGATTCAGCCCATTGCGCTGAGCCAGTTACGGCAACTGTAGTTGAGAAAGTTTTGTTTAATGGAGCGAGCCGTGAGGTACTTGCCAAGTCTAGACGTAAATCGGATAATGTTCTCTTAATGTTCTCAATGTACATTCGATTAATAAAATATTCAATATGACTAAGGTAAATGTTTTGCTATGTCCCTAGAATTTACTATTCTATTTTTCATTTTTTTTTTATCCTAATCCTTATAACGTGCAAAGTATTCGGTAACGTACCTCCTAACTCAGCTAAAGGTTAGTCAGTTAGTCATCCATAGATCTGCCATCTTTCCTTGGCTCAAATTTTATTTGGTCGGTGCTATAATAAAATAATTAAAATTTTATTTACTTAAAAACTAATTGTCTAGCAAAAATCTGAGATGAAAAGAAGTCATTCTTGTATACTTGTTTATTGTTTTATAATTATTAACTGTAAAATAATAAAAAAAATAGCAAGACACACTTATTAGCTGCTTATTTTTTATTTCATTTATTTTTTAACAATTAATGTCAAACTTGGCACTTAATATAACAGATTCGTATTTTCACTTCGCCTTTGTAGAGCTAGTCTCTCTATTAAATCAAAATAGGATAATGCCAGTAATACAGGGTGATTCGCTGGAACGTGCACACTTCTGGAGCTGATAAATAATCAAAAATAAGCATATGTGCTAAAATGATTTGTTTAGCCGCTAGCCACCATTTTTTTTTTTTTTTTTACATTTAGTAATTTTTATTTCCGTAAAGGATTGATGTATTTACTTCATATTTGGCATGGACCTTTATCATATAGATTTTTGTTAAAAATGGTGGTCATTTAAAACATTTTAAACTAAAAATTTCTCAAAAACGGCAAATTTTATTAAAATATTACAAGACACAAAAAAGATTATAGATTAAATTATCCAAAAAAATGATGCCAAGTGTGTAGCCTAAATATTTTACAACAAATAACGGAGTTATTAAAATGTTCCGCAGGAAAATATAAATTTAACATTATAATTGATGCAAAGATTATGTTCATAGAAAAATTGCAATAACTGTTGTTTGTTGTCAGATCCTTACAAATTTGGAATCATTGGCTAGACAATTTATTCTCACAACTTTTTTCTGTTTTATATTTTAATAAAATTTACCGTTTTTGAGAAATTTGAGTTAAAATATTTAAAATAAAATTTTGAAAATTTACATCGGAAAAAAATCATGTTTTTTTCTGAAAAGTAACATAGTTTTGATAATATTCCATATGTTTATGTGTTCTTTTTTGTTAAATGTCATGTGTAGAATCAGCACCGGAAGTTTATGCACATCGTCGTGAATCACCCTGTATATACAAACAGACCAAAAAATAATCATATGAACAGTTACAAATTTGGAGTTATTATTTGACTCAGATATAGCTATTTACCAAATTTTTTATTTACGAAACTACTTAACTATTGTTTTATGATGGTAACCTACGAAGACGTTTATTAGTAGGACTTTGGGCATAGTTCACTTCCCTATCTAGTGGCCAATAAGTGTGCTTTGGTTCTTATGGAGCTATTTGGCAAACTTTTAGCCTATTTGGATTGCATTGTAGCAAACAAGAGTAGGAAAATAACAATTGTGTACTTTATGAAAGGTTTTAAAGTCATCGTTCAACACAGAATTAAAACGTTAAGTAATTTTGAGTTTTCATAAAAGCATAACAATGTTAAAAGTAAGAAAAGCATGCTTAAGGCCTCTGATATAAATATTACTTTTAATGAATGAAGTAAGGCACCTAAAGTGAAGTAAAGTAACTTCAAGGCCAATTTTCAAAATATTTTTTCTGACGAATGTATACTTAGTCCACTGAAAATAAACTACAGTATAAAATAAGCCATCAAAAGGGAGAGGTAATGTATTTATAAGGACAGTTAATTACATTTAGTTTTGAGATTCCAGAGTAGAAGGAAGTATAAAAGAACATTACAGGATTTTATGATTGAGGAAATTAAGTGTGGCTACTGGAGAATATTTGAGGCAAGCAATTACTACATTATTACTTTTTCTGAATATTACATAATTATGTATGATTATTATATAATAAAACAGAAAATTATGAAAAGTGGTTGAAAATATTGTCATTCCTATCTAACAGTCTAACCGAGTAAGTGTCTTGAGGCGGTGTCTGTCATCATAACACTTTATAGTGTATTGCTACTTTAATTGAATAAAATATTTTATTAAATCATAAAAGTTATTGAATTGTTATGTTGGGTTTCAGAACTAGTAATGATATAGTGAATATGAAAATTATATGTCAATGATTCTAAAATTACTTAATCGTATTCAACTAAATAGACTATGATAATAGTAATTGCTGATTTTAAGATGAGATTGGATTGTGGAATATTTAAAAACCTATTAAACTGCATAATAATGAAGGAAATTTTTTAAGAAGATTGAAGTTCGAGGTTGTACATAATAGATTACCGAACCGTACAGGTTTTAAAATTGGTAATAGTTATTTTCATTGCAAGTGTTAAATTATCTCGTATGGTTCATGAATATTTTCTAATTTAATTATTATTGTATTGTATACTAGATGATAAACTCCCACCATCCTTAAAATGAATATTCTAAATACATTGGCTATTCTACATAACATAAAAATAAACAATGGAAAACGTATACACATGGACTAGGGTAGTAAAATTATGATACTTAACACCTTTCCAGATCTTATTTGCCAAGTGTCCCCATATAAATATAATATTAATACTATATAGTATCAAAATTTCACTTTTTTAGTTACTGTATGCTTTCACACAATATTCAAGTAAAAATATAATAGTAAAATATGATGATCGCTTTTTTAGACGGAAATAGAGTCTATGTAGTTGACGATCGGTTTCTAGATTAAACTAAACAACGAAGCCCAGGGAAAGTCAGATATCCAAGACTAGATTCTTAGCAAAGTTTAAATTTTGCAATTTTCAAAAGAAAATAAATTTGCTGCGAGTTGTATTGGCCAGATGTTTCTCGGAATAACAGATGACTTCGCTGTCAGCCGGCTGTTAACGAGTCCAACGCCGCTGGAATATCGTTTAACCGAAAACCTCTATCCTTCTACTACCTTATTAAAACTTTTTGAATTACATAGCTCCATAAATGTCTTAGATTTTGACATTTGACCACACTGGACCATCTTTTAACCTACTCGTACAACAGAGATCTAAACTGACAATCTGACATAATTCTTGTTGCTATATGTTCTGTACAAATAATTGTTGTAAATATCCGTGACGTATAAATTAGGAATACCAAGTATTTTATTTTTTGAACCATATGTTTAAAGATTAGTTCAAAGAAACCAGAAAATAATTTAAAACGTATATACTTTCACAATGTTTCTTTTTAATTTTTTTTTTTTTGTATGACAACAAATATGTCCTGTTAAATATTTCTGTTCTAATAAAACTGTTTCAAAAATATACTACAGGAATTCATGGAATGTTGTATTACTCAAACAAAACAAAAATTAAAACCTTATTATTATTATATTTTGTTACTTTAGTCATGTTCAATAATAAAAATCGCTAGATAATTAAACTTACATCAATGTCTATCATAAAGAATTTTTAATATATAATGATTGTCATTAAATAATCGTAAAAGGAAGGTGATTTTCAATCAATAATCAATTCGTTAATTATATATCTAGTTTATGTAAATAAAACACCCCCGTCATGGCAGACCTGCTTACCTAGCTAATTGTTTTTCTTGATTTTCCTCATAAATATTTTCAGGTTTGTTATAGGGGGTGTTGTACTGTACATGTGATGCCACAAAATCCACAAAGTCTTGCCCTGATTAATTTCATAACTTTGCTGTGCGGACACCATTATAGCCACACGCATATTACGTTTCTTGTTTTTAAGGTAATTTAAAATAGTTTTTCTTAATTAATTTGTAACACCTAAAATCAGACTTTACAAAAATGTAGTTAATTTGTAATCTATTACAAAAACAAATCGTTATGGCCCATCTAAATAGCCACCTCACCTCTTTCACCTAACTTGACCTCTCTGAATTTCTTTATGTAGGAATTTATGAAATATTTGGTTTATTCTTCCCCTAATTTAGGAACTCTAAAAGAGAGAATAATTAATGCAGAGACGTCCATTACTCAATAGGTATTGAAAATCGGTTGTTAATATAAAAAAAAGAACTTAAGAGTCATCTAGAAGATTTACAGGAGGTAACCCAAGGCACACACCTAGAAGTGTATTGAGTTTGTGTATAGATTTAAAAAACTTAATAAGGCAATTGTTAAAACTAGATACCCCCCGTCGCAGCAGACCTGCGTCCTCAGCGAATTTCCAAAGTACTAATATTAATTTTGACCACACAAAACTGTAGACCAAATAAAATTACATGCTCATAAATAGGGAAATAAATGTCTATTCTCCTTATGTTAAATATAGGGAGAGTATGCAGGTATGCTGCTATATGGGGAACACTAAAAGTAGGTTTTTATCATAAAAAAAATTATTTCGACAATATGAAGCCATTTACTAAGTTTCATCAATATCTATCTGTCCATTGCTAAAGAAGTTTGCCTATTCTCCATATGATTAACATGGGAAAAGAGTATGCAGGTTTGCTGCCATGATAAGCTCAAAAACCAAGATTTTTTACCATAAATGGATGAATCTCAGCCAAATGAAGCTGAATTCCAAGTTTCATCGAAAAATATCGGTTAATAAGTGAAATATTAACACATCCCAATTCTCAATAAGATTAACATTGGAGAACCAAAATACAATGTTCTGTCTTTAGACTTTTTAATACCTCGGTAACCAATGTAGTTAGAGCAAAGCTTCAAAATACTAAATTGTGTGTTTTTGAGCTAAATCCAATGGTTAAAATAAAAATTAAAAACTTTTAAAATTACATATGAAGAATGCAAAAAACCCATTTTTGGGATACAAAACCTCCCTAAACTACCCCTTCTGGTAGGTCGATATGTCTGGTTTACGAACTCATCCGAATAAACGTATAGGAGGACCCAGCCGCCTCTATCGTGCAAAATAAGCAAGATAGTGATACCCGAAAGCTATACTCTTGGAACCGATTGGAACTTTTTCTGGGGACACTAGGGGTCACCAAAACCAATGTTGCCACGATGAACTCTCTTGCAAAAGTGATTTTATCTTGTGTTGACGATATGGAAATTTAAGTGATTTTTTAATGTACTTGTTGCATAATAATAGCCATAGTTCCGTTGTTTTTTTGTCTATTTTGATAAATTAAAGATAAAAATGTTCACAAAAAGTTGGAAAACAAGACTAATGCATTTTAACCTATTTTATTATACCGAGAAGTAGTTAAAAAGCCTAAAAAAAGAAAAAGATTGTTCAAAAATATATTTCTGTTGTTTCTAATTATGTTTACGTCATACCAATGGCTCGGATATTTATGATCGGATATTTATGATTTATCGGCTACATATGACATAATTAGATAGATTAGGTAGTGTACAACAATTTTTTGTATCTTATAGTTTTTCCCTATGAAGTACCGTTTTCGAGTAAAATGTAATTTTACAAAGTTTGTCAGGTCGAGGGCAGCGCTGTTGGCGGGTCTCGTCGACGTAGACCGCCGCACAGAGCTAAGTTGTCTATCATTCTATTGTCATTTTAAGACTTTATAATGTATACGAAGTTAATATTTAATCTAAACTGCTTTCGTTGTACCTGCTTCAAGATAAATTGCAATTACCCTTTAGCAGCAAACCTGCGTACTCAAAGTGTTTTTAATTTTTTCTATAATAAATTTTCATCGCCAAATTGAGTGTTTGGGTTAGCAGGATTGTTAATTTTTTCTTCAGGGTTACAGGGTTCTTTTTATTTTCAGGGTTACAAATTTAAATGAAATTATTATATACATTAAATGGTTTGTCGATATATATTTGAAAATAGTTATGTAATATGTATTACGTAATACTTTCAGACTATACAAATTACTATTTTGTAACATTTCGTTGCTAAGCGTTGACTATCGATAACACTGAACAAAGTATATCCATGGTACAACCTTCATATAGCCTTTATTAAAAAATTCTTTAATTTAATCAGACATGAATACTTGTAGCTTTAAAATAAGGATCATGTTATTAAAATTAAATACCTGCAAATTGGTTTAGTTTTCGATTTATTTTGTTAACACAGTTCTCCATATCAATAAAATGTTTTATAATTATACTACATAAAATTGCGTTATTCTATCCATAATGTATCATCATTATTCTTAATTCTATAAGGGTTTTGTCTGTTACATTCCATTTCCTCCTGACCTACTTAACCGATATTTAAGATAGATGTGGCATTTTAATTTTACGGTATATGATCTAGTCGTGGGCGAATGACGATTATGGTCATTTCGTTTCGGGCTTCACCCCCCTTTGGCTTCACAGCCTTTGATTTAGTTCGAGAGGGCGCTTCAAAATGTTGACCAAATTTCATTATAAGATTTTAAAATGTGAACTGTAACTTAACACAGATTTCCTACGGATAAATTTTTAATATATATTATGAACAAAAATAGATTGTTTTTCACTGCATAATCAACATAAATATTGTTTGAAAAGGCATAATTAATTTGAATTGTACTGTAGCTGATCTTCTCACATACGGAAAAGGAATACATTACAAAATGCGAAATTTGCGGACGAGCCCCTCAGTTCTTTTTTAATGGTGTTAACTAAATGTACTTTTTATCATACTTTTAAACATAAAAAAACTAACTTTCACTATATTTGTCTAAGATGGTGTTTACTGAAATTTATTGATTAAACAAGGAAATACGTGTATTGACTATTTTGAACCTTCAATGCATTGGATTAATAGCTCTATTTCGTTATCGTTAGTAATTTATATTATGCCTACATAATTCATAAAACTATTTTGATTATCAAACAGTTTAGGTTTATCGGAGTTATAGATAATCTCAACCAATGAGGTATATACTAATACAAGACAAGAAAGTATCAAGGCTTTGGTCTTATTGCGAAGAAATTCTCTGAAATAATGTAAAACACTAAAGGCGGTTTCACTAAGGAGTAGAAAATTAATAGAATATTTTATTATTTGAATTTGCCTAGTTAGTAAATTAATAGCTATAAGACCTTTTCCTGACAAAGTAAGACACAATTTTGTGATAACGAGTTAATTCTCCAAGGCTGACTATCGGAGAGAAAATCGCCCTTATGGGAGCTTTTAAAACTTAGTAACTAAAAGTACACGAAAATTTGTAACTTGTTATCTCAACATTCTTTTACAACATGGATTGATAGCGTTACAATCTCGCCTCTTAGAAACTGGCGCCTCACATTTTTTTCGGTGGTACATTTAATAATAATTGCAATGTAAATGTCGTACCCTGTATTTTTTCTATGAACTAAGTTCCTGAGTTATTAGTGAAACTTTTTACTATAATCGTACACATAATTCTAACGTATTATACTATTTAACTGCCAGCTTACTTGTGATTTAGGTACTAAACATTGGAATGCCACCAAACATTTGTACTGTGCTATCTATAACAGCTGAATTTGTCAAAGTTTCGCAATTCTACCTGTAGTTTACAAAGATGATCCTGCATGGCGGGAAAATTATGTTATCTCAAACCACGTAAAATGTGAATTTTAACAAAAATATCAAATAAAGAATAAATTTAATTTTTTAAATTCTATTCGTATACTTTTTATTTAATTCAGTACTTAATTGATCTTTATCCAAATAGTCCTTGGAATTCTTAATTTACACGTGTAGAATAAATCATTAAAAAAATTATCACACAATGACATATAAAAACACACATCCCTCCAAAATATTACTAAACATGTAGTAAGTAAATATATATCACCTGTCACTCATAATATAATTTTGGATAAGTCGTAATATTGTCTTAGCAACGCGACTAAAAATTTTAAATTGGTAAGTACATAAATCTTTTTTGTAAATATATTGTAAAATTTTTTACGAAACAGTTTTAATATTGTGAAGCTTTATCATTGAAACCTAAGAAATCAATGCAATGTAAGGGTGTGTAATGGTACGACACCGTAGTTTATGTGTGCGGTCTCAGACAACTATTATGGCAAGGCAAGATCCGGGCGGAGTTATACTGCATCATTACGACATCAAGTCCTATTTTTTTTTTTTTTTTTTTTTTTTTTTTTTTTTTTTTTTTTAGTTTCCTGTCCGTATCTGTGTTTTCATATATATTCATTATTTACGTTATTGGAAAGGATTACTAGTTGAAACTTGGCATGGTGTTTTAAGAGATTTTGAGAGACAATTTCAAAATTGTATCACTTCCAGTTTCAAAATGGCAACCGCAAAAATTTTTATGTTTCAAAATAGCAAATTTTACAAAATTACGATAAGTAACTATAATTTGCCAAATTAAAGTTTTTAAATAACAATACCAAGATTAGAAACAATAGACAACAAATAACGTAGTAAATGACGAAAACAAGTGAATTTTCAACAATTAGCTTTGAAGAGTGATTCTTAATTTATCACATTTTACTAGCATATTCAAACCCAATGCCACATCAAACGGTCAATCTGTAATTGAGTCCATTTATTAAAAAAAAAAAAAAACAACTTCCTCTTTAATAGCTAGTGACTAATAGTTACTCGTTTTAAAAAGCTTAAAATCATTACAATATATGTAATATGAATATTACCTTGGTCTACCTGTCAGTACATCGCCACAGCATCAGAACTAAAAAAATTGAAAATGTTTTGATAAAGAATTTCAAAATTATACCATTTCCGGTTTTACACTGTTGTCTGTTTTCAACTTTCTTAGGATTAAGTACCTAAATTAAATTAACTGGGAAGATAAATTGGGACTACCATATTGGCCACCGTCCAAAAAATTTAGATAGCCTTTCTTCCTTTGTTCTCAAAAATATTTGATGCATGCGTTTGATGAGTACTTCCCCCTCACTCAGTCTAGGCCCAAACCAAAGTTAGATGGGAAACACAACAATAAATTGTACATACCAGACCTCTACAGGTTAAAGGATCAGGCAATAAGCATGTGCAATAATTTCAGACTTGTTAAGGACAATTATTCCCTTCTATGTTATAAAAATGCAAAAAAGGCTTTTAAAACAGTCAATGAGGCTAAAATTAAATACAATGCTGCGCTTATTGTAAACTCTAGCAACAAATGCAGGTCAGCTTGGTCAATCATATAACCAAAGTCAAACAGGCTTTAGGATAGTTTAACCTTACACCCAAATGTTCCAAATAACTTCTTTATTGAGTCTGTCAATGTCATTAGAAATAGTGAAGACAAGCCTAATGTCCATTTTCATCAATTCCTGTTTAGATTCAGATTCAGATTCTTTATTGGTCATAACATTTTCTAATTCCAGCACAGCTGGTAAAACAGGTGACAAGTCAGTGATATCCTATACTCTTATATGAGCAATGTTTGCTTGTTTGCTTGTTTGCTTGCTTGCACAATTATCTCAAAAACGGCTCCGACGATTTCCTTCAAATTTTGGAATAAACTTAGTTTTACCTTAAAAATACGATTGAGATGGGTCTCGCCCCCAGGGAAAATCTAATTTTGCTAAAAATTAAAGTTTAAAATTACAAAATTTTAACATTGGGCTTATGGGTTGCCATGTTGGCAACGAATTAACAACATATAAACAAGAAGTACATTCAGAACTTCATATCACCTGTTCCTTCTTTTCCTATACTTTCACAGATGGCTGCCACTCATTCTGATATTTAAATTTACTAATATTTCACCGAGCAACGCTCGGTCCTCCTGGTACTACTAACTAAACTAAAGAAAAGTTGATATACAGTCTTTGTCAAAAAACTTAAAAGTACACACTAAATATCACAGTTATAAAGAATCAGTTAAGAAATCGTTAACACAATAATATACTTTGTTTAGCAACACAGAATGAACTTCTTTCTTAAATGTATTAAAACTTTTAATATCCTTAATTCTATTTGGTAAATTGTTATAAAGCTTTTTTCCAAAATATTGAGGCAGTTTTTCAAAGAAACCTAATCTATCAATTGGAAACTGAAAGTCATTTCTATTCCTAGTCTCATAACAATGAAAATGTTGCTCTTCCATAAAAATATTAAAATTAGACAAATATTTAAAAATGTACATAGAGGGCAAAGATAAAATATGAAGATCTTTAAACAAGCCTTTACAAGATGTTCTAAGAGTTGAGTTTGTCATGATTCTCAAATATTTTTTCTGGATTTAAAAAATGGACAACAGACCAGAACTGCTACCCCAAAGTTCAATCCCATACTGCATTGAAGATGCAAACAACGCATGATACACAATTAATCTTGTTTTTAAGTCAGTAATATTCTGAAGGACGTATATTTGAAAACAAAGTGAATTCAATTTATTTTTTTTTTCAAAATGTCAAAATAAACTTTCCTGTTTAGTTTGTTATCAACTACAAGACCAATAAACTTAGTGGATTCTACTATTTGCAAATCATCATTATTAAAAGTTATCTGATGAAAAGGTTCCTGATTGCGAGAAGTACTAAAGTTAATAATATTGGTTTTACTACTATTTAACTTGAGTCCATTTGCCTTGAACCACACTTGCAAGTCAGTGAGTGAATTCAGAATCATTTTATGTAAATCTGTAAAGTTACTTGATTTAAGAATGGCTGTCGCATCATCTGCCTACAGAAAAAGATTGAAAACATCCCTGTTTGACAAATCGTTTATATAAATTAAAAAAAGGAGAGGGCCTAATATTGAACCCTGAGGCACACCCCTGGTCATGTTTTTCCAATCTGATTTAAAAAGAGCATCATTTTTGTTAATAACAGTTCTTTGGCATCGTCCTGACAGGTAACTTTTCACCCAAGTTATTGCAGAGAAAGAGAAATTATAAATTTCTAACTTATTGAGAAGGATGTTATGAACAACACAGTCGAAGGCCTTGGATAGATCACAGAACACACCAGCTGTGCTCTGCGATCCATCCAAGCCCTCCGACACACATTTCACCATATCAGAAATTGCTAAAACTGTACTCTTTTTCTCCCTAAAACCATATTGTTCCTTGACAAATAAATTATTATTTTCAAAATAATGCATAATCTGATTATTAGCTACCTTTTCAAAAACCTTTGAAAATGTTGGAAGCAAAGACACTGGACGGTAATTGTCCACATCCAATTTACTACCCCTTTTGAACAAAGGTTTTATTTCAGCATATTTTAATTGGTAAGGAACAATTCCACAAGCAAGTGATTGGTTTATTAATTTTCTTAATGGCTTTGAAATTGGGATAGCAATTTTTTCCAACAAAAACAATGGAACTTCGTCTCACCCTGATGATCTTTTGTTTTAAAGGACTTAATGATTTTAATAATGCAGTTCTCATCTACTGGATTGAAGTTAAAAAGAGGCAAATTTTCTGTGGACCCTTGTTTTTTTATTGCAAAATTTACAGCAACATTAATTGACGGTTGGACACCATTTTCTAAAGAAACCTCAGCAAATTTATCATTAAAAATTTCAGCTATCTTATTAGTAGTGTGTTTTGGTTACCGCTGGCTCAGGTCAGCAACCCCGGAAGCCATGCGCCGGGGCACACAGCTTCCGGTCGGACATTAAATGAGGGGGAGGGGTTAGGGTTCGCGTTTGAACCAAACCTGCGCATAAATTAAAAGTCAGTTCAAAACTGAAATTCAACAGTTGAACACAAGTAGAAGTTAGTTGAAAAAGGAGAGGGGACAATTGTTTCAAGGTCATCCGGAGGGAGTTTTAAAAAAGACTGAACCGCTAAGAGTTCAGTTCAATGTTGATCGTCGTACAGGTCAGTCGAAACCGACGAGCGACCGAAGAATAGCTTCAAGATCATTCCTCGCCGTCGAAGATACATCCGAAACTTGGACGGGGTCCTGTGGATTCGGTGGAGGCGAAGACCTCGGAGGATTCTCTCTCGGGTGGGTAGTAGATGATATTTCGTGAACTTGTACTTGTTCCTGGTTCGTATCCATTTTTTGTGTAGCGAAACTTAGAGCGGAGTTGTTGTTAGATGAAGAGCGTACAGAATAATGAAGCAGGAACTGTCGTGGGCGCGGTTATATAAAGAATGGTGGGGATGAAACAGAAAAACCTGTTGAACACAGTCGATAGGTGTAACAAGTTCGAAGTTGTAGAAACGTAACATCGAACGTAAAATATTGTGAATAACACTATCGTCAACGTTAACCCGCGGAGTTCTAGCCGAGTATAACGGGTTAAAACTCAATTTCCTCCTCACTTTTGTTAAATTTGTTTTAGTCTTTGAAACCGATGGTTTGGAATCATTTCGTAATATATGTTGTGTCCGCAAAAGTTTCAATTTCAAACATTGCGTATCCATCACAAGAAGTATGTCAGACGTGTAGAAGTGAGAACAAGATAGATGAATGAGATATAACGTCGAGCACGCGAAGGTGATTCAAACAGGACGACATGTGCTAATGTAAATGAAATTTCAGGTTAATAGCAATCATAATTGTATAATGAAGTTGGCGAAACGTATATATAATGAGTAGAAAGGATGTGAACACCGCAAATGCGAGTTAATTAATGGTCGCGGTGCGATGAACAATCTCCATTTATAACGGCTATCGCGTGGGAAGATCCGTTCCGCACGAGCACCCAAGCGGAACCCGTGTTCACTCAAGCGGAACACCCCCCCCCCCCCATAAAAAATGGAGATTAAATCCCCCCCCCATAAAAAATGGAGATTAAATCCCCCCCCCTTCCCCCACTCCTTTGGGTCAATGGCCGGTTATGACCGGTTGTCGACTCCATCTAGTTGAACTGAATTAAACATGGCAGCTCCCATGGAAAGTTCTAACCTCAAACCTTAGTTTCGCTCCGACTCCTCATTTGACTTTTATACCGCTGCGAACTGGACCGTACTGGAGTGAAAATAACCGTACTGCGCATGCGCTAATTCCTCCCACCATCGCGCTTCACTCCCCTACCACTTCCCCCACCTCTCAAAATCCGAGGAGCGATACGAGCCCGATCTTCGCGTCAGTCGTCAACGAATTTTCATAGCGAAAAGTCGTTGGCGATTCGGTAAGAGGTTTCAAATATATAGTAGGCCTATATATATTTGAACCTCTTATACTACGTTGCGTTTTTTAATGCAATGTAGTATGTGTGCGTGTGTGTGTGTATATATATTAGTTGTAAGGTGTACCTATTTTAAGAATTAATATGCGCATTGCGATGTTAGTTATAAGTTGTGTTTAGCATTAAGGTGTATTAATTTTTAAGAATAATGATGGTATTTTGGTTGTGTTGAATTATCTTGTTTTTAATAATCTGTTGTTTTGCCTTACAGCTAGATGATAGGGGGTAGATTAACTGTAAATTCAGAAGTTCAGTTGAACTTCACTTAGAAGGGGTGGGACATCCGCAAATTGCGGACTAGGTTTTTGCATTTTGTTTAGGAATATGATTGGGTGGGATTAGTTGGGTGGGTGTTAGAGTTGCGTTTCTGCATTAGGTGTTCCAGTTTCCCTTGTAATTCACGGTTACGGTAGACCCGGACCGGAACGTTACGGTAGACCCGGACGGTCCAAACAAAATTGCGTCGATGTCCCTTGCAGAACGTAACTAGTGGGTTGGGAGTGGGAACCCGTTAGGCAAACAGGGTGGTGGGAACAGTTACTACTGTTCCCATCACCTTGGTTTTTTATAAGTGTTGAATGACCTTGACCCACTTTCGGAAGGGTCAATGACCGTTCCGCATGAGCACCCAAGCGGAACCCCCCCCCCATAAAAAATGGAGATTAAATCCCCCCCTCCTTTTCCCCTTCCCCTTCCTCTTCCCCTTCCACCTTCTGGTCACGGCCGGTCGCTAACCCTTCTCATTAGCATACCGTTATAAAAGACGCACTGTCTACGGCTAACGTTTTATTCTGATTCCAGACGTTACGCTGCGAATACAGACTTGTAACCATGTCGTCTCTGCCTACAACATCTTCTACTACGGCTTCCACTACTACAACTTCCACTACTACAACTTCCACTACTACAACTTCTACTACGGTTTCAACTCCGGTGAAGAAAACTCTTCGTCTGAAAAATGTTCCTGCCTGGTGTGAGAATCAACTTCAATCCACGCCTTCAACTTCTGGAGCTCAGCCTCGCAGCATCTTTTCACCGCCTTCATCTTCAAATGATTCTATGCCGCCACCACAGAAGCCAGCTCCTCGATCTAACGAACCGTCAATCGAAACCTTAGTTCACCAACTAAGTACACCTGTTATTCCACTATCACCAATGCCTCCTACTCCACCACTTACTATTCCTAAAGATCACACCTATCCCAAAAATCAACCTCCCAAGTCTGCTCCTTCAGAGCGTTTCCAATTATTAAAAGAAGAGCGTCGTAGGGCATTTAGACGTCCCACTACTTGCCCTGAAGTGCTCGCTAGGGGAATTAAGAAAGGATCAGCTTGTGGAAGGAAATGTGTTAAGAACGAGAGTTTCTGCCGTGTACATATCGTGAAACATCTTTCCGAACCACAACTGGCAGAAATCCCCACTGTTGAAGACGATCCTGAAATAATATCCGTCAGAGGAGAGAGGCTTAAGAAAGGTTTGAAATATTTTTTTCTAAGTGTTGTTGACCACCAACACATATTGGCAAAATGTAACGGCTTAAAATATAAAATTAGAGTTTGTGATAATTTGTGTACAGAGAAAAGATTTAATGATTTAGATTCTCAAGACTTTCTCCTCAGGGATAAAAAGGATCGTATTACAAGGTGGGGGCGTAAACAGTAAATTCACATAGTTTTTTCCAAATTTTGTTTAAAAAATAATGGGGGAGAAACACAATGCGTTATAGCGTTGTGTTTCTCCCCCATTATTTTTTAACACTCTAAGTCTCGTGACCTACTTTTCTGAGGCCGTTGTACAGTTATATGACCTCTCTGACTTGCATTGTTTTGCCGGTGTAGCATATAGCGTGCAAAGAATGGTGTTTGAATGAAATATCATCAGCATTCAAAGAGAGAGACTGTTGTTTTGCAAGTTAATTAGTCTTCATTAGCACACAACAATTATCGCGTGAGAAGATCCGTTCCGCATGAGCACTCAAGCGGAACCCCCCCCCCCCCATAAAAAATGGAGATTAAATCCCCCCCCCTTCCCCCACCCCTTCCCTTACTCCTTCCCCCACTCCTTCGGGTTAATAACCGGTCATGACCGGGACTAATTATACCGTTCCAGTCACGGTTACTAGTTACACTCGCTTTCTCATTCCGACTCCAGACAGCAATGCCACCGGTCGAGACACCAGTTTTCCACGAGCACGTTGTTGACACCTACGAGGTTTCGGAACCCGAAGGTGACAACAACAGGCTTGAGATCCCATACCGGATCCAGTACGATGAAATTATTACAATTTACGCGGATCCCCGAAACCCTCGTCTGTCTCTTGATGGGGTTTTCAGGGAAATGTTGCAAATCGTAGAGGATGGTGATGTGCTAGAAATAACAAGCTTTGTGACGACAAAGGTCAACACAGCTTGTTATTTCAGCAACCTCTAGGATTTGACGATTTGTGCTGGTGGCTCGATCGTTTTTGCACAACATTGCGGCACGAGCCTCAAACAATCCCTTGCTTCCAAGCTATAGCTCATAGTTGGTAAGCGTTGCCTTATGAGGCAAAAAACGGCCCTTTTCAGGGCCACCTAAGACTTGAATTTACGCATGTAAGCTACTTAGCTTACTTGCGACTTAGAAATAAGTTCTGCTACGCGGCCAGTTTTGTCCGTGTAGTAGTAATGAAAGGAGGGTTCTGTGTTAGGAAGGGTCAATGACCGTTCCGCATGAGCACTCAAGCGGAACCCCCCCCCATAAAAAATGGAGATTAAATCCCCCCCCTTCCCCCAACTCCTTCCCCCACCCCTTCCCCCACTCCTTCGGGTCATTGGCCGGTCATGACCGGTTGTCTACCAACCGTTAACGGGTTCTCATGATACCGTTACACTTGCCACTCCGTTATATTTGCTACTCTAGAGTTTTCATTCCTATTGAAGACGCCGTAGCTGCAACAACGTAGATATGCCTTCTTTATTTGAATTATGTCTTCAAGAAATAATTTCAAATATAGTGTTGTTCGAATTTGCAATGAACAATGCAAATTTCCCACCAACATTACGTCAAATAGTGCATTCTTTTTATCAAGAAAACATTGGAGTCTTTGATTACTTTCAGTATAAATTTAGGGATGGAACAAGTATGTGTTCAGATTGCGGTTCGGCTGCAGTAGGAATTGGATTTTTGGATTTTATATTTGAAGGTGGAATTGAGGAACACAAGTCTTACTTGTCATATAAGTTTGTTATTCCAGAAGAAGAAAAATGTTATATTTGCGCAGTTCATTTGTACAAGTTTATACACGTCGATCCTGTTGAAATCTATTTGGAAAACAACGGTGAAGTTCCTCATTTCTATATGAGTTAAGCTTCATAGCAGTCCACAAAACCCAGCCAAACGGCCCTTTTCAGGGCCACCTAAGACTTAAATTTAGGGGATGTAAGCTATTTAGCTTACATGCGCAAAAAAAAAAGTCTGCTACGCGGTCAGTTATGTCCGTGTAGTAATAGAAGGAGGGTTCTGGTTCCGTGACTATCGCGTGGGAAGATCCGTTCCGCATGAGCACTCAAGCGGAAACCGTGTTTACTCAAGCGGAACCCCCCCCCCATAAAAAATGGAGATTAAATCCCCCCCCTTCCCTTTCTCCTTCCCCCACTCCTTCGGGTTAATGGCCGGTTATGACCGGTTGTTGACTCCATCTAATTAAACTGAATTAAACATGGCAGCTTCCATGGAAAATTCTAACCTCAAACCCTGGTATCTGGATCGGAATCGCTCCATGCTATTGCGCATGCGCCGAGTCTGTATTACTCCATTTAGTGCTACTGCGCCTGGAAAGACGAGTTCTCCGGATCGGAATCACTCCATGCTATTGCGCATGCGCCGAGTCTGTATTACTCCATTTAGTGCTACTGCGCTTGGAAAATTCTAACCTCAAACCTTTGTTTAACGTTATTGCGCATGCGCCGCATCCACTTCTCCGTTTTATTTTTACACCGCTATGAACTGGACTGAATTGAACTAATCCCGTCACGCTCCCCCCACGCCAGTCTCCTCATTTGCATACCGCTATATAAGTGGAGCAAGCGTTGTTCTCTCCTTCATTCTGCTTTCACGCGCCGCACTTATTGTTTTGTCTTTGCCAGTATTATTTTGTTTTAAAATGCTTCCTCACGTTAATGAAGAGTTCAATCCTTCCGAATATGCTGACGTTTACCATCAACATGTAGAAGATCCGATAGATTTCTACGATAGTAGCAGCGAGAATGAAGATGATAATAGCAGTGAGAATGAAGATGATAGTAGCAGTGAAAGTGAAGAGAATGAAAATGAAGAGAATGAAAATGATAGTAGCAGTGAGAGTGAAGATGACAATGAAATTCGCATTGAACTTGATGAACAAATGAGACCATTTTATTTCAATGAACTAGATCCTCTTGATATGGTAGACAGATTCATTGCGGAAGCACACAAATGGCTAAATTTAGGATATAATATTATAATTGGTTCAGATATTCTGTATCATGATAGTAAGTTCTTTTGTGTAACATCAAATACTAGAGAACGTATGTTGACTTGGCGGGACGATGTAGAGAGGTGTCACGAGTATAATATTAGCATTGGTGGCTACTTTGTCGCACAAGTGGGCTCGTGGGTCTAATGCGGCTAGTGTCGCCACACAAACCTTCCCTCACCCCCCACCCTATCCCCTCCCAATCCTTATTCCTTCCCCCTCCCCATTTTTAAAACACATAAAAGGCGGACTATGAACCTCCAGGTTTTTAGTCTGTACTTGCACCGTCAAGATGAGTACTAGACTTGATGGTTTTATAGCCAATGAAAGTAATATATGGAGTTTAATAACAAACTTACGCATTAAAATTGAAGAAACAATTATGGCAAACAATGGGATAGGAGTTGTTGTTATTGTTTCATTACTAAGACATATTGATTATTTGTATGATATAAAAGTAACAATCAAGAATATTAATGAACTATTTCTCTGGACAATATTTATTCGCGATAAAGTTGAAGAGCAGAAAATTATAGTAGATGTGCTAGCAATGAAATATAACCTAGATAGAGAAGAATAACTATAAAACGCTCTCCCCCCACCTTCCTTTATGTTGTTCAAAAGAGTGGGGAGTAAAAGAATATAAGACTAAGAAAGCAATACATAGTTTGTTATTCGAGGTAAAAGAAGTGGTGAACAAATATGTTGTCTAAAGATACTCCATTTGTTAATTATTTTGAAGTTAAAAATGTTTATATTAGTACAAACGAAATGGAAGAAGACAATATAGAGGAAAATTATAACGAAACTGATAATTATTCAACGATGGATGAAGAAGAAATGGAACAGTTTGAACAAGAAATCTTTGAAGAAATGATAAATGATAGTGATGAAGACATAGTTAAAGAAGCAATTGATATATACATATTAGATTCATCATTGGATTCACCCATATCACCTTTATTGTCTTCTGAATCCGAATCCGAATTGGACTAAGGTAGTCCCCCCACTTTATTGTTTTAAGTAAGTCCTATAAATTGTGAATTTTGTTATTAGTAAGTCAACATTTGTTGGAGCTACATGTATGGTTAAGAATGTCTCCTAGAGATACTTCTTTTATACAATTAATTGAAATCGTGAAACAACGAAATATTACGTTAGTTCAAGAAGAAGATGAAGTTGAAACAACCGACATAATACAAGATCCTGTAGTAGAAGCGATGGAAGTAACAGAAATTGATCAAGAACCTTCAATGATGGAAGTGGTTGAAGCGCAAAATGAATCTCAAGATGTAGAAGAGACTGTTCCATATTCTGTTTTTTGGGATTTTGCATCAAATATTTTTGTTGTAATTCAAATTGAAATTAATAATTTTGAAGAGGTGGTGGGGGAAAATTCTCCCCACCACTAATTTAAAGTTGGTGGGGGAAATGTTCATAAATGTGTTAGTTATTTGCGTAGAAGCTTATTCGTCAGGAAACTGTTGACTAAAAAATGTTCAATCCTAACGCACCATCTTCTTCAAGTAACTATCAAGTACAAACGTTTTGTGCTGTACCTTTTGAACCTTCATACTATAAAATGATAGGTATTCATGAAATTGCAATCAGTGATCAGAAAATGTTCAAAGTATTTTGTTCTCGACTTAATAGAACCTTACGTCTACCACCAAATACGTTCACTTACAGGCTACCCCTGATAGACAAAGATGATGTAAGCAAAATACCAATGATTCAAGTGAAATTTCTGGAAGATGGAATTCTTGTTAATTTAAGAGAAGTATATCATAATGAATATTCAAAAAGACTGGCTTTCAACTTTCTTAAGGAAAATATAGGACGTGAAAAATACCAGTATCCAGAACCATTTTACACATACCTTTTTGAAAACGGAGCAAGTGTAACAGTGGAAATAAGTATTAAGTTAATGTAATTCTCCCCACTACTAGCCTAAAGTTGGAGGGGGAAGTGCATAAATGTGTTGGTTTTCTGCGTAGAAGCTTATTCTTCAAGATATCGTTGACCAAAATGTTTCGTCATATTCCTTGTGATCCAACCTCTTCTTTCAGGGAGAATCAAAGATTAAAAAGACTAGAAAAGGAAAAACAAGACCGACAAGATATGAACATGGAGTTCAATCGACTACAATTTCAAATACCCGGAATTGCAATGGGAGCACCGAAATTGAAAACTCTACACTGGGCTGGAAGTTACATCAAGTATTTAAAACTACAAGTTGAAGCAAGAGATTTAAAATTGAAGAAATTGGAAATGGAAAATCGGGAAATGAAGAAATTAATATCACACATGTCTGGTAATACTACAGTTCAAAAAGGTGAGGAGGAAGGAAAAGAAATATTAGGAATCTAAATTATCAAAACAATCCTTTTAGAGAATGGGGAATAGATCACTTTGTGGTAATGGAATAACATGCCGCTTAGTGATCTATTCCCAGTTCTCGCTTGATATCCAATGACCTTGACCTATATAAAAGTGGTGGGGGGAAAATCATATAAGAAAAAGGTTTTAGATGTGACTATCAGTTTAAGTCTAACACGATGGATAGGTTGTTAGTTCTGTGTTTACAAGAAATTATCAATAATGGGATTCTTTACCATTACATCATAAGAGCAAATGAGTGTGAAATACCTAAAGCAATTCGTGAAATGCTCATTGAATTTAAGAAAGAAAATTATGGATTTGCTATTTATCTTGCTTATACTTTTAAAGACGGTACAAAAATGTGTCATGATTGTGGAAAAGCGTCTGTTTTAGATTTTGAACAATTCCAAGATGATGGAGGTAGGTTAGTTCATTTTGTAAAAGCTCAAATAATGAAATTCCAAACATGTAATAAAATTTGCAACATTTGTGCACAGTGTTTGTTTGAATTTATTAAGTATCGTGCATTCAAACCATAATACCCCTTCCACGTATAAAGGAGAGGGGGAAAATAGTGGGGGGTTATAGCTAGGTGGGGGAAACGTGTATAAATACAGGTTGTCTGAGGAGAGTTTTATTATTGTTTCGGAATTAAAAGAAACATAATGGAATTTGAAGTGCGTCATTACAAGATCAAATATGAAGAATGGACTTCAGTTGCAAATTTCGTATCGTCAAAAGAACAAGAACATAAGTTGATGCAAGTATATTGTTATATACATAATGAAGAAAGCCATCACAAAGTGATGAGCTATCTAAATATGCCTGGTGTGTCATCAAGAAGCCCGGAATTTATAAAATACTTAAAAGAGGAAGATGTGGACGTCACATTAGAAGTATGGTACAAAGTTTGAGAAACAAGTATGTATCATTATGGTGGGGGGAAGAATATATAAGTCGGTGGTGGGGGGAAGTGTGATAAAAGAAGCAGAAGTTTAGAGAAGAGTTCACTTTGTACGGCGACAGGGAAAAATGGCTGATCCTTCTGCAACACCTGTATTTTCAACTTCAGACTGTCAACAAAACTCAGAATCGAAAATGTTTTGCACTACTCCAACACCAAACTACTATGAAGATCAACAGCTGCAAGTGTCTTCCACATCAGTATTGAAAATGTCAAAGCCATATCCAAGTTGTATGTACGAACCAATAACACCATCTTCAGCAAGACTAAGAAAAAACCTAAGAATGAAAGAAAGATATAAGAGAGAAAAGATAGAATTGACAAAATTACAATTAATGGTGCCTACCATTGAAATTGGATGTAGCAGAATACAGACTTTACAGAAAACCAACGCATATTTGATAAAATTATTGGACACTATCGAAGAGTTAAAGAAGAATGGACATTCTCAAAAGTAACATCTTCACACACGTTTCCTCCCAAAGAAAAACAACAAAAAAAGTATAAAAAATTAGCAAAACCCAAAAAAATTAGATGTAGAATAGAGAGCGAGGAATAGATCACTTTGTGGTAATGGACTAACATGCCACTTAGTGCTCTATTCCTCGTTCTCGCGTTATATTGGATGACCTTGACCTATATTAGTAGGGTGGGGGGAAATTGAAAGTGGTGGGGGAAAAATGTATAAAGGACGAGCCTACTATAGTCGAATTATTCCGAAAGCGAACTTGTAACGAGTATGGACTTGACTACAAGTAAAGACAATAAGAAACAAAGGCTTCGGGAAATGGCTAAAGCAAGAGAGTCTAGAATAAAGTTTAAGTTTTACAGACTACAAAGATTGATTCCTGGTGTTATGTTAGGTGAAATACGAACAAGAACGGTGGACAAAGCGGCTGATTACATTAATGAATTACGTACAGAACTAATGATAAAACAGGCAAAAATAGAAGAATTGGAACAAATAATAAGACGACACATTGAAAACTCAAACAGTCAACCAATAAACTATGTAACAAAAGATTAAAATTAAAACAAAAAAAAAGGAAATGGATTTGGACTTTGGCTATTGATTGAACACTTCTTAGAGAATGGGGAATAGATCACTTTGTGGTAATGAAATAACATGCCGCTTAGTGATCTATTCCCAGTTCTCGCTTAATCTAAAATGACCTTGACATACTTATCAAAATATCATATAAGCCGAATCGCAAAGAGTTATTCCTCATTTACTTGAAATGGCTCCTGTGGACAACACCGATTATCCAAGGAAACCTCTTGTTGAAATATTGTATAAAATTCAACTAGAAGATTTAAATATGGAAGAAGAGGATAACATCAGTGAAACATCACAAGTAGAAAGCGTAGATGATATGGATATAGATCTAATAACATCAGAAGTTGAAAGCATCAATGATGTGGAGAATGAAGATTTAAGTGTAGTAATATCAGAATCTTCGTCATCATTTGAATATGAAGAAGTACAAACTGAAACTCCAACTGGAATAGAAAATACGAATGAACAATCGGTTTGTAGAAGACTATTTTCCTCGGATAGTGAAGAAGATGAAGATGAAGATGAAACAGTGGTGGGGGAACCGTTATAAAAGGAGGAACAAAAGAGCCCATTTCATTTCTCGGCGAAACTTGGAAGAGTAAACATGTATCGTTGCGATAAATGTTCGGAATCGTTCAACGATGATATTCTATTAGAAATACATAAAGAACTATTTCACAACAACGCAGAAGAACAAGAAGAACAAGAAGAACAAGATGAAATTTTAGCAGGACCTTCAACTACTTTACCAAATCTACAAGTATTTGCATTACCTGGTAAAGTCATAATGCATCATAAAATTCAAAATGAAGACTTAAATCTAGAAGAGTTTATTAAAGAAGCAAAACCAATTATAAGTAAAACTTTAAAAGATGAATTGAAAAGATTGAACTTTCTTAAATTTGGTTTATTACTAGAAGCTATGTTTATAAATGTACAAGAAGAATTATCACCAAGAGGATTCATAACAAAAAACCGAACCATCATAGAAAGTTCAGACATTGATTCAATAGTAGAAAATTGTATAGAAGAAATATTAACCAAACTTCAGGAACACGAAGGAAGAGGATCCGGATGGAGTCTTACAAGTATTGAAGGATTAGATATAAGAGTTCACAAACATGGATATGGACTAATGGGATCTAGTTACATTCCTTTGCCAAAAAGAATTGAAAATACAAAATCTTGTATAAATGTTCAAAATGAAAATAATGAATGTTTTCGCTATGCTATGACGTCAAAGTTTGTATTACAAAATCCATGTAGACCCAACCAAGAATATGAAGACGCAAGACACAGGTACAATTTTCAAGGAATAACGTATCCCGTTTCTACGAAAGATATATCAAAATTTGAAAAGAAAAATCCCGGCACGTCTATTAATGTTTTTGCATTAGATAGTTCAAACAAAGTGTATCCTTTACGTATTGCAAAAGAAGAGCTACCAGATCATACGGATTTACTACTACTAACGCGAGGAGATGTGTCTCACTATGTGTACATAAAGAAATTCGACTCTCTTGTTAACAAGCAACTTTCAAAAAATAGAAACAAAAAGTTGATTTGCAAGAGATGTTTTAATTTTCAACGAGAAGGAAGACAAGGAAGAGAATGGTTACAAGAGCACAAAAGATTGTGTAACAATAATTATGAAGCAAAGATTATTTTACCTTCGCAAAGCAAAGCATTCGTTTCATTTGAAAAAGTTCATCATCAATACCGTATCCCTTTAGTTGTGTATGCAGATTTTGAATCAACACTTGTTCCAGTTGAAGATGAAAATTGTGAAGCAAGAAAAAGTGTAAAGTATCAAATGCACAAACCAAACAGTTTTTGTTTAATGGTCAAATCAACATTATCAGAAGAACATTTAAACAGATATGGATTAACTTCAGAACCTTTAGTATATCGTGGTGAAAATGCGGAAAAAATATTTCTTGATCATCTATATTCAATAGCTGGAAATACACAAAGCTTATATACAAATATTGTACCAATGAAACCGATGGACGAAGAAGAAGAAATTCAACATGAAAATGCGATAAACTGTTTCTTGTGCAAAAATGATTTTACTATTGAGAATTATAAAGTTAAAGATCACGACCACCTCACAGGTTATTACAGGGGTGCCGCTTGTAATAAATGCAACTTGAGCTATCGTTTACCACTATTTATCCCTGTGGTTCTGCATAATCTCAGTGGGTACGACGCTCATTTTATAATACCTGAATTAGGAAGAGACGACGGTAAAATCGATGTGTTAGCTGAAACTTCAGAGAAGTTCATAAGTTTTTCCAAAGAAGTTGGAAATGTCAAACTAAGATTCTTGGACTCCTACCGATTTTTGCCGTCAAGTTTGTCCAAACTGTCTGAAAACCTAAGGAAACAAGATTTAATCGAAACGAAGAAGATTGTAAACAGCGACAAACTGAATCTGGTACTTCGAAAAGGTGTTTTCCCATATGATTACATAGACAGTTTAGAAAGATTTAATGAAACATCACTACCTCCAAAAGAAGAATTTAAAAGTAAACTGTACGACATGGATATATCTCAAGATGATTATGATCATGCATGCAAAGTATGGAACGAATTAGGATTTAGAACGTTGGGCGAATATTCAGATTTCTATGTTAAATTAGATGTGACTTTATTATGTGACGTGATGGAAGAATTTAGAAATACATGTTTAGCGTCATATGGATTAGACCCTCTTCATTCTTACACTTCGCCTGGACTAGCGTGGCAAGCCATGTTAAAAGAAACGAATTGTAAAATACAACTTCTTACAGATATAGATATGGTGTTGATGTTAGAATCAGGAGTTCGAGGAGGATTGACGCAAAGTGTAACACGTCATGTAAAGGCGAACAATAAGTATTTGCCCAATTATGATGCATCAAAACCAACAACATTTTTGGGTTATTTTGATGCAAATAACTTATACGGATGGGCAATGTCGAATCCCCTTCCATATGATAATTTCAAATGGATTGACCCAGAATCAATTGGAAACATAATGGATATACCGAAATATGGAGAAACTGGTTACATATTTGACGTCGATTTTGAATATCCCGAACATCTTCACGACGAACATTATGATTTACCGCTTCTTCCGAAGACTGAAATTTCTCCAACTGGAAGATGGCCGAAATTATTGATGACTTTAACCAACAAGTCTCGGTATGTTGGACACTACTGGATGATACAACAAGCCTTAGATTTGGGATTAAGAATTACAAAAATTAATCGAGTACTACAATTCTCTCAATCTTGTTGGTTAAAACCGTACATTGACAATAACACAAGAAGAAGAGCCGCCGCTACATCAAGTTTTCAAAAAGATTTCTTCAAACTAATGAACAACGCAATATTTGGCAAGACTTTGGAAAATAAAAGGAAACATAAGGATATCAAATTGGTAACTGATCCAGTAAAATTACAGAAATTAGTGCAACAACCAAACTTTGGTTCATCTGTAATTATTAATGAAAATCTAGTTGTTATTTCCATGAACAAGAAGTCAGTTGTAATGGATCGTCCTTTATATCTTGGAATGTCAATCTTGGATATTTCCAAAACACACATGTACGAGTTTCATTATAAGAAGATGGTTAACTATTATGGAAGAAAGAACATTGGTATTGCATATATGGATACGGATGCACTAATTTATTGGATTAAAACAAATGACATGTACGAAGATCTACGCACCTTTATATATAAAGATGATTTCGACTTTTCCGATTATCCCAAGGACCATCCAAATTACGACAACGACAGAAACAAGAAAGTATTGGGAAAATTTAAGGATGAAACAAATGGCGTGCCGATGATGGAAATTGTAGCATTAATGTCCAAACTATATTCATTTCAACTGTACATACGCGAAAGGAATCAACATCAAGTTACGAAAAAGGCCAAAGGAATAAAAACCTCTTTCCTAAAGAAGAACGTACAGTTTGAACATTATAAAAAATGTTTGTTTGAAAATGTTGAAACAACTGCAACGTTCAACACTATTAGAAGTTATAATCATCAACTTTTTAGTGTCAAACAAACAAAGTGGGCCTTAAGCTACAAAGATGACAAGCGCCATATTTTAGAAGATAAAATTAATACTTTACCTTTTGGCCATTACTCCCTGAACCCTATCGACCAGTAAACCTATTCTTCGTCCTCTACCTTCTTCCTTTTTTCCTTTCCGTAAAGAAGAGGGGACATGGCAAGCTCAATACCATGTTTCCTCTTTTTTACACTAATATAAAAATGACCTTGACCTATATTCAAACTATATAAAAGAGAATGAACTATTGTACGGATCAGTATTTTTACAAGCGGTGTAAAAGCAACACCTAAAGATGGAAAGTGTGAAGGACAAGATTGTAAATGAACTACATAAACCAGCAAGAAGAAGATTTCCCAGAAGAAGTACAATTATTAAGGGAATGAATGATCTTTATCAAGCTGATCTAATTGAAATGATACCGCACAGTAAATTAAACAAAGGTTTTAAATATATTTTAACAATTATAGACTGTTTTACTAAAATAGCTGACGCCTTACCATTGAAGGATAAGACTGGTAAGAGTGTTACTAAAGCTATGGAAACAACGATACAAAGAAATAAATTCAAAATCAAACATCTACAGACCGATGATGGAAAAGAATATTTTAATAAAGACTTTGGAGCTTTGATGAAGAAATATCAAATAAATCATTATTCTACAAATTCTGAAGTTAAAGCTTCAATAATTGAAAGATTCAATAGAACATTGAAAGGAGCGATGTATAAACAATTTTCAAAACGAGGATCATACGTGTGGTATGACATATTACCACAACTTATAAAAGAATATAACAACAAATATCATCGTACCATCGGAATGAAACCTATCCAAGTAAACAGTGCTAATGCTAAAGTTGTATTACAACGCATCAGAAATAATACAACACCTAAATTGGAAAGGTTGCAACCAAAAAAGTTTAAGGTCAACGATAAAGTTCGTATAAGCAAATACAAAGGTGTATTTAGTAAAAGATATCTACCAAATTGGACTAATGAAGTATTTACAGTTTATAAAGTGCAACCAACTATACCTGAAACTTACTTATTGAAGGATAACAAGGGTGAATTACTTCAAGGTGGATTCTACGGACATGAATTGTTGAAATCAAATGTCGGTGATGTATATCTTGTTGAGAAGGTTTTACAAAGGAAAAAGGATATGGTTAAAGTTCGGTGGTTAGGATTCGATAAAAGTGAAGACTCATGGATTCCTTCAAAAGACTTGGTATAGTAATTTAATAGCTCATTGTGTGTTTAACCTTGACACAAGATGGAGATTGTACAACAAAAAGATCGATTTAATATCAATAATATTGATGAATTGACAGTTGACAATGATAAGTTAAATCATGGTAAACATGGTGAATTACTACCAAATACGATAAGATGTTTAATAACTGGTCCTTCAAATTGTGGAAAAACTAATGTTGTTTTTAACCTTATAACAAATCCTAAAGGATTGCGTTTTAACAATATATACATTTTTTCAAAATCATTGCAACAACCAAAATATCAATTATTGGATAAAGTACTTGCAAGTGTACCTGAAGTGAATTTCTACAAGTTTAATGCCAGCGAAACAATTATGCAACCAAATGAAGCAAAACCATTTTCTATTTTTATTTTTGATGATGTGTCTTGTGAAAATCACGACACTATAAGGAATTACTTCGCTATGGGAAGACATCATAATATCGATAGCATTTATATTGGTCAAACATACAGTAAGATTCCAAAACAACTCATAAGAGACAATGCAAATATGTTGATCATCTTCAAGCAAGATGAAACAAATTTAAAACATATATATAATGATCATGTAAATGCGGATATGACATTTGAGAAATTTAAAGAGATGTGCGGCAAAGCATGGAATGAGAAATATGGGTTTCTCGTTATTATGAAGGAAGAAGATATTAAAAATGGTAGATATCGTATAGGGTTGGATAAATTTGTATTTATGCGTTGAACTACCAGTGTTACATCTAGTTACACGTTGAACTTCACAGTGTAAACATGGCGAATCAAGAAAAACTATTAAAAGAAATAAAATCACTCAGTGATTCTATTAGGATTAAAAATCGTGCATTGAGGATGGGTTTAAGTGAAAGAGAAGAATTTCTAGAGACTACATTTAAACCTATTACGGAACCTTTAAAACAAATATCAGAAGCTATTGGTAAACCTCGTTATGAAGGAGATGTTTTACTACCAGTTTCTAAACAAGAAGTACAAGCAATAAAAAAAGAAGAAGATGATGATTCATATACAAGTGCTAGTGAACAAGAAGAAACAAAAGAAGAAGAACCAATTGTTGAAAAGGAAGAAGAACAGCCAATACCTGAAGCTGAACAATCTATTCCAAATTTAACTCAATTGAGTAGCGATATATTACAACATGGACCTCTTGGAAGAAAATATATAATGAAAATGCTACATGACATGAAATCAAACCCGAATTTGAGTAGATCACATGTATACGGAGCAAGAATTGATGGGAATGAATTAAAGATCGGCGATTCAAAGCTTGAAATAACACAAGACGATTACATCATTATTGGTGAGCATAAATATAAAGGAACAAAAGGACTATATGAATTAATTTTTAAAAACATACCACTAAGATATTCATCCAAAGATTTAAGTGTTTTTAAGGAGATTCTACAAAATACTAACGCTCATAAAAGAAACTACTTAAAGGATGCAATGATTAATCGTTCACGTGCAACAAAATATAACATCGTTATAAAAAAGTTGTTTCCTCCACGAAAATTGCCAACATTACGTACTACACCAGCGGTGAGACAACCACTGAAAAGAAAATCTTTATCACTTATGGATTTATCACTTCTTGAACAACATGGTAAAAAGAGTAAAGGAGATACTTCAACATCTGGCAAAGGATTGATGAAAAATCTATACAATACGAATGTGATTTACTACAACGACATCAATAAATTGGTTGATAGAATGAGACTATTGCATGAAGCCATGGAAGCCGGTCATACAGGTTTAAATAATGAATGGGTAGCTCTGATTGACGAACTCAGGAATCGCGGCATAATCGTATAATTATCTGCGGATATATAAGAGTTACAGGAGTATAATGTGTCAGTTCTAACATGAGCGTCGACAAGTTCGGACGATACTCCGCGTTAGGAGTTCAAGTTGGAGAAAACAGAAAAAGAAGTGGATTACCGCAAACACCCGAAGGTGACTATAACATAAATAATAAACGTTTAAAGTTTGTTAAAGATCCAGAAGAAGATGGAGATGCAACAAATTTAAAAACAGTAAAGGAGGAAACATCTACAAGTTTAAAACTTGACAATAACCAACTGTATGATGCAAAATCTCACAGGGTTATTAACGTTGCAAAACCAGTCAACAATGGAGATGTTGTTAATAAAGGCTATTTTCTAACTGCGATGGAATACGCTTTACTGTTGGAAAAGACTAAAAGTGGAAAAAGGTACAATGCTTTAAATTATAAAATAACTAATGTGGCAGATCCAACCGAGGATACAGATACAATTAATAAGCGTTATTTGCACTCTGTAATACCAGAAAAGAAAAAAGATGGATTTTCCTTCTATAAATATACTATAAACGATATTGGATATCCTAAAGAAGAAAGTGATGGTGTTAATATAAAATACATTAAAGATAATTGTATTTTATATAATAGTGCTGTTATTAATTGTCATGGAAAAGTGTTGTCCAATCTGGAAGATGGTTCAACTCCATCGGATGCTGCTACCGTGAGACAAATGAATGAAAGCTTGAAAAAAGGAACATCCGCTTTTGTTAAACAAAATCAGGTGGTGTCAAAGAAAGGTGATGAGTTTATGCAAGGAAGTGAAAAGTTTACCTTACTACAACTAAAAAATGACAAGTGGGATGGAAAAAATAAAAGATTGTCAAATATAAGTTTAGGCACGGAAGAACATGATGCTGTTATTTTAACACAAGTACCACAACTATCAGCTACTGGTGTTAATTTTATATGTAAAGGTAGACGATTAACCCAAGTTAAATCTGGTAAAGATGATCAGGATTGTGTTGTTGTAAAACAAACTATAGTTTTAGATAAAATAAATAACGTATATGATGGAAAAAATAGAAGAATATCTAACATATCAGCAGGAATAGCTCCGAATGATGTTGCTACTATTAATCAAGTTATAGCAACCTCTACAAACGATCCATCTGCGTATACATGTAATGGTAAACGTATCACATATCTTGATAATCCTACACGTAACAAAGATGCTACTAATGTAGAGTATGTAATGAATCTTGTAGGTAATGTAGTTATTGATATGCATAATCATTTGATTAATGCATCGATGAAACACAATAAAATCGAAGATTCTCAGAGAAACCAATGGATTAAAGATGAAATCATTGATAGATACCAGTAAAACTTATGAATATTTAAGTATAGAATACACAAAAAAAGGATTCATTATCATAAAGTATTTCATAGAGTGAAGACGTTGGTTACATAAAACAGCATAATGAAGACCGTATCGCTCAGTCGTCGTCAAGACATTGGCAAGAGAGGACGTGGTATAACATCAGCTGCATTATCCCTGCTCAAACGGATTCCTGTTGGTGCTGTTGTAAATCGAGCGATAGACGCTTTACCATACGAATTACATCTGCCCGGAGGTTATCAATATTGTGGACCTGGAACTAAGTTGGCAAAACGTTTAGCAAGAGGAGATCCTGGAATTAATAAATTAGATCAAGCTTGCAAAGAACACGACATAGCATATTCAAAGTATAAAGATTCAACGAATAGATCAATAGCGGATAAAATTCTAGCGGAAAAGGCTTGGCAAAGAGTAAAGTCAAGTGACGCAAGTATTGCAGAAAAAGCATCGGCTTGGGCAGTAACTACAGCCATGAAGACGAAAGCTAAATTTGGTGCTGGAAGACGACGACGTCGCAGAGGAAGACCTGCAAAGAGAAGAGCTCCCAAAAGAGGAGGAAACATTAGGAAGAGACGTCGTAGAACTCGTAAAGCAAAAGTAAAGAAAGCTTCTATTTGGTCAATGGTAAAAAACGGAGCAGGTTTATACCTAAGACCGTACCGTGTGTACTAAATAAGAAAGATCAATTGATAATTCCAAATAAAGCTTTAACAAATCATCAATTAAATGATTATGTAAAATGTTTAAAAATACCATTCTTTCGAGGAGTTTTTATGAAAGATGAATTACCAATTACAATATGGAAAAATGAAACTGGAATAGTAAATTTGGATTCCACCTATGGTCCAGGTACTCATTGGGTATGCTATAAAAAACTCGGACAAACCGTTTATTACTTTGACAGTTTTGGCAATCTACCACCGCCAAAAGAACTTCAACATTATTTTCGAAACTCCAAAAATATTTTTTACAACTATAAAAGGGAACAACCTGACAATACTGAAATATGTGGACATTTATGTTTGGAGTTTTTAGCGAAGAGTGTCAGTCAGCTTTGAGATGTCATCGTATACAGTGTCCCTGAGTGGAAATTCATCCACATTGAAAAGTACGCTGTTCCCAGCATTGCGTCTATCCAAAGAAAGATTATGGGAAGCGGCATTACTTGATTTGACTACCTACAACTCAATTCCTAATGTTACGGAAGGAAAGAACAATTTACTACATTATTATGAAACTAAGGATGCTTCAGGAAAATATTCAGAATTGAAAATAATTACATTTCCAACTGGAGCTTATGAAATTGATGATATAAACCAATTACTACAGAAAACACTCGGAGAAGAAAATATCACCGTTAAAGGAAACAATAATACTTTAAAAGCAGAAATAACTTCGAAATACTATATTGATGTCAGCTTGAAACATTCGATTGGCAGTTTACTTGGATTTACAGATACAACAAAAAAAATCTTAACTCCTGGAACAACTCATTCAGGTAATACAACTGTAACAATATTAAAAGTAAATAGTATCGATGTAACGTGTAATATTATACACGGATCGTATAGAGAGGGAGTGAATCAGCATATTTTACATACATTTTATCCAACAGTAGCTCCCGGTTTTAAAATTGTTGAAAAGCCACAAAACTTAATATACCTACCGTTAAACACCAGTTTCATTTCAGACATCGTACTGAACATATTGGATCAAGACGGTGTTAGTGTTGACTTTAGAGGAGAAACAATTACTATACGGTTACACATCAGAGCGGCAACATAAAAGTCGACATGGGATTAACATTTAAACCGCAACGGAAGGGTCGGGAGCTCAGTAGCTCCTCGACATTGGAAGAGTTAACATCGGACAACATTCGTTTTCTACAGAAGATTGGATTGAAACTTAACAACGATGGATATCCTGGATATATCTCAAGGACCGACATTCGACGAAACACTATGGGAGAAGGAATATCACACGCACAACCCTTACACTTCATCAAAATTAAACAATAACGATGAAATAAGGATTCCCATTCAACAACAAGATATTTACACGTTACCGTGCGAAAGTTATTTGTACATTGAAGGACGGGTACTTAAATTGGATGGAAAAACTGCTTCAACGGTTCCTTTTATAAATAACCCGATGGCATACCTTTTTGATGAAATAAGATATGAAATATCAGGGGTTACGGTAGATTCAACAAAAAAGGTTGGTATAACAACGACATTGAAAGGATTAACATCATTAACACCGCATGAGAAGAATTCAATAGTCACCGCCGGATGGGTTGCCCCTGATAAAGACACTATAACACCAGCTTCCAACGGTCACTTTGATTTTCATGTACCTTTACGATTGCTTTTGGGATTTGCTGAAGATTACAAACGAGTAATAATAAATGTCAAACAAGAGTTGGTATTACTCAGATCTTCAACTAACAAGGACTTGATACTTGCAGAACCTGCAACTACAGAAGATAAACTAGAATGGCAACTACAGTTGGATAAAGTTGTGTGGAGAGTACCTCATGTAAGATTGGCCGATGAACATAGAATCGTATTATTGAGGAAGTTAAAATCTGACCGTGATATTGTAATGCCATTCCGAAGTTGGGAATTCCATGAATATCCTACACTACCTCAGACAGAACGACAAACATGGACCGTCAAGACATCAACTTACTTGGAACGAGCAAGGTATATAATACTTGGTTTTCAAACTAAGCGAAAAGATGTTATCACTGCAAATGCTGGTCAATTTGATCACTGTAAAATAAAGAATTGTAAGGTTTTCCTAAATTCTCAATTCTTTCCATATGACAATTTAAATGTCATGTTCAGCAAAAAACGTTTTTCCATTTTATACGATATGTATGCAAGATTTCAATCGTCATACTATGGAAAAACTAATACACCGCTATTGTCACCTGATCAGTATTATTCCAAGGCTCCGATAATTGTAATCGATTGTTCGAAACAGAATGAATCGGTAAAATCATCAAGTGTGGATATAAAAATTGAAATGGAATTTGAAGAACCAGTAGCGGATGGAACTTCGGCATACTGCTTAATTTTACACGATAAAATAGTTACTTACACACCGCTAACCGGAATTGTGAAGAATGTACTTTAAAAAGAATTAGTACAACGTAATTGTATAAATTTTAAGATTTAACAAAAAACATAAAAGAGAGAAAATAATGAGTAGAAATTTCATTATATCTTCGACCGTCGTATGGGAAGCATCGTTCGCAAGATGAGTTCTACTAACGGAGAAGAAAATACACCTCTGGTTGATGATGATAATAGTTCTGATATAGAAAAACAAGTTGAACGAGAAATGGATGAATTCCTCAAGTTTAACAAACATAAGAAGAAAGAAGAAGAAAAAGAAGAGGTTGAAAAAGAAGTAAAAAGAAAGAAGATTGAAGTTAACATTACAACAAATATTTTAACAGAAGTATTTCTTCGAATTTTCTACCCCATTTCTGCATGCATGACGAAAAATATATCAGTTGGAATTTTAAAAACATTGGATTACTCACCGATTGTTATTTTAAATCATGGAAATAAAATGGTTTCATTTACTGAAACTTCTTGGGAATCATTTATGAAACATCTACATCTTTTGGAATGTTATTTAAGTAACAACACATTTGGAAGAAGAACAAGATTAAGTTTATTAGAATCAAATATTGAAGTTGATATAGTCAAACATCGTGGAGGACATATCGTTCGCTTCAGAGATTTAACTAGACATGATGTAAAATTACATTTGACAAAAGAAGAATTTTACACTTTAAGTTGTACTACCGGTCCCGTCACCAGATATTTAAAACAACTAATATTTTCAAGTGCAATAATCAAAGACTATCTAATCGATACATTGGACAGACAACCTTTCGTTCCACTTTTATACGGTCCTGTGGATACTTCTATTTTTAATCGAATACCTCAAGAAGTGGATATGTGGAGACAATTGAACAACTATCACACCAACTTTAATATCGACGAAGAAGCGCAAGAAGTTAAAGAAGAACAATCGTGTATGTAGTCAGTTGCTGATGAGACTTCATCATGAACAAACGGGTTTCGTTTTCTAATACGCCACATTTAATGGATGTTAAAAGAGGTATAATTGAATTTCAAGCTTTTCGAGGTAATGATGGAAACTTTATTATCAAAGAATTAGTAATTTTGGATATGAACACATCTGTAGTTTATCATTACTTATTTAAACCTCCATTACCATTCAGTAGACTAACAACTAAAGCGAAAGTTACAAACAAATGGTTGAACAAACATTTTCACAACTTAAGATGGGATGAAGGTTTTATTAATTATAACATGATGCCGCACATTATGAATCATTATTGCAAAGAATTCAAAACTATCTACACAAGGGGATTGGAAAAAGCTAATTGGATACAATCATTTACAACTAACGAAGTGATTAATGCAAAGATGGATAGAGATTTCCAATGCTACTTTAATGAACTTTGTATTTCATCAAAGAGTTTTAAACATCGAAGGTCACAGTGCGCTTTGAAGAATGCTTACCGCCTGAATAATTTCCTTCAACAGAATGGTGGGGGTAACATCGATAGTAAAAGCGAGAGCGCTACCATGACGCAGCATGAGTATTACTCGAACCTCCGAAGAGACAACATCTCCGACGGACATTATTATTAACAACAAGATTAACAATAACATTAAGATGACATCGCAGAACTTCCTTCAGAATTTGGTTGATCAATTCAACGCTCATTCGAAGTCAACAATCTTACCAACGAAGAGATGTTCGGAACTAAAAGAAGAAAAACATTATATCATACATACAATCAAGAAGATGGACACTTCAGTGGGCGATGCTATTAATTGCACATTGAGCGAGGCGCCGTATACAGTTGGTGACGAACCGAAGTTTCAGATATTCCTACCGAAACGATTCGTACAACTTCTACAGAATGAAGATCTTCGTGTTATTCAACCCGGCGCACTCTATTTGGTTTCACACGGACCGAGTGGAAACAACTCAACTGAACTAACTATTCATGTAACACCTTCTACTAATTAGTTTTGTACATAGTATTGTAAATATATGTGTTTGTAATGGTTTCTCAATAAAGATAATATAAAACAGAAAAGAAAAAAAATAAAAGAAGCAACATATTGTTATGTCTTTATACATAGCAATATGTTGCTTTTTTTAAAAATTCCACGGGATGACCTTGACCCAATTTTGTGTGATAATAAAAGTGAAAATTAACTTGTAAAATTCATCAGTCTACGACTACCTTTCGTACCGTACGCATCTCGCTCTCTATCACTAAATACAATACTTCAACATGTCCCTAAAGGTTAAGTGTGCATCTTACGATACCAACACCATTACAAGTTTTGAACAACTTGAAGATTTAACAAACGAAATGCGAGTTTTACTTACCGGTGGTTATCATTTAACTGTTGATGTTAGTGCTACTAATATAAGGATGTTTACTAAAACAAAATATTGCGATGATGAAGTATTTCTTTCTACACAACCTACAACATCTTCATCGCCGACTGGTCAACATAATATCAAGTTCCACAAGTATTACCAATGTTAAATAACTTTTAACAAATAGAACTAAGGAATCACGTGATCAATGTCAAGTGGGGTGATATTTTGTAAAAACTAATCATTCGCTTCCCGACTGTCGCTGCGTCAACACCTAATTTTTAAAGATGTTATACAGAATGATGATTGAACTTGATGGAAAAATCTATGGAAAAGATTACAATACAGTTGAACAAATGACTGAAGATTTAGAAATATTAACTAAAGAAGGATATCAAGCTAAGTTAATTTTGAAATTTCCTGAAGTACATCCACTATCAACTGAAGAACTTATCGCTATGGCTAAAGCGGAGAGAGAGAAAAGGTCTGAAGAAAACAAACAGACAAAGTCTGAAGAAGATAAAAAGAAATAAACTTCTTAAGTATCAACATTCCTTACATTAGTAAGGTATAATTTTTTAAAACTTCGTTTGGATGACCTTGAAATTACCCCCCACCACTTTTTGTAGTACATAAAACTCGCTATTCAACACTATAAGCTCTTATTCTTTCACTGGACACAGCAGCGTCAACATGGAAGAACAAAAATACAAATACGAACCCCGTTACTGTTGTGAACAACAATGTACAGATTTAGGACCAATGATGGTGGACGGGTTAGCTTGCACTAAATGTGAATTTTTTGGATCTTGTTACTGCAAGTGCAAAACAAAACAACTACCGCCACCAGAATTGCGAACCTTCAAATTTTACAAATCAAGATATTTTCATACATGCTGTCCTCAAAGATGTTTCAAATTTCATCCTCTCGATCTAGCTCATTGTCAACGCACCAAGTCTCATCAAAATGATTTTTGTACACATATGATAATGAGATGTAAATACAGATCAGATTGGTATTCCGATCCTGTAGAACCATCAAATGTGTAAGTTCGGTTTTACACTATTTTTTAAAACTTCAATTGGATGACCTTGAGCTTTCCCCCACCATTAGGTTTTTAGATTTCCCCCCACCATTTGTTTAAATTTTGTATCTTATTGAATCCACCTTTGAAATTATTTCACTTCCAACACTCCGACTAACAACATGGGATCGCCTTTCGTCAAGTTTCAACATATAATAACTGACAGGGAAGAGTTGGAGGAAATATTTCAAAATTTGCTCTCTGTCATGGATAGATATCCTATGAGATGGATCAGACTTGATGTTCACTATTTACGTCCTCGTGAATATTCTTCATCATCGAGTGAGGACGAAACAACGACTACTTCAGCTAGGGTGTTTCGATTTTCTTCGTCATCGAGTGAAGACGAAACAAGGGCTACTACTTCAGCTAAGATATTTGAATTGAAAGACGAAGAAGAGGAACTTAGCTATTTACTTAATAACAAGCTCATGCTCACCGAAAAATAGGCCTCCTTCCTAAGCACCGATCTTCATTCACTCACCGACTCTCGCACGATGAACAACTCTCCGTTGGCACGAATGAATTCTAGTTTCGAAGTAAATTCTAAAGAAGATTTGCAAGAGATATTTAATACTTTACACGAAATTGTTAGTAAATTCAACACTGTTAAAATGAGTCTGGAAATAACTTACGCCTGTCCTATTTGTGATAAGGTTGACAGTTCTGATGAAGATAGTTTGCTAAATCTTACTCCGCTAACACCTCCACAATCAGACACGACGACAGCAAGTACGGAAACAAATGGTGAACAACCTCCTTCCCCCACCACTTCGTTGTAATTCAACTCCCCCCACCGCTTCGGTGTAATTAAATTCCCCCCACCGCTTCTTCGTTTAACTAACGTTCCTCGCTTTAACTTCTCATTCCGTCTCCAACATTTGAACTATCGACATCACTTGTTTCCAAATTTCAAACACCAAATAACAACACTAATGATGGATATGGTGGATGAAGTTTCCTTCGTCACAAGGATGGAAGAGGAAAAGATGAAAGAAGAAAAATTGAAATTGGAAATTAAACGATTGGAATTGGAACGGCAAAACCAACTCGAGGTATTCCGTTTCTTCAAGCTCGTCAAGTACGTCATCTGGGGACTCTGCCTCTACCTCATCCTCGTCGTCGGCGTTTGCTTTTACAACTCCGTGTTTCATCACAAGAATTCAACCTGTATTGCACATTGATTGTATTTGTTTTTGCACATTGATTGTATCTGTTCTTTTTTTTACGAATAAAGTTCAAAGAAAATTAAATCCGCCTATCCCGCTATCACCGGGTAGTTCGACTCTCAGAACTATTTCCTGTGGTAGCGGGATAGGCTTTTTTAAAACTTACTCGGGATGACCTTGACATACTTTCCGTAACCCACTTATCAAATTGAATTTCAATTTTAAACTAACTTTTAATTTATGCGTACCTCCCCCTCCTCTAATACATTCTCTAACCGACCGGAAGCTGTGTGCCCCGGCGCATGGCTTCCGGGGTTGCTGACCTGAGCCAGCGGTAACCAAAACACACTACTCTTATTACCTTCTTTATAAGTGTTGTTTTCAAAATTAATGTCAGAGAAGCTATTATTCTTATTTATCTTCAGGCCTAATTGTTTGTTAACCACTGACCACACTGCTCTACTCTTATTATCTGATTTTTCAATGAAACTGTTGTTTGCATGTTTTTTTGCCCTAGCACAAACAGCCTTGAAATTTTTCTTGAAATCTTTACAATATTGCTTAAAATGAGGGTTATTTGACTGTTTCGCTAAAGTTTGCAGTTCTCTATATCTAGCACTTAATTCTCTTATTCCTGCAGTAACCCATTTTTTACAATTATTTTTTGCAAAAACATGTTGGCCTACTTTACAATATTTTAGTGGAAAATGGTTTTCAAACAGCATCTTAAATTTAGACAAAAAATTGTTAAAATTAATCTGAACAGAATTATTTTCATTAATATTCCACCGTTCTTCATTCAATTCACAAATAAACCGTTCAGTGTTTGCAGGACAGAAAACTCTACTACGGACTACTTTAGTTACATTTACAAAATTTTCCCTAAACCTACTTTTGTGATCTACAGTAATAAACAAAGCTCTATGATCAGACACTCCTAATTCCATAATCAGAGTTTGCTGTTGTTCAACTCTCACATTAACTAACATAACACATTATCTATGCAAGTTTTTGTTGTTGGAATCACACGAGTAGGCTCTGAAAAAGTCTCAGTAAAACCAAATTGTCTCAAAACATTTAAAAATCAGTTTTTTATGTATTTAGGAACTTACAGTTTTCCAATATATATATATATATATATATATATATATATATATATATATATATATATTAAAATCTCCAGAGATAAATATTTTCTTCTTTTTACATTCACTCCTTAACAACAAAAACAAAGACTCTAATTTAATAAAAAATGTATTAATATTCATCCTATCCGGAATGCGATAAATGGAAATAACAATACTATCAAGGTTAGGTATTTCTATTGCACATCCTTCAAACACAGTATCCTCAAAATAAATGTTTAAATCATTTCTTTCTACAAAAGCTAAATGAGGTCTTACTAGAATGCATGTGCCTCCATGTACACCTTGAGACCTACAAAAATATGCCGCTAGTGTGTAATTTGACAACTTATTCAGAAGGTGGACATTAGTTACATCAAGAAAATGCTCATTTAAGCACACAATATCAATATTTTTACCATCTAAAAAAATGTTTAACATGTCTATTTTATAAGTCAAACAACCCTGTATGTTAATATGCATTATCCAAATATAATCATCTTTAAAAGAGGCAGTTTTCTGTGAACTAGGCATTTGTGTTACGTGGCAAAATTTTGACTTAGGCCTACTTTTGGAATTACAGTATTTGCTAAAAAAGATTCACTTGTTGTATCAGAAAGATCTAAAGCTAATTTCCTAATAATACTATTTGTAATATCAGATTTTAAAGGCAAAACTGGAGTAGAAAAACGTGCAAAATGTTCTGAGCATGAGTCTTCCGCTGTACTGGACGCTGTCAGTTCTAAAGAGTTGAGTGTTTCCCGTTCTGAGCATGAGTCTTCCGCTGTACTGGACGCTGTCAGTTCCAAAGGGTTGAGCTGTTCCCGTTCCAACAGGACATCCTCCGACTTTGATACCTCAGCCCGGGTATTTAGGTCCATCGACTTATCAGTTAGGCCTACTGTAGTATTGTCATTGTTCGGCACCTCTGTTGCTAAATCCTCAATTTCGTTCACAAGCAGACTTGTCCTATCATTAGGCTCACTTACTGCAACTAGGTCCATAAGCCTTCTTCCTATTTCTCGTTTGCCACGCTTATTGAAATGTATTCCTAGCCTGGTGTACATATGCCTAGGCAATTTATTGAGAGCAAGAAAAGATGCATGTTTTGTGTTCGCCAACAAACATTCTAATTCAAAACTGATATAATCCACTGATTCACAGACTGCAGGCCTCATGTGTTGAATCGGTATTGCTCCCACAATAATGTTGGTGTGAGATGTCTTATCTATTACTTCTTTAATTTTACTCACTATCTTATCTTCTTCACCAATAATTTGATCATTTGACCCACCCAATACTACTACAAAGTTTTTTTTGTGAGATTTTTTGTTAACAAAATCCTTGTTAACAATAAATATTAGACACAACTGGTGCTAGCCTAGCATTTGGTTTAAATATGCTAGTGAATGTAAAATCAGAGTGACAAGAGCCCATGATATTATAATGCATGTCTCTACCATGACTATCAGCTAATAGTAAAATCTGTTTTTTGTTTGAAGCATTGTTTACACAGTTTTGCTTATTGATGGGTTGAATTAAAGGCTTTGTGTTTGTGACAGGCCTACTGAAATCATTACTCTTATTCTGACTTACCAGTAATTTTTTATTCCCACTTAGACCTACATTTGCGAGTCTCTTCAATCTTCCTAACAAGGAGCTGTCTTTCCATTTCTCTTCTGTTAGCTGTGTTAAATGTTAAATTGGCTAGATGAAAAACTCCAAAGTTAAAGATTTCTATGAAATATCCAACTGATTGATAAAGGAAATAGGACAATTGATTGTAACACCTCTTGCGACTGCTAAATGCCTGCCTCTTTGATGAGACATTTGTTGAATGTCTCAATATTACCAAAATTTGCCTAAAATTAAAAAAGGGGATAAATGAAACCCAGGCAGTTATTGACCTATGTGTGTGGTACCCATCATGTCCAAGGTGCTAGAACACATTGTCCACAATCTATTAAAAATTTATTTAAGCTCAACTCACTTTTCAATAAGAACCTATTCGGCTTTAGGACTGGATATGCCACTGTGGATAAAATAGGTGCTCTGATCAATGATACACTCAATTCCTTTGAGAATAAATAATTTGCCTGGGCAACTTTCATCGATCTGAGCAAGTTATTTGGTGTGTCGACCATGACATGCTGCTCCACATGTTGGAGGTTTATGGGTTAAAAATTCAGAATTAAGTTTTTTTTTCAGACATATCTTAGAAACAGGCAGCAGGCAGTTGCCATAAGACACTGTGGGGTGCCTGAGCAACAATTCTCAGTCCTTTGCCTCTTGTTGTTCCTCATTGCCATGTCTAAACAGCCAATCTTACCTATACGCTATGACACAATAATCCTCACATGTCTTAGCAACTTTCAACAGTTGGAGCATATGGTCTTACAATCAATCGAATCAGCCTCTGACTAGGTCACTACAAATAGCCAACCAAGAGAAAACGCAGATCTTTGGGTATAAAAGGTTCCTTAGGCGATTGACGTAGATCATTCACTAGAGGTTAAATTTCTGGGAGTTACCATAAACGATAGACCAAAAACCTCACACGGTCACAGCATATTGACCACATATTTAAAAAGTTGAGTAGGCTCATTTGCCATTTCTGAAGATTAAGAGATCTCGTCACATTTGAATACCTGAAATAGGCGCTCTTTGCACTTTTCCAATCGGCTCTTAACTATGATATCATATTCTGTTGGAACAGTGCACATATCAACAGAGTACTATTAATCTAAAAAAAGTACTGAAAATTCGGAACACCCTGTATATTGCAGATTTTTGCTCCAAAAGTAACAAATTTTATAATTCAAAATTATACTTTTGATAGCTCAATTTGAGACGTCCCAAATTCCCTAGACCAAAAATAGCATATTTCATAACAAGGATCCAAAATGACGCTTTTCGTGCATGAAACAAGGTTTTTGAATGAAATTGAAACTGAGTCCACTGAAAGCGATTTATAACTGAATCGTCAAGCAATATGGGTAGTAAAACTACTGAGTTTTGGAAAAAGTTCCAGTGTTATAACTACATGTTTCGCCATGCTCAATTTATTTAACAAAGTGCCTCGTATTAAAAGACAAGGATTTTCAACTTGTTCGCCTTATTCACAAAGAATGCAATCTTATAGTGTTACAATTAAATACAACACATATGATTGTGTGCTGCTAGTGCACTTTTTATTTATTTTCAATACAACAATCTGATTTTTCTCACTAGCTAAATCAATGTATCTCCCTATTTCAATAAATAATCACTTCATCCCCGCAACAGTTTTATCCAAAAGAGTCGTTTTCCACGGGAAAAGTATTCTTAATTGTTTTAAATTACTAATTAATTAATTATGTGTAGTTCTTAATTAACTTATCAGTCTTAATTGATTGTTATACCATGATTTTACGGCTCAGAATAAATTATGTTTTTATTTTGACCAGATTTGCTTGACACTTAATTTGGAATTCGAATTTGGAATATTTTATCAGTTAATCTAAGTTCCTGCAGCAGTTAGTGCGTGAATGAATTCGAGGGAAGTGACTCGACTGGAATGTGCTGGTAACAGAGTCCATCACCACAAAGCTGCATATAAACTCATCTAAAAGAGGCTGCAGTTTTGAGTTACGCTTAGAGTGATCGTTTGGGTGTAGCACCGGTCGACATACTTCACCAATCAAGCTGCTCGCTGGTTGGTCGACACCGCTTCAGGTAGTGCTGAAGAACTGTCGTAAAATAAAAATAAACTTCGCCGATGGTGGTGGTCTCGGTTTGTCGGTGTAATATCCCTGTCCCTGACGTTGAGTTTTCGTAGTAATGATATTTGAATGTCCTCAGCTCTACGCAAGGGTCTTTGGCGTATGTTGAGATTCGTTACATTTATTTTTTGAATTTTTTTTAACACGTAAATTTGATGAAACAAACTTATTTTATTTCCAAGTAGTTATGTAGTATTTTTTAACGATTTTACTATGGTCATAATTACTTCTAATTCGATCAACATATAAATTAATAAAATTTGTACTTTGTTAAGGTATTTGGCGTAAGTTTGCTGGCTCAAGGATGGCGACGCAGTTTTACGAATACGTTAATATTATCTACTCAAAGTTATGGAGCTTAAGATTAAACTGCAATATACCCGGATGAACTAAAAGTGTTGCTCCATTGGGAGATATTTACACTATCATTGGATAATGCGGTTGATTTGTACTTCGTAAAAGTAATTTGAAATACCAAGCTAAAGAAGTTTAAACCTCCTTCAGCATAGAGCACTTCCCGTTCAAGAATACAACTTTTAAGAATGTATCATTTGTAAACTACGGAGTAAATTAATTAATAATGTATTTATAAAATACCCCCGTCCCAGCAAACCTTTCCAAAAGGATTTGAGATATTGTATTTTCCCCACAAACACCATAGGATTGAGTATGTAGGTTTTATTAATTCGTGTACTTAATACTTTTTCTTCACAATTATTTTTAATTACTACATGTTTAAATAAATAAACAAACTGTATCTGTGTTTAATTAATTTACTATAGTTTACTTGTATGTTTAATATTAATGTTATTGATAGAATAACAAATTGAATTTAAATTTTGTAATAATACTTGTAATTTAGCTTTATAATCCTTTCTTTGTCTTGGAACTTTAAGTAGGAATAAGTTTAAATTCCGAAGCTAAATGACAGTGTATCTCTTTGTACATTTAGTAATCTAATGCCCACTACTATCACTGAATTCTGTTATCTTACTTCTTCAAGTAGACATTTTTATTAGAAGATTTATACTTTGTAAACGTAAATTTTTGTTGAAAAGCTGTCAAACCCCTTTAATTTTAGTGGTCATCCTAAGAATAGAGTCCATCACCTCGTGATCCGCTAGAACCAGTTCAAGACGCTTACAGCTGTAGGTTAGGTCGATGTTAAGGTATATCAATTAAAACATGACGTTTTAAGTAGTCACTTGGCTTATAAAAATTGTGTTTCAAAGAATGAGATGAAAAGTTTTAAAGACAGGGTGAAGGAGGCCAGAGGGAAAACCGCGATAGAAACTATCCCATTTTTATAATTTTGGACCCAAGAAATCAGTGTACCGCGGCGCGCCGTTACTCATAACAATGTGATGAATGAGTTTGTGGGTTGTGAACATGAGCTATGCCCTTTTATACAGGGTGGAAAAAAGTCTCGAAATGATCTAATATTTTTAAAAGCATTTAAGTAACGAAACTAAAACTTTGCAAATTGATTTTGAGTGTTTAAGACTGCATCCTAAAGTACTTATTGTTAAAACAAAAAATGCCATAACTCCCGATCCAATCGACCTTTTGAGGTCGGGTTTGTGACAAATTGCTGAGAAAGAAAAGCCCTTTAAACGTATGTATCATACGTAGGACATTGATGTTTTTCCCAAGACTTTCTTTGGTACGTCCCTAGTGGAGATCTTCAGGGAAACTGCATTGGGCAAAAGGACATTTGTAAATTCACTAGTTTGTTGCTTACACTAATGCGTACAGCACATTTGTTTATTCATAATTTTATTGGCTCTTATTTTAAATACTTTTACATCATAAAATCATAAATTTGTGTTACACAATAAATAATTTTACTTTCCTCTAAATATTCATTATTAAATATTTCATTCTTAGAATAATATTGGGATTGGGTTAAGCATTTTAAACATCTGTTAATTTACAGCTGTAAATAAATGTACTTTTGTTGATTACAGATAATCACAATATTGGATTATGGTTGGGTGTAACTGATATAAATTTAAATGTAACATTTTTAGTAATGACATGTGATAGTCCAAACTTAATTGCTCGAGTTCGAGCAACATACACTAATTTAATAAATTATGGATTCGATGTATATTAAGAACTCACAACCTATGAAATTGTGTGTTATTAAAAGTATTATCAGTTATATGAAACCAATAAATAGAATATGTTGAGGTCATGTTCCTATTTGAAATTTAATCACCAATACTTTAGTAAAAGTCCATAAAAATACACTTTACTTTAAAATTTTTTAGCTCAATATTAGATAAATTTACAAGTTTGATCATTTTTTAAATTATAATTATGGAAATAAATCTAGGATTACTGTAAAAAAGTGGCTAACTTTCCGTTTTAAAACTTCATAATAATGTAATAAATGTTAGACAGGTTAATCCTCGGTGACTAAATACTTTATTCTTGGTCTATTGTAAAATACAAAATAAAATTATTTTGGCAGTGAAATCATACATCCAAGAACATCCTATTAAACTAGATATTAGTGTACTTATTAGACTAATTAAAATTATTGGAGCACGTTTAAAAACGATGGTCTAACATGATAAGCTTCATTGTGTCGCTTCTAAATGTTTCTGTGGAGAACTGAGTGTGACCAGCAACATTATGTAGGATACAGACTGCTGGAGGCACTGAAACAGGCCAAAATTATTTGATTGTGACTAATGAATATATTAAAGTACAGTAACGATTAAAATACCTGTACCTTGTAGTGTTTTGAAAAAGAGGGTCTTAATTTGATGTAATTGGATATTAAAATGCTAAGAATTAGACTCAAGCTTTGACAGGGAAATTCCACGAGAAAGTGTTTAGAGTTGTAATACTAAGATAACGTTCTCAATGTTAAAAATGCTTTGCATTTGTTTTATTGGCATCTCGGTATTTATTTGACTATCATGATTAAAACTTAATTTCTGAGCTATTTATTTTAAAGAAAAGTGTGGATTATTATGTTTATAGATAAGTTAAACTTACTAAATGGCTTTAAACTGAGAAGAAGTGCTCGTAGTTGTCATTTGAGTAAACGGCATTTATACTTACGGTAAGAAATACTTCAAATGTTGCGGAACATATCCTGAACCCTGAAAGGTGAACTTTTTGCTTATTCATCTCCATCATCAGAAGAAGATTCCTCCTAAACTTGGTAGGACAAGAGTACCAGGGACACCGGTACATGGCGCGGTACAGCTCGTCGCACGGCAAAATCAATATTACATATCACCATTACAGTTACAAGTGTATCTGTTAAAACCTTTTGCCCTTTGTTCTTGTCCATGATTGATTTTTTTTCAAATCAAGAACTTTGACTTTATCTTTTCTATGCGATGTTTAAAGGGAAGAAAAGATTAAAGGATGTTCAAAAGAGAAAGCATAGACAGATAAAATAAAATAATAGTAGTTTTCATCACTAGTATGATAAAAAACCGTTCATGATAAAAAACGTTGTTCATCACTCGGAGCAAAAGTGTCTTTTTGATGCTTAATCGTTTTTAAAAACTCGGCTGCGCCTCTTTTTTAAAACACGATTGTGCACCAAAAAGACCCACTTTTGCTCCGAGTGATGAACAACGTTTTTTATCATAATGCGAAATTGGACTTTTGATCATTAAAAATATTAACTATAAAGTTGTATTTTCGAGGTTATATTTACAAAGTTAGTAATATGCAGTGTTTACATTTATGCTATTTACAAACAATGCTCTTTATAACGTTTGAATTTCAAAATTCTGCTCCTCAACATTAATAAATGAATAATAATATACATAGCAAACAGCTGACTTTTCAGTCCTAGGACCTAAAAAATTCTCCAGATGATTTTTCAGTCCTAGGGCAAAAAAGAATTGGTTTTGGTACAGTTGAGAAAATAAAAAACAGGCTGATTTCGTTCAGAATGATAAAAAAAATTTTATGATATAGAATTTTTTCATTCTTAATACATAGCAGTTACATATGTGGTTAATAGCTTAGTTTTTAGTTGTACACGCATTAGAGTAACTCTAAAAAATTACTACTCAGGACATTTACCACAACCAATTTCCTTATTTACATTATAACCATTCCTATAATCGATGCATCATTTTCTGTTAGTATGTACATATGTAATATTTTATCAATTCATAATATCATAATACCAATTAGTGTAAAATAAAAAGGTGATACGACTTTCCTTTATGAACAGTTTTTTTTAAGTTTCTTTTTACGTTTCACACTTTTGAATATTTTAGTATTTTAAAAGTAAAATATTCTAAAATTAAAAATGTTTGAACATGTATCAAGTATCGAAAACATGTCGTATTTTACCTCCTATTCATAAATACAAAGCTTAAAAATATCATAAAGTAAATAAAAATAAAAAGGTATTTTTATTATGATACCACTTAAATGCTTATAGTTGTATACTTATCGTGATTTCCTTCGAACAATCTTATTTTCTCAATTAATTATGAAGTAATTTTTTAAGTCTATTTGACTTCTCTTTGACGTCTATTTTTTCTTTAAGTCGATTGTTAAGTCACGATGTTTACGTTATATTTGGGTTAGTGCATCAAATATGTATTTCTGTTATTATTTTGCCAATATTTTTTATTTTTTAAATATACCCTTGGAAACTTTAAATGGTAGTCAATTTTAAACGGAATTAGTATTTAAAACATTAAAAATTACTAAAAAGTAATTCTGACAGAACAAGAACAGTCTTAGCAAGTTTTAATTTAATGAACAAATGGTTTAACGAATAGTTAAAATAGTTCAAAAGAAAAAAAATACATAAGGGTACGGAGATAGTTACATGCCACCCTGTGTATTAAAAAAATCAGCAATTACTAGCAATTTTGTGGTTGCTGTTTATGAATGATTAGTTTATGAATATTCTACTACTTACTTTAGAAAAATCATAATGGTTAAAAACAATCTATCATTACGTTAAACCAATGGTGTTACCTTGTTTGTCAATCTTTGGCCGTTCCAACAATAGACGAACATTATGAAGTAGGAGAGAAACAAAATTGGAGTGGATTTGATCAAGACTTTCCCCAATCGAGCGGTCTGGTAAAGTTAACAAAATGACACATTTTGTTAACATAAATGCTACAATGTTAGTTTTCCGTTTACAATAGAGATTTACACTTAACGCTTTCTATAAGAAAACGCTAAAAAAGGGCATATAAAGGACACTTCAATTTTAAGGCCTTTATCTTTTTAGTAGTAGTATCCGACTACGAGTAATAAAAACAAATTAAATGAAAATTATTGAAAAACTATGTATTATATGTGTTTTTTTTTTTTTGTATCATTATAAATATGTATCAATGTAAATAAATGTACGATCTATTTCCTAATTGACAAAATAATTTGTATTTAGTCTACAAATTGCTAATCCTGAAAAATGAATCCATTGCTATTTGTCAGTAACAAAGCTACGCCTCATCTGATCTCACTCACCCTTCATTCATAATCACTTTCCGTAGTTGTTTCAATAAATTTATCATAGTGTAACGGGAAGCATCTTTTAATTTACTATCTCTTGTTATAGTTTAATGTTTTGCAATGTGAAAGGAATTTAACAATAAACTGTCTACAAACGAATTGATTAATTTCAATTTACCAACTAAATAATTAATGAGTAAACTGCCAAATCAGCAGGGAAATCTTAGATTATCAGTTTTTTTGTATTATTCTAGTTTATTTTCTTTTTATATCCATAAAGCACTTTTATCAGCAACGTAATGCGTTCCATAAGTTCTATATATTGACCTATCAGTGTAAATATTATTTACAAACACATTTAGTGACAGGCTATCGAGTTTCAACAATGCTTGTTACAGAAGTAAGACTATGTTAAGAATAAAACTTGATGGGAAACTTAGAGATAATACTGAAAAAATAAATTTACTATTTGTTTATTTTACCTTATTTGGTTTTCCACCTTCAGGGTATGGTAGCGTTATGCGTTTTTTGAGCGGCGATCTTCACACTTTTTAATATTTTACAAATAACACACTCATACGAACACATAACAAACCGATGTTTCGGGAAACCAATAAAAAACGTTTCGCGTTTTCCAGGGTCCTTTTTAAATTTTTGCTTGTCTCGCCAAATGCCTAACCACGACCCGGCGGTGCATTCAAAGTTGTGAGAGGGGGATGGGGAGCGGCAATCCTGTTTTATTCCTGCAGCTGGTAAAATTTGTTTACGTCCAGTCGAGTTAATTCCTGTCAGTTGCTGGGAAAACTAGGATTGCCGCTCCCCCTTCCCCAACTTTGAATGTACCACCAGACGTGGCTCGGCGAGACTCGTAAAAGTGTAAAAAGGACCCTTGAAATTGGGAAGCATTTATGGTTTGTTTCCCGAAACTACGGATTGATATGGGTTCGTATTATTTTTTTTGCATTTTTCCAGTCTCACATTCTCTATGGTACAAGGTTGTTGGGACATTCTTCTAGAGTTGATAAGATTCTGCTGTTGCAGAAAAGAGCTCTGAGGGTCATGTATGGAACCCAGTGGCTTGAACACTGTAGGCCCCTTTTCAAACAATGTCAGGTTTTGATAGTCTTTAGTGTGTATGTCTATCAGTGCTTGATGGCAGTAAAGCATGACAAGGGTAATTATACACTCAATTCTGCCGTGCACACTCATGATACCAGAAACAACCATAACTTGCATGTTTATCGATGCAGATTAGGTAAAGTACTGAAACGTTTCCCTTTTACAGGCGTAATGCTTTTTAATAAGGTGTCAATCCAAGTGAGACGGCTGCCAGCACTCAAATTTGGGAGGACGATCAAAGCATGGCTTTTAGAAAACCCGATTTACAGCTTGTCTGAATTTTATGAAGCTAACCTCTCGGAAATGTTCCTCTGTAAATAATTTATTTCATGATATTTTTTCTTTTCGTTTTTATGCTTGGTTTGCGTTGCTGCAAGGTTTTTGTGCATGGACTTATTTCTGCATGGAATTTTGTTTTATATATGGACTTGCACGTTTGCTGCATTTTAGTTTTAGTGCTTGCTGTTTGTGAGTCAAGAGGACTGCCTGAATTGATTGCTTTGTAAATAGTTAAGACTAGCCAAGTAATTGGTTTAGGTTTAGCGGCTCAATAAAATTCATTGATTCATTGATAGTTTTTCGTAAATGTCGTGTGTAGGCTAGGTAATTTTTAAATAATGACAAGGTTAAAGATCGCCGATGAAAAAAAAAACGGACAACGTCACCATATCCTAGAGGGTGGAGAGCCCAAATAAGATAAATTATTTAATTTACCCTATCTGAAAGCATGTCTTATAAATAAATAACTAATTATGATTAAATTCTCGGCTCAGCAAGGTTTATAATAAAATTAAACAAATATTCACTTTTTAGTATAGTAATATCATGACATTAAAGTGAGTATTCTTCTTAACATTCAAATGCAACTTCAACTTATCATTATCAAATGACTTAGTTGTATCTTAATCACTAAGTAATAATAACTATGCAGCAAATAATAAGCATATTAATTAGAAAGCATATAATGAGTATATTTATAATCATATTAATTTGTTCAGTTCTAATTAGGCATTTGTTTAACAAAATACCATATACTCTGGAAAAAAGTACATAGTTTATGTTTGTTTGTTTTTTTTTCAAATAAACTGCCAACAAAAAATTAAGAAGCCCCTATATTTCTAAAATAAAGTTAATTGCACTTACGAAATACATGTTGAAGCTCAAGAGGCAAGAGCTCAACACAACCGCGCCTGCTTGCACTACAAACAGCGGGCTGTGAATACGGGACACGATGCTCAAGGCTCTGGGGTGGAAAACAAACTTTTAAACTAAGGGCTTACAGATCACCTTTACACATAAATACGGTATTCTATGATATCTTGCAAGTAAGCAATTACAGAATATCTTTATATTTTAAGTTTTACACACAAACCTTATACATTTTAACCTAACCTATACATAATATTTATATATTTTGAATTTAGACTTTCACTTGAGTTATATATGTTTTAAATTAATAATTGGCCTTAATGATTAAAATACAGGTATGAAAATGTAATCTATCGAAGTTTATTGCTAATACTGTAAACTGTTTAATATTCCATTTAAAAATCTTTGTAAAACCAAATTTATTATAAAATTTACTAAACATCCTACAATTCATTTACATTAAAATTGGAAACCTTACCTCTTTATAACAAGGTGATGTTCTACCAGAAGCTTAATGAAGTCGTTAGTATCAACATCCAAATAGCCCATTGGCACTGTACCATTTAAGTAATATAGATCGTAATACTCGCTCGTTGAGTAATATTCATTTCTATGAAACCCGATTTTCTTCCTTGTGAATACATTATAAAAGCGGTCAAGGGAGTCAGATATCAAAGTGATTTCCTTACAGATGCACATCGTCGTGAGTAATATAAAAGGTCCCCAGAACGTGAAGCAAATGAATATATAATAAGCTGCACCCAATTGCCAAATCCAAATACCTAGAAAAACCCCGTGTGGAAGATCTTCCTCATTGTTTATAAAAGGCACCCACAGAGGGACAAGTACTTCTCCGTATGTCAGACAAACAGCTATGTATAAACAATATGTTATAGGGAACGCTACCCATATCACAGAAACCATGAAAAAATCCTTCATGGTAGCACGGTCACACGTTTTGAATTCATTCGATATAATGTCGATAACTCTTTTAAACTCTGATGCCAAACTTTGGATCACTGCTATGGTATACAGGACGTACATTCCTATAATTATGATGTGGAAAGATTCGAGAAGTGTCTCAAAATCACGATGTCTAATAAACTGCATTGTCTTTATTAAGGCCATTAATATCATTATGGCCCAAGACAAAACGAAGATAACCGGCCATATTTTGTACAGCAACAACGTACGCACTGGAGTCTTCAAAGGTTTTTTGTCTGGAAAAGCGTTAGCAGTCGTCATCGTAATCAATGTTATCTTGAAAAATAGTCTGAGCTTTCAATCCATTGTGTCAAAATTAGACCATGGGCCGACAATATGAAACCCTCCCCCCCCCGTGGGAATTTATGACTTATACTTTTTTTTGTTGGTATTGCCTACTAGATTAAGAATTCGGTTGTTTGCCTTTTTTAAATTACAGCATATTCCAGAAAACCAAGAAAAGACGGCCTATGAGGAGTCAGACAAAATTTTTAATCAGCAGCATAGGTCGAGTTTGGTATCAAATTAAAGGTCTCACATAGCAGAGTACAATGCCGCAAACTAGACTTCAAAAGGATGATCGAAACGGAAATGGCAGGCAAACAAAGTTTCCATTAAAATATATGGGTAAAACTTTAAAATGCAATAACTTTCTTTATACCCAACCTTTTAACGTCGGGTTTGCGGCATTGTACTCTACTAATTGAGACCTTTAATTTGATACCAAACATGACCTATGCTGCTATTTAAGAATTTTGTCTGACTCCTCATGGGCCATCCCCCTTAAGGGGTAAAAAAGTGTTAATGCCTTAAAAGAGTGGACATTTATGGCCATTATTGATATACCAAGTCTTGTAACTTTATCTATATTGGTAAAAAATATATTTCACCGTTCCGGGACTTTTCAACCACACTGTATATAAAACTAGTTATTTCACTTTTTCACCATAAATCTAAAAAAAATTCATAATTTTTTGGAAATATTTAAGTAGAGAGCTTTATAACGACCCATTAATTAATAAAATTGGCCAAGAAAACTGTTAGTATTTTCGGTCAAAAGATTTTTGAAACTGAATCATTTTAATGATGATAGTAGATTTTATATTTTTCATGGTTTTTTCGTATTTTTCGGGATATGCTGTAATTTTTAAGTGGCAAACACCTAAAACCATAAAGTACATGTCAATACAAACACAAAAATGTATATGTCGAAAATTCCCACGGGGGGGGGAGCATATGTTCACATCAAATTGTCACATAAAGTATTTTTGCCGATAAAGTGATAGATCCACGAGCTATGAATAAAATATAATTTTCCCATTGATAAAAACAGACCTAGGACAACACGAATGTCTGAGAAATACATTGCAATTTGTTTTATTTATTGAATATTAGCATTACTCACAGTAAGGCTAAAATAGGTAAACCACGTACCTTCGTCAAAACAGTTCATGCGTGTTTTCTTTCCACGACTAGTTTCGCTGCAACGGCAGTATCCTCAGGTGGTTACACACAAATTTCATCCAAGAAGGCTTCGTCACATAAGTATAAAATTGACAGTCACAAAACACAACACAGCACACGTAAAACATTTAATTACAACGAATGTTCCAGGTAGCCTACCGCTCTTGGCATAACCTTCATCGCCACCCTACAACCGGACGGGGAGCAGACTGGAGACATTCATTCACGTAAACCCTCCCACCCCTCTCCTGTTATCAGCTGGATGAAAACCGGCTTGTCTTGGTCCTGATTTACTACTGTGGGCTAGAATATAGTTCAAAATAAAGTGATACTTGAAATTTAGCTGATCATTTAAAATAAAATCTTTCTCATTGCTGTCCTTAAAACTATTGTCCTTAAAATTTCAAATTGTTCAATAGAAACAAGGTGTTGAGCGAACGTTGACCTCTGTTTGTCTGCTCTGGGGTCGGGCCTATGTTCTTTGTACCGTTGCTGGAAGGATCTGCCCGTTTGGCCAATGTAAAGGTCGGGACAGTCGACACATTGAATTTTGTAAACGCCAGATTTCTCTATGTTTTCTTTTTGGATTGTTTTTTGAGTCAACAAATTTCTGAATCTGTTGGTTGTTCTAAAAACCAATGAGATATTGTGTTTTTTAAGATTTTTATTTATATAGTTTTGTGTTAAATGACTGTATTCAACACAAACATATTTCTTTTGTCCAATATCGGTAGTTTCGATCAGAGCATCTAGTTTTTTATTAGTATGTTTTGAAATCAGTTTGTCAATCAATCCTGGGCTAAAAATGGAATTTAACTTATTTGAATTTAACTTAAATCATGCGCTCTCCTTAAAAGTATTACAACGTATTACAAATTATTAAAGTATTATATTTTATAATATTTAATGCCATTATCTAAAATAATGATCTCTTAGTATCGGTTTTCAACCTAACCCCTACAAAAACATTTTTACTTCCATTTTACTACTGTAATAAAAAACAGACGAACTATTTGCCTGCAACATCAAACTCTCTCTCTCACTCTGATATTTAACTCTGTGCTATCATTATTTATACAAGTACTATGGATAATTCAAGAAATGATAAAGTGAAATGCTGCCAAGTCTTTTTGTTGAAAATAACTTTAAAATACCTTGAAAGCAACTAGAGGACTGAGGTAAAATAATGGTTCAATAAGAGTGAAAATGAGTGCATGCTGAATGTATGTCACTTGTTACTGCTTTGTAAAATCGAAGGCAATCAACTTTAAAGTATTTTGCAGTTATTACACGCTTTTCTAATACTTCCTAGGCAACCTACATGCATCAACGAGAAAACTCGACAGTATTTCAACTGTCCTTACTTCATAATTGAAGATATTGAACTCTCAAGCTTAGAAGCCATTAAATTCCATGGTGTAATGGTTGACAGTTATCTGGACTGGTTTGAACACATCACTCAATTAAAATCTATGGTCTTTGCTGGTACTCCTTTTTTTACGGAGTATAGCGGCTCTCGGAAATCAACAAATCTCTCTTCATATATTTTTGGCTTACCAAACCATATTACTACATTCTCATATTTCTCATATTTAATTTATGTATGCTCATATTTCGAATCTCATTTATTTATGCTCAATATTGACTACTACTGTGGGTCTGATCTTCCAGACTGATGTTCAGGGATCACTGCTAACAATCATTTAAACAGCTCAAAATACTAACTGTTCCAGCACTTGTCATCTTAAATTAATTAAAAACGCTGGTATTCAATCTTATACATTAAAAATATGTATAAAACCGTTTTCGAGTTCACCTGGTGATTCCATTAGACCACTTTACATGATTTATGGACTAAATTAAAGGTATTTACATGCACATGAGCATCAGAACACTTTTACCTCTCGCATAACTCAAATTAATTATCCTCAAAAGGAATTTCTCCAATGTATTTCTTATGGTAGTTTCTTTTTGTAGCCATGTTCATCAGAATTTTTTTATTATAAAGTTCTTAATAAGGCATGTGCTTTTATTTGGTCGAAGAACACTTAAAATTGCCCTTTATGATTTGAGGTAAAAATCATTTAAATTGGACGAGTTTGAGGTGAATTACGCACACGCGACCAACATTAGTTTTATCAAATTTTTAAAGAGCATAGAACGTTGAACGTTGAAGTCCAAACATTTGACATATTTGTTTCTATTTGACCTATGTTTAATGGATATGTGTTTAAAGATTCTTAAAATTATACATTTTTTACCTCTTTAATTTTAAATGTCTACTATTTAACTGTCACGATCCATGATGATTTTGTAGATGTTAAAATAAGTATATGTTTTTATGAATTTATGTGTATTTATCAATTATTTGAGTTGAGGTTTATGTTCAGATCGGTAGGCTTAACTATGGTTCTTGGAAGGAAAACAAACTTAGTGGTGCTAAGTGGAAGAGTAATCACGAAAAAAAGTGGGAAGCAGTATCCCTCAGTTATCTGTGAATATTACTTTTTAAACGTAATTCTTTAAATGTAAACAATTTTAAAGTGATTCCAATAATACTGGAACTGGTTTTTTCTTTCTTTTTTGTATTATTAAAAAGTGAAAAATGTATAGCCAACTTATACTATTATGTTACATGCTTATCAAGTCAAAATAAAATTTCCTATAAGATTGCATAGCTTAAATTATGTGGAAGTTCCTTAGAAGCAGACACCATCCTCTAACAATCATAACACTAGATTTAGAAAAAAAAAAAAAAAAAATAGATGTACAATTGGACATGTGTAAACCATGGTCCAAGTCAACTTTAGTGGATCCTGATAACAAAAGTTAATCAGTTATGGATAGTAAATAATATACTTGTTGTTTGTTGTGTTCAATTACTTCACTCTAAAAAAAGTACCATCATTACGGTTATCTAAGTAATCTTGTATTCTAATCATTGAAATTCGAATGCGTTTAAGTGCAGTAAAATTTCTTCTCAAGAAAGAACGTAATGTAATACAATGGGTTATGCCCGGTTTATCTTTAAGTCACAATTTGTTTTTGTGAAAAATTAGTTTTGTAAATTTTAAAAAGGGTGTAAGAATCGTCTGGGATTTCCGGCAAAAAATACAAGTAATATGCTACATGGTTGAAAGTATATATAAAAAGTACATTTGGTTACCGATAAACGCTGAAAGAATACGTGTTATTTTTAAACAAGGAATACACCCAGAAGAGGGAAGGAAATAAAGCTTAATAAAGAAATACAACAAAAAGTTTTCTAATGCATGTTCTCAGAATGATATATTGAGACCTAAACAGTCAATGAATGATGTCCAACAGGGACAAACATTAATTGACACGTGTACCCAAAATAAATCAAAATCCAAATTTGATCTAGAATTGGAATATTGGTGTAAGCAATTTAAGGGTGGAGTGCTAAACGATAATGAATGGGATGATCTAATTTCTGAATTTCAGAAGTGGTTAGCTCAAGCCATCCATAAACTCTCATGCCCTAAGCATCCAGCTCAAATATATTATGAAGCGAGAAAAAATAAACTTCCTAGACCTGAAACTCACAAATATAAAGACACAACTAATCCCGTAAGAAAATCAAAACGTGAAAAGGAGAAAAGGCTTAAAAAATACGAATATCAACTTACTCAATATCTATACTACAACCAGAGGAAGAAAGCTGTAAGAAAAGTACTAAACGAAAGAAATCAACATCAGTGTAAACGTGATATCAAAGACATTCAAGAGTACTTTAGTAATAAGTTAAGTGTTAAAAATGAATGCACTAGAGAATATTATGAGAGTAAGCTAACTCCTTTAGAAAAAATTGAGCTGGATAGTGAATATAACCGCACTATCACAAAACATGACATATTGTTTGCTATGAAAAAAATGTCAAGTGACACGGCATCAGGCCCTGACAGAGTGATAATGAGAACACTTAAAAATGAAAATGTAGCAACGATCCTCGCAACTATGGCAAATAGAATGCTAAACACAGGATACGTTCCAAAATGTCTAAGAAAGGCCAGAACAGTTCTAATATTTAAAAAGGGAGATGTATCTGACTTAAATAATTGGAGGCCAATATCTATTACATCAGTGATTAGACGCACTATTGAAAGGGTTTTTGAGAAGGAAATGAGAAAGTTCGTAGTCTTAAATGAAAACCAGAGAGGATTTGCTAACTCACCTGGTTGCCAAGTTAAAATTAAGATTTTGGAGAGAGTATTAGAAAAGACGAAACTGGATAAAACGGATGCCACATTAGTGTTTTTGGACGTAGAAAAGGCGTTTGATAGTGTTGGACACAATCATTTAAGTAAAACAATTGAAGCCTCTTCCATCCCAAGCAAACTAGAAACATTAATTATAAATCTAATGTCTAATAATGAAACACAAATACAAGTAGGATTAAAAAAGACTAAATATATAAATATTGAAAAAGGAGTTTTCCAAGGATCCCCAATATCTCCAATTTTATACAACATGAGCACGAGTCATATCCTGGATGAACTTTCGGAACCTGATGTTTGTAATGAATATGGGATTAAATTGGAGGAGGATGCTAATTCCGTTTCAGTATTGGGGTTTGCGGACGACACAGTTTTGGTAGCTAATAACCTTAAGTCTGCAGAAATATTAACACGAATGGTGATTAATAGATTTAATGAAATAGGATTGAATAAAAATATTAAAAAGTCACTAGCAATTTGTATAAAAAGTGGACGAATACAGAAATGCAATTTAACAATTGGAAACGAAGAAATACAATCTATAGAGCATGGTGAATCAATAAAGTATCTTGGAGTAAACATATCCGAAAATTTCATTTTCAATTCAAACGAAATTTTGGTGAAATTATCAGAAATACTTAATAACCTTAGTCAAAGTACCCTTCTTTCTGGAGATCAAAAGTTAAATATTTTGAACCAATACATTTCTCCCACCCTAATCTATCCATTGAAAAATGCTAAAGTCGGTGTAATTCCAAGAAAATTCCTTGAGGAGGGTGATAAATTAATAAGGAGCAGTGTAAAGGAAATATTACAGTTACCAAGTGACACACCAAATAGCTTTCTATATTCAGACAAGAAATATAAAGGGTTAGGTATTATGCGACTCACTTGGGAAGCATATATTCAACAATTTAATGTTTGTGTAATTTTGGAAAATTCTAAAGTAAATTTATTACCACGCTCATATGAAACAGTAAAAGAAACCATTTTAAAATGTATGGATTTAACATTTTTGGATTTCAAACCTATACAAATAGAAAAGGTTAAAGGACTCCATGTAAGAGCAAAACTTAAAGAAAAAGAATTTAATATCTGGTCTGCTCTCCCACAAAAAGGCAAAGGGGTCTGATTTTTCAAGGAGGTTCCAGGTGCCAATTCGTGGATTTATAATAAAAGAGGACTATCAGCTTCAGAGTGGAGGGACTGTCTGAAGATGACATGCAATGTTGTATCCGTGAGATCCGTGCCTGGAAGGAGTCCCAACACAAACCGTTGCAGACACTGTAACGAGGTTGAAACACTGTGTTGGGCTCTTGCAGGCACGGTGAACTTCTGATCAACAAACGGCATAATGACGTCCGAAAAATTATAGCTGAAGAATTACGAAAACAATATGAAGTCCACGAAGAAGTAACCTGTACCTCCGAAAGCGGAAGCACACGCCGGATTGACATTATTGCCATTGATCGAAGAAGTAAATGGGCGTGGATTATTGACCCCACAGTAAGGTTTGAGACGGGCATCAACCAACCTGACGAAGTCGACCAGGAAAAGAAAAATATTTATTTGCCAACGAAACCTTACTTTGAAGAGAAATATGGAGTCAAAATAATTAATGTAATTGGTCTTCTGTTTGGTTCCAGGGGAACATTAAATAAAAATTACGTAAAATTTAGGCAAGATTTCAAAATTCAGAAGAAAATTGACAGTTTATTAGTGATTAGTATTTTGAAGAATTCTGTTTTAATTTAAAAAAAACCATTTATGTAAACAAAATGTCTTGTAAATTTGAAATTAATCAATGGAACAGATGCCATGCATTTATGGCACATAGAAAAGTCCAACTATTAAAATCCATGTCATGTGTATTTACAAAATATGTTTTTACAAGCACTTTGTCAAAGATGGCAAGCCATAAATGCGTGGCAAGTTAACAGTTCCTGTTGTTATTAAAATCATTAAGAAGAAATAGGCATCAAGACAAATGCAAATAAGTGTAAAACAAAGATTTAAGTATTAAGTAACACAGAACCTTGAATCAGTGCTTATTTTTCTTGGGCAGGTACTGGTTTGTAAAAAAAGTTACGAAACTCGTGTTTTTATCTTTAATGATTATATTTTTCGATAATTGGTGTGTAAGTCTTTAAATAAAGTGGACTACATACAATAAATTACCAATTTAAAAAATATTTTAACTTAATTAAAGAGAACCATTTCTCGTCTTTAACCTTGTTACCCTCAATAATACTCCTCTGACTACAATGAGTATCAAGCCGATTTACACAAGATGAGCTGGATGCCCATGTAAATCTGCTATGACGCTTTGCTGGGAGATGTGAGCGCCACTAGCAACATGACGTACGACACTGACTGTTGTAGGCACTGGAAAAATAGTTAAAAACTTGTGTAACAGTATTCTCATATAGACTCGTAACCCCAGATGAAGTTTGAAAATGTTAAATATAATCTTTTTTATGATCTTGGATCTCACCGTTAAAGGACAAATATTTACTAGGATCAAATTAAATGAGAACCATCTATAACATCACAAGATTATGTCATAGTCTGATAAAAACTTATGCACTGATACAGCCTAATCAAACACTGATGCAGCCTGGTCATAACTGATACAGACTGATACATAACTGATGTCATACAGTTATGCAGCCTGGTCATAACTGATGTCATTCAGTGATACAGTCTGGTCATACAATGATACGGTTAGATAATACAGTGATACAGTGGTACGGCTAGATCATGTAGTGATACAGCCTAGTCATAACTGATACAGACTGATACATAACTGATGTCATACAGTGATACAGTCTAGTCATACACTGATACGGTTAGATAATACAGTGATACGGCTAGATCATACAGTGATACAGTCTGGGCATAACTGATACAGACTGATACATAACTGATGTCATACAGTGATACAGTCTGGGCATAACTGATACAGATTGATACATAACTGATGTCATACAGTGATACAGTCTGGTCAAACACTGATACGGTTAGATAATACAGTGATACGGCTAGAGCATACAGTGATACAGTGTAGTCATAACTGATACAGACTGATACACAACTGATGTCATACATTGATACAGACTGGTCCTACACTGATACGGTTAGATAATACAGTGATACGGCTAGATCATACAGTGATACAGTCTGGGCATAACTGATACAGATTGATACATAACTGATGTCATACAGTGATACAGTCTGGTCAAACACTGATACGGTTAGATAATACAGTGATACGGCTAGATCATACAGTGATACAGTCTGGTCATAGCTAATGCAGACTGATACAGACTGATAACTGATGTCATGCAGTCTGGTCATACACTGATACGGTTAGATAATACAGTGATACAGAGATACGGCTATATCATACAGTGATACAGTCTGGTCATACACTGATACAGACATCATGCAGTGGTACAGAATACAGTCTAATCCAACACTGATATAGCCTTGTCATATACTGATACAGCCAGATCATACAGTGATACATTCTGGTCATACACTGATATGGCTTCATCAGGCAATGATACAGATTGATCAAACATTGAGACAGAATAATCATACACTTAAACAGCCAGATCATAAACTGAAGCGGTTTCATCATGTCAGTATCTGGTCACTCTTGATTTAACATTTCTTCAAGATTAATGAAATTTATGTTTGTTTTGATATCTTTCTTTCTTCGCGTGGCCCAGTGGTTGAGTAGATAGAGATAAAGGCATAATCAAATTTGTTGTTATAAACTGATCTTTTGTACTTCAAATTGTGTTTTAATAAAATAAAGTATACTATACTTACAGTAAGAAAAAGTTCTAATGTTGCAGAAAAAATGCTAAAGGCTGTAAGATGTACTGGGCGTTTGTTCATTACCATCATTAAAATAAGAGAAGTTCTAAATTTGTGAGGGCAAAAGTACCAAGGACAGCGATGCATGGCACGGTACAGCTCCTCGCACTGCAAAATTGTACAAAAAAGTAATAGTGGCGTAGTAATGGGATTTCTTTTAGTCGGCCAGTTACTTTGGTAAAGAAACATTCGCCCTTAATCAGGACTACTTCTAAAAATTGTTACAAGGGTAGCAAATGATTTATGAATGCTGATTCAGTGAAATAGTTTTTTTTTTTACTTTTTTCTCTTTTACTAAAAGAACTCAAATTCCTTCCATAAGATGATAAAAACAACAATAAAACTCCTTACAAGGGAAAATTTACGTTACAGTAGTGTAGACTAGAAAACTATAGAGTCTACAAAATTCTAACTTGTAGTTACAAGAGACTGGAAATGGTGTTATTTCAATTGGAGTATTGTATGAATAAAGAAATAAATAACTTATTTGAGAAATGAAGCATGTGAACTTTTCTTAATTTATGTGTTGGTGTAGCTCCTTACCTAAATCAAAATCTACCTTGTTTATATACGAGATACTAAAATTCTCATAAGTGTAGTAAATGCAGTCTTATTAGTGCAGAAGACAAATCATGCGGCTGTGGAACGGAGTTCCAGACTATGACTCACATAGTCACTGAGTGCCCATTGAGTGCTTTCCCCGAAGGGTTGATTGGTCTTCATTGTGCAAGTGAAGCTGGGCTGCAATGGCTTGGCGCCCTGGATTAAGCTTTATAAAGAGGGATCATAAATGCTTGTTTTAGTTTCGTTTTAAATGTATTGACGCAGGTGATATGCACTGCAGAGTATCTTTTATATTTATCAGAAGTTCATCAGCCACCAACTTCTGAGAAATATAAAAGATACTCTGCAGTGCACAGCACAGTGTAGTATATATAGTGTAGTAAATGTAGCTAAACAAATAATTAACCTGGAAGTAATTGCAAACTAACTTACTTTGACCGATTGTTATGTGAAATATCCTAAGTAAAACGACGGCGAAAAGTCTAGCACTCCCAAATGTCTACCACACGCCTGCTATGGCTTTTTTTCAAAATGACAGTTGTAGTTTTTTAAGTTTTTGTTGAATATCTTTTGCACCATTAACGGAGGCTTAACTATGTCAAGTATTTAGATAAATAATAAAACTTTGCACATTTAGATGTAAAAATGCATTAGTTACATGTATAATAAGGGTGATAACTACTTAAGGAACTTTTAATTGGGGGATTCTAAGAAAATTTCATCTGTTAGAAACCCCTATTCCGACGGTGCCGAAGGTTAGATATTAACCTTTTAAAGAGTTAACTTTTTACTACGAGCACCAAAGATTCTAAAATCACCATTCATTAACCTTTATGCAAACCACTTTATGTGCATACTTATACATATACAGTGTGTTTGGTAGTTAGTGTCAAAATTTTGAAGGGGTTACTATGCATGTAAAATGGAACAAGAAAACCCAATTTAGGCAATTACATCTCGCTCCACCTTCCAGTAACATTCATTTTTTAAATTTTTAAATTTTCTCGTCATTCCTCAATAAAGTCTTGTTTTTATCAACATTTACTAAACTTATTGGCACTTTTATAACATTATTAGAATCTAAATAAAATTTCCTTTTTGAGTAAGTGCAGTTTACCCCAAATAAATCCTCGTAAAGCCATATAAAATCTACTTGAAAAGAAAATTTTGGATAATTGAGAAAAAAGGCACTGTAGCTTGCTGAAGAAATTTTTTTTTATACTTCATGCTACAAACGGTCAATTTTTACCAAAACTTTCCCACATTCTACGCTTTAAAATTATATACTATAAGTGACCTTTCCTATTTTGCTAAGGGGAATAAATCGGCATTAAACATAATTTTGAACTGTTTTTCATGAAACAATACCAATTCAACATTTGAGATACCTTCAACAAACTTCATTCAAGGGTCGTATCTAATGAATTCTTCAGGAAAACTTCATTGGGTTTTCTCAGATCATACAAAACATTAAACGCCTTTACGTTTAAAGATGTCACAAACCACACCCTAAAAGTCGAATACATCTGAAGTGTATTGCATAGTTTTTGTTATAATGATTTTAATTGAAAGTTTGATTGCCTGCCATTTCCGACTCGGTCAACTATTTGAAGTGCGGTTTGTGGCATTAAACTCTGCCAAACAAGGCCTTTAATTTTATGTACATATCAACCTATGCTTACATTAAAGATTTTGAAAGATAATGAAAAATCGGTCAATAATTATGTTTAAAGCAGATTGTATCCCCTTGGATAGATAGGAACTGCCACTTATATTACTAAATTTTACAAAATTGTTCCCCTCATTCTAAGCTTCATTTTGAGGGGAAGAATATGTTTTTGTGAAATTTGACAGTTTGTAGCTTAAAGCATAAAAAAATTTCTTCAGCAAGTTATAGTGCCTTTTTTCTCAATTTTCCAAAATTTTCTTTTCAAGTATATTTTATATTTGTTTTAAGAGGGATTAATTGGAACAAAGTGCACTTATTCTAATAGGAACTTTCTACTTTGTACTTTCTAAAAGTGCCATAAAAAGTGCATATAAGTTTGGTAATTGGTGAAAAAAATGAGAATTTGATGTTGAATGTCGAGAAATTTTAAAAAGTTGAGAAATGACTGTTACTGGAAGGTGTGAGGGAGATATACCTAATTGTCTAAATTGCGTATTCTTGTTGCATTTTACATGTACCTTAACCCCTTGAAAATTTTGACACTGACTACCAAACACCCTGTATAAACATGTGTGTATATTCCGTGAAACCAGTAGCCTGTTAACGAAAAGTCAGATCAACCTTGATATGGAGGTTTGACAGTGTGACCAAGGTCTATTTTTTTAATTATGTCAATTAGAATAAGAGACTATGGGAAAAGAATTGTATAGATTTTCAAAGTTGTCTGATATAAGCTTAAACCCCGATTTTGGGGTGATTTTAGACAAATTTGAACCTCTATATAACTTTTTACGTAGTCTGATAATCTCAATTGTTATAACTGATGAAAATAGACCTAGTCCCACACCTCCATGTCAAGTTTGATAAACTCGGTTTCGCTTTCGGGTTTACAGGCTTCACGGAATTCACATACATACATACATACATACATACATACATACATATATATTATATATGTAAATAATAATATACACTATATATATATACACATATATCGATAAGTATACATATTTATAAATAAAAATTGTTATGAATGGTGTTTTTGGAATCTGGGGACCGCGTAGCAAAAGTCAACGCGGTTAAAATTAGGCCTGTGTTTCTAACCTTAGGCACCACCGTAGAGGGATTTTTACAGAGATGAAATGTCCTTAACATCCCCCAATTAAATGTAGCTTTAAAGAGCAGTATTTTTCTTATTGAATTTAACAACCAAAACATATTGTATATAATGCCCCAAACCTAATTGCCTAGTTTTTACTAATTTACATTATTAGGATGTCTTTAATAGTAAAAAAGTCAACAACTTATAAAATTAATTGAAACACTTTTGTGGGATTTTTTGACACATTTTATTTGTTTAAAACTAGACGTTTCACCTGCACTTTGGCCGGTTTCATCAGTAGTATTAGGTTAAAAAATGTAAACAATTAATTTTGAAATTACATCCAATAGTTGACATGTGATATAAAAATTCGAATAAAATCAGGTGTATAAAAAACAAAATAGATAAGTTGTAAAATTATATATAAAAATATGGTTGAATACAAAATTTTTTTCAATATACATACTTCAGGCTTTATAACGATTCATACTGATTTGCAACCTCTATTTCCTTATAACTGGGAGCCATGTATCACTCAGTTTGTACCCATCCTCCCTGTTTATGTTTTTTCATTTCTTTTTGTTTCTATTGCTTCTTTTATTTTTTTTCAGTTTTCTTCAATGCTTATAGTGATCGCTCTAATGCTTTTCTTATGGAGAAAAATGATTTTTATTAACGATTTTACTAAATATTTCGAGCGTTTTGAGCGTTTTGATGAATTAAACTACCATTATTTTGTACCCAAGAATAGTTATTTTCCATTCGAAACGGTCTCCCGCTTGTACTTCGCGAAATAATTTCCAACCACATACCCCACTACAAAACTTTCTCGTTTAATATAATAGGATATTTTTTAATTATATAAAAACGTGGACCAGTTTCTGAATCAAATGAACAGCATCCATAACAAAATAGAGTTTTCATTAGAACTGGAGAAAGAAGGTAAATTACCATTTTTTGATGTTTTAATAATCAAAGAAGACTCAAAGCTATACCATACTATTTATAGAAAAGAAACTCACACAAACAAATATTTAAATGGTAATAGTCACCACCATCCAACACAAAAGAGAGGTATAGTAAAAAATCTCATTAACAGAGCCAAAGTAATGTGTGATAAAAAATACCTAAAAGAAGAAGTAGAAGGAATAAAAACCTATTAGAAGAAAATGACTTTAAAAGATCCATGATTTAGAAAGAAATATACCTAATGAATCACTCAAATGACCGAAAACATAACGATAAAGACAAAGATGAAAACAAGGTTAAAAGAGCTGTTCTACCATACGTCAAAGGAACCACGGATAAAATTTCAAAAATTTTACAGAGACATGAAATAAAAACTACATTCTCCACTGTTAAAAAGGTGGAACATCTGTTACCAAAAGTCAAAGATAAAACCCCACCCTTGAAAAATAAAGGAGTATATAAAATACCATGCAGCTGTACAAAAGTTTATACAGGGTTAGGCAAAAGTCTGGACACCCCCAGTTAACTTTTTAACGCGTTGCAGTAGGAAAACCAAACTCGGCACATGTTTACAACATCAAAAACTGCACTTTTTCATCAACTACACAACTTTGCCCCTGCCCCCAAAATGGGGTATTTTGGAGGCAGCCCCAAATTTTCAAATGTAAACCCCTATCGAGTGACCCCTCATTTTAAACGGCTTATCAAGAGAAATTGAATGGCTCAAACCGGATGTCGATTTCTCATCCATCTCTAACCAAAATGGCAGCCATTTTAAAATTCGAGATGGGTAAATTGACATTTGTTAGGCCTAAAATCAAATCGGAAAATAGCTTTTTAGAATTTATAATTTCTTGAATTGTTTTAGAATTGAACCTAGTAGCAGAAATGAACTAGTAGGTTCAATTATAAAATAATTCCAGATATTCTCGATTCTAAAAAAGCTATTTTCCGATTTATTTTCAACAAATGTCAATTTACCTATCTCGAATTTTAAAATGGCTGCCATTTTGGTTAGAGATGAGATATCGACATCCGGTTTGTGCCATTCAATTTCTCTTGATAAACCGTTTAAAATGAGGGGTTACTCGATAGGGGTTTACATTTGAAAATTTGGTGCTGCCCCCAAAATACCCCATTTTGGGGGCAGGGGCAAAGTTGTGTAGTTGATGAAAAAGTGCAGTTTTTGATGTTGTAAACATGTGCCGAGTTTGGTTTTCCTACTGCAACGCGTTAAAAAGTTAACTGGGGGTGTCCAGACTTATACTTGCTTGCCCATCTCAAATTTTGAAGTGGCTGCCATTTTGGTTAGGGGTGAGATATTGACCTCCGGTTTGCACCATTTAATTTTTTTTGATACGCCGTTTAAAATGAGGGGTCACTCGATAGGGGTTTACATTTGAAAATTTGGGACTGCCCCCAAAATACCCCATTTTGGGGGCAGGGGCAAAGTTTTGTAGTTGATGAAAAAGTGCAGTTTTTGATGTTGTAAACATGTGCCGAGTTTGGTTTTCCTACTGCTACGCGTTAAAAAGTTAACTGGGGGTGTCCAGACTTTTGCCTAGCCCTGTATAGGGGAAACGGGTAGATCTATAGAAACAAGACTAAAGGAACATATCCGTGATGATAAAAATAAAAGAGTGAAGAGTTCAGCCATAGCAGAGCACACTGCTCAAACAAATCATAGTATGGAATTTGATAAAGCCATGTTGATTACCCGAGAAGAAAACTATGGAAAAAGAAAAAGAAAAGAAGCAATAGAAATAAAAAGAAATGAAAAAACATAAACAGGGAGGATGGGTACAAACTGAGTGATACATGGCTCCCAGTTATAAGGAAATAGAGGTTGCAAATCAGTATGAATCGTTATAAAGCCTGAAGTATGTATATTGGAAAAAAATTTGTATTCAACCATATTTTTATATATAATTTTACAACCTATTTATTTTGTTTTTTATACACCTGATTTTATTTGAATTTTTATATCATATGTCAACTATTGGATGTAATTTCAAAATTAATTGTTTACATTTTTTTAACCTAATACTACTGATGAAACCGGCCAAAGTGCAGGTGAAACGTCTAGTTTTAAACAAATAAAATGTGTCAAAAAATCCCACAAAAGTGTTTCAATTAATTTAAATAAATGACACATGAAAGTTTAAGGGAAAAACTTATTAAACGGTTATTAAAAAAAAAAAAATTGGCTATAGCATGCAAAGGCAGCTCCTGAGTATGGTAGATTTTCACCATTGTTTTCCTCGGGTAATTTTACATAAAAATCTATAAAAATAAATCAGTTTGGAATTACTTCAGCGTTAACCAATAATTTGATTGGACGATATGGAAAAAGAGCCCTTGATTGGCTGATAAATCCTATTTTAGTATCTGAGTTATTATAGATAAAAAAATGCCAGAGCCTAAGGCGTTAGTCTCATTTAAGAAATCTAACGCACCAATTTAAGTTGAAATTACTGCCCTGGATTAGGCATCATTGTACTAACAATAATTTATAAGTGAAATTATTGTGAAATCTTACCCTTTCAGTTATCTGCTGTCCATTCCAACAGTAAACAAACATAAGAAAATACGAGACAAAAAGAACTGGGCTGGATTTGACCAAGACCTTTCCCAGTTGGGCTGTCTAAAAAAGAAAAGAAGTTTGTGGTGACGAAATATTTCTATTAATCCATCATCGTGTTAAACATACCAATACATTTACACATATCTATAATTTTAGTTCGGAATGAGAAAATTAAGAAACGAAACAGGTAACTCATAAATGTATACAGTATAATATTTTATGAAACAATATTACTAATTTTTAATCTTGTTCAAACCTTGAAAATTTTATCTTATTTATTTTAGTTTATATAAGTTCTATTCTAAAACGGATCTTCTAAATATGAAAGCATTGCAGTGCTAGTACACATTACTAGATTTAAATACTATTACTACCTAAGTCTTTGATAGTTCCAGGTCAGTTAAACATAAGTATTTTGCAGACACTTCAAACACTCGATCAAATTCTATTACGGCCGGGAAAAGGGAACTGCACTGGCTTCCGAGCCTTGTTGCACAACCAGTAATTTCCTTTCTTAAATAATTGAATTATTTTATTAATGGTTTGGCCATAAAATAAGGCATAGAATTATTTTTATCTAATATTACTTATACATAAATTGTATTTTAGTATGAGTGGAAAGGTAGAATCGGTTATAAGTGAAAAACAATGCATTATTGAAATATTTAATTAAGTAATTGACCATTGTTAAAATAGTTGCACAAATTTCTGTTACTTAGATCGATACTGTTCTTACAACTGAGTCCCAGGATGTCAATGTTAGAAAAGGGGGAGGGGGGGGGTTGGAGAAATCTTCGCTGGATTGAATTAGTTAGGTCGGGTTAGCTTAGATAAGTCAAGCTGTCTCCGTTGTGTCATCTTAAAAGTAAAACTATATCAAAATAAAATTTTTAGCGTAATCTGTATAAGCACGCATACGGTACGTAAAGTGGCGACAGAGCGGGACTAACAATGAGAGCCTGACCTTGTTGTCCCATTGTTGTTGCGAACCAGGCATTTTGTTGTCAAACAAGCGATAACAAAAATAATTATTTACTTTCTCGCTTTCGCTAAAAATACCGCTCGACGCGTTTAGCTCAAGCGAGAAAGACTTACTTTACGGTCTGCCTATAACCGACAAGTATTGGCGAGGTGGGGTCAATGACTTACTTGCCAAGAACACTCGAAATTCTCCTAGTCATCGGAATTAACAGATGGCTAACACGCATGTTTGCTCGTCTAGGCACCAGGGGTCGTAAGCGACTCCCGGAACCCACTCCTTTTCAATTAATTATCTGTGTAAAGGCTATTTATATAGGACTATGGTTTCAGTAAGTAGTGTAACCAGGTACTCACATAGTACATGTTGAAGCTTAAGAAGCAGGAATGTACAACAGTAAGGGCTGTCTGAACCAAGAAGACTGGACTGTGGATGAGGGAAACTTCCTTCAAGGCTCTTCAGCAAACCATTAGATGTATTAATTGTTAATACACTAAACATATACACTTTCGTACATGCTGTAAAGTTTCTTAGTAACAATAGTGTCCTGATAAAACCCATCTCATGTTTTAAGGGGGGGGGGGGGGTTATTTTTAGTACAATTGACCAAACAAAGGTAAAATAATATACAAGGTATAATATACTATTTAATATAAATAGTATTAAATAGTATATTAAATAATTTAATATATATTAAATATTTAATATTTTACATAATGTATTAAATAATTTCATATGCAGGGTGTTTGGAAACTTTCTTCAGAAACTCTGTGTGGTGATTCCTTGGATCAAAATGAACAAAAAATATCTGGAACATATGTCCTAAAATGCTTCGTTAGGCCACTGGCCGCCATTTTCTTTTTTACACTTAATAATTTTTATTTCCGTAACAGATTCCTGTATTAAGCTCATATTTTGCAAGAACCTTTATCACACCAATTTTCATTTTCGGGGGAAAATTATTTTTTCCAATGTGTATTTAAAAAATGGCGGCCATTAAAAATTTTCAAACTCAAATATCACAAAATCGGTAAAGTGTGTTATCAAACTATTATAAATAGCAAAAATATGAAAAATTTAATTATCTAACCAATGATACCAAGTTTGTCAGGATCTGACAACAAATGAAAGGGTAGTTGCCATTTTCTGCATAAAAACATTGATTTTATATTAAAATGCATGCAAATTTAGGTTAATGTGGGAGAAAAATCTCAACAATTCAATTATTTGTTGCCATATCCTTAAAAACTTGGTACCACTGATTAGATAATTTAATTTTTATCACGTTTGCTGTTTATAATAGTTTGATAACATTTACCGATTTTGAGATATTTGAGTTTAAAATTTTAAATGGCAGCCATTTTAAAAATACACATCAGAAAAAAATAATTTTTCAACAAAATCGAACATTATTGTGATAAAGGTTTTTGAGAATTATGAACTACTTAATGCATCCATTAGTTTGTGTGTAAGAAACAAAATAAAATGGTGGCTAGCGACCTAATGAAGCATTTTTAGGACATATGTTCCTGTAATATATATATATATATATATATATATATATATATATATATATATATATATATATATATATATATATATATATATATATATATATATATATATATATATATATATATTATTTTGTTCCAAGGAATCGCCACACGGAGTTTCAGAAGAGAGTTTTTTTTTTTAATTATCCCCCTGAGAAATGGTGATCTTTTGAGAAAGGTAAAGAACTAACATATATTATAATCTTTAAAAAACATATTTGGTATTTTAAATCCAACAACTCTTAAACTGGTAACAAGTACAAACGTGAAATACAAACTAAAAACATTTTTAAAGTCTGTTTTACATTTATTTTTTTGACTGCTAAAGTATCACAGGAATATAAATAATGCTACAATGTGTGTTTTTAATGCTTTCGAGTTAAAAGTTTCTAAATGTAAAGTAAAATATCTATTTAATGTTAACACCTCAGATTGAAAAATATTGACCTCTGTAGAGTAATCATAATTGGGTTCAATATCCAAATAGATTTGATAGTGAATGTGAGCGTCGATTTCATTAAAAAAATTATGAATCATATTCTTTTCAGCTTAAAGTATAGTGATAAGAAATAATTTGTAAAAAGGGAAAACATCTTAAGTGAATAACTTGTTAATTTACCTTTGCACTATGATGTGATGTTCCACAAAATTCCTAATAAAATCACTTGCGATTTCCTCCGAAATTAATTGGGGCTCTTCATCTATAGCCATATCCTGAGTGTACCTCCAGTTTGCAGGCCTTCCAAAGCTGAACTGAATGTCAGTTTCACGAGTTTTGCAAAATTGATCCCACAAAGTCGTCAAATAATCGATTTCTTTGCAAATGCATATCGACACCACAATAATAAACGGTCCCCAAATAGCAAGACAACAATATATGTAGTAGGCGGCTCCACTTTGGTACACCCAGACGAAATAAAACGCTCCTGGAGGCAAGGTCTGATCATTGTCGATGAAGGGAACTACAACTGGCACGAGAACTTCACCATAGTATATACAGGAACCCACGTAGAGCACGTAGGCCAAACCCATAGCCATCCATAGAACAATCACCATTGATATGTCTTTTATAGACACACTTTTACCAGCTGTGAAGTTGTTTTGAATGGTATCAATTACAGTTTGAAAACCCTTTGCATTTCTCTGGACAACCGCAAACCCATAAATTGTATAACATCCGACAAAGAACATGTGTATTGTCTCGAACAACTCTTCCCACATTTCCTTCCTTATGAATTGCACCAGCTTCAAAAGAACCATTGGTACCATACAAACCCACATCATCACGAACAACACAGGCCATACCTTATATAGCAAAACCGTATTGAGTTGAGATCTCAAGGGTTTCTTGTGTGGGAAAGCGCCCGCTGATTTCAATGTAAAGAGGGTAAATTTGAAAAATAATCTTAGTTTCTGATCCATTTTACTATTTTCTCTCCCCAAAAATGTTAAATTTACAAACAAAGTTGATCTACGTTACTATGTAAGAAAACTAAACAACAGAGACTAATAGTTTCTTTCACATTATATATTAATCAGAATTGTAGGAAACTCCCCGCTGGCTACGAATCGATTCAGAATACTAAATCCTTAAAGTTTTGAAAACAAAGCTTTAATCATAGATCGGACCATGAGGGCAGAAACAGGGGACGAGCAAGTTAAATATGTCAATGAAGAGCTTGCTTTTAGTAATAAATGTTTTTAAAACGTAATTTTTAAGACATTTGTGTTGGAGGGGTTCAATATAAAACTGTATCGTGTAAAAACTGTATTAGCGTTTAAATTGGCAGTCCTGGCAAGATTTCAAAACTTTTTGTTGATTTTTCATACAAATTTTAGATAGCCTACCATAAAATTATCGCTTTAATTTTTATAAGTGATACAAGAACCTCTTCTGTTTCAGCAAACTCCATAATTTCTGTCTATTTCATGTAAATTTTAACTAAATTTGTACTTAGCATTACAATTAAAAGTGTATGTATTACTATTTTGGTGTGTGCCCCACATTGCAATTGTGTGGTTGGCCCCCGTGTGCTGTCTCAAATGACAAATGACAAACGTTTATTGCCGTAAAACACAGTAATACACGAGCATGGCATCGTCAAGTAAAAACGATTCGAAAGTAGTAAAAGTCTTGATGTTGAGACAGATATTGAACAAACTCATTAACATTATATAAACTTAAATTTAACAACAGAGATCTTACATGTGATTTGAAATTGTTATAATCTAAACACTTTACATCATAGGGCAGCAAGTTATGAATTTTCGTACCTAATTCAAAGATGGTGCTGTATATATATATTTTTTTTAATTTAATTGTTTGAGCTTTGTTTTTCACTGCTTTCACAGTTTTCTGTTTAATCTTTGTGCATTTATTGGTGTTTTATTTAATTTTTGTGACTGCCTTTTCTGTTTTCAGGTTTGGCTATGGACTTCTCCAGGTTCGCCTGGTGTGTTTTTACAAACTTTATTATGTTCCAGGTATTTTCTTCCACCTGAAGAAGGGATAAGATTCCAGATACCGAGACGTCGTGAATTTTATTTAGTAATCAGCGATGGAAAATGTCCGCAACAATTTACTGAACAATATCTCTTGTTCAGGTTTTTTTTATTCAGCATTAAAAGTTTTTGTGGCAGTTTTTATGATTCTTAAAATTAAAGTTGCGTTTCTACAATTTCCGCTCCTAGATATTTTTACACTAATAAATGACGTAATACTTCATAGTAGCAGCAATTCCAGTCCTAAAAAATTCCAGTCAAATTATACTTGACAGGAAAATTTTCTAAAATTTGTATTTTTAGCTGTCATTATTTTTTGTTGATATTTAGTAATTTCCTGGTATTTTATTAAGTGAATTTGAAATCGTTAACATTTTTAGGACTTCTTTATTGATTAAATTAAAGGTTTTTAATAAAAAAATATCTGTTATCTTATTGATATTTAATATCTGACACATTAACATTTATCAATGTAGATACTCCAAGAAACGAAAAATAGTGTTAATTATAAAGACGATTCGTTGCAGGTGTCCAAAGTTAGCTTATTTAGATTTCCCGGGAGATGTGAGTGTCACAAGTAACATGATGTAGGACACTGACTGCTGTAGGCACTGGAACAAAAATTTGTGTTGACTTTAAAAAGCAAGCTATGATTAATCTCTCTGTTCAGCATCTCCTAACATCTTATGGTGTAAACCTGGTTCTCCTTTTCTTACCCTTCTAATCCAGTAATAAGACAATACTATACGCAAATAGTAATAGATACGCAATTTTTTCGATTGTTTGCAACCTTGTTTATTTAACATTAGATTTTATGAGTCAATTGATGTTGCATAATTATTTGTCAGTAATAAATAATTGCATTACTTCATAAAAATGCTTACTGCACAAAACTATTTTACAGCATTACTTGTTTTTCATGCTTACTGTGAGAAATAGTTCTAGCGTTGCGGAGAATATTCCGAAGGCCGTGAGGTGCACAGGTTTTTTGTTAATAGCCATCATAAGGAGAAGAGAAGTCCTGAACTTTCGAGGGCAGAAGTACCAAGGACACCGATACATGGCACGGTACAGCTCTTCGCACTGCAATATTGTATCATAAAAGAAAAAAAAGGCAAGACAAAAATATGTAACAGGTTCACCTATCATCGAATTAAAATAAGGAAGACGACAATTTGTTTATGTTTGAAAGGTTAAATGGGAGAAATTATATTTCTCATGAATCACGTTTACTTTTTATAACAAAGAGAATGTTTTGTTGACAGTCGTCGCTGATAGCTAAGAATCATACACCTCAAAATATCTCCAAATCGCTAAGAAAAAAATAGAGTTTGGGCAATTACATCTGACTCTATAATTTTCAAGTTAGGACATAGGGTAGAGTAATTGAACGGTTGTTCAATTCATACCATCTGGAACGTGTACAATCCTTACCTTGTTTGTCACTTGCTGTCCATTCCAGCAGTAAACGAACATTACGAAATATGAAAAGAATAGAATGGGAGTAGACTTGACCAAGACCTTTCCAAGTTGAGCTGTCTGTAAAAGATTATTTTAAAATAATGTAAACATATAATAACAAGTCATGTTGGCAAATTGAATTTGAAGTTTCTTTTGAAATAATAAATCCATTCGATGTACAATACATTCTAATAATACAAAAAAATTGAGAAATTTTTAGATTTCTAACACTTATAGTCTTTTCATAAACGCTAGAGTCGTGTCCTCACTGGCCGAACATTCGTGGCGAACTTTTTCGGCAAACACAAAAAAACCAATGAACATTTCTAATGAACAGTTACCGACCATATGATTCATATTAGAAATAAATACCAGGAAACAAATAGAAGTTTAGCAGAATACTGTCCAGCTACAGTCTCCTTATTTCTTTCGAATCCATGTCTTAGGTTTTCCACTGTCGTAATATTGTATATTGGAATTATTTGAATTAAATATAAGATTATTTATTTAATTAGTTTTCAGTCTAAGTGTACAAAAGGTCCCCCACAAGCTTAAAAGTTTTTCATCCATTATATATAAAGCGATATAACTTAGTACATAATTATTCAATTTAAAATGTTTAAGAAACTATAAAGGTCGAATTTTATACTCTCTGTATATTTAAACTTTTCCCTCATTTACAGAAATATAAATTGAATAATAATATATTATATAGTATATTATAATTTATTATATATTATATTAAATATCGCATTATAATATACCAATTATTTTACTGCATTATATATCATAGAAATATTATTTTGAAATCGTTTAAAAGTCTTTGAAATATTACCCAGTCAGTAGCAGAGCACTTACGTAATACATATTAAAGGACAAAAAGCAGGAGTGGACCACAGTGAACGCAGTAGTCACAAGGAACACCGGGCTATGGATCCGCGACACTTCCTTCAAGGCGCTACATCAAACAAATACGTTAAATGCAGGAGTGGCCCACAGTGAATGCAGAAGTCACAAGAAATACCGGGCTGTGGATCCGTGACACCTCCTTCAAGGCCCTTCATTAAACAACCACGTTAAATGAAGGAGTGGGCCACAGCGAACACAGTAGTCACAAGTAACACTGGGCTGTGGATCCGCGACACCTCCTTCAAGGCGCTACATCAAACAACCACGTTAAATGCAGGAGTGGGCCACAGCGAACACAGTAGTCACAAGGAACACCGGGCTGTGGATCCGCGACACCTCCTTCAAGGCGCTACATCAAACAACCACGTTAAATGCAGGAGTGGGCCACAACGAACACAGTAGTCACAAGTAACACTGGGCTGTGGATCCGCGACACCTCCTTCAAGGCGCTACATCAAACAACCACGTTAAATGCAGGAGTGGGCCACAGCGAACACAGTAGTCACAAGGAACACCGGGCTGTGGATCCGCGACACCTCCTTCAAGGCGCTACATCAAACAACGACGTTAAATGCAGGAGTGGGCCACAATGAACACAGTAGTCACAAGTAACACTGGGTTGTGGATCCGCGACACCTCCTTTAAGGCGCTACATCAAACAACCACGTTAAATGCAGGAGTGGGCCACAACGAACACAGTAGTCACAAGTAACACTGGGCTGTGGATCCGCGACACCTCCTTCAAGGCGCTACATCAAACAACCACGTTAAATGCAGGAGTGGGCCACAGCGAACACAGTAGTCACAAGTAACACTGGGCTGTGGATCCGCGACACCTCCTTCAAGGCGCTACATCAAACAACCACGTTAAATGCAGGAGTGGGCCACAGCGAACACAGTAGTCACAAGTAACACTGGGTTGTGGATCCGCGACACCTCCTTCAAGGCGCTACATCAAACAACCACGTTAAATGCAGGAGTGGGCCACAGCGAACACAGTAGTCACAAGTAACACTGGGCTGTGGATCCGCGACACCTCCTTCAAGGCGCTACATCAAACAACCACGTTAAATGCAGGAGTGGGCCACAGCGAACACAGTAGTCACAAGTAACACTGGGTTGTGGATCCGCGACACCTCCTTCAAGGCGCTACATCAAACAACCACGTTAAATGCAGGAGTGGGCCACAGCGAACACAGTCACAGTAGTCACAAGTAACACTGGGCTGTGGATCCGCGACACCTCCTTCAAGGCGCTACATCAAATAGCTACATTATCAGGAGTGGACCACAGCGAACACAGTAGTCACAAGTAACACTGGGTTGTGGATCCGCGACACCTCCTTCAAGGCGCTACATCAAACAACCACGTTAAATGCAGGAGTGGGCCACAGCGAACACAGTAGTCACAAGGAACACCGGGCTGTGGATCCGCGACACCTCCTTCAAGGCGCTAAATCAAACAACCACGTTAAAGTATTCCTATTAATATAATTAAATAATAAATAACTTGAATAAAAATGTGTATTTCCTAAACTTCATTTATAATGAACACACAACAAAAAGCACATGATTTTAGAAAATATAAATAAACAACAAGAATTTAAAACATATGATAATATAAAGATATAACAATTATCCGCCGCTGAAAAAAAACAAGTTCTATGCATGGGTGACGTAGTCTTTGAGGTATGCTGGACGGCGTCTTTCTCTTTGAGGCCTCTGATACTCACGGCGAGGTTCCTCCCCACGAGGTTGAGAATTTCTTTGACATTCCTGAGGGTTTTCAATAACTGGCATTGGCTGGGTCCCTGGGACTTGCGTGTTTTTGGGAGTTGTTCCTCCATGAACTTTCCAGGGAACATTGAATGAAATCGGTCGATGGGTGTATCCTTGACCGTTCTGACTCAAAAAAGGTTTTGTAGGAGAAGGGACTTGAGTTGAAGCCAGCTGGTTAATGTGGCGTTTAATAAGTCGCCCACTATCCAACCTCACTAAATAATGCCGAGTTCCTAGGCGCTTAACAATGTCACCAAAATCCCATACATCTTTATTGTCCCTGTGCAATTGGACCTGGACTCTACTTCCCTCATGCAATGTACGAACGGGATTTGACTGGATTTCCAATTTATGTTCATCTTTTGGGAATATTGCATCCAGCCTCAATCTTAGTTTTCTATTTAAATACAATTCGGCGGGAGAAGAACCACATGAAAGAGGGGTACCTCGATAGTGGAAAAGAACCTTTCTAACTTTATCATGGATTGTACCTGGTTCGTTAGTTATAGATTTTAGCCGCCGTTTCAGGGTTTGCACGTTACGTTCAGCTAGTCCATTGGTGGCAGGGTGACCAGGCGCTATCAAACGTTGCAGAATTCCACGCTCTTTACAATACTTTTTGAGTATGTCAGATGTGAAAATTGTAGCATTATCTGAGACAATTTGTAAAGGGTATCCATGAGTAGAGAATATGTCTTCTAATAAATTGGTTGTAACTTGAGTTGTAGGTGCATTTCGAATGACACGAACTTCCAGCCACTTAGATTTTGCGTCGACGCACAGTAAAAAAATGATATCCATCCATCGGTCCCATGTAGTCAATATGGAGACGCTCCCAATTACTGTCTGGTTCATCCCATGGGTGCACAGCAACTTTTGGAGGGTTGTGTCTCAAAAGAGCACATTCAGTACATCCACGAACAATGCGTTCAATGTCTTTGTCAAGACCTTCCCAATACACATATCGTCTTGCCAGTTGTTTCATCTTAGTTATTCCCACATGAGTGGTATGGAGTTCTTTTAAAATGGACGATCGAAGGCTTCGTGGGACTACAACGCGATCCATCTTGAAGAGAATACCATTAGAAATAGAAAAAGGTGAATCTTGATTTTCAGTTTTTAGATTTTTATGATCTTTTGGAGATCTGGGTCAGACGATGTTTCTGCAGCAATCGACTCAGCCGTAATAGCTGTACTGGATATGTGAAAAATGGAGTCCAAGTGTATTTGAAGTACTTCTTTATTGATAAAAACGTCCATAGTGTTGCTAGTACCAGGTAATGGTGCACATGAAAGACAGTCGACATTCTGTATTTCTTTTGAATTCTTGCTTTGAACTTGGTAGTCAAACTGAGACAGAAATGAGGCATATCTTAATAGTCTTGAAGATGTCATCTGTGGAAGGGCTTTATTATGTCCAAAGATTCGCTGAAGTGGCTTGTTATCAGTCACCAATATAAATTTTCTACCATACAGATAGTTGTAAAAACGGGAGACTGCAAATATCACAGCCAGTGCCTCACGATCCAACTGACTGTAGTTCATCTCTGCTTGCGAAAGAGCTCGAGAGGCATACGCAATAGGTTTCTCTTCCCCATCCACTGAATGACTGAGGATCGCAGCAACACCTACAGGGCTAGCGTCCGTGGTCAATGTAACTGGTAATGTTGGGTCGAAAGGAACTAAAACTCTATTGCTGCACATTTCAGCTTTGAGTCTGATAAATGCATTTTCACACTTAGTGTCCCACTTGAAACGATGACCTTTTGATTGAAGTTTCCTAAGTGGAAAAGAAATCGTTGAGTAGTCCGGAATGAACCGTGCGTAGTATGTTAACATACCCAAAAATCTGCGAACATCATCAACATTCTGAGGTCGTGGTAACTCGGACACCGCTCGAATCTTTTTTGGGTTTTTTCTTATTGCATTCTTGGAAATAATATGACCTAAATACTCAGTTTCAGTGGTGAAGAAAGAACACTTGTTTTTGTTCAAGTGTAAATCATACTCCGACAATCTCTTGAGGCACAATCTGAGGTTTTGTTTGCATTCCTCAAGGGTGGATCCGTGCACTAAAATGTCATCAAAATAGAATGCACACTTTGGTAGACCTTTCAGAATCTGGGAGATAACACGGTTGAACTCGGATGGAGCAGTTTTGATTCCAAAGCTCAGGCGGTTCATTTTATATGTCCCTCTATGAGTTGAAATGGTTTGTATTAAGCTGCTCTGTTCATCAACAGCAAGATGTAGATAAGCTTTATATAAATCTAATTTGCAAAAGTATTGTGAATTCCGAAGACTATTTAAAACATCTTCAATCCGTTCAATAGGGAAGTTAGCAGAGACCAACCGCTCATTAACCCCACATTTATAGTCCACACAAAGTCTAACTCCTCCATCAGGCTTTGGAATTACCACTAACGGGGAGCCCCAGTCACTTGTGTTCACTGGTGTAATGATGCCTGCCTGTTCGAGAGAATCCAACTCACGTTCTACTCGTTCACGGAGTGCAAAAGGAACAACTCGCTCTTTGGTATAAATGGGCATCACATTTTCTCTTAGTTTCAGAGATATTGTACAGTCTGGAACACAACCAATCTTTTCCTCAAACACATTAGGGAACTCAGTTAGGACGTCAACAGAGTTAAGTGTGACAGAAGCAGGGTCTGGATTATCTGCAGCATTACAACTGTCTTTGTGCACCATGTCTTTGTCAATTTGCTTTAATTCCAAGCCTAGTCCTCTGATCCAATCACGACCAAGGAGAGCGTCGTGTCCTGGGGGTACAACGTAGAGTTCACCAAATATGTGTTTATCCTTGTAGTTGACGTCAACATCAACCTTCCCCATGCAAGGTACTATGTCATTAGAGAAAGCTCGAAAGTTGATTTTTGAGGGTTTAATTTCTTTTTCCAGTTTAATGGTTTAAAGTTTGTCTTCAGGAATTATCGAAAATTTTGCTCCTGAGTCTACCTCCATCTCCATGGGTACGCCTTCTAATTTAACCGTAATAATGTATTTTTCAGGATAAGTAGTGAGCTCATACAAATCTAAAACATTATTCTGGATGGGGCAAATGGCATTAACCCCAAAACACTTATTTGAATCAAGGGAGTCCAAATTACTGTGATCAGAATCGTAATTAATCTGGTTTGATGCAGTTGATTTGGTTAGTGTTTTTATACAGACTTTAGCTACATGGCCCCTTGTAGAACATGATTGGCATCGAAGGTCTTCTGGATCAATCTTGCATTCATTGGATTTATGAGAGGATTTACCACATCGAAAACACAAATTTTCAATTCCCAAAGAGCGATACAATGCTCGTTTCTGATTTGACAAACGTTTACTTGAAAATGTAGTACTTGGGTTGCTGCTACGAGACTGCTGACCAGGGTATGTTCCTCTCTTCTCATTTTGAAAACGACGAGACTGAGTAACTTTACTCACGTCAGAACTTGTAAAGTCGCAGAGCTTTGGTGAAGCAACCACGTCTCTATTACCCAGTTCCTTACTTTGAACCCGAGATGCTTCAAGCGCAATAGCTTTGGCCAAAATGTCCTCAAACTTTGAAAGATTAGTCTGTAATAAAAGCTCCCGAATCCATTCATCCCTAATCCCTCGAATGAATTGAGCACGGATGAACGTTTCAGAGATTGAAATCTTTAATTTACATTCACATTCTATGTGGAATTCGCAGTCTGTCAAAAGACGCCTTAAAGTTGCAACATATTCAGCAATAGATTGAGTCTCAGTTTGGTAACAAGAAAAAAAATAATGTTGAGAGACAACAACATTCTTAGGGGGTGAAAGGAGGGTGGCAAAGGCTGATGACAGGGTCATATAATCCAAGGACTTTAATGGTTTTTCCGGGCCCAAATATGCTGCCAAGTTGTTATAGTGCACTGGCCCTAAGGAAGTAAGTAGAAGCTGTGCCTTCTTTGTTTCATCAGTAATGTTTTTCATTGATGCATAGTTTTCGAAACGTTCTAAATAAGAACAAAATTTTTCAACATTACAATCAAAATTCTCAAAAGGAGAGATATTACTCGCAGTTGTAGATCCATGTAAAGATATTTGCGACAAAGTCTGGGTAAGGGTTTGTAAGAATCTGTTGAACTGATTTTCATCCATCTTGTATATAGGTGTAGTATGATAAGTGCAATTATGGCAATAAAACTTGAAATAACACTTGAAAAGTATACTCAACACATCAGCAATTGTTTTTCATTAACACAAGTTTGACCTCGTCGCCATTTAAAGTATTCCTATTAATATAATTAAATAATAAATAGCTTGAATAAAAATGTGTATTTCCTAAACTTCATTTATAATGAACACACAACAAAAAGCACATGATTTTAGAAAATATAAATAAACAACAAGAATTTAAAACATATGATAATATAAAGATATAACACACGTTAAATGCAGGAGTGGGCCACAGCGAACACAGTAGTCACAAGGAACGATGGGCTGTGGATCCGCGACACCTCCTTCAAGGCGCTACATCAAACAACCACGTTAAATGCAGGAGTGGGAAACAGCGAACACAGTAGTCACAAGTAACACTGGGTTGTGGATCCGCGACACCTCCTTCAAGGCGCTACATCAAACAACCACGTTAAATGCAGGAGTGGGACACAACGAACACAGTAGTCACATGTAACACTGGGTTGTGGATCCGCGACACCTCCTTCAAGGCGCTACATCAAACAACCACGTTAAATGCAGGAGTGGGCCACAACGAACACAGTAGTCACAAGTAACACTGGGTTGTGGATCCGCGACACCTCCTTCAAGGCGCTACATCAAACAACCACGTTAAATGCAGGAGTGGGCCACAACGAACACAGTAGTCACAAGTAACACTGGGTTGTGGATCCGCGACACCTCCTTCAAGGCGCTACATCAAACAACCACGTTAAATGCAGGAGTGGACCACAGCGAACACAGTAGTCACAAGTAACACTGGGTTGTGGATCCGCGACACCTCCTTCAAGGCGCTACATCAAATAGCTACATTATCAGGAGTGGGCCACAGCGAACACAGTAGTCACAAGTAACACTGGGCTGTGGATCCGCGACACCTCCTTCAAGGCGCTACATCAAACAACCACGTTAAATGCAGGAGTGGGCCACAGCGAACACAGTAGTCACAAGTAACACTGGTCTGTGGATCCGCGACACCTCCTTCAAGGCGCTACATCAAATAGCTACATTATCAGGAGTGGGCCACAGCGAACACAGTAGTCACAAGTAACACTGGGCTGTGGATCCGCGACACCTCCTTCAAGGCGCTACATCAAATAGCTACATTATCAGGAGTGGACCACACTGGACGCAGTAGTCACAAGGAACGCCGGTCTGTGGATACGCGACACCTCCTTCAAAGCGCTACATCAAACAACCACGTTAAATGCAGGAGTGGGCCACAGCGAACACAGTAGTCACAAGGAACACCGGGCTGTGGATCCGCGACACCTCCTTCAAGGCGCTACATCAAACAACCACGTTAAATGCAGGAGTGGGCCACAGCGAACACAGTAGTCACAAGTAACACTGGGCTGTGGATCCGCGACACCTCCTTCAAGGCGCTACATCAAACAACCACGTTAAATGCAGGAGTGGGCCACAGCGAACACAGTAGTCACAAGTAACACTGGTCTGTGGATCCGCGACACCTCCTTCAAGGCGCTACATCAAATAGCTACATTATCAGGAGTGGGCCACAGCGAACACAGTAGTCACAAGTAACACTGGGCTGTGGATCCGCGACACCTCCTTCAAGGCGCTACATCAAATAGCTACATTATCAGGAGTGGACCACACTGGACGCAGTAGTCACAAGGAACGCCGGTCTGTGGATACGCGACACCTCCTTCAAAGCGCTACATCAAACAACCACGTTAAATGCAGGAGTGGGCCACAGCGAACACAGTAGTCACAAGGAACACCGGGCTGTGGATCCGCGACACCTCCTTCAAGGCGCTACATCAAACAACCACGTTAAATGCAGGAGTGGGCCACAGCGAACACAGTAGTCACAAGGAACACCGGGCTGTGGATCCGCGACACCTCCTTCAAGGCGCTACATCAAACAACCACGTTAAATGCAGGAGTGGGCCACAGCGAACACAGTAGTCACAAGTAACACTGGGCTGTGGATCCGCGACACCTCCTTTAAGGCGCTACATCAAATAGCTACATTATCAGGAGTGGACCACAGCGAACACAGTAGTCACAAGTAACACTGTGCTGTGGATCCGCGACACCTCCTTCAAGGCGCTACATCAAACAACCACGTTAAATGCAGGAGTGGGCCACAGCGAACACAGTAGTCACAAGTAACACTGGGTTGTGGATCCGCGACACCTCCTTCAAGGCGCTACATCAAACAACCACGTTAAATGCAGGAGTGGGCCACAGCGAACACAGTAGTCACAAGTAACACTGGGCTGTGGATCCGCGACACCTCCTTCAAGGCGCTACATCAAACAACCACGTTAAATGCAGGAGTGGGCCACAGCGAACACAGTAGTCACAAGTAACACTGGGCTGTGGATCCGCGACACCTCCTTCAAGGCGCTACATCAAACAACCACGTTAAATGCAGGAGTGGGCCACAGCGAACACAGTAGTCACAAGTAACACTGGGCTGTGGATCCGCGACACCTCCTTCAAGGCGCTACATCAAATAGCTACATTATCAGGAGTGGACCACAGCGAACACAGTAGTCACAAGTAACACTGTGCTGTGGATCCGCGACACCTCCTTCAAGGCGCTACATCAAACAACCACGTTAAATGCAGGAGTGGGCCACAGCGAACACAGTAGTCACAAGTAACACTGGTTGTGGATCCGCGACACCTCCTTCAAGGCGCTACATCAAACAACCACGTTAAATGCAGGAGTGGGCCACAGCGAACACAGTAGTCACAAGTAACACTGGGCTGTGGATCCGCGACACCTCCTTCAAGGCGCTACATCAAACAACCACGTTAAATGCAGGAGTGGGCCACAGCGAACGCAGTAGTCACAAGGAACACCGGGCTATGGATCCGCGACACTTCCTTCAAGGCGCTACATCAAACAAATACGTTAAATGCAGGAGTGGCCCACAGTGAATGCAGAAGTCACAAGAAATACCGGGCTGTGGATCCGTGACACCTCCTTCAAGGCCCTTCATTAAACAACCACGTTAAATGAATGAGTGGGCCACAGCGAACACAGTAGTCACAAGTAACACTGAGCTGTGGATCCGCGACACCTCCTTCAAGGCGCTACATCAAACAACCACGTTAAATGCAGGAGTGGGCCACAGCGAACACAGTAGTCACAAGGAACACTGGGCTGTGGATCCGCGACACCTCCTTCAAGGCGCTACATCAAACAACCACGTTAAATGCAGGAGTGGGCCACAACGAACACAGTAGTCACAAGTAACACTGGGTTGTGGATCCGCGACACCTCCTTCAAGGCGCTACATCAAACAACCACGTTAAATGCAGGAGTGGGCCACAACGAACACAGTAGTCACAAGTAACACTGGGCTGTGGATCCGCGACACCTCCTTCAAGGCGCTACATCAAACAACCACGTTAAATGCAGGAGTGGGCCACAGCGAACACAGTAGTCACAAGTAACACTGGGCTGTGGATCCGCGACACCTCCTTCAAGGCGCTACATCAAACAACCACGTTAAATGCAGGAGTGGGCCACAGCGAACACAGTAGTCACAAGTAACACTGGGTTGTGGATCCGCGACACCTCCTTCAAGGCGCTACATCAAACAACCACGTTAAATGCAGGAGTGGGCCACAGCGAACACAGTAGTCACAAGTAACACTGGGCTGTGGATCCGCGACACCTCCTTCAAGGCGCTACATCAAACAACCACGTTAAATGCAGGAGTGGGCCACAGCGAACACAGTAGTCACAAGTAACACTGGGTTGTGGATCCGCGACACCTCCTTCAAGGCGCTACATTAAACAACCACGTTAAATGCAGGAGTGGGCCACAGCGAACACAGTCACAGTAGTCACAAGTAACACTGGGCTGTGGATCCGCGACACCTCCTTCAAGGCGCTACATCAAATAGCTACATTATCAGGAGTGGACCACAGCGAACACAGTAGTCACAAGTAACACTGGGTTGTGGATCCGCGACACCTCCTTCAAGGCGCTACATCAAACAACCACGTTAAATGCAGGAGTGGGCCACAGCGAACACAGTAGTCACAAGGAACACCGGGCTGTGGATCCGCGACACCTCCTTCAAGGCGCTAAATCAAACAACCACGTTAAAGTATTCCTATTAATATAATTAAATAATAAATAACTTGAATAAAAATGTGTATTTCCTAAACTTCATTTATAATGAACACACAACAAAAAGCACATGATTTTAGAAAATATAAATAAACAACAAGAATTTAAAACATATGATAATATAAAGATATAACAATTATCTGCCGCTGAAAAAAAACAAGTTCTATGCATGGGTGACGTAGTCTTTGAGGTATGCTGGACGGCGTCTTTCTCTTTGAGGCCTCTGATACTCACGGCGAGGTTCCTCCCCACGAGGTTGAGAATTTCTTTGACATTCCTGAGGGTTTTCAATAACTGGCATTGGCTGGGTCCCTGGGACTTGCGTGTTTTTGGGAGTTGTTCCTCCATGAACTTTCCAGGGAACATTGAATGAAATCGGTCGATGGGTGTATCCTTGACCGTTCTGACTCAAAAAAGGTTTTGTAGGAGAAGGGACTTGAGTTGAAGCCAGCTGGTTAATGTGGCGTTTAATAAGTCGCCCACTATCCAACCTCACTAAATAATGCCGAGTTCCTAGGCGCTTAACAATGTCACCAAAATCCCAGACATCTTTATTGTCCCTGTGCAATTGGACCTGGACTCTACTTCCCTCATGCAATGTACGAACGGGATTTGACTGGATTTCCAATTTATGTTCATCTTTTGGGAATATTGCATCCAGCCTCAATCTTAGTTTTCTATTTAAATACAATTCGGCGGGAGAAGAACCACATGAAAGAGGGGTACCTCGATAATGGAAAAGAACCTTTCTAACTTTATCATGGATTGTACCTGGTTCGTTAGTTATAGATTTTAGCCGCCGTTTCAGGGTTTGCACGTTACGTTCAGCTAGTCCATTGGTGGCAGGGTGACCAGGCGCTATCAAACGTTGCAGAATTCCACGCTCTTTACAATACTTTTTGAGTATGTCAGATGTGAAAATTGTAGCATTATCTGAGACAATTTGTAAAGGGTATCCATGAGTAGAGAATATGTCTTCTAATAAATTGGTTGTAACTTGAGTTGTAGGTGCATTTCGAATGACACGAACTTCCAGCCACTTAGATTTTGCGTCGACGCACAGTAAAAAAATGATATCCATCCATCGGTCCCATGTAGTCAATATGGAGACGCTCCCAATTACTGTCTGGTTCATCCCATGGGTGCACAGCAACTTTTGGAGGGTTGTGTCTCAAAAGAGCACATTCAGTACATCCACGAACAATGCGTTCAATGTCTTTGTCAAGACCTTCCCAATACACATATCGTCTTGCCAGTTGTTTCATCTTAGTTATTCCCACATGAGTGGTATGGAGTTCTTTTAAAATGGACGATCGAAGGCTTCGTGGGACTACAACGCGATCCATCTTGAAGAGAATACCATTAGAAATAGAAAAAGGTGAATCTTGATTTTCAGTTTTTAGATTTTTTATGATCTTTTGGAGATCTGGGTCAGACGATGTTTCTGCAGCAATCGACTCAGCCGTAATAGCTGTACTGGATATGTGAAAAATGGAGTCCAAGTGTATTTGAAGTACTTCTTTATTGATAAAAACGTCCATAGTGTTGCTAGTACCAGGTAATGGTGCACATGAAAGACAGTCGACATTCTGTATTTCTTTTGAATTCTTGCTTTGAACTTGGTAGTCAAACTGAGACAGAAATGAGGCATATCTTAATAGTCTTGAAGATGTCATCTGTGGAAGGGCTTTATTATGTCCAAAGATTCGCTGAAGTGGCTTGTTATCAGTCACCAATATAAATTTTCTACCATACAGATAGTTGTAAAAACGGGAGACTGCAAATATCACAGCCAGTGCCTCACGATCCAACTGACTGTAGTTCATCTCTGCTTGCGAAAGAGCTCGAGAGGCATACGCAATAGGTTTCTCTTCCCCATCCACTGAATGACTGAGGATCGCAGCAACACCTACAGGGCTAGCGTCCGTGGTCAATGTAACTGGTAATGTTGGGTCGAAAGGAACTAAAACTCTATTGCTGCACATTTCAGCTTTGAGTCTGATAAATGCATTTTCACACTTAGTATCCCACTTGAAACGATGACCTTTTGATTGAAGTTTCCTAAGTGGAAAAGAAATCGTTGAGTAGTCCGGAATGAACCGTGCGTAGTATGTTAACATACCCAAAAATCTGCGAACATCATCAACATTCTGAGGTCGTGGTAACTCGGACACCGCTCGAATCTTTTTTGGGTTTTTTCTTATTGCATTCTTGGAAATAATATGACCTAAATACTCAGTTTCAGTGGTGAAGAAAGAACACTTGTTTTTGTTCAAGTGTAAATCATACTCCGACAATCTCTTGAGGCACAATCTGAGGTTTTGTTTGCATTCCTCAAGGGTGGATCCGTGCACTAAAATGTCATCAAAATAGAATGCACACTTTGGTAGACCTTTCAGAATCTGGGAGATAACACGGTTGAACTCGGATGGAGCAGTTTTGATTCCAAAGCTCAGGCGGTTCATTTTATATGTCCCTCTATGAGTTGAAATGGTTTGTATTAAGCTGCTCTGTTCATCAACAGCAAGATGTAGATAAGCTTTATATAAATCTAATTTGCAAAAGTATTGTGAATTCCGAAGACTATTTAAAACATCTTCAATCCGTTCAATAGGGAAGTTAGCAGAGACCAACCGCTCATTAACCCCACATTTATAGTCCACACAAAGTCTAACTCCTCCATCAGGCTTTGGAATTACACTAACGGGGAGCCCCAGTCACTTGTGTTCACTGGTGTAATGATGCCTGCCTGTTCGAGAGAATCCAACTCACGTTCTACTCGTTCACGGAGTGCAAAAGGAACAACTCGCTCTTTGGTATAAATGGGCATCACATTTTCTCTTAGTTTCAGAGATATTGTACAGTCTGGAACACAACCAATCTTTTCCTCAAACACATTAGGGAACTCAGTTAGGACGTCAACAGAGTTAAGTGTGACAGAAGCAGGGTCTGGATTATCTGCAGCATTACAACTGTCTTTGTGCACCATGTCTTTGTCAATTTGCTTTAATTCCAAGCCTAGTCCTCTGATCCAATCACGACCAAGGAGAGCGTCGTGTCCTGGGGGTACAACGTAGAGTTCACCAAATATGTGTTTATCCTTGTAGTTGACGTCAACATCAACCTTCCCCATGCAAGGTACTATGTCATTAGAGAAAGCTCGAAAGTTGATTTTTGAGGGTTTAATTTCTTTTTCCAGTTTAATGGTTTAAAGTTTGTCTTCAGGAATTATCGAAAATTTTGCTCCTGAGTCTACCTCCATCTCCATGGGTACGCCTTCTAATTTAACCGTAATAATGTATTTTTCAGGATAAGTAGTGAGCTCATACAAATCTAAAACATTATTCTGGATGGGGCAAATGGCATTAACCCCAAAACACTTATTTGAATCAAGGGAGTCCAAATTACTGTGATCAGAATCGTAATTAATCTGGTTTGATGCAGTTGATTTGGTTAGTGTTTTTATACAGACTTTAGCTACATGGCCCCTTGTAGAACATGATTGGCATCGAAGGTCTTCTGGATCAATCTTGCATTCATTGGATTTATGAGAGGATTTACCACATCGAAAACACAAATTTTCAATTCCCAAAGAGCGATACAATGCTCGTTTCTGATTTGACAAACGTTTACTTGAAAATGTAGTACTTGGGTTGCTGCTACGAGACTGCTGACCAGGGTATGTTCCTCTCTTCTCATTTTGAAAACGACGAGACTGAGTAACTTACTCACGTCAGAACTTGTAAAGTCGCAGAGCTTTGGTGAAGCAACCACGTCTCTATTACCCAGTTCCTTACTTTGAACCCGAGATGCTTCAAGCGCAATAGCTTTGGCCAAAATGTCCTCAAACTTTGAAAGATTAGTCTGTAATAAAAGCTCCCGAATCCGTTCATCCCTAATCCCTCGAATGAATTGAGCACGGATGAACGTTTCAGAGATTGAAATCTTTAATTTACATTCACATTCTATGTGGAATTCGCAGTCTGTCAAAAGACGCCTTAAAGTTGCAACATATTCAGCAATAGATTGAGTCTCAGTTTGGTAACAAGAAAAAAAATAATGTTGAGAGACAACAACATTCTTAGGGGGTGAAAGGAGGGTGGCAAAGGCTGATGACAGGGTCATATAATCCAAGGACTTTAATGGTTTTTCCGGGCCCAAATATGCTGCCAAGTTGTTATAGTGCACTGGCCCTAAGGAAGTAAGTAGAAGCTGTGCCTTCTTTGTTTCATCAGTAATGTTTTTCATTGATGCATAGTTTTCGAAACGTTCTAAATAAGAACAAAATTTTTCAACATTACAATCAAAATTCTCAAAAGGAGAGATATTACTCGCAGTTGTAGATCCATGTAAAGATATTTGCGACAAAGTCTGGGTAAGGGTTTGTAAGAATCTGTTGAACTGATCTTCATCCATCTTGTATATAGGTGTAGTATGATAAGTGCAATTATGGCAATAAAACTTGAAATAACACTTGAAAAGTATACTCAACACATCAGCAATTGTTTTTCATTAACACAAGTTTGACCTCGTCGCCATTTAAAGTATTCCTATTAATATAATTAAATAATAAATAGCTTGAATAAAAATGTGTATTTCCTAAACTTCATTTATAATGAACACACAACAAAAAGCACATGATTTTAGAAAATATAAATAAACAACAAGAATTTAAAACATATGATAATATAAAGATATAACACACGTTAAATGCAGGAGTGGGCCACAGCGAACACAGTAGTCACAAGGAACACTGGGCTGTGGATCCGCGACACCTCCTTCAAGGCGCTACATCAAACAACCACGTTAAATGCAGGAGTGGGCCACAGCGAACACAGTAGTCACAAGTAACACTGGGTTGTGGATCCGCGACACCTCCTTCAAGGCGCTACATCAAACAACCACGTTAAATGCAGGAGTGGGCCACAACGAACACAGTAGTCACAAGTAACACTGGGTTGTGGATCCGCGACACCTCCTTCAAGGCGCTACATCAAACAACCACGTTAAATGCAGGAGTGGGCCACAACGAACACAGTAGTCACAAGTAACACTGGGTTGTGGATCCGCGACACCTCCTTCAAGGCGCTACATCAAACAACCACGTTAAATGCAGGAGTGGGCCACAACGAACACAGTAGTCACAAGTAACACTGGGTTGTGGATCCGCGACACCTCCTTCAAGGCGCTACATCAAACAACCACGTTAAATGCAGGAGTGGACCACAGCGAACACAGTAGTCACAAGTAACACTGGGTTGTGGATCCGCGACACCTCCTTCAAGGCGCTACATCAAACAACCACGTTAAATGCAGGAGTGGGCCACAGCGAACACAGTAGTCACAAGTAACACTGGGTTGTGGATCCGCGACACCTCCTTCAAGGCGCTACATCAAACAACCACGTTAAATGCAGGAGTGGGCCACAACGAACACAGTAGTCACAAGTAACACTGGGTTGTGGATCCGCGACACCTCCTTCAAGGCGCTACATCAAACAACCACGTTAAATGCAGGAGTGGACCACAGCGAACACAGTAGTCACAAGTAACACTGGGTTGTGGATCCGCGACACCTCCTTCAAGGCGCTACATCAAACAACCACGTTAAATGCAGGAGTGGGCCACAGCGAACACAGTAGTCACAAGTAACACTGGGCTGTGGATCCGCGACACCTCCTTCAAGGCGCTACATCAAACAACCACGTTAAATGCAGGAGTGGGCCACAGCGAACACAGTAGTCACAAGTAACACTGGGCTGTGGATCCGCGACACCTCCTTCAAGGCGCTACATCAAATAGCTACATTATCAGGAGTGGGCCACAGCGAACACAGTAGTCACAAGTAACACTGGGCTGTGGATCCGCGACACCTCCTTCAAGGCGCTACATCAAATAGCTACATTATCAGGAGTGGACCACACTGGACGCAGTAGTCACAAGGAACGCCGGTCTGTGGATACGCGACACCTCCTTCAAAGCGCTACATCAAACAACCACGTTAAATGCAGGAGTGGGCCACAGCGAACACAGTAGTCACAAGGAACACCGGGCTGTGGATCCGCGACACCTCCTTCAAGGCGCTACATCAAACAACCACGTTAAATGCAGGAGTGGGCCACAGCGAACACAGTAGTCACAAGGAACACCGGGCTGTGGATCCGCGACACCTCCTTCAAGGCGCTACATCAAACAACCACGTTAAATGCAGGAGTGGGCCACAGCGAACACAGTAGTCACAAGTAACACTGGGCTGTGGATCCGCGACACCTCCTTCAAGGCGCTACATCAAATAGCTACATTATCAGGAGTGGACCACAGCGAACACAGTAGTCACAAGTAACACTGTGCTGTGGATCCGCGACACCTCCTTCAAGGCGCTACATCAAACAACCACGTTAAATGCAGGAGTGGGCCACAGCGAACACAGTAGTCACAAGTAACACTGGGTTGTGGATCCGCGACACCTCCTTCAAGGCGCTACATCAAACAACCACGTTAAATGCAGGAGTGGGCCACAGCGAACACAGTAGTCACAAGTAACACCTGGCTGTGGATCCGCGACACCTCCTTCAAGGCGCTACATCAAATAGCTACATTATCAGGAGTGGACCACAGCGAACACAGTAGTCACAAGTAACACTGGGCTGTGGATCCGCGACACCTCCTTCAAGGCGCTACATCAAACAACCACGTTAAATGCAGGAGTGGGCCACAGCGAACACAGTAGTCACAAGTAACACTGGGCTGTGGATCCGCGACACCTCCTTCAAGGCGCTACATCAAATAGCTACATTATCAGGAGTGGACCACAGCGAACACAGTAGTCACAAGTAACACTGTGCTGTGGATCCGCGACACCTCCTTCAAGGCGCTACATCAAACAACCACGTTAAATGCCGGAGTGGGCCACAGCGAACACAGTAGTCACAAGTAACACTGGGCTGTGGATCCGCGACACCTCCTTCAAGGCGCTACATCAAATAGCTACATTATCAGGAGTGGACCACAGCGAACACAGTAGTCACAAGTAACACTGGGCTGTGGATCCGCGACACCTCCTTCAAGGCGCTACATCAAATAGCTACATTATCAGGAGTGGACCACAGCGAACACAGTAGTCACAAGTAACACTGGGCTGTGGATCCGCGACACCTCCTTCAAGGCGCTACATCAAATAGCTACATTATCAGGAGTGGACCACAGCGAACACAGTAGTCACAAGTAACACTGGGCTGTGGATCCGCGACACCTCCTTCAAGGCGCTACATCAAATAGCTACATTATCAGGAGTGGACCACAGCGAACACAGTAGTCACAAGTAACACTGTGCTGTGGATCCGCGACACCTCCTTCAAAGCGCTACATCAAACAACCACGTTAAATGCAGGAGTGGGCCACAGCGAACATAGTAGTCACAAGTAACACTGGGCTGTGGATCCGCGACACCTCCTTCAAGGCGCTACATCAAATAGCTACATTAGCAGGAGTGGACCACACTGGACGCAGTAGTCACAAGGAACACCGGTCTGTGGATACGCGACACCTACTCCGAGGCGCTACCACGTCAGCAAGAGATAATTGAGCGGAGCGAGCGAAGCGAGCGAAGCTCCTATACTACACTCTGGCTTTTTATTTACAAGTACTCCTCCTGAACGGCTGAAGTGATCCTCACGAAATTTTGCTCGGTCATAGTAACCATCTATGGGAAGGTATAAATCTGAAATGGTCCAAATCGGGCATAAGGGTTCTGGCCTACGGGCCTTTTAAGTTACCATGTTATTTTAATAGGAGAAATATTTTATTTGGTTTGTTTACTGTGTGTTGATTATACAGCTGTTATAAGGATCAAATTTAACTGCAGAATGTTACTATCAGCTGTTTGTGAATACAGTAGTTTTGTATGAAATTGTTGTTTTGTTTATTTTAGTACGGGAATGAAATGCCACGTTTACGGTGAGGAGGTGCAAATCTTGGACGACGCACCATTATAATATCTTTTAAACAAATAATACCCCGTCGCAGCAAATCTGCGAACTCAAAAATTATTAGAGTATTACAGATTTGTGGCGTGTAAGCGCAGTGAACAAACTAAACTGACGGCGAGTGAGCGTAGCGAACGAGCTTACCCAAATGGCGAGTGAGCGCAGCGAACGAGCTAAACCCTGATGACGAGTGGGCTTAGCGAACGTGCTGACCCAAAAGGCGAGTGAGCGTAGACAACGAGCTCACTTGAATTAACTATGAAATATTTGCTGTTATTCATTAAAAAACAGTCGCTCCGCTCAATATTGCAAGCAGGCAACTGCATTGTATGCCTAGTTTAATTGATAGGATATAATTATTAACAGAGATAATTTAGATGATTTAATTAGTCAACTTTTTTGTTACTGTTTTATAAAATTTTCCTTTTTTACGATATTTGAGGTTAAAAACTTTAAATTACCGCCATTTTGAAAATCAAAAAAAGGCAAAAAATTTAATTTACCCTGCAAATGAACATGGGTGTGACATTGGTTCATGCCAAATAATACACCCATCCTATACTGAAATAAATATTATCAAGTATGAAAATCGAAATGGCGGCTCTAAGAAGCATTTTAGTGCATATGCTCCTATGATATTTTTGGTCATTTTGATCCAAGGAATCACCACACGAAGTTTCGGAAGAGAGTTTCCGAACACTCTGAATTTTTATTTTGAACTTAAGATATTTGTTTGGTTTAATACTAAGGTATAGTAGTAACTTATTGGTAAAATGTTACCTTTATCCTACTCTACTCCTACATGTAAAATGTATTTGAGAGTGTGTTTCCATACGGATCTCAAAAAGCACAAACCAGGTTTTCCAATTTTACAAATACTTAGTTCTGGGAATAAAGTAATATATATGTCTCAATGATATTTGTTCTATATATAATCTTGAATTGAAATGCTGAAACAATTAACATTGGTCCTAAGGAGTAAAGTCTGTAAGATTTCAATTAAATACAAAAGAAAATAATAATATAGTCAGATATCTGTAGAAGTATAATGCACATGTTACTGATTCAATATATAACTATACTATAGTAGACGTCACGAAAATGGGAGCCTGAATTTAAAACAGTGTTGCCGATTTGTGCCGACTCTTCCAGCTGTTGGATATTGTTATTAATTACTGCAAATGTAGGAAATCATGGAAACAAAAACTAACCGACAACATCGCTAGGCAAGACTAATGTAAATTAGTTACCAGGTGTTTATATTTCCAAGCTCGCTATTTCGTTGCGCCTAGTATTGTTTGTATCAGATAGCAGAACCTCATTAAGATCGTCTGAAAATTGAGCTAGTGAAACGAATGAGCTCGTGTTGAATGGAAAAAAATGTTTGTGCTGGGAATCTTACCACGCATTCTGTGACTATTATTTATTACTACAAAGAATTGTTTAGTTTAAGTTATATATATCTTATAAACGTTGATCTGGCTAAGTCGAAACCTGATAAGGATGATTCAGATTTCTTTTCAGACTAGATCAAATCCTTTAACAAGACAAATAATTTTGAAATTTAAATTTTACTGTTAGTGAGAAGCAGAGGTTCTTAAAACTGCTATTACGGTGAGTGTATTAACAATACATAAGTAATGGTGTGAGATATATTCTTTTTCATGAATATTTATTGATTTAAAGGAGCTTTATGCCTGTAATGAGGTTGTAGTAACCTTACCTTCGAACTGCAAGATGATGTTCCACAAAATTTCTCAAAAAGTCTTGAGTAAAGTGTTCAGAAAACTGAACAGGTTTTTCATATTCTACTATATACTTATTATTTAAAATCCCAGACTTAAGCTGGATTTCGGATTCATGAGGATTGTAGAATCCATCCAACAAAGCTGTCAAATAGTCAATTTCTTTGCATATACATATTGATGCTATAATAATAAACGGTCCCCAAATCGCAAAGCAGATGTATATGTAGTATGCAGCCCCACCCTGGTACGCCCAGGCGAAATAGAATGCGTTGGTTGTTAGTTCCTTGTCGTTGTCTGTAAAGGGGAGCATGAGCGGCACTAACACTTCGCCATAGTATATACATGATCCTACGTAAAGGATGTACGATAAGACTAGTAGCACCCAAAGGACAATTACCATTGAAATGTCTTTTGTAGATAATCGATTACCGATCGTGAACTTTCCAATCGAATCTATCGCACCTTGATAAAACACTGCAGTCCTCTGTACGACCGCCACCCCGTACAAAGTGTAGCTTCCCACAAAGAACATGTGAATCGTCTCGAACAGCTCTTCATATTTCTTCTTGCTAACGAACTGCGCTAGCTTCAGAACCACCATAGGAACCATGCAGCCCCACATGACTACAAATAGAACGGGCCACACCTTGTATAACAAAAACGTGTTGAACTGCGATTTGAGTGGTTTTTTATGTGGAAAAGCGGCAGCTGTTTTGAGAGTAAAAAGTGTTAATTTGAAAAATACGTCGAGATTTTTATTCATGGTGGTTATATAATAGTCCTTTAATATTGCCAAATAATTACACAAATAATTAAAGATTTAAATATTTGACCCTGTTTCGCAGTTTATAATACAAGTCGGTTCACTGAAATGCGAACCTAACTTACCAAACAAAATAAAACAATTTTTGTTGATGTTCCATTTCTTATTAAACGTTTAAAGGGGAAATACGCAGCTGGATATGAATAGATAATACGCAAACAACATTTCTGCTCCTCAGTTGTAATATTATCGTGTCAATAATTCAAAAAAGAAGTTACATAACCTGTCCCTAACTCTATTGTCCTGTTTACATTAATTACAGAACAATGTACACTATAAGCACTATTAGATCCCCATTGGAGAATAAACACTATTAATTTCCCTGAAAATGGTAATACGATAGACCAATTAATTCTTCTCGCGTTCTTACCAGCCTAGCTAGCGTAACGGTAACAGTCGCTGCAATAAATCTCTAAATGTGTTTAAGGTCAAGGGTATTCCAACAATGTTTTCATTCCTCCAAGGCATTTATTAGGTGGTGTTATTTTTAGCAAGGATTCTCAATTTGTATTGACTGTGTTATACTCATACGAGGGTCATAAAGAACATCATATCAGGATTAGAAGAACAGATCGAATCCCAAGGCCACCGAGGAGTCTTGACAGACACTACAAGACCAGATTTATGTTATTGGAGATATAATCGAATTGTTAACAAATGCTTTACTATATACATGAAAACATTATTGCAGAAGTTGTTGCAATTGTTATTCTAGCAAGAATATGAGAAGAACTGGATTATTGCTTAGAAATTTGCAGGAGCAATAGTGTTTAATAGTAATTACGAGTATTATATATATTTTTATTTAAATAAAACTTCAAATCGAGTAGTTCATTTCCACTCATCCTGTATTAAAATCATAATTTAGATTTTTTTTTTATTTGATAAACGGTATCTTTATTGAATTTAAAAAGTAGATAAACACATAACTTATGATTTAAGAACTTTATATCGATTAACACAATAAATATGCATTTTAAGTTGACATACCAACGTCTACATCATATGTGGAAAACAAATTGTAAAATCAGTTTATTTTTACCTTTATTTTTCTACTATACGTAAACGTTTCAGGAAATAGTAAAAAATCCCTAACACCCTGGTTATTCGTTAATAATTGACTCCAGATGTGTCGGGGTGGGGGTGGCTATGGACCACACACCGCGGGTGGCGCATGTCCCCCCCCCCTCATATACCCCACCCCCCGACGGCGCGGCGGGCGCGGCGTCAGTACAGCCGGCGTTCGTCTTCCACCCCGGCAGCTCTACATCCCTTAATTGCCCATTAAACTAGACCAGACACGCTATTTTGTTTACGACAAATTTTAATCGCTTGGGTTCCGGGTAGTTTTGTACCCGGAGGCGCCAAGAGTCCCATTTGGAGGCGATTCACCCTTCCGGGACATTTGTTTAATTTGTTATTTTTATGAGAGAATCGAATAATTTTAGGAATATTAATTGAGATTATGTAAGATGGGTTGAAATAAATGGAATGGAAACTAAGTAAAGAAAAGGCCTTAGATTTTGTTAGAAAAAGTAGTGATGGTCTAGATTTTAATAGAAAAATTACATTACTTATAACTTGTAAGGTCATATAGATGTTAAGGTCCTTGGTTGAAACAATGTAAGTTGTAATTAAAGAATACATTATTTAATAACAGTAAACCAATTTACTAATCTTTAGAATATGTTTTTTTTTTATTTTATTTCCTACCAGTAGCACTATTTTTTTTTTTTTTTTTTTTTTTTTTTATCGTGTTTGACTGAAAATTCTATCCAAAAAACGAGTGAAGGCAAACGGTTTAAACGTAGAGACTCCCCATTCTTCATAATTTGTATTAAAAATTTAGTAAATGTAGGTGTAAAATCTCATTTAAATAGTTTAATTGTAATAGAATTGGACCTTTTATTGTGTTAATTTATTTCGACTCCATTATCTACTTATATTTATTTTTTCATAAACAAATTTAAGAGGAAAAATATCGCCATTGTATTTTTTTTTTAGGAAATGCGTTTTTAAAGTAAGGCATATTAGATAAATATCTGTTTTAGTTTTCAATACTCTTAAGACTAAAAAAGCCAAAGCCTAATCGTTGAATTTATCCGGAATAATATTTAAGTCTTATTGTTCTACAAACGAATGGCGAAATGTTGATAACGGATTAAGTTAACAATCTTGATAAGGCCGGGATCCATGTCCAATATATATCGGTGGCCCAGAGTCCACAATAAGATGGCCGCATAACAAACGCTTATTGGAATATCACCGTTGAATGCCGCGGCATTCCGACCTCGGCCCCTCATGCATTAGCCAAATACTGTATAGTGGAGTTCAGTTTCATAAGATGTGCCTAAAGTTGAGTTATATTCAAGTGAAATTAAAAATATATATATAAAACTTTAATAACTCTTTGCAGTTACATGATTGGCCAATCCAGAGATTAATCAAAGACATCAAATACATAATTCTAAAATACTACCTTTATTTTGTTGAAATTTTTTCCAAGTTAGTAATTTTATCCAGTGCCCCACTGTTTTTACTTTGTTGTGCAATGCATCGTAACATAATACGATGCATTGTGCATTTTAAGTCCATTGTGAAATCTACGTTAAAACAGTACCGTCATGATAGACGTCTCTAGGAACCTAATTTCACTAAGCAAACTGAAGTTGTGTGTTATGTATAGAAATTATTTAAGTTCACCTATTACTGAAAGATACCTGACTGGCTAGGTAGCTGAGTGGTTATAGTGATCGCCTTTGAATCCAAAGGTTTTTCTAACAACTGGTCGATGTTAGATAGTAACAAGACTGGGGTTTGGATCAATACCCGTCAAAACGTTAAAAAATGCCTATGGCGTAGATAGACACAAAACAAAAGATTGCTACAACGACTCTTAAAAATTGGAATATTGGTTTGTTCCATGAAATAACGGGTTCCTAGACTACGATGAATTTAAAATGATTTTGTTGAACATTTTCTCACAAAATAAAAGTGAGTGGTGCCTAAATTAGGGAATCAAAATAAACATATAAACTTTTACCATAATATATATTTCAAATTTCAACCCATGTTGAGCAAAGGCAGGAAAAGTCCGCACTAATATGATTATCTCTAAGGTTCGGGGGTTTGAAAACATTGATTCGAAAATTCATAACATCTTGAATCAAAACAGCTACTGTTCTCGGATTACATGCTATTGTAAATTTTTTTTAAATTATGTTGATGTACTTGAGGCTTGAAAGAATTAATGTTTTATAGCCTAGTAATATAATTAGAAATGTATATATTACTGAGTTTTATCATGATGAAGTATACATAAAACTCAAATATCCGCCAGATTATTAAACTCCGAAAAAAATTCAAAGAAGTTAGTGGATCATTAACACATCAAAAGATAATCTTTCCTAAACGTTTAGTGTTAGAAGAAATCTAATCACCTTGTTATTGCTGTTAATGTTGTTCAGCTGACTTGATATAATCCACAAGCAACAGAACTTTCCTTTTATATTTTCTATGAATCAAAATTTATTATTAACAGTCTGAAGGAAAATACATGAAATAGTTATTCGTGCTTCTAGCACAAAGTACACTTTTTTCTCCCTGAAGGGAAACTGTTGTCGCACGAAGGCGAAACCGAGAACGACAATTTCCCTGAGGGAGAAAAGTACTTTAGTCCCTTGATGCACGGGATTTAGGCCTATAACAATAGGCCTACTGTATATAATTTAACTTTATTCATATGATCCCTTGCTCCATCTAGCTGGATCAGTCACATCAACATAAAACACACAAGGTACTATGTCATTTTTAAAGAACACAACAAAACAAAACAGAATTTAAGCCTAGTCAAAATTCTTACACTAAGGTTTTGACTTCTTTGGTTAATAGCCTACCCAAGCGAAATGTAAACAGACACGTACACTGCTGACAGAATGGCTTATGCTACAGCTGCTATAATTAAACCAAGAGTAACAAAACAAATACAAGAGACAGCTGACTATGACTTACGTTCTTTTTAATCCCTCTTTTAATGTTATTCTTATGCAACTAACTTTAACCCCGTGTTACAAAAAATGTTGAGTTTTCCCTTGGTAGAAAAATTAAGTATTCAAGTCACATGGGGTAAAAACTAGTACTTTAGTACTCTATTCCAAGGAGGAAAACACGGATTTAGATAGTAGGTGGAGGAAAAAATTATTTGTCTCTTAGTTTTTGGGACATAATGTTACAAACACCTCCGTAGCAGCAGACTAGGGGACTCAGAAAAATTTCCAATAACACTTGCTTATATAACTATTTCCCTTAATTCTTTATACGATATTTTAATTCTGCTTACTTTTAGTGTTGGAAGAACCATAGATTTTTCTTGGGGGCGTACTTAGTGTTTGTGGTTCAAAGGCTGGTCATGTACGACAGTTAATCATACAATAAATTATGATTTTGCAAATAAATTCTGTGACTATTGTGTTTCACTCTTGGTGTGTTGACTTAAGTTATCTTGTCCATAAAAATAACATTTTAAGTCACAAGGCCACTGGGGCAGAGCCCTAATATATGAAGAACGGGACTAGATTTATCCTTTATCAAGGCAAATAAAGTATAGTTATACAACAAAACAGGTCAATCGTTCCAGCAGTTTTCGTGTCCATTCAAGACACACAAAGATTCATACATCCGTTTTTATAGGTTAACTTTCTAATATCTCAGAAATCCTTGATTGAAAACATTGATTCACTTAAGTACTATACAATTATCAAATGACTCCACCAATAGTGCATCAGCAAGGATAGGCTTAACCCTCAACCATCACTGTTTTTCAATTCATCTAAAAAAGGATGAAATTCAATACCTTTTATTTGTACTGCCGAAGCAATACGATTATGATGTATGATGTCGACGTTGCAAATACACGGTCAGCGTCGTGGAACCGGCCAACCGTGACGTTGAACCTACGCTGGCCTGCACCGATACGCTGCTCAAGTCGGGTTTGATTTTCTTTTCCAATATTTTATAAATACTAGAATCGAAGTTTATTTCGCTGCAGTGACGGCTAAACTACGTAAAGAGATGCATTTGATTTATTGTGATATAAACGTAAATGTGAAATAAATTAGGATAGTTCGGTTCAGTAGGTTGGAAATAAAGAACAAAATTTATGTTTTGATTTATTTTTCATAAAGTTAAATAAATATTATAACACTTTTTCTTTTTATATCACTGTACACTGTCAAAACTCGTATTTTGCCATCAAATTAAAGTAAATTGCAATAGATGTTTTGTAAAAGACATATTAAAAATAACCCTCTGAAAACTTGCTTAACAACAACCCAAAGCAGAGAAAAAGAAAAGTAGTTTAACTCTGTGTTTTTATATTTTCCGATGTTTATAAGATATTTTTAGTTGTTCATTTTTTATGTGAGAGATGTTACAATGATACATGTTAGTTTTTTATTAGTTAAGGCTTTGGCTGATTAACTTTAGAATATCATGATATTCATTTTCATTTCATGGAGACTATAGTTTAAAACGAATTTATTGATCGAAGTGATATAAATCTTCCTGCTAAAAATTACAACCAACCTAAAAACACGCAAAATAAAATATTAGTGGGAAGATATTTTAGTAACTTTTAATACATCCTTTCAAAACTAAACAAAACTATAAAAAATGTTAAAAACACTGTTATCACGACATGTTTTAATTTTTTTAGGAATATGAATTGCCCTTTCATATGTTTTGTGGAGAATTTTTTATCGAAATAAACAGCATCAAACCTAAAATATTTGCCGAACGCATGAGGGGCCGAGGTCGGAATGCCGCGGTATTCAGCGGTGATATTCCAATAAGCGTTTGTTATGCGGCCATCTTATTGTGGACTCTGGGCCGCCGATATATATTGGACATGGATCACGGCCTTATCAAGATTGTTAACTTTTATATTCTATTTACATACTTTATCCATGGCCCCGTGTTATTAGTGTAATTATTTTTATATTTACCATAAAAAGGTATGGCGGAAATTCATATCAATTGTTGTATCAATGTTAATGGGTGCAATACTATTTTAAGTTTGTCCAAAATAAAAGTTAAGTTGTTTCAGCTGTAGTGGATTTTAGAAAGACAATTAATAAACCACAGCGTTAACAGTAAAATTGCATCAACATACCAAATTTATAACAATTCAGTATACTAGGGTTGCTAGTATATTGTGCACACATAGGCTATACCGGGTGTCTCACGTAAGGTTTCTAGATTGATACAGTTGTCCTAAAATCTTGAAATAAAACTATTTATCAATACATTTACCCCAAGGAATAATTTTAAAATAGTTTTAAGGTTGTATTAATACAGGTTGTTCTAAAAACTTTGGGTCACAGGTTCGAATCTTGGAAATTTATATGCCATACATATGCCATATCAAACATCGTTTGAAAGGTCTATTCAATATAAACATTTTGGTGGAAACAAAATTAGTATACTTTTCAAAATAGCATCAATTTTTGAAGTGAAATCAAAATTTATGGCATACCCTGTAATTCTTATATTATTCGTCATAAATGACTCCTGATTCTAAATATTTATTTCAAATAATCCAAGCAATGATGTGTCACAAGACCACATCTATTAAAAAAAAATAATATTGTCAAAATTTGGTATTCAAGAAAATATTGACACAAACAAAGCTCAAAAATAGCTTGTTTTTAAATGAGTAGACCTATTTTTAATAAGAAGTCATTTAAGACAAATAATAAAGAATTACGGAGTATTCCGTTACTTTTAATTTTGACTACAAAAATGGACACAATATTGAAACGAATCAATATAACTAAATTCTGTTTTCACCAAAATGTTTGTATTGAGTACACCTTTCAAACGATGTATAATATGACATATGTTTGTATTTGAAATGTCCAAGATTCGAACCTGTGACCCCCAGCTTTTAGGACTTTAAAACTATTTTTAAATTATCCCTTGGGTTAAATTTGGTGGGAACTAGTTTTATTTCAAGATTGTATTATCTGTTGATCTTTAATCAATTTGAGACACCTTACGTAGGATACCCGGCACATAACTTACAGTTTTGGTTACTTGTACGGGTTGAAGAATTTCTAGATGGCTATAAGCAAAATATAATCCATTTGCTATATTTATTAACCATATCTGACACTACTCGTTTCTTGTACAGTTTCATTTTTATGTAAATGAAATTTATTCAAAATAATTATTGTCATAATGGAAACATTAAGCATACACAGGAACAGTCCATCAATTTGTAAATCCGTATGGTACGTCCGTTTTGAATGTCATTATCCGTTAGGAAGTCTAGGGTACGTTGATAATGAATAAGTAGTTGCCAATAGTTTTTAACCCCCGTCAATATTCGAGGGCGTCAGTCATCAGCATTGCGACAGAACGCTAATATGCATCCCTTCATTGAAATCTGGCGACACTCAGGAAATTTAACTTGTTTAGTATTGAGTATGTTCAACTCGAAGAAATAAACGTATTACATCATAGTAATGTTTAGTCAAGCAAAAAGTGATTTTGCATAATTGTTATTATCATATAAATTATATTGTGGATAATATAAATGTTAAAATATTCTTATTGTTGTACATTTTTTTAGGTTGGAAATTAATAACGAAGAATTTCTCATTCCAATAGCATACAAACAATTTAAAAATTCAACCATATTTTCATAAAAAAGTATATTTTTAACTGTATTTTGTCACTAAAACAGCAAACAATTGTTCTTACGTTCAATCTCACAACATTTTTCAGCTATTTGTCAGATTAATATTTTTAATATGTAGATAAATATTAAAATGTATATTTAACTTTTTCAATTTAATGAAATAGTTTTAAGTATAAATAATTATTTTTTCAATTTTAATATTTTTTTTGTAAAGTACTCGTATTTTAAACGTTTATATAGTTTTTCAGTCATCACATTATTAAGTATTTCTCTATAATGTAAGCTTTATTTGTATAAACGTAATACAAATTATTGTCCATTGTTTTTCATACAATTTAAACTAATTACAATAAATAAACAATGTTTTTGTAAAAATAAATAATAAAAACGGACTGTTTTTTTTTTTTTTTTTTTACACTCAATGACGGCAATTTGCGCAAAACTCTCCGTTTTATATAACGCCATCACATCGATGTTACAGGGGGGGCTTTAAATATCGTCGTTTTAAAGCGACCTCCATTCATTAGGCCTAAGCCCGTGTCTTGTCTGTCTGGCCGATGCCGATGCGATTACTGCCCGACTGTGGCCCACGATTTACCGCCCGCGCGGCCGCGCCACGTGGCGCCGGACACTTTTGAAATCATTCACTGTGCTCTTATATGAGTGGGTTTGCTATATATTTGTATTTGTTTTCTGTTCTTTCACGTTGATCCCAGGCATGGCTCGAATGGTTAAATATACCTGACAATGGTTACCTAGTTATCTATTTATTTATTCACTCGTAATTTCTGATTAAGTTAAAACCGGGTGGTACGAAAGAACTGGTCTTAAAGAGAAGATATTTTTGCATATTACTATTACTTACGTATTAAAAGGCATGAGGTGTCAATGTTTTATAATCTTAACTCTAAACGCATTTTGAACTAATTTCCGTTCATCTCCAGCAGAGGTTAATTTAGTAAACTAAAAGTCCAAACAATAACACAAAAACACTTTCTTCACACATGACAAAAACCATACACATACGAAACCCTGCAATTGTGGAGTGCCGGACACATGGTTCCTTTAAGGTGCGATTTTGTAGGCATACTGCTCATATAAAAAGTATAACTGCTCTTGGGCCTACAAAATGGACCCAAGTGACCGGCGCGACAGTCAATGATTTTCATATGAGTGTGTTTTATGCTAATGAAGTGTGAAAAAGTGTATTTATGCCATTTGTGTAGTTTTGGTCTCTTAGTTGATAAACCGACTGCTGCTGAAGATAAACGGTTATTCGTGCGAAACGCGTTCAGCGTTAAGATAATGAAACTTTCACATTTCCTGTCGTTTTAAACCCTGTCGTAAAACGACAGGGAGGTATATTATATATAATATATATTAAATATTTAATATATATTAAATTATTCAAAATAAATACTATTTATATTATAGGTTAATTATTTAGTTTACTATTAAGTCTTATTACTTAAGAAAATAATTAGTATATTATGTAATATATTTATTAATTAATGATATTAAATTAAATAATTTAATATATATTAAATTATTTAATAAAAATACTATTTGTACTATAGGTTAATTTTTTAATTTAACTATTTATTAGTTAACTAATAAATTAATAACCCTGTCGTAAAGTCTGTCCTATGTCCTGTCGTAAGTATTAATAATCTGCAAAATAATATACTACAGGTGTCAAAACTGTCAATGTAGTGAAAGGATCCCGTTTAGTCCTTGACATTGCAGCGTACTGTTACTAAACAAAAACTGCATAAGTTTACCGAGCAAACGCTTGGTTCCACGGATACTTTAATGTTGTGATTTAATCAATTCAACTTTACACTTTTAAATGCTTTAAAGACTTATTGTAAGACAGTGTGGTATGATATTTATATGTATAGATTATTTACGTATGAAATATTATTGCGTATTCCAATATGAATGTATAATCAATGTTGAACATTTTAAAAGTTTAATGGGTGTTTACCCCAGCTACCCTTAAAGACTTTTAATTCAATTTAATATGTTTTTAATCCAGTTTGATCCGACCAGTGTGATCACCAAATGTATGCTTGTTGCTACTTCAGAAATGATTAAATAATGAAAACCCTATCACTTTACTAGCGCCACGTCAGTGATATTGAATGTGTTTTGGGAATCAACGGTTTAGTTTCTGACAACGCGTTCGTCCTTGGGATTAAGTAAGAGCTGAAGAATAAATGTGAAATTCTGCAATTACATAACTGTCCTTTAAAGTATATTCCGAATTCGAGGATTTTTGATACTAACCTGTTAATAAACCATAAAAATTACTTTATGGTAATTTTAATTACTTTATACAAAAATTACTTTCATATCATTACTTTGTCTAATACGATCCACGCACAGATCAATAGTCTATGTGAACAGGGCAAAGTAAGGCAAAAAGAGGTCTGCCAACCTCTTAATATATATATATATATATATATATATATATATATATATATATATATATATATAATCATATAAAACCAAAATTAAATTCTAAAAGATGTTTATATTTCGGAATACTCCTTCTTCAGAACATTACAAATCCAAATTGATAACAAATTGTAAATAAATAAATAAAAGATAATAAAACATATGATTTTAAAAATTTGAGTTTTGAATGGAAAGTGGTGAAGTAGTTGGTTTCAAATAATACAGACTTCAATGTATCTTAAAAATATAAGAATATTGAGTTTGTATATTCTTGAAGAGTTGACGATTTTCTCATCTCAAATTTAAAAAAAAAACTAAAAAGGAAGTTCACCGTGTCGTCACTCAGAAGTTTGGAACAGGCCTGCCAGCTGGTGACCGACTCCAAATTTCCAAAGGGGCTAAATTTGAGATGAGAAAATCGTCAACTCTTCAAGAATATACAAACTCAATATTCTTATATTTTTAAGATACATTGAAGTCTGTATTATTAGAAACCAACTACTTCACCACTTTCCATTCAAAACTCAAATTTTTAAAATCATATGTTTTATTATCTTTTATTTATTTATTTACAATTTGTTATCAATTTGGATTTGTAATGTTCTGAAGAAGGAGTATTCCGAAATATAAACATCTTTTAGAATTTAATTTTGGTTTTATATGATTATGTATTAACCTTCAGGTATGTTTTGTTTAAATATATATATATATATATATATATATATATATATATAATAAATGTGTATATATATATCGCAAATGTAAATATGTTTATTAGTGTTGTACTTTTATTTTATAAAAGGTAGCTGAAAATTTTGCATTCACAAAATATTGACTACTTTCAAAATTTAGTATTACTTAATAATGTATACCAAGTTCCTTTTATGAACTCTGTATTTGATCAAACATTTTCGAAGTAGGAGGCATAATATAATAACTTTTAAAGAAAGAAGCTCTTTGCAAAGTACTGAATGTAATTTAGTATAAAATATCAAAGCAATAGCTTCCGATGCATCCCTCTTTACTTTCTACATAGGAGGTGTTCGAGAAGTCTTACAACTTATTATATGAACTATAGATTATTACTTGAACAGTCCATAAAACTCAATAGTTTCTAGTAAGAATAATAAACTGAAAATCATAGCTTTACTAAATATAAACACATCCACGATACCAATTCACCAATTTACTCTTTTTAGATGACTGCATTTAAAATATTTATATTTCATTTACACTAAATGAAAAGTAGTGGGGTTTGCCTACTCCTGGCCCAGGTCAAGGTCAGCGGTTGTAACTGTTGTAGGGGTAGTAGCGGCTGGGGTTTTTTTTTTTTTTTTTTTTTTTGACAGTGATGGGTGGGTTTGGGAAGTGGGTCAAGGTCATCCAGAGGGGGTTTTTAAAAATATATTTATTTAATAAAAACTAATCAGTGATTGGAAAATTGCTTTGTCATCATTTGTAGCAGTAATAGTTATTTTATTACTCTGTATGGGATGGGAGTCAGTGCTTGTATGGGTGAATCCTGCTGTGTGTCCATAATTGCAAAAAAGGAGAGGTCCTAGGTGGTTACAGTGCGAGTTGATAGAGCAGAACAAGACATGTGTCTAAGGAAGAATGATTATATAAACCTGGTAATATAGTGAATAAGAATAATTGGATAGGATCGTCAATAGGTGTAACAAAATTGAAATTTTGATATTTCAGCATTTCAGTTAAGACAGAGTGTAAAATAGGATCAGTAGAACAAGTATTACAAAGGTTAGATTTTACAAAGTACAACGGGTGACAACTGAAGTATTTTTTAAGCTTACTCAATGTAGTACGCGGTTTTGAAATTGTAGAGTTAGATTGTTTCTGTAAAATGTGTTTAGTACGCAAAAGTTTTAAATGTAAAGTGTGCGAATCCATAATAATATTCAAAGGGGAGATGTGTACTCTCCAAAATTCAGCGAGTATATGATTGGTGCCCACGAGTGTGTCTGAATATATAGAGACTAATTAGCATAATAAGCGCAAACATATGTTAGAGTAACAAGAGTAAGTTAAAAAATGTTTGATAGTCTTAGAGACTTACGGATAGATGTTTACTGTCGCCCTATCGCCATTATAATGGCGCACGCGTGAGGTGCCGATGCCACTTATATAGGGTTGTGTGAACCCCCCTAACCCCCTTCCCTAAGAGAATGAGATAAAAGGGAAGAACTTTGGAGATTTCAGTTCTTTGTTGGGGCGGCAGCGTAGCGAAAGGTTCTAGTAGGGGGAAAAAATAGTTAATAAATTTTTGTAAAAATTCTTAAAAATTACCGCTAGTGGTAGAAGTTAGTTAATTATTTTATAAGGGTTTAAAAACTGTGTCGTAGACGATTAATCGCAATTACATCTAGCATTTGTACAGGTAAAAAATTGCAGTATAATAATTATATATTAATATATGGGTGTTAACTGTTTATAGTCTAAGTAGTTTAGTCTAGCAGCAGAAGTTAGTTAATTATTCTGTAGGGGTTAACTTGTATAATAAGTATAAACTAAAATAAAAATAGTAACGCGAGATTATTTAATATATTACATATATAAAATAAAAGTGTATTTTTATATGTTAAGAAATAGTTGAAAAAATAAATTACTTAAAAATATAGCAAGCTTAACAGGTGTAAGTTAAAACAAAGCATATGTAACATTACTAGGTGGTAGAGACTTACAGATTAGTTGTTTCAGCTGCGGTACCTGGGGAGTGAATGGCAGACGCGCGACCGCGTTGTGGCTTATATAAGCATGGATATTAATTATGTTGAACTTGACCCCCCCCCCCGAGGAAAAAAGTAATGACCCCCCCCCTCCGTCACTTTCACTCATCAATATAAATTAGGTTGATAGTGGTTACATTTATGTAACACCAATTTAGCTTTGATGTTGCCAATAGTTTAATAACTATAGTTAAGCGGCAAAAGAGGACAGATAATTTTCTGCCATTACTCAGATGATAACAGGCAACAATTATGGTGTTACGCGATGGGGAAAGCCTCAGTTAAGCTTAACAGCAGATTAAACCAGGTGTTGCCTAACGTTAATTGCAAGGTACAACGCCCCACCTGCATTAGCGGCGACCTACATGTGACGAATAGATCATTGGAAATTTCCACTGACGTTGGACGTTAGACGTTGTACCCCCCTCAAACCCCTACTGTCCCCCTACCACTTTGTGAGCCGAGAACCTTTCTGGCGACTATCGCTGAGTTAGTTCGGAACAATTCGTCGGACGCGATGGTTGTTCCGAACTCAGAGGGTAACTCAAATGTATAAGCGGCCGATATATATTTGAGTTACTCTTGCTGTTAGGGTTTTAATATTAATTTTTGTTGTGTGTGACTGTGTGTAAAAATGTTATTTATTTTTTAGTTTTAAGTTGCGTTATTTTTAAGTTTTAATTTGCGCATTGCGATGTTAGCATTAAGGTGTGTTATATTATTGCTAATGTTGAGTGTTGATGCAATTATTCTGTATGTGTGTGTGTGTACTAATAACCTTTCACAGCTAGCTGTTAGGAGGGTAGATTAAATTTAAATTTAAATTATAGAAGTTCTGTTGAACTTCATTAAATATGGGTGGGACATGCGTGTTGTGCCATAGGCAGCGCATATTTTTATTTTTTTAAAATTTTTAATTTTTTGTTAGGAAATAATTATATTTGGGTGGGTTTAGATTAAGGGTGGGAGGTTAGAGTTGCGTCTTGCATTAATTGTTCCAGACTCCCTATTATAATTGGATGGTCAAGCCCAGTGCCTTCGGGCCCGAGACTGAACCGCCCGTATCACAGCTCACCAAACTGGATCGCCACGTGCGTGCGGGCCAAAAATTGGGATCCCTTGCAAGACGTAACTATAGTGGGTTGGGATTTGGGGAAGTGTTAGGCAAACAGAGTGGTGGGGATGGCTCCGGCCGTCCCCATCACTTTGGTACATTATCATTTTTTGGTGACCTTGACCTCAATTAGGTTAATAACCCCCCCCCTCCCCCTCCCCCTCCCCCTCCCCCTCCCCCTCCCCCTCCCCCCCACCAAATTTGGCAAGCCCCCCCCCCTCCCCCTCCCCAGCAATAATCTGGATTAGAAAATGACTAATAACTCAAGGATGGTTTGCCGGAATAGGGCAAGTGATACATCAATGAAAAGCTCTAATTAAGAGCAATATTGTGGTAAAGACAGAATTGTATTATTTTCTTTTACTAAAATTGTACCATAAAAAGAACACTTTCCACTCAATGACATGGCGATATAAGAGTGGTGTGGTTTGTGTTGAGAACATTCTTCACCTATAATAGCTAGAGTGAACATGTCTCCCCAAGATGCTTCAATATTTTATAACAAATGTACAAAAGTTGAAGAAGTATTGGAGGTGGATGAAGAAAATGATGAAGAAATTGAAGAAATTGAAGTGCCTTTGTTAAGTAAAAATGTTGTAACAAAAATATTTGTGGATCCAAATTCACCAATGAATATTATAGGAAGGTTTTTAATTGAAGTTGTGACATGGATAGAAAATGGAAGATTAGTAAACATAGGTTCTCCAATTTTGGTAGATGATAGACACACCTTTGGTGTATATTGGAGAAACATAGATCTGTTATGGCTGTGGGCGGAGGCATATGTGGAGTATTTGCAATTGGAAGAAAATATAGGCTTTAATCATTACTTTTCAGCTTTAGTGTTAAACTACTAATTCTAACATTTCACTAAAAAAAAAAACCTTACAAATGTGGTGGGGGAAGCATTATATAAAGGGAATAGAAGGGAGAAGCATTTCATTTCCGTGCTAAATTTCAAAGAGTAAACATCAACACGATGCATCAATGTGAAATTTGCTCAGAAACTTTTCATGATAATATTCTACTAGAAATACATAAAGAATTATTTCATAATAATAATGAAGATGTAACAGAAACAGAATATGAAGATTTAAAACTATATGAAGAAGAAGAACCAAAAGAAGAACAACAAGAAGAAGAACCATTAGCAGGACCATCTAATGAAATATCGCATCAATGTGAAATTTGCTCAGAAACTTTTCATGATAATATTATACTAGAAATACATAAAGAATTATTCCATAATAATAATGAAGATGAAACAGAAACAGAATATGAAGATTTAAAACTATATGAAGAAGAAGAACCAAAAGAAGAACAACAAGAAGAAGAACCATCAGCAGGACCATCTAATGAAATACCGTGTTTAAAAGTATTTGCTTTAGAAGGTAGAGTAGTAATGCACCACAAAATTCAAAATGAAAATTTGGAATTGGATCAGTTTTTTAAAGAAGTAAGAACAATTGTAAGTAAAACACTCACAGAAGAATTAAGAAGACTAAACTTTATCAAATTTGGCATATTATTAAATGCTATGTTTACTAATGTAGAAGGAGAAATGTCACCAAGAGGATTCATGACAAAAAACCAGACCATCATGGCAAGTTCAGATATTAATTCAATAGTTGAAGATTGTTTGGAAGAAATATTAACAAAAATTCAAGAACATGAAGGAAGAGGATCTGGTTGGAGTTTGGTTAGTATTGAGAGTATTGATGTTAGAGTTCATAAACACGGCTATGGATTAAGGGGTAGCAGTTATATTCCGCTCCCAAAGAAAATTTCAGACACCAAATCATGTATAAATGTTCAAAATGAAGATATGGAATGTTTTAGATATGCAATGACGGCAAAATTTGTACCACCTCACCATGCGGTTAGACCCAGTGAAGAATATGAAACACACAGATTTAGATATAATTTCCAAGGATTCACTTACCCAGTGGCTTTGAAGGACATCCCAAAGATCGAAAAACAAAACCCTGGAACATCTGTTAATGTTTTTGGTTTGGACAGTTCGAATAAAGTGTACCCATTGCGTGTGGTGAAGAATGAACTCCCAGATCATACAGACTTATTACTACTTACAAAAGGTGATGTTTCCCACTATGTATGGATTAAAAAATTTGAAACTCTTGTAAGTTATCAACTATGTAAAACTAAAAATAAGAAGATAGTTTGCAAAAGATGCTTCAATTTTCATGAAGAAAGAAGAGAAGGAAATGAATGGTTACAAGAGCATAAAAAACTATGTAACAACAACTATGAAGCAAAAATTATCTTACCATGTCCAAGTAAGGCAGAGTTGAAATTTGAGAAAATTTCCCATCAATACCGGATTCCCATTGTTGTCTATGCTGATTTTGAATCGACACTAGTGCCTATTGAAAATAATGATGGTGATGTAGCAAGGAAAAGTGTTAAGTATCAGATACATGATCCAAACAGTTTTTGTTTAATGGTTAAATCTACTCTTTCTGAAGAACATCTAAATAAATTTAATTTAACTTCAAAACCTATTGTCTATCGTGGTGTTAATGCTTCTAAAATATTCCTTGATCAGTTATATATAATAGCGGAAAGTGTTGAAAGATTATACAGTGATATTATACCGATGATACCTTTGGATGAAGAAGAAGAGATTCAACATGAAAATGCAACTCATTGTTATTTATGTAGAAATGAATTTACTGTGGAAAATCACAAGGTTCATGATCATGACCATCTGACAGGGTATTATAGAGGTGCTGCATGTAACAGCTGTAATATCAACTACAAGATCCCTACAAATATACCTGTAATATTACATAACCTTAGTGGTTATGATGCGCATTTTATCATTCCGGAATTAGGAAGAGATAATGGAGAAATTGATGTCATAGCTGAAACCACGGAGAAGTTTATAAGTTTTACTAAAAAAGTTGGAAATATAAAGCTTCGGTTTTTAGATTCTTACCGTTTTATGCCATCTAGTTTAATGAAGCTTTCTGAAAACCTGAGAACAGAAGACTTAATAGAAACCAAGAAGATTGTAAATAATGACAAGGTTAATTTAGTTCTTCGCAAAGGTGTTTTCCCGTATGATTATATAGATAGCTTAGAAAGATTTAATGAAACATCCCTTCCACCAAAAGAAGAATTCAAAAGTAAACTATATGACACAGATATATCCCATGAAGATTATGAACATGCGTGTAGAGTATGGAATGAATTAGGATTTAAAACACTTGGAGAATATTCGGACTTTTATGTAAAACTAGATGTAACTTTACTTTGTGATATAATGGAAGAGTTTAGAAATACATGTTTTAAGGCATATGGATTAGACCCTCTGCATTCTTGTACATCACCTGGACTAGCTTGGCAAGCAATGTTAAAGGAAACAAAATGTAAACTTCAACTTCTTACAGATATAGACATGGTGCTGATGTTGGAATCAGGTGTTCGAGGGGGACTAACTCAAAGCGTAACACGACATGTAAATGCGAATAACAAATATTTGCCCAATTTTGATGCAACAAAACCAAGTACATATTTAGGTTATTTTGATGCAAATAACCTTTATGGATGGGCCATGTCAAATCCTCTCCCGTTTGGCAAATTTAAATGGGTAGACCCTGATTCTATTGGAAACATCATGGATATAGCAAAACATGGAGATACTGGTTATATTTTGGATGTAGATATTGAGTACCCTGAACATTTGCACGACCACCATTATGATTTACCTCTACTGGCCAAGACAGAAATATCACCAACCGGTAGATGGCCTAAATTAATGATGACTTTAACCAACAAATCAAGATATGTTGCTCATTATTGGGTAATACAACAAGCCCTAGAATTAGGATTGAGAATAACAAAAATTAATAGAGCTTTACAATTTTCTCAATCCTGTTGGTTAAAGTCATACATTGACAATAACACAAAAAGAAGAACTGCAGCTACATCTAATTTTCAAAAGGACTTTTTTAAATTGATGAATAATGCGATATTTGGCAAGACACTGGAAAACAAAAGAAAGCATAAGAATGTGAAATTAGTTAGTGATCCGGTGAAACTACAAAAGCTGGTACAAAAACCTAACTTTGGATCATCCATAATAATCAACGAAAATCTTGTAGCTGTTTCCATGAACAAAATTTCAATTACAATGGATCGTCCTTTATATGTGGGGATGTCTATTCTAGATATTTCAAAGACCCACATGTATGACTTCCATTACAACAAGATGGTAAAATTTTATGGAAGAGAAAACATCGGCATTGTATACATGGATACGGACGCTTTTATTTATTGGATAAGAACTGAAGATATGTATGAAGACCTACGCTGTTTTATCTACAATAACGACTTTGACTTTTCTGATTATCCACAAGACCATCCCAACTACGACAATGGTAGAAATAAAAAGGTATTGGGAAAGTTCAAAGACGAAACAAATAGCGTGCCAATGGAAGAGGTTGTTGCTTTAATGTCTAAATTATATTCATTTAAATTGTACAAAAATGAAAAAAGAGAACATGAAATCGTGAAGAAGGCCAAAGGTATAAAAACCTCATACCTGAAGAAGAATGTACAGTTTGAAGAATACAAGAGATGCTTATTTGAAAATGTTGAGACAACAGCAACATTTAACACCATAAGAAGCTTCAACCATCGTCTCTTCAGTGTAAAGCAAACCAAATGGGCTTTGAGTTGTAAGGATGATAAGAGGTACATCCTGGAAGATAATATAAAAACTCTACCATTTGGACATTACTCCTTATACCCTATCGACCAATAAACCTATTCTTCGTCCTTTACCTTCTTCCTTTTTCCTTTCCGTAAAGAAGAGGGGACATGACAAGCTCAATGTCATGTTCCCTCTTTTTTACACCAATGTAATATGGCCTTGACCTATAATCTAACCATATAAAAGAGGATAAACCATTTTAGAGATCAGTACTTTTACAAGCGGGGTGGAAGACACAACTGAAGATGGAAGATTTAAGGAACAAGATTGTAAATGAACTTCATAAGCCGGCAAGAAGAAAATTTCCTAGAAGAAATACAATTATAAAAGGAATGAATGATCTTTTCCAAGCCGATCTTATTGAAATGATACCACATAGTAAATTAAATAAAGGATTCAAATACATTTTAGCGATTATAGACTGTTTTACTAAAGTGGCTGATGCTTTACCGCTAAAGGACAAGACTGGTAAAAGTGTTACAAAAGCTATGGAAATAGCTATACAAAAAAATAATTTCAACATCAAACATCTACAAACTGATGATGGAAAAGAATATTTTAACAAAGACTTTGCAGCTTTAATGAAGAAGTATAAAATAAATCATTATTCTACAAATTCTGAAGTTAAAGCTTCAATAATAGAAAGATTTAACTGAACGTTAAAAGGAGCAATGTATAAAACATTTTCCAAACGAGGATCATATATTTGGTATGATATATTACCACAACTTATAAAAGAATATAACAATAAGTATCATCGAACCATTGGTATGAAGCCTAACGAAGTAAATAGTGCCAATGCTAAAATGGTATTAAAACGTATTAAAAATAATACTACTCCTAAACGTGAAAAAATGCAGCCCAAAACATTTAAAGTTGATGATAAAGTTCGTATAAGTAAGTACAAAGGAGTATTTAGCAAAAGATATCTGCCAAACTGGACTAATGAAGTATTTACAATCTATAAAGTGCAACCAACAATACCTGAAACCTACATTTTAAAGGACAACAAGGGTGAATTACTTGAAGGTGGATTCTACGGACATGAATTGCTAAAATCATCAGTTGGCGATGTATATCTTGTTGAAAAAATTTTACAAAGAAAAAAGGATAAGGTGAAAGTACGTTGGTTGGGATTTGATAAAAGTGAAGACTCTTGGATCCCTACAAAAGACTTAGTGTAGCAATTTATGAAGTCATTACATGTTTAACCTTTACACAAGATGGAGATTGTTCAACAAAAGGATCGATTTTTTATTAATAATATTGATGAATTAACAGTTGACAACGACAAGTTAAATCATGGAAAACATGGTGAATTACTGCCAAACACAATAAGATGTTTAATAACTGGACCATCAAATTGTGGAAAGACAAATGTGGTTTTTAATTTAATAACAAATCCTAAGGGATTACGTTTCAACAACATTTATATCTTTTCCAAATCTTTGCAACAACCCAAATACCAATTATTGGATAAGGTACTCGCAAGTGTGCCTGAAGTTAATTTTTACAAGTTTAATGCTAGTGAAACTATAATGGAGCCAAACGAGGCTAAACCATTTTCTATATTTATATTTGATGATGTATCTTGTGAAAATCATGACACTATTAGAAGTTATTTTGCCATGGGAAGACATTACAATATTGATAGCATTTATATTGGTCAAACTTACAGTAAAATTCCAAAACAACTAATAAGAGATAATGCAAATCTACTTATTATCTTCAAGCAAGATGAAACAAATTTAAAGCACATATATAATGATCATGTGAATGCAGACATGTCATTTGATAAATTTAAAGAAATGTGTGGCAAAGCATGGGCTGAAAAATATGGATTTCTTGTTATTATGAAAGAAGAAGCTATAAAAAATGGAAGATATCGTATAGGGTTAGATAAATTTGTATTAATCCATTGAACAATTGATGATACGTTTAGTAATAGATTGGTCTTCGCAGTGTAAACATGGTGAACCAAGAAAAACTATTAAAAGAAATAAAATCACTGAGTGACTCGATTAGACTTAAAAATCGAGCATTAAGAATGGGTTTGAATGAAAGAGAAGAATTCCTGGAGACTACATTTAAGCCTATTACAGAACCTTTAAAACAGATAACAGAAACTATTGGTAAACCTCATTATGAAGGAGATGTTTTACTACCTGTTTCTAATTTTGAAGTAAAGACTTTGAAGAAGGAAGAAGATGATGATTCTTATACAAGTGATAGTGAAATTTCTCAAAAAGAAGAAGAAGAAACAAGACAGGAAGAACCAGAAATAAATGTTCAAAAAGAAGAAGAACAAGAACAACATATACCTGAAGCAGAACAATCAATTCCAAATCTAACAAAATTAAGTAGTGATATATTGCAACAAGGACCTCTTGGAAGAAAGTATATCATGAAGATGTTACATGAAATAAAAGATAACCCAAAATTACACAAGTCACATGTATATGGTGCGAGAATTGATGGAAATGAATTAAAAATAGGTGATTCAAAAGTATATTTGACTGAAGATGATGATATTGTTATTGGTGAGCATAAATATAAAGGAACAAAAGGATTATTTGAACTGATTTTTAAAAATATACCTATAAGATATACGCTTCAAGATTTAAATACTTTTAAAGAAATTTTGCAAAATACTAATGCTCATAAGAAGAATTACTCCAAAGATTCAATGATAAATAGAACACGTGCAACTAAATATACGGTTGTAATAAAAAGATTGTTTCCCCTGAAAAAACTACCAACATTACGAACTGCACCTGCTGTGAAGAAACCGCTAAAGAGGAAGTCATTATCACTTATGGACTTATCACTTATTGACGAATATGGTAAAAAGAAAAAAGGAGAAACTTCGACTTCTGGTAAAGGTTTAATGAAAAACCTATATAATACAAATGTGATTTACTATAATGATATAAACAAATTGGTCGATAGAATGAGACTATTACATGAAGCCATGGAAGCTGGTCATACAGGTTTAAATAATGAATGGGTGGCTTTAATTGACGAACTTCGAAATCGTGGAATAGTTGTATAAATCATCACGGTTATATAAGAGAGCTGTTAGCATACAATGGATCAGTTCAATCATGAGCGTCGACAAGTTCGGACGGTACTCCGGGCTAGGAGTACAAGGAGGAGAAAACAGAAAAAGAAATGGATTGCCGCAAACACCTGAAGGTGACTATGATATGAGTAACAAACGTTTAAAATTTTAAAATTTTAAAATTTTAAATAAAAACGTTTAAAAGACCCAGAAGAAGATACTGATGGAGCAAATTTAAAAACAGTAAAAGAAGCAACTTTAACATCATTGAAATTAAACAAGAATACTTACGATGTTAAATCACATAGAATAATTAATGTTGGTAAACCAACTGACAGTTCTGATGCAATTAATAGAGAATATTTATCATCTGAACTTTCAAATACTTTAAAATTGCAGTGGGGTAACAATTTAAAAGATGGACAAACATATGATGCTGGAAATCATAGGATAACCAATGTGGCAAATCCAAAAAATGATAAAGATTCAGTTAATAAAGAATATTTACATTCTATAATACCGGAAAAGACTCAACGAGGATTTTCTTTTTATAAGTTTATTATAAATGACATTGGATACCCAAAGGAAGACGGCGATGCTGTAAACCTGAAATACATCAAGGACAACTGTATTTTACAAGATGCTGATAAAATTGATTGTCATGGAAAAGCATTGTCAAATGTAAAATTTGGTTCTCAACCAAAAGACGCTGTTACTATGGAACAATTATCTAAAGAATTAAAAAGGGGAACATCAAATTTTGTAAAACATGAAGATGCTGTGCTAAAGCGAGGAAATACATTTATACATGGAAATGAAAAGTTTGATTTAATGCAAGGAAGTAATAATGAATGGGATGCGGGAGGTAAAAGAATAACAAATGGAAGATTTGGTGAAAAAAGTTCGGATGTACCTTTAATGGCACAAACATTAATTGCGGGCGGTCCTTTATTAGGCACATATGAAGGTCATAATAGAAGAATAAAAAATATAATGCCTGGTTATGAAGAAAATGATTGTGTTACAGTGAAACAAACAATAACTTGGGATAAACGCAATGGAACCAAATTTGATGCTAAAATGAAGAAAATAATTAATATTTTACCAGGTGAAGATTTTAATGATGCCGCTACTATTGGACAAGTCATAACAACATCAAAAAGTGATTCGACCGCTTACACGTGTAATGATAAACGTATTATGCAGTTACACGATCCTCAACATCCGAAAGATGCTGTAACTTTAGATTGTTTAATAAGAATAGTGGGCAATTTACTTATTGATACCCACAATCATATAGCTAGTACAACGAGTCATGTGATAATTCAACCCGATGAACGAGAAGCTTGGATTAAAAATAGAATCATAAATCAGTATATAATTAATTTGAATAATTAAATATTTAAATATAAAAATTGTGCATAAGGTATTCATTTATGTAAAGCAGCTCGTGGAGTAAACACGCTGGTTATATAAGACGACATAATGAAGACCGCACCGCTCAGTCTTCGTCAAGACAGCGGCAAGAAAGGACGTGGTATTACATCAGCTGCGTTATCCCTGCTCAGACAGATTCCTGTTGGTGCTGTTCTAAATAGAACAATAGACGCTCTACCATACGAATTTCATCTGCCCGGAGGTTATCAATATTGTGGACCTGGAACTAAGTTGGCAAAACGTTTAGCAAGAGGAGATCCTGGAATTAATAAATTGGATCAAGCCTGCAAAGAACACGATATAGCGTATTCCAAGTTTGCAGATTCAAAAAATAGATCGATAGCAGATAGAGTGCTAGCGGAAAAAGCTTGGCAAAGAGTTAAATCAAGTGACGCCAGTATTGCAGAAAAAGCAGCAGCTTGGGCAGTGACAACAGCCATGAAGACAAAAGCTAAGTTTGGTGGTGGAAGACGACGTGGGAGAAAACCTAGTAAAAAAGAAGCTGCAAAAAGAGGCGGGAACATTAAAAGAAGACGTCGCACTAACCCTAAAAGGAAAGTCAAGAAAACATCCATATGGTCAATGGTAAAAAACGGATCGGGTCTTTACTTAAGACCATACCGTGTGTATTAAATGAGAAGAATAAATTGATAATTCCAAATGAAGCATTAACAAACTATCAATTGTCAAAATATGTGAAATGTTTAAGAATACCATTCTTCAGAGGAGTTTTTATGAAAGATACATTACCAAATAGAGTGTGGAAAAATGAAACTGGAATAGTAAATTTAGACTCTAATTATGGACCAGGTACTCATTGGGTATGTTATAAAAAACTTGGAGAAAATGTTTACTACTTTGATAGTTTTGGAAATTTACCGCCACCAAAAGAACTTCAACATTATTTTCGGAACTGCAATAATATATTCTACAACTACAAAAGAGAGCAACCTAGCAATACGGAAATATGCGGACATTTATGTTTGGAGTTCTTAGCGAAGAGCGTCAGTCAGCTTTAAGATGTCATCGTATACAGTGTCGCTGAGTGGAAATTCATCAACATTGAAAAGTACACTTTTCCCAGCGTTACGTTTATCTACGGACAAACTATGGGAAGCAGCATTATTGGATTTGACTACATACAATTCAATTCCCAATGTTACAGAAGGAAAAAATAATTTACTACATTATTATGAAAGTAAAGATGAAAAAGGAAATTATTCACAATTAAAAATAATTCCATTATCTACAGGAGCATATGAAATAGACGATATAAACCAAGTATTACAAAAGAAACTTGGAGAAGAAAATATTTCTATAAAAGGTAATAATAATACATTGAAAGCAGAAATAACTTCAAAGTATTATATAGATTTTAGCTTAGACCACTCAATCGGCAATTTGCTCGGATTTTCAAAAAAGAAAGGAATTTTAGCTCCTGGAAATGATTATACTGGCGATACAACAGTAACAATATTAAAGGTGAACAGTATTGATGTAACATGTAATATTATACACGGATCATATAGAGATGGAGTAAATCAACATATATTACACACATTTTACCCAACAGTAGCTCCTGGTTTTAAAATAGTTGAGAAGCCACAAAACCTGATATACCTACCGTTAAACACCAGTTTCATTTCAGACATCGTACTGAACATATTGGATCAAGACGGCATTAGTGTTGACTTTAGAGGAGAAACAATAACTATACGGTTACATATCAGAGCAGCAACATAAAGTCAACATGGGATTATCATTTAAACCACAACGGAAGAGTCGGGAGCTCAGTAGCTCCTCAACATTCGACGAGTTAACACCGGACAACATACGCTTCCTACAGAAGATCGGACTAAAACTTGCCAACCATGGATATACTGGATATAGCGCAAGGACCGACATTCGACGAAACCCTATGGGAGAAGGAATATCACACTCACAACCCTTACACTTCATCAAAATTAAATAATAATGATGAAATAAGGATTCCCATTCAACAACAAGATATCTACACATTACCATGTGAAAGTTATTTATATATCGAAGGAAGAGTAACAACATTGGATGGAAAATCTGGTTCAACTGTTCCTTGTATAAATAACCCAATGGCATATCTGTTTGATGAAATTAGATATGAGATATCTGGAGTAACAGTTGATTCAACAAAAAAAGTTGGTATATCAACAACTTTAAAAGGATTGACTTCAATAACACCTCATGAAAAGAATTCTTTAATCTCAGCTGGATGGGTGACTCCTGATAAAGACACTATTACTCCTAATTCAAATGGTTACTTTGACTTTAATGTACCTTTACGATTGCTTTTGGGATTTGCAGAAGATTACAAGAGAATAATAATAAACGTAAAGCAAGAACTGGTACTGCTCAGATCTTCAACGAATAAGGATGTAATACAAGCGCCAAGTGGAACTAAAGATGCCGATTTGGAATGGAAACTTCAATTAGATAAAGTTGTATGGAGAGTACCACATGTCAGATTGGCGGATGAACATCGAGTATTATTATTAAAAAAATTAAAATCTGACCGTGATATTGTAATACCATTTAGAAGTTGGGAATTTCATGAATACCCCATATTGCCTCAAACAGAAAGACAAACATGGACTGTTAAAACCTCTACTTATTTAGAACGGGCAAGGTACATAATAGTTGGTTTTCAGACTAAACGAAAGAATATTATAACTGCGCACGCTGGTCAATTTGACCATTGCAAAATAAAGAATTGCAAAGTTTTTTTAAATTCTCAGTTTTTTCCATATGACAGTTTAAATGTTTCATTTAACAAGAAACGTTATTCCATTCTATATGACATGTATGCAAGATTTCAATCGTCATATTATGGTAAGACCAATACACCACTACTATCACCAGAACAATTTTATTCAAAAGCTCCAATTGTTGTAATCGATTGTTCAAAACAAAATGAATCTGTGAAATCTTCAAGTGTAGATATAAAAGTTGAAATGGAATTTGAAGATAAAATACCAGATGGAACTTCAGCATACTGTTTAATTCTACATGACAAAATAGTTACCTACACACCACTAACAGGAATTGTGAAGAATGTGCTTTAAGAAGGATTAATACAACATCTGCACGATTTGTAAGGTTTTTACAAAAAATCAACAATATCTAGGTCATCTGCGAGTATAAAAGCGAGAAAAAAGAGCTGGAAATTCATTTCATCTTTGATTGTCGTATGGGTAACATCGTCCGCAAGATGAGTTCTACTACATCAAGTGCTAATGAAGAAACTACACCTTTTATGGCTGACAATAGTTTGGATATAGAAAGACAAGTTGAACAGGAAATGGATGAGTTCCTCAAGTTTAAACATAAGAAGACAGAAGAAGAGGAAGTTGAAAAAGAAACAAAGAAAAGAAAAATTGAAGATAACATTTCCACCAACATCTTAACGGAAGTATTTCTTCGAATATTTTATCCTATTTCTTCTTGTATGACAAAGACTGTATCTGCTGGAGTAATGAAATCATTGGATTACTCTCCTATTGTTATTTTAAATCACGGATCTAAAATGGTAACCTTCACTGAAACTTCATGGGAATCTTTTATGAAACATATACATCTTTTGGAATGTTATCTGAGTAACAATACATTTGGAAGAAAAACAAAACTAGGTTTGTTGGAATCAAATATTGAAATCGATATTGTTAAACAACGTGGTCAACAACTAGTTCGATTTAGAGATTTAACTAAATATAATATAAAAATACATTTGACTAAAGAAGAGTTTTACACTTTAACTTATGCTACTGGTCCTATAACAAGATATTTAAAACAGCTAATATTCTCAAGTGCAATTATCAAAGACTATTTAATTGATGCATTGGATAAACAACCATATGTTCCAATCCTATATGGTCCAGTAGATACTTCAATCTTCAATAGGATACCGCATGAAGTAGATATGTGGAGACAGTTACACCACTATCAAACCAACTTTAATTTGGATGAAAAAAAGCAAGAAGCCAAGGAAAACGAATCATGTTTCAACAATCAACAATCGGCAACAAATTAAACAAATAAAAAATATTGTAAGTAAGAAGAAGAATATTGGGGTTATAAAAGGTTGTCAATCTGGAGTAACATACCAGTTGCCTACTGAACGTCATCATGAATAAACAAGTTTCATTCTCTAAGAAGATAGAATTAATGGAGGTAAAGCAAGGTATCATAGAGTTTCAAGCATTCCGTGGTAATGATGGAAATTTTATAATTAAAGAGTTAGTGGTACTAGATATGATAACATCTGTTGTTTATCACTTTTTATTTATGCCTCCTTTACCATTCAACAGATTAACAACCAAAGCTAAAGTAACAAATAAATGGTTGATGAAACATTTTCATAATCTAAGATGGGATGAAGGTTTTATAACCTACAATATGATGCCACACATTATGAATCATTTCTGCAAAAAGTTCAAAACTATTTTTACAAGAGGATTGGAAAAAGCAAATTGGATACAAGCATATACAAACCATGAAGTAATAAATGTGCAAATGGAGAAAGATTTTTATTGCTACTTTGATAACATCTGTATTTCATCTAAAAACTTTAAACATCAACAGTCTCAATGTGCTTTAAAAAACGCATATCGTTTAAATGTCTATCTCCAGCAAAGTGGTGGGGGAAACGAAGGGTATAAAAGCAAGAGCGGCACTATGACAATGCATCAGTATTACTCGAACCTCCGGGGAGTCAACACCTCTGACGCGCAAACACAAGAAGAAGAAGACAAACAATAGCAAGAAGAAGATAATGGCGTCACAAAATTTTCTACAATCGCTTGTTGATCAATTTAACAAACATTCTAAATCTACTATACTACCGACAAAAAAATGTTCAGAATTGAAGGAAGAGAAACATTATATTATTCACACTATTAAGAAAATGGAAACATCAATTGGAGACGCTATCAATTGCACACTAAGTGAAGCACCCTACACACCTGGTGATGAACCAAAATTTCAAGTATTTCTTCCCAAACGCTTCGTTCAACTGCTGCAGAATGAAGATTTACGACTGATTCACCCCGGCACACTCTACTTAGCATCTCACGGTCCTAGCGGAAGCAACTCTACTGAACTTACACTTCATGTTATGCCTACTAGCAACTAATCTGTAGTTTATATATATATACTGTTGTACATGTGTGTAACTGATTATAAATAAATAAAAAATAAAAAAAAATAAGAAAAAGGCAACATATCGATAGTGTTTCTGCACTATCGATATGTTGCTTTTTTAAAAACACGTTTGGGTGACCTTGACCTAGTTTCGAGGGTATATAAAGGCCGTAATTTTCTTGAGGATCTCATCAGTCTCCGACTACCTTTCGTGCTGTACGCATCTCTGTTGGCTCTCCAGTTATTACAAATAACAACATGTCTCTTAAGGTGAAGTGTGCATCATATGATACCACCACCATCACAACTTTTGAAGAACTCGACGATTTTACTAATGAATTGCGAGTGTTACTTGCCGGTGGTTATCGTTTAAATATTGATGTTTACGCTAACAACATGAGGATGTTTCCTAAACAAAAATTCTGCAATGAAGAAGTATTTGTTTCCACACAACCTTCAACTACAACACCATCTACTCAAAGTAATGTTAAGTTTCAGAAATATTACTGATGTTGAATAATATTGAGTGGTCGCTGTGGCATCTATAAAAGGAACGCGTAACCTAAACAGAATCATCATTTGCTTCCCAACTGACGCAGCGAAAACAACTACCACTACCATGTTGTACAGAATGATGATTGAATTTAATGGAAAAATCTACGGAAAAGATTATCAAAGTGTAGAACAAATGACATCCGATCTTCAAGTATTGACTAAAGAAGGATTCCAACCAAAATTAATTCTAAAATTTCCAGAAGTACATCCACTATCCACTGAAGATCTCATTGCTATGGCTAAAGAAGAAAAAGAAAAATACAAACAAGATATAAAGAAAGAAAAAGAGGATGAAAACTCACTATCTTAAATAAATACATCTTACACTTATAAGATGTTCTTTTTTAAAACTCCATTTGGATGACCTTGAGATTACCCCCACCACTTTTTCTAATCTATAAAACATGCTATCCTACACTATACACCTTCATTTCTTGGCTAAACTTAGAAGCGTCAACATGGAAAACAAGAAAGACGAGTACAAACCACGCTATTGTTGTGAACAAAAATGTACCGATATAGGAAGATGGATGGTAGACGGATTAGCTTGTAGAAAATGTGAATTCTTCGGATCCTGTTACTGCAAATGCAAGACAAAACAACTACCACCACCAGAATTGCGAACCTTTAAAATTTATAAATCAAGATACTTCCACACTTGCTGTCCCCAGAGATGTATCAAATTTCATCCAGAAAAAATTGTTAATTGCCGAGAGTGTAATGCATGTTATAAAGACGACTTTTGTACATGCATCATAAATGCATGCAAATACAGATCAGATTGGTCTTCTCGTCCTATTGAAGCTTCAGATGTATAGCTGTAGTCACTGACTGCAGCTCTTTTTTAAAATTTCATTCGGCTGACCTTGAAATTGTCCCCACCAACATATATTCTACAGATCCTTCAATGCATTTCTCATTCCGATTTCATTACTCTGACTGGCAACAACATGGGTGACAGGTTTATTTCTTTTGAACATTTAATTACCGAAAGAGATGAGATGGAAACTCTATTTCACAACTTACTCACACTTATGGATAAGTATCCTTTAAGATGGATCAAAATCAAAGTAAAATATGTGGATCCTACCAGAATATTTTCATCATCGTCATCTTCCAACAGTGCAGGGGAAGAAGAAGAAACAACTCATGGTATTAAAATTATTGAATTGGACAACAAGGAACAAGAAATGCAAACTCTGGTTAAAAGTAAACTTAATATTTGATTTAAAACAATTATTAGTGTTTCTAATTTATATTACAGCTATTGCTTATTTCTACACACCACCCATGACCTACCCAAATGGGGTTTTGCGGCAAAATGCTCTGGCCGCTGGTTCGCATATGGGTATATCAACCTTCCCCCACCACTCTACCTTCCCCACTCCTCTACTTCCCCCCTCCACCACCTTTGCCCACATATAAGCGACCCTCTGACCATCGCTCACCATTTGTTTGCCAACTTCCGAACAATGAGCTCCTCTCCTTTAACAACAAGTAAATGTACTTTTCTTATTCAATCACAAGAAGAATTACAAACTATTTTTCAAATTTTAAGTGATCTAATAATCACTCCAAATAACACCATTACTATCACTGTGGAAGTTTCCTACAATTCTTCTGATTACGAAAACATGGAAAGCGAAGACGTCGAAGTTTTACAGCTGCCAAACAATAGTCTTCCATCTTCCAAAGCTGCAACACCCGACACAGCTAATAATGATGTTTAGTCGACTACAATTATTTTCTTTACCCCCCACCATTTTTACAGTAATATATAACCTGTCCCTATCTCTGTTTCTCATTTCATCGCCAACTTTCTCACCATCAACACCGCTCCCATTTTTACCTGCACACATTTAATACACGAAGATGATGGATGATTTTTCATTTACGTCACAATTGGAAGAGGATAAACTCAAACTCGAAATCAACAGACTACAATTAGAAATAAAGAATCAACAAGAAATGATTCAGCTTTTACGACTATTCAAATGCGTACTGTGGATAGTATGTTTTTATCTTCTCATCGCTATCACCTTTGGCGTCTACCACTCCATCACCAGTAAACAACACTTCAACACCTCCTCAAATAAAACCACTACTTTTCTTTGATTCAATAAATTTTTACCCACCTTCAATCTAACCCCTCGGGGCTCACCTTTTTAAAAACCCCTCCGGATGACCTTGACCCACTTCCAAAACCCACCCATCACTGTCAAAAAAACCCCAGCCGCTACTACCCCTACAACAGTTACAACCGCTGACCTTGACCTGGGCCAGGAGTAGGCAAACCCCACTACTATGAAAATTTAATAAATTCAACTTAATGATTTTTATTCATTAAAATCAGTTGTCAGTTTCGTTTATAATAGAAGTTACATTCAAAACCTCTAAACTCCTAATCCTCTCTTCATTTGTTTTAAAGGAGAGAGAAACACATCATAATTCTGATCTTATGAACCATTGTAATTTACAATATAAAGTGGTTTTACTGTTTCTAAATTAATGATGAAGCAGTAGTTAATAATTAACATATAATTATTTTCCTAATACTTTATATACAGCATTTTGTTATTTAAAAAAAATACTCTGCAAAAATCACATTAAATTTTAAAAAAATGTGTAATTTAATCTAAAACATTGATATATATATATATATATATATATATATATATATATATATATATATATATATATATATATAAAATAAATTCCTAAGGTTAATGTACACGTTCAGCAACACGTAAAAGGACTCCGTTTTCATTTTCCGAAACGTCTAGTTTACTCTAGGTTGTAGAAATTCCTTAAAATTAAACTCGCTCCTTCTCGAGCCCAGTTCATCCAGCAAAGCAGTGAACCTTTAAATTGCTTCTGAAACTAAGCGTTTGTTAGTCGCAGTTTTCTTAAGTCAATTTATTTAGAATCAACCTTCCAAAAGGTTGAATAAATTTACAATTTAAATGTTCCAACGTCCTTTGTTTAAACTGAACCTATATTATAACAAAATTTTTACTTTTTGCTCATAATCCTATTACACATTTTGAATTTTTATATTGGCTCGTAATTAACCTAACATAAAAGTCATAAAAGAGTTAGTAGGATAAAAAGGGAAAATTTATAATAAAGTATACAATCGACTATACAAGTGTAAATATCAACAGACATAGGTTTTATACTAACGACTCTGTCTATGAAAGTTACAACTACAGCTGCCAATTAATAAAAGTGCCCATACCTCTTGTTTATACTATCCGAACATTTAATTAAATTCATGTTTAGATAATCACCTTATACCTGAAAGAGCAATAACAAAGTATTGAATTTGATTTTAAAATGTTCTGGCACCAAAAGATTTAAGTGTTTAAGTATGTATGTTTTATTTTATAAGTAAACCATACATGTGAAGAAAAGACTTATTCTGGAATTGTCGTGATCGGTACGTGGAGATGAGAGTCTTGTGTTTATGCCACTTCACCACAGTGTAGGCCTACGACACACGTGAGTTGCGAGTTACCCTCTCCTTCGCCTGAGGGACGCATTGCTCACTCTGTAGGAAACTTGAGGGCACTTCCGGGACCCAGACATTATTCCTTCTGATTATTCGAATCCCAATAAAGTTTAATCTGTTAACTTTATATGTCTTCCAGGAGACGCCGAGAAATCTTATAGTGAATTAAGAATTGAATTTTAATTTTTAATCAACAGCAAACAGAGAGTAAAATGCAAAATATTATCCGTTTGCTGTAGAGTTCATATATTTGAGAAATTTTACTACAATTATAATGATCCAAAGACGTTGTGATTATTTGTTTTGTGAGGTTTCAACGAATATATATATATATATATATATATTTTATTATTTTATTATTTTTTTTTTTTGTAATGACTCTTAGACCAAAATCACTATGGGTCGTCAACTCAGTTGGAAATTAGGAAGTGTAATTACATTAATCTCCATTATTGATCCGATTTTATTGATATACCAGCAAGAAAACTTTCAATGATTGTATTATACACTGTGTTTATAAAATAACTACCCTATTCTAAGTGTTTCAATCCCATTGAATAAACTAATTACACACTACACCAATTACAGTTTAATATTCATTGCCCTGCAAATATTTAAGAAGGATCAAGTTTTTCTCATATTCTTAACAGCTGAGCGAGTCTTATTGTATAAGTTGTAGCAATAATCCTCTAAAGTCAGTGTTTAAAGTAATGGGTATTTTTAACACATATTTTTAAGCCACTGAGAACAAATATCTGGTGGTATAAGGTGTGGCAGGGCCACACCTTAGTCTAAGGGATAGTGCCAATCATACTCTCACATCTTCGAACTTTCATTAAACATCTTAAACTTTCATTATTGTTTTTAAATTCTGTAATTTAAGCCACAGCAGAGATGAAAATAATGTAATTCATAGAAAAAATAATATGCTGCGGAGACCAATAAGGAGCACAACAAAGTATCAACCACGAATGAGGAAAATCTTAGTAAGTGTTTGTTTTTTGTCGGAATGCCAAAGTGGTATACTTGCTCTTCGCTTGATCCAGAACGAGTATTCTGTTTTCCCTTTCAGCTGCAATAACTTTGAGGGCCGGCTTTGTTGGCATTGTATCCATTTTGAGCGGCGGTGTTTGCGAGAGGGGTCGGGAAGGGTTGTGTTATTTAGCGCGAGGGCGGAAGTGTGCGGCCCTGGTAGATGTTTCCTCTCAGCTTCACTAAGGCCAGTCTCAACGGCGAGCTATTATCTAAATCATTCTACGAGCCCGCCAGAGTGGCGTCTGATTTTACATCATCAAATGCTGAGCTCTCATTTGTCTAGAATCTGTATTTTAATGTGTCCCCTGTAACTTTAAGTTATTTCTTATGCAACGGGTTTGAGTTCAGTTTAATAATGTAAATCTTTATGATGTTACCAGTATATCATTATTAGTAATTAGTGCAACATATGAGATAAAATATGCGTATTATACATTTATATATTTTTATTGAGGAATATATTTACTCAAAAGGACATAAAGGAAAAAGTTGAGACCCATAGATTCAATAATCATGAGGAACTCAAACAATCAATTGAAGACTAACTTCCCGGATACCGTGGAACTTCTTTCAAGAGCTTACCAATCGTTTGATTATCATTGTATGGCTCAGAATGGAGTTAAATAGCTTTGGCTTCTACTTTAGGGCTTTCATTAAAGCTACAGACTACTTCCCTAATTGAAATGGATTATTTTACTAGAATGCAACCGTTAAAATATTTTACATAACCTAAAAACACTGGTTTTAAAGTATAATTTCTCTATATGCCTACATTTTGTTTCTATAAATGCTAGGAAGCTTAGATTTTCACATAATGTTAAAACCTACGTTATAAACTGTGTAAACTTTAAAAATGCTCGGTGTTTGAACAAGAAATATAAAATCAAACTTTTAAACACCCGTTATACAGGATAATTCACAAGGATGATGAAGAAATTTTGGGAGCTGATTCTACCCATGAAAATAACCAAAAAAGGACCTATAGATATTTATACTAAAATCCTTCGTTTAGCCGCTAGCCACCATTTTGTTTTTACGCGTAATAATTTTTATTTCTGAAACGGATTGATGTATTTACTTCTTATTTGGCATGGATCTTTATCACAACAATGTTAATTTTCAGAAAAAATTATTATTTTCCGATGTGTATTTTCTAAATGGTGGCCATTTAAAAATGTTTAACTGAAACTTCTGAAAAACAATTCAATTTTCATCAATTTTTCAACAAGCAAATTTCATCAACATTTTATAAGAGACAAAAAAGTTGACGAATTAAAATATCTAAACAATGATACTAAGTTTATAGAGATCTGATAACAAATAACAGAGTTATTACGATTTTTCTATTATAATAACCTAAATTTGCATTAATTATAATGCAAAATCTAAGTTTTTCTGCAGAAAAATCTCATTAACTCCGTTATTTGTTGTAAGATCTTTACAAACTTGGTAACTTGTGTCAACTTTTATATCTCTTGAAAAAGACTTTGATGAAATTAACGGCTTTTTAGAAATTTGAGTTTAAATTTTTTTTAAGTTTTAAAGTTTGAATGGTACATGCCAAATATGCCAAATATTATTAGTGTAAAAAACAAAATAGAAAGGATTTTAGCACATATATTTATAGGTCCTTTTTTTCTTATTTTCATGTGTAGAATCAGCTCCCGGAATTTCTGCCCTTCCTCGTGAATAATATATATCATTCTATATATATAGAAAATGTTCTATATATCATTCTATATATAGTGAATAATATCCTGTATATGGGTGAAATCTCGTCATTTAAGAAATAATTGATGACATTTTATTTACTTTATTGGTACAAGGTTTTGAGATCTGGAATATGATCCCATACCTAGATCAGAGAACATATCGTGTCCAAGGTACATTATGTGTTTGATTACGACTCTGCGTTCATAAGTATTCTCAATAGCTCCTATTTCAGCATATTATTATTGTTTACAATCGTATTGTTACTAAATAGTGTTTTGAATTTTCTTTTTAGAACTTATGCCACATCTGAACAAGAAATATTAAATCAAATTTGTAAACGTGGTTTTGATTCGGGAGGGAGGGCTTTATCATGTTTAGTTGTTTATTGACCCTGAAAATTTAAAAAGATTCCAGATCTGAAAATTTCACATTTTCCGTAATATAGCTAAAGATTTCATAGAATCAACCACAACTTAACTCGATATCACAAACAATAAACTTAATAAAAATAAATTTCCAACCACTAGTGTAAAATCTTTTTATTATTAAAGTTAAGGAATTAAACTTTTACTAGTTTAAAATATTAAATATGGATTATTTTTAGTTACTCATCTCAGTTAATGCCCTATGTGTATGATATAAATCATCAAGGCTACCAAATAACACCAAACAATTGAGTTTTTAATAGAATACTGACCAACTGGAAAAAACAGTTTATAAACATTGGGAAATGTATTGTACACTAGTTCTCCTGACCTATGTTTAGTACATCGCTTAGTTAGGTCAGGCCCGAAACCATTTCGATAGCCATTGATCATTCTTAAGGATCAGAATCTGGATCTTGCCGACAAGTCCAGATCCTTGCCACTATACCAGACCGCTTCCTAATGCACTCTTCTCCACAACATAATCGGTACTACGAGGATCAAAGGAAACTCCCTGGAACTAATACAAAACCACGTTACTGTCTAATTCGTAATTAGTACACACAATGCTGCATGTACACTTAATACACAAAGTTAATTCATTTTGTATATACAACTAACATTTTTTCTACGATTTGAGGCGTTCTTTTTGTCATTTCTAAAACCACGTGTTAGATTTATCCTTTGATTTCTGGGACCAATGACATAAAACCTTGTAAATTTCCAAATAAAAATAAACTTAGCAAAACAGTTTTATTAATAGACTGTTTTGTAATTACACTTCCAAGAACTTGTAATGATAGCTTTATTGTACTGTATACAAAGAAGGAAAACAGTGGTTAGAAATGATACCTCTTACAAGTAAAACTGTTACTACCACCGTTGTTTTGGCTGCTGAGCGCCCACTTTTTATTTGGAAATAATAAAGGACAAATAACTGGTATTCTCCTCTGGAAGTTCTTGGAAACATTTTTATGCACTTTTAAACAATTTATAAAAATTCGTACCTTCCCTTGCCACTGTCAACCTAAACCTCATTAAATAATGTTAATTTAATGTTATTTCTATTTTTTATCAAATTCTTAGCAGTTTTCGTGACCAGAAAATTATAAATTCACAATTATAAATCGCAAAAGAGAATATGATTATAAATGACTTGGGCTAAATCATATTCTGCTTTGTTAAAGATTGATCAATATACATAAAAATATGAGTCAAGCCTTTGAATAGAGACAAATTAAAAAGTTGTGCTAAAAAGCACAATATTTTTGCATTCATAGGATTTATTAAAGGACGTATTCAAAAATAATTTGTATATAAAGGATGGAATAAACAAACAACAATCATGTAAAATCATGGCTACAAATCAAACTAGTACTGTATGTTTATTATTAAATGCCTTCCTCACCGTCTTGTTCTCCCCGTGGTGTACAGTTAACATAAGCAATTGTTTGGTGAGTAAGAGTAAGCATTTCATATGGCTTTTAAACTAAAATTTATATGATGGCTGCGGGAGTCTTGGAATACCGTTCCCTAAAGGGATGTAATTCAGATGGTTGGGAGGGGAGGGAGGGGAGGGAAGCGGATATGTGAACATTGCTTGGATTGCGGGGAGCGTTTCCTTACGGCCCTAGTTACCACTGCTACTCAGCGGCACTTGCCTTTATACCAACACGCATTTGAAATATTAACGTCGAAATTGTCTCGTCAACTGAGATATGTCCATTTGTGTTTACGAGATTGGTGAACCGAGTCTTAAAAATTTGGATAAGTTTTGTTTACACAGAGAAGATTAACGTTAAATTTGTTACTTTCATTGTAAGATAGAATGTCCGTTTGATGTTGATATTCATTACCATTAAAATTTATCAAAACTAACGTTAACGAGCTACATAACCAGCAAAATATGTTCATCTAGGTATCTATAATATTTCATAACTTACACAAAAACTTTTAATATTTACGACTTTTTCCATTCCATTTTTAAGTATTTAGGCTGATTTTTAGTCCTTCGTCTATTAAAAAAAAAAATAACATAAAACGTAAAAAAACCTTAACAATAATGTCTACTTCTACTTACATTTAATTGCTCTGGCCTATTATTACCATTGCCACTACTACTTGGTTTATCTGTGCTATTACCACGGCTTCTACACTTTAGGGTATTTATTATCAATAGAGTATAAATTTGTATGTTACATTCATCGTAAGGTAGAGGTAAAACATTTCCAAACTAATCGAAAATATTCGTCTATATACATAGATATTTTATAATTGGATTTCTCATATACTTTGGTTTGATAGTCCGATTACCAATACGAAATGATGATACTCAGAGGAAACTAACTTTGTTAAAATAACTTTTCGAGACGTGAGCAAATACATTACACAGCTTCAGTTTAGTTGTATTCAAAGACATTGACTATACAATCCACTCGTCCATTAGGCTCGGTAGCCAGAGGTGAGCTGCTGCAGCAGTCTGCGTGGCAGCCGTCCTATGAGCTGCTGAAGCAGTCTGCGTGGCAGCCGTCCTATGAGCTGCTGCATCAGTCTGCGTGGCAGCCGTCCTATGACCTGCTACAGCAGTCTGCGTGGCCGCCGTAATATGAGCTGCTGCAGCAGTCTGTGAGGCAGCCGTCCTATGACCTGCTGCAGCAGTCTGCGTGGCAGCCGTCCTATGAGCTGCTGCAGCAGTCTGCGTGGCAGCCGTCATATGAGCTGCTGCAGCAGTCTGTGTGGCAGCCGTCCTATGACCTGCTGCAGCAGTCTGCGTGGCCGCCGTCCTATGACCTGCTGCAGCAGTCTGCGTGGCCGCCGTCCTATGACCTGCTGCAGCAGTCTGCGTGGCAGCGTCTGCGTGGCCGCCGTCCTATGACCTGCTGCAGCAGTCTGCGTGGGCGCCGTCCTATGACCTGCTGCAGCAATCTGCGTGGCCGCCGTCCTATGACCTGCTGCAGCAGTCTGCGTGGCCGCCGTCCTATGACCTGCTGCAGCAGTCTGCGTGGCAGCGTCTGCGTGGCCGCCGTCCTATGACCTGCTGCAGCAGTCTGCGTGGGCGCCGTCCTATGACCTGCTGCAGCAATCTGCGTGGCCGCCGTCCTATGACCTGCTGCAGCAGTCTGCGTGGCCGCCGTCCTATGACCTGCTGCAGCAGTCTGCGTGGGCGCCGTCCTATGACCTGCTGCAGCAGTCTGCGTGGCCGCCGTCCTATGACCTGCTGCAGCAGTCTGCGTGGCCGCCGTCCTATGAGCTGCTGCAGCAGTCTGCGTGGCAGCCGTCATATGAGCTGCTGCAGCAGTCTGCGTGGCAGCCGTCCTATGACCTGCTGCAGCTGTCTGCGTGGCAGCCGTCCTATGAGCTGCTGCATCAGTCTGCGTGGCAGCCGTCCTGTGACCTGCTGCAGCAGTCTGCGTGGGCGCCGTCCTATGACCTGCTGCAGCAATCTGCGTGGCCGCCGTCCTATGACCTGCTGCAGCAGTCTGCGTGGGCGCCGTCCTATGACCTGCTGCAGCAATCTGCGTGGCCGCCGTCCTATGACCTGCTGCAGCAGTCTGCGTGGCCGCCGTCCTATGACCTGCTGCAGCAGTCTGCGTGGCAGCGTCTGCGTGGCCGCCGTCCTATGACCTGCTGCAGCATTCTGCGTGGGCGCCGTCCTATGACCTGCTGCAGCAATCTGCGTGGCCGCCGTCCTATGACCTGCTGCAGCAGTCTGCGTGGCCGCCGTCCTATGACCTGCTGCAGCAGTCTGCGTGGCCGCCGTCCTATGACCTGCTGCAGCAGTCTGCGTGGCCGCCGTCCTATGACCTGCTGCAGCAGTCTGCGTGGCCGCCGTCCTATGAGCTGCTGCAGCAGTCTGCGTGGCAGCCGTCATATGAGCTGCTGCAGCAGTCTGCGTGGCAGCCGTCCTATGACCTGCTGCAGCAGTCTGCGTGGCAGCCGTCCTATGAGCTGCTGCATCAGTCTGCGTGGCAGCCGTCCTGTGACCTGCTACAGCAGTCTGCGTGGCCGCCGTCCTATGAGCTGCTGCAGCAGTCTGTGAGGCAGCCGTCCTATGACCTGCTGCAGCAGTCTGCGTGGCAGCCGTCCTATGACCTGCTGCAGCAGTCTGCGTGGCAGCCGTCCTATGAGCTGCTGCAGCAGTCTGCGTGGCAGCCGTCCTATGACCTGCTGCAGCAGTCTGCGTGGCCGCCGTCCTATGACCTGCTGCAGCAGTCTGCGTGGCCGCCGTCCTATGACCTGCTGCAGCAGTCTGCGTGGCAGCGTCTGCGTGGCCGCCGTCCTATGGCCTGCTGCAGCAGTCTGCGTGGGCGCCGTCCTATGACCTGCTGCAGCAGTCTGCGTGGGCGCCGTCCTATGACCTGCTGCAGCAGTCTGCGTGGCCGCCGTCCTATGACCTGCTGCAGCAGTCTGCGTGGCCGCCGTCCTATGACCTGCTGCAGCAGTCTGCGTGGCCGCCGTCCTATGACCTGCTGCAGCAGTCTGCGTGGCCGCCGTCCTATGACCTGCTGCAGCAGTCTGCGTGGCCGCCGTCCTATGACCTGCTGCAGCAGTCTGCGTTTCCGCCGTCCTATGACCTGCTGCAGCAGTCTGCGTGGCCGCCGTCCTATGAGCTGCTGCAGCAGTCTGCGTGGCAGCCGTCATATGAGCTGCTGCAGCAGTCTGCGTGGGCGCCGTCCTATGACCTGCTGCAGCAGTCTGCGTGGCCGCCGTCCTATGACCTGCTGCAGCAGTCTACGTGGCCGCCGTCCTATGACTTGCTGCAGCAGTCTGCGTGGCCGCCGTCCTATGACCTGCTGCAGCAGTCTGCGTTTCCGCCGTCCTATGACCTGCTGCAGCAGTCTGCGTGGCCGCCGTCCTATGAGCTGCTGCAGCAGTCTGCGTGGCAGCCGTCCTATGACCTGCTGCAGCAGTCTGCGTGGCAGCCGTCCTTTGACCTGCTGCAGCAGTCTGTGTGGCAGCCGTCCTATGACCTGCTGCAGCAGTCTGCGTGGCAGCCGTCATATGAGCTGCTGCAGCAGTCTGTGTGGCAGCCGTCCTTTGACCTGCTGCAGCAGTCTGTGTGGCAGCCGTCCTATGACCTGCTGCAGCAGTCTGCGTGGCAGCTGTCATATGACCTGCTGCAGCAGTCTGCGTGGCAGCCGTCATATGACCTGCTGCAGCAGTCTGCGTGGCAGCCGTCATATGACCTGCTGCAGCAGTCTGCGTGGCAGCCGCCCTCGTCCTCGTCAGCACGCCGTGAATGACTCGTTTGTGCTCTAATTGCTTATAAATTGAATAATCAAAGTCAATTGAGCTTTTGTCCACTCGATTCCTCACCCAGTCTAGCCGATTAATATCCAACAACGTTCAGTCAGAACAGATTTATGTACGAATAATAACTTCCTACCGTTAATGGGATATTTACAACAATCAAACATTGAAATTTTGAGAGTTTGTCTTTATTTAAATGATTTATTTAATTTTTTTATTTGGTCTTATTTAATGGCTTTTTTCCTTTATAGTAGACAAACTAACGTATTAATTTAAAAATAAAATCTCTCCAAATTTCCCATAAATTTAACATTAATTGGTAAAGCCTTCGTATTCCACGAATACATCGTCAGACCCATTACCAACTGATAAAAAATTTAAATATAGTTTACGAAAAATATGATAATCATATCAAAATACTTATGGTGATTTGCTTGAACAAAAGGTATCATAAATTAATGATAACTAAAGATCGCCCACTGGTCGGAATTCGACCAAAATTGTGCTTGACCTGGACATTTCTTTACAATTCGTTGTTTAATATTTTGTAACTATAACGTATGTTCTTCATGTTTTTCTAGCATTTGTTATAACAACAGCTGTAGGCCTGGGAAATTTTTTTTATTAAAATGGGTTTTTGCTTATCTACAGGCCACTGTCTTTCCAATGGTAAGAGCGGATTTATCAATAGTGCCGACATAAAGATCCAGTTAAATTAACTTGCAGTGACTTTATATATGAAAACTTTTGGTTTTTAATATTAAATTAAATAATAGGGAATCAAATATTCCCTATTACTAAGGCGAACATCTGGACACTACGTACTTTCTTCCCGCTAAACTTATACTAAATTTTGGGGTTTCACAATAAGTAAGAATCCATTACTGTATGTTGAAAATAACAAATGGGTTTGTTTTATCAATGAGAAATGTAATATTTGTGGGACTGAATATCCAAAGTCCAACTATCAGTCCACCATCAACGTTACTTACTTATTTCTTTTGGAATTGTTTATTTAAAATAAACTTTGCTAAACATGATATTTTATGTAATAATATTAGTTTAGAGACAATTACAGAGTAATGTGTTCATGAAATCGGCAAATATATTGAATAAAAAATATTCTACCATTGACATAGCTCGCGTATTAAATTACATCCTACCAACAATTTGATTTAAAATTACATATGGTGTTTAATTAAACTAAGTTTACGTTTTTTCTCACTATAACGGTTTTATAAAACTAACATTTTTTTATATGTGTTAAAAATAGCTAAGCTTGTTTAACTATGAAACAACTAACAACTTACGTGTAAAGTGTATTAATAATTCTATAAATGAAATTCTATATCTGATTATTTTTAAAGAATAACTATATGCTTTGTTTCCTTTTGCTGCCTTATGTTTGGAGTACGAGCTAAGTTGGCTGGAAGACGCCGAAGTGATCTACAGTTGGCACGTCCCGATTAGCCTCGATTTAGATTGATCACTACCTTAAACTATCAACCAGTCTCGGTCCAACCCATTTCTTTTCATCTTGTTCCCCTTGTTAGGACCTTACACATTGATGTTTTATTTAAATATTACTTTGTAAAATGATATTTACACAAAAAAAGCTTTATATTTGTAAAAACTGAAAAAATATATGGTAAATGGTTTTAACTAAATTGTGAGTGAATCAAAATGGACAGTATATATATATATATCGTATGGCTCATTTAGCCAGCCACCATGGTTTAAGAATAATAAATAAATTCTGCGGTGCAGAGCACCTGAGTCAGTATAAGAAAAATCTAAACACTAAAATAAAAATCAGATCTCTCTTTATAGAGCTAAATCCAGGGCGCTCAGCCATTGCAGCCCAGCTTCACTTGAGCTATGCAGACCGGCCAATCCTTCGGGGAAGGCGAAAATGGACAGTTAAAATGGACAGTTGTGGTAGCGGTCTCAAACCTAAGCTATCGGTCCAAGGACACGGGAAAATATCGGCATGTCAAAAAAGTGAACAAGCAATGATAAATAATTTACAAGCCTGAATTAGAAGCGGCATTTTGAAACATAAAAGAAATAAAATAGCTCGTCTTTTGTAATTTTTTTCTTCACCGTCACAAGTTTAAGAGCCTCTTACGTTATCAGTTGCTCCGCGATGTTCAGTTGAAAGGTCGTCTTTTATCTGATGTAATGTCGCCGTGTTATCAGGTGCAGGACAGTTGTGTTATCAATGACAGGACTCATGTGTTATCAGTTATTATCAGTTGCAGGGTCGCCGTATTATCGGGTCTCGTGAAAAACGCGCCGTGACTTTCAACTGACGTTTAATTTGCTTGTAGCCAATTTATCACCGACGCGTATATAAATCAGCTCCTGCGTCGATTTATTTGGGCTCTAATATAAATTAGCTCGATCGTGTAATCGTTCAGTCACAAAATGGTTTTGGTTGAACTGTTATTTTAGATATACAAAAAATTGGTACCGATTTTGCACTTTAAGATGTATACAATCAGTTTAATCAGAATTTATTTAAAACATGTGTACGTTTCATGTTTAAGTAAATCGTAATTCGTTGAAGACAATTTATTTAAATTCTCTCTGTAGAATACGATAAGTTTTAAATACATTTTATTTAAAATTGAACTAAAAATATTCATAACAAACATAGGCAAAACGGTTAGTATGCTTATTTAAGTTCACATATTTTGTATTTAAGTTTACTTTGATAGAAATTAACTAATTATTAACTTATTTAATATAACTTTAATAGTTTTACATTAATTGAATGTCGATGATTCAGAACGAAGTTTTTTATTGTCGCATACAATTATTCTGGATTTATTTATTCATTTATGATATTTAATTATGAAAATTGATTTTGTATAGTTCCAGATCTGCAGTATTATGGAAATATAAGTTAAATGACTTAAATAAGGATTAACCTTTCGTCAAATCAGCTCCGAATAGTGTAACTTTGTGTTACGGCCGTTTCAGAATTACAATGCCATCCTCAGACACTACTAAGCTCAGCTGAAGCAGTCTTGTCATACGTTAAAAATAAAACACATAACACTACACACGAAACAAACAAATTGCCATTTAAGAACGCGCACAGGTGGTACCAGTCGTCATTGTCGGTCAGTTGCACATAGTCCTCCTGGCTGTCATTCTTTGTTCTGATTTAAAATGCAGTTAAGGCTCCGGTCTACCTGTGCCCGAACAACAATGCCTCGCGGCCGTAGCGCTAGGCGAGTTTGATGGGTGCAGGGGTTTACGGGGATCTTGTTTTAAAATTAACCAATTAAGATAGATATTGACTCTTAACTTTTTCTAAAAGTAGAAAAAAGGATCTCGTCGGGTATCTTTTTAGAATTTTTATATAAAATTTTTAATTTTAGTTATAACTGTCTAAAATCATCTGTTTTTTAGTTTTATAAATGCAGAGGTTTACGGGGATCGTGTTTTAAAACTAACCACTTAAGGTAGAGATTGGCTGTTAACTTTTTCTAAAAGTAGAAAAAAGGATCTAGTCGGCTATTTTTTTAGAATTTTAAAATAAAATTTCTAATTTTTTTAGAATTTTGAAATAAAATTTCTAATTTCAGTTATAACTGTTTAAAATCATCCTTTTTCTCGATTTTTAACTGAAGTTTTCCATTAGTTTTGATGAAACTACCAAAGTGAGATTACCAAAGTGAGGCTAAGGAAATTTAGCACCGTTATTCTTCTTTAATATGACAACTTAGTTATAGCTCTAGGCTGAATTTAGCAGAAGATAATAGGATTCTAAAAAACCCTTGCATTTGCATCGAGAAAAACAGATGATTTTAGTCAGTTATAGCTAAAACTAGAAATTTTATTTAAAAATTCTAAAAAAATAGTAGACGAGATCATTTTTTTTTTTTTACTTTTAGAAAAGTAAAGAGCAAATCTCTATCTTAATTGGTCAGTTTTAAAACACGATTCCCGTAAACCTCTGCATCCATAAGACTCGCCTAGCACTACGGCCGCGGCCGCGAGGCATTGGGGCTCGGGTAGACCGGAGCCTTAAAAATGAAGTGTGATTTATATTGCTGTTTGTCATTTAGAATAAAATTGTTGCTATTTCCTTTGTGTGCCCTGTAAATTTCGTATTCCTTCAGTGTATCCAATCTATTACTTTTCCTATAGGTGTGCAGAATGTCTAAGCCGGTGTCCAGATTGCTGATATTATGATTTGTGTGAACCAGGTTTTGTGCCAAAGATGATTTTTGTTTATTGGCTCTCGGATTTGGGTGGTACTCTGGTTTTGAATGGACGACTTGTTTTCCCTATAAAAAAATTATTTCCCTATTACGGCTCCGGGGCTATACAACATGGATTTTAATTAAATTAAATGTTTCCCTCAGCAGTTCTGGATCTGCAAGTGTACTGTATGTTTTGTGAATGGTTTAGTGAAAAGAAAACGTGTCAAAATAATTGATGTTTCAACTTTGAAATGCTAACGGAAACATGTAATTTAAAATATATTTTTAATTATTTATTCTTGCAGTTATATTTAGTTATCGTTGCTATAATATCCACGATATGGTTGTTCATTAATTTATTAACGTTACTACGTATCAATTGTTCACTAAAGAGAGAAGGGTTACACTTTGGCCAGCTTAGCATTTAGGGCAGGCTGAAAAAACTCTCTTCTATCTCAACAGAAAGAAAAAGATAATTCCAATAGAAATTAGTGTTAAAATTTAATGAGGTAAACTCTTTGAGAGTATTTAAAATTTCCTTATGAAATTTGTTTCTACTTTGACGCCCAAGTATCTTTTCCAGATAAATTTAGATGGCAAAGAGGTATAAATCGATCGTAAGCCGTAAGGGACCAACTCAATCTTGCAGATAACCGGCTCTATATACAAAATAATTCCTCGGAAAAGCAATTTTTAGGTCCAGTGGCTCCTGGATAGCAAGACGCACGGCAGTAAATCACCTTCGGCTTGCATGTATAGCAGCCGGGGCACAAAAGAACTACTGTAGCCTCCCTCGCGGTGTCGGGGATGATTACATGTTTTTGTTGCTTGATATACAAACTACTTTTCTTAGTGAGAAAATTTGTTTGTATGGTTGTAGTTTGATTACCAGTACCTACTTTAATCACTTTCATAAGGCTATTAATTACCAGGAGTTGCTGTAAAGCTCGGAAGTACTTATTATTAACCTTTTGTTGGACATGAGTCTACATATTTTTATTACTGTACCTATTAAACTACCAAATTAACAATATCTATGTGCTACGTAAGGACCATTATATATATATATATATCTGAAATTTAATTTCACATATTTGTAAAAAAAATTCAATTTTACCTGTACTGTTTTGCTCTAGTAGTATTTGGTGAGTATTTTTAATGCTTTAAAAACCAATACAATACAATCCAAATTAAATATTAAAAAGTACTTTATTAAAACTGAAAAAATTAAATTTTTCATAAAGTAGAGAGTTAGTTTTCCACGTGTAAAATAATCTCAGAGCAAAAGGTTTGAGTAAATAAATATTCCTTTCTGGAAAACCAGAAAATACGAACACGTTTTTGACGTAATAGGACTATTACAACGGTTTTGAAGCTGTAATTTTATTTTTTAACCGTTGTTTTAATCCCAGGTTGGTTGCCAATAACTTCTTCACGTTGACGTATCGGGGTGCCTATGCGCTGCAGGGGACGCAAAGCCTGATACATGGGCTGCCGTAAGCTGACCACTGACGAGGAGACCGGCCTGCCGGCTGCAAACACTATAAATAAACTGATTTTTATCTGCAATGCTTCCGGTATTAATTCAGGTGTAAAAATACTTGTTATCCTTTGAAGAGACGTGTATTGTTCACTAATTAGCAGTAAAGAGAGGCCTAGGAAAACGAATATTAAATTACTGCATTGGTATCAGAAGTGTACAGTCGATATTCTTTTAATCAGATCGCAATATTTTAATCATAGTTCAAAGCTGCTTATACCACATACCAGATATAATTAGGTGATACTTTTATTTGATATGGAACTATTAAGTTTTATCAATAATTCATCAAATGATGTTTTAATTATTAGGAAGCAACAAAATATCTTTTTGAGAACCCTCAGATGGTAGTAGAATCATTAATCATTAAGTAGGCGCAATTTTAATAGTTTGTTCAGTAATGGATCACACCAATTCTTCTTTTCTCGTTCTGGGTAATTTTCGTTTTAATAAAGAGCCATTTTAGGGTGCCTGCATATTAATAATTTAAAAACAAATTGCAACAAGACTTTCATCATTATATATTTTAATGGTTGCTATAACTTTAAGGTATACTTAAATATTTTATTTTATTTGTTCAACAGAAATGTTATTGAATGTTTTACCATTATTATATAAAACAACAAAATATTTGATAATTTTGTATTTCTATTTATTGACAAAAGACAATACTTTATTTCCATTAAGTACATAACACAATATGAAATAGGACACGTAAATAATAAAATAAAATCAGTAAGAACACATTAACTGTTATGTCGAAGAAATAAAAAACAAAAAAGTGGCCTACCATTACAAATCTGGGTATAGGCCTATAGATTTGTAATGCTAGCCTACTTTTTGTTTCTTTGACACTTAATGTATTCTCATTGATTATTGATGTGTCCTATTGCATATTTTGTTATGTGCTTAATGGAAATAAAGTATTGTCTATTGTCAATAATTAGAAAAACAAAATTATCAAACAAACATATCAAATAAATTTAAAATGACAAAAAAATTTCTTAAGAACTAATTCTGAACAATATCTGAGCGATTTTTAGGGGTACAATTTTACTATTAGAAGTTCTTGAACTCAACAGTTGGGATACTTTTCATCTTGTTGAAAAGTTTATTTCATTACTTGTTTCGAAAGTGTTCATTCGGGACTCGATCAATTTTCAGCATCCAAAATAGGTGACTTTCAAGACTAATACTATTACATAAATAAGTCAGTCCCAAAAGTAACGAACTATAGGTCTGAACTAAGTAACCCTCTGAAAATAGACTTTTTTCGGTATTTCAAGGAAATGAGATTACTTAGCCTACTTTACAGTCCAAGCTCTTTAATTGTCGTTAGAGAGCAAACAGGAGCATAATTTATTTAACTTATAATTCTTTTTTCTTGTACCATTTTTAGAATATTTAAATTTGTAGTTGGCACATTTTAAACTAAGTTTTGTAATTGGAGTACTTTGAACCACTCTTTTCTGGTTGTTTCCATCAAGAACTAAAAGTTGAAAAATTTATATCATAAAGTGTAGCATTTTGTAACCGAAGCCATTCTTAAAACTCCTGAATGGGTCCTTATCAAGTGATTATTCCATATTGCCCTGTAACTAAATTACTTATCGTGAATAAGAGCAAATCTGTGTTAAAAAAGTAAGTTTTAAATGTGTACAGTTAGAAATAAATGTCAGAGGTAGCACTAAAATCACTATTATTGGATGTTTGATGTTTGGAATTTTGTTATTAGATTTACAATATATTTTTATCCACACGAATGAAACATACCCATTAATACAAAGATGAAATATTTTAAAAGGACTTACTTAACAAATTAGAAAGGCCTTTTTAATTTCTCTTCCGCGCCAATTAAATTTCAATGTAAAATTTAATTTTAAAATAAATTTAAGATTTCAGTGATTCAAAGTTCATTAATTTATTTATTTTAAGAATAGCTAATATTAAAATGTACAAAAAGATTATAAATGCTTTTTAGTCCTATGATAAGAAGCAGGATCTGGTCAAGCAGGGTAAGCTGAAAGAAATTAGGTCTATGCTTGAAAACTGAATTTACTACAAAACTCTTAATGAACACCCTTTGACTAGAGGGGATTGCTATATGAAACCAGCGGAGGATGCTGTCGTTCCTGAAGGTGAACTCCTTGAGACAGAGAAAGGGGCAAAAGTTATTTGAATCTTCTGTTGGACAATGCAACTCAGGCAACATTCAGAACAATCCATCCGGTTAACCAATCCATTGGTAAAATTAAAATTCTTCCTGCAGCTATATAGTACTTGCATGTCAATAGTACCCCTGCATAAAACGGCAATTTTAATTGTTTTTTAATGGACAATCACAAACATTGTTTTTAACTAGTTTAAAAGTACTATCAGGTCTGTTTCGTGACTCTCAGCAACTTCATTCAAAAACAGCCCATTACAGTACAGATCGATTGAAAATATATTTTCATTTTATGTTAAAAAAAAAATGTTTTAAAGTAGTATTGTGACAATTTTAGAGTATATTGTAACATTTTCAATTAAAAGAACATATCCCATAAACTCAGACTGTTGATCACACTGTTTATGCAGTTACTGTTATACGCAGTTTCTCAACTCACGCACCCCAATCTTAGTTATTGTTCTACTAACAATAGCTTACGCGGGACTAATACAGGATAATTAAAGCTCCTTTCGAACCATTAGCTGCTCTTTCTCAGCCGTAAGTTGTAAGACAAGAAATAAACTGTGCCTTTATTTATTTGCTGGTGAGGGGAGACTTTGTCTCGAGCTCTAACAAAGGAGGAGGATTTAGATTCTAATTTATAAGAGGGGAGTCGAGTACACCTATAAATATTGATATGTTTAAAGAATAGCTTTTAGGAGTTCAACAGGTTATAAATCAGATTAAAAAATTTTATTTGTCCTCATTGTAATACTTAACTCATCTTACAGACTATACCGTAACAATTGGACCATACTGTACCAGGTATAACGCAAAATCAAGCAAATATTACATACAACTTCAATTCCACCACTTAATTTTTTCCGTCACTCTCTCGGTACTTTATCCAAACTATTTTAGTTATTGAATTGTTTAAGTATAAAAAAAATCAAATGAGATAACCATATCATATATATGTTGCAATATAAATGTTCGGAACTCTTGTTATAAATGTTTGAACTCTTGACTTTCTCAACGTGTAATTATTTTTTTAATATTTTAAAGTAATTTAACAGCTTTTTTTATTTTAGCCATATTAGATCATGTTTATTGAGAGGTGAATTTGAATTTTTAAGAAAAAAACATTTTTAATAAACTATTTTTATCCATTTTTATCAGCAGAAATAAAATAAACCCATCACTGCAGACCTGAGTACTTAGCGCATTGAAAATATTTTTTTTCTTGGTGTTCAATCAATAGAAGAATTATAAATAAGATCATTGATAATTCTGATTTATACATATATAAAATAACAATTTTCATTAAAAATGATTTTTCATTAATTTTATAATATACACACATCAGTCGTAAAAGCGAACAGTATTCAAAACGAACCAATTAAACTCAAAACCAAAGCTAACATGAATGAACTGTTTATAAATCACAAAATATAAACATTACAAATATGGCCATTTTAGTTACTCAGTACCTAGTGATGGATCATACAAGTGTTTATAAAGGTATATGAATACATGAGTGAGATTTTACCATAAGAATAAAATGGAAAAATTTATTTTAATTTGCTTCATAATCAGTTAATTATTCAAAATAATAAGTAGTTTTTTTTAAGTTATTTTGAATGGTTTAAGTTGAAATTGTCAAATGTAAAAAATTAAGGGCGAAAACTCAAAATTCCATTTGTACACTTTTGGAACAAAATAAAACCCCGTTCCCATGGTCCGATCACACTGGTTTACGGTCTTAACCTAATGAATGCTACCCTACACCTCTGTACAAAACTTAGTTAAACTTTGAGGTTGCTTTCGAGAGTTATCGTGTTGATGGACCTCCTATACCTTATACACAGATATACATACATACTGTATACTGTATAAGATATAGTCCTGAAGCTATGGTTTATTTTAAATGATGATATCATTCATATATAAATTATATGTAAAAATAATGTATGCAAGTCTATTTATTTATATGAATTTAATCAATGTTTTTACCTTCAAGGGACCTCAAAGCGAAAAAGAAATGTGATCCCGGGATTAGATATTACTGTGATTACTACCCTATAGAAAAATTCGCTTAAGGACTTATAATTTTACTTAGCTCATGTTATTTTCATTCGATAGAAAATATAATCTACTATCCTCAGATAAGTAACTGTAAGGCTTAGAGCAAATTCCAAAGAATAAAAAAACTTTAATGCAAGTATAAAGTCTAAAAATAAAATAAAAATTAAAAAAAATGTATACACCTTAAATTTGTTTAATTTCACAATTTACTTTTTTTATATTAAACAGTTTAAACACTTATGTCAATCATTCCGTTTAATACAACACCTATTGCATTGTTTGAGCTATGAGTGAACGAATCACCTCTGTACTTTATACAGACAATAACTAGAGTAGCAGCGATGCGGCGGAGGAGAGGTGTGCTGTGATTGACCGAGCCGCAGTGAGACAGAGACGGTATCTGGCAGCTGATCTCTATTCTATTATCCCTCCAGACACCCTTATCCCTCTACAAAAATATACATTCTTTGTTATGTAACGTGCCTGGCTTCGAGACATGCAGTTATCGCAACCAACATCACGGTCCCTTTATTACATCGCGACTAGTATCTTAATCCCATACTCATATAGCATTCAGTATCCCTTCTCGTTAAATTATTATATTGCAACCAGAATCTCAGCCCCCCTATTAAATCGCAACCAGCATGTTGAGCTTATTATTACAAAGCAAACAGCATTTCAGGCCCGTCATTACAACGCAACCATCATGTCAGACCCGTCATTACAACGCAACCAGCATGTCAGGCCCGTCATTACAACGCAACCAGCATGTCAGGCCCGTCATTACAACGCAACCAGCATGTCAGGCCCGTCATTACAACGCAACCAGAATGTCTGGCCCGTCATTACAACGCAACCAGCATGTCAGGTCGTTGTCAGTACGTAATCCGCAGAATCTCTGTTCAATCAGGCCTATTGCATCCGAACTGGCATCTCAGTCCCATTATTTCCTTGTACTCCACTACTGAACTATCAACATTTAAAGCAGTGAAGGGAATACAAATTATATGCTTGTAGAAACTAGAAATAGTTCGTAAAAGAATTCGGTGACGTCGAAAGAAAACGAAATAAGGCTAGCTGACATACCACTGTATGATGTATTGCAATACAGTTTAAACACAGAAAATAATGTAGAATGTTCAGTAAAAGATTGGTATGGGGTGTCCGACTTTCTAAAATAAAAATGCTTTATCTACAGTGTTGACGTAATGTATTTTTAATGTGGAAAAGTGCTTTGAAGAAGCCAAAAAACATTTATCGTCCAAGTTCTAAATATGCATGAAAATCGATAGCTCAAAGTATAAGAACAAATGAAAGCCTACGAAAGATAAAGATGTTATACAATCACAAATATGTGAAGGTATTAGATTAAAACTGTATTGTGTGCAGTTTGCTGAAAATAGTTGACACCGCAGCTCAAGAGTAGATTTTCAATATTTATTAAGTCGCCTTCAAAATTTGAGTATGTGCCAAATAAACATTACCAGAGGACTAACTCAAACTTTCTCTCCAGCAGTTGTTAAAATCGGCAACTAAAGAATTGAGAAGGTTGCATTTACAGTTTTACTAGTTTTTACTTTTTTAGTGACCTCTACATCATCAGATTTTTTTCTCTCGTGGACAAAAAAAAAAAACAAGGTAATAACCGCAATGCATCTATTGAACACAGAAGTCTTTATTAACAGTTAATGAAATAAAAAATTTAATAAATTGACACTTGAGTGTTGAGTTTTTACATTTCATACAAAAAGCTAAAGTTTTTACTCTATATTACATTGGTACTCATCTTCAATGGAAATTGTTTAAAAAAAGTTTTTAATATAAAATAAGGTACACAGAGTTAGTCAACAAGTTAAATATAACAGTTAACCATACATCAGTAAACTCACGATTGCCAACCTCAATACGTTGCTGAGGGTTGGCGCAATACACTCACCCTAACCTAGCAATTCGCGTTAGCCACCTCCCGAAACGCAAAATCCTCTGTAGGCCTCTAAACTAAGGTTATTCATGGAACCGGTCCAATATCTCCTATTCTCCCATTTTAAATAAACATTACAAGTTTATAGGTTTTTAGAACTTAAGTCTAAATTGAATCAGTAATGAAATAAAAATCTTTCTTAAATTGGTGAAAATATTAAGAAAACTTTTCTTTTTTATGTACGTGTGCAAAGTTTTTATTATTAACATTAGAATATATCCAATTTTTATAAAAAAAAAAAACTATTTTCCTATAAGCATTGTTTTATGGGCTGAAAATCTGTACTAATTTAAGCTCAAAAAATAGTTTTGAGAAAATATCTTCGAGATTTGTTTGATAATATTAGAAAATCGTAAATATAGAAGAAAATATCTTATTACTACCGTGTAAGCAAACTAAAGTAGTCATACAAGAGACGAAAAGATTTATTCTGACACAAACAACATTGTTGGTTATTCATTATTCTTTTTTCCGTTCTTAGTTTAGCTCTTAACTCGGCACCGTATACATACCGTATGTGGCGGTTAATGTGATCAGTGACAGTCTTATCACTGCCAGAATCGCAGTCTTACCGACGAGTATATCGAACCCCTGTGAAAAACGCTCCTTGACTTCCAACTGACGTTTAATTTGCTTGCAGCCAATTTATCACGGAAGCGTAAATAAATCAGATCCTACGTCGATTTGTTTAGATTCTAAAGTTTAAATTAACTTATCAGTATATGTTATATAGTTTTTTACATAAAAAGTTTATACATATTATTTTTAAACAATTTTTAAAAATTGCCTTGAAACATTTTTGCTACTTTTTATTTTTAACACAACACGTTATCAGGCAGTTCAGTAAAGAATGAACTTAAATAAGAAAAATTAAAATAAAAAACTGTTCTGAACGTATAAATTATTGGCTTGGATTAAATATTTTGTTTTAAACTTTGTTTCAATCATAAAATTAAGTTGTCAGAAGTGTTGAGTTCTAATCAATACAATTGTTTGAGATTTAAATAGCTAGGTTAATCTTTAAAACCAACTGGTGTGCCTCGCCAAATATTGTTATGCAAGTTTTGGTTTTTCATGTGGTATAATGTTTTTTACTAATTTAAGCTCGTAGCAGTTTTCAAAAATTTTTGTGTGGTTAGAAGCATTATTATAAATTTGTTTCCTAATATCTTTGTGTAACACAGCAAAATTGACCACAAGTTGACCTACCAACTAGAGTTGTAAGTTGAAAAAACCTTTGTTTGTCGCACTACTTTAGAAGTTAGTGGACGTTCTCATAATTGTTTAAATACTACAATGAGGTATTTGGCAAGGCGAACAGCTTAGTTTTCAAATCATTTTTGGGGCCGGTGACTTAGTATTTTGGTTCTCATCAGCATATTCTTAATTTTTTTTTTACTTTTAAAAAGACGCAAGTCGACTTAAAAAAAAAAAAAAATGAATCGGTTGACGGGTAAAATTTTAGAATATTTAATATTGCCTTCACTACGTTGTTGCTTTTTTGTATCCAAGAAGAAAAATAGTCTGAGATTAAAATTGGATCGTTGGTGAAATTTAAATCTGTAACAGGATTCTTAGTTTCATCATGTTCTCCAACCAAATCTATTAAATAAAATGACATACCTTGACTACCGTGTAGATCCTATTGTAGTCGAACACTACTGCAGTTCCAATCCTCATCAGGTGTCGAGTAGTCAAGATTTCAATCAATCGAACTCAATCGATTGATTGAATCGATTTTTACAACGGTAATGGTATTGGAATGCGCAACGCATGGGAATGGCTAATCTAGACAGTCAATATAAATTAGCTTTTTGGGATTGATTTTTTCATGTATAAGGGATACCTCCTTTGATAATGCAAATAGGCTACTTCATTTTGTTAGCAACTCTAACGTGAATTAAACTTTTATTTGGATTTTGACAACGAAAACTTTAACATCCAAAAAAGGAACACTACTAGTAGAAAAGCTCTAGGTGAATTTCTGAAAATATTAATTCAAATCTTGTAAAAATCGTTAATTCCAAACTATAAATTCCATGCACCAAACTATAAAGATATAGTCGATTTATTTGAGCTAAATGAACAAAGTCTCTTAGATAAGAAATCCTCTTCTACTGAAACCATAGGTGTATGGGGGGGGAGGGGGTTGTCATACCCACCTTCGCACCTTTAATTTTCAAAAGATTTTCATCCGTGAAAAAATTATTCATTGCCAGGATTGTGAGAATTATAGTTGTCAAAAAATACTTTGAGGTTTTTAAGTACTGGGTCTAAAGGTAAGAGAAGATAAGAAGCCTCCAGACCGAATATCTCGGGGAATATTTTTGTATGAAGCCAACTGTATTATCTGCTGTTATGAGAAAAAAATTGGAATTAATGTGCAGCCTTATAATAGAAATATGTACATAAAATTAAATGACTCTAAGAATAGAGAACAATGCCTCAAACCCGACCTCAAAAGGATGACCGAGTAAAAAATGGCAGGCGATCAAACTTTGTATTAAAATCATATTAATGAAAAAAAAAATGCAATAACTCCCGATCCACTCGACCTTTTGAGGTCGGGTTTGTGGCAAATTACTTTGTGGCAGAATACAAAGCCCTTTATAATGATGTATCATATGACTTAGCCCAGTGGAGTTTTCTCAATACTTACTTTAGGGTCGTCCCTATCGTGGAGGTCGTCAGGGAAACTGCATTAGGCTACGTCATATGATTCATCATTATAAAGGGCTTTCCATTCTGAGTAATTTGTCACAAACCCGACCCCAAAAGGTCGAGTGAATCCGGAGTTATTGCATTTTTGTTTTCATTAATACGATTTTAATACAAAGTTTTATCGCCTGCCATTTTTGACTCGGTCATACTTTTGAGGTTGGGTTTGCTGCAATGTTCTCTATTCTTAGACATCTTTAATTTGATGTACATATTGTCCTATGCTTACATTTAAGATTTTATTCTGACTCTTTATGGAACGTCCCCCCTTGGATGTCCAAGGACAATAAGTAGCTTAGGAAGTAGACTTTGTCACTCAAAACCAATTTGCAAAGTTTTAATTTTAATACTTTAAAGGTGTTATATCGTTTCCAGACTTTTTTCCACCCTACATTTTAAATAATATTGTGGTCTCAATGAAATTTTTATGCACTGGAATTTGGTTTGAATTTCGTAAACCAATTAAGGATATAAGGTATACCTTTATTTATTACAATTTTTGTTATTAAAATATTTATTAGTTTATTTCTACCGGTAAAGCCTGCCGTTTAAAATTAATGATTTATACAATCTTATATTTTATGCATAAATTAATTATAAAAAAAACCTCACAGGGAGCCGTTGCATTGTGCATTAAGAATAACTTATATAAGCCAATGTTATTTTTTCAATTTAATGTCATTCAACAGCGATTATTCTTTCCGTCACTTTTTTATGTAAAAGCCTTGTGGTAATCGTATTTGTGGGCGAGACAAGATACAGACTTGAGCTTGACAAACGGCGGCGGAGGCTTTAATACCAAAATCAATATTCAAAGAGCTTAGATATAGGCTGCACAGCGCAGACCTAAAACACGTGATATATTTGAATACCAGCCACATTCAGAGTAAAATAATAGTCTTGTGCAATCATACTTTGGTTGGTGTTTTAGGTACTTTTTGTGAGATACATTTGATTCAATTATAATTATCAGAACATAACTTAAAATTGTTTAAGTTATACCCGTTGTTTTGCCACTTGAATTAGACGCAACGTTTTTATGTGACACTAAAGTTGTAGTCAAAGATTAATGCTTGAAAATAAATAAGAAAAATATAAGGGACAAATAGTTGTAGCCAGTATTGATATAGTTCGTGTTCGTTTTTAAATATATTAATCTTTATAATTTAATATTAATATAATATTTAATAATTTATATAACTTCTTTGGACAGCTCCCATTTAAATTTGCAAAAGGTTTACCTAACTACAACTTAGTCTTAAAATGGTGCCCAGATTTAACATTTTACTAAGATTTGAAAGTAAATCACCTTATAATTAAAGAGTAAGTAAATCGTCTTAATAAATTCACCTTATCAGTTTTATTTTTTTCCTGTCCACAAGATTTACTAAGCAGCCTACAAAGAAAAAATAAATAGAATGTTTATGATAAATGGTTATTGAAATAGTATGGAACCGATTCAGTTAATATTAATTTCCTCGTATCTATTTTAAAAGTTATCACGTTTCAACCCGGATTTTATATGTAAAATCACATTACTTCCAGCATATGCTCGAAACTACAAATTGAATTTTGCTTAGCCCAAATTTTTTGGGTTGGCCAATAAAAGATTTGAAATATTATTAATTGTTAAAATTATTCATAAAGTTATCTACATAAAAAACTAAGTAATAACTGTAATACAACGTCTTTTGAGTAAAGCGTCAGACGAACCACAATCAATCAACTTTAAAGTGCTCTCCAAATGAAGTTTAATCCTTGCATCCTAATGAAAAAAGTAATAAAACTGCAAGTGACCCCAAAACAACTCTGGCATGACGATGTTTTTGATATAACAAAATCAGAATATAACATACACACATGTGCATACTGATATTATATTTTTTATAAATAAATGTATAAAATTAAGTACAGTAATAATTAGTATTAAAAGGTAGAATATTTTTGTACAGCTAGGGATTAAGTAATAAATTAAGACCTTTTATTAATTTATTACTTGAAAAAAAGACTTACTAATTGCGTAAGAGTTTTAATCTCTCATTCCAATATCTAGGTTTTGATAGAACAAACTCAGATACATAATATACACACATATGTATCCTTTTTTTAAGTTCGTTGTTGGTTTTTTTTTTTTTTTTTTTTTTTTTTTTTTTTTTTTTTTTTGTAAGTTTATGTTATTGTTGAGTAAATTATTGCGGACATTTTCCATCACTGATAAGTAAAAACAAATTCACGACGTTTCGGAATCTGGTGTGTTTTTTTTTTTTCTAACTTCGTTATTTTCTAGGTATTACTTTCGCCTGAAGATGGGATCATATTCCAGATCAAGAAACGTCATGAATTTATTTGTACTAAAGAGTAGTGGAAAATGTCCGCAATAATTTACTAAACAATAAATATGTGTACTGATGTTATAAATAAATAAATAAAATTATGTATAATAAATAATTACACCATTTTAAATTGTCGAATATCTATCAATTGAGAATACATTATTTTAATTGTAAACTGTCACTTTCACAATTTTCTGATGTAGGGGAGGGAGACAGTCTGTCACGAATTAACCATCCTAACTTGGTCACAGCCCCTCCGGGTGTGGTAGTCAGTGTAGTGTGGTGGGGGAGGGGGTTGTGGAGGGGCGGGGGTCGATCTCTCACGTGGAAATCACATTAATTGTCTCCATCTCTGATGGCTTTCTTCTGTTTGCTCCACGACCAATTCATTAACAGATCAAGTGTTGTTGTTGCACTCCGTGTAAAACTATTTCATTTATAAAAATACTTCATGAGAAAAACTTCCTTCTTTATATTCACATGTGTTGATGTATCATTCCTGTGCAACTGTTCTGCAAGGTAAGAATTCAAATAATATGGAACATTATCTATAGCCCATTTTTAAAACTTGATCCTTCATGGCAGAGGACAGAAATAGTGATTAGAAGGGTTTGTTTATCCTTGTTAATACGCCATTAGATGTAGCTTTTGTTGTTGTTTTTGTTTTATTTCACTGTTGCATACCACATAATAATTTTACATCACAACATCTTGTGTAAAAATTCTGTAGTATTATTAGTAACAGTTGTTTTTTATCTGTTACGTTACAATTTATTGTTACTTTTTAGCAAGAAAGAGGTTTGGCATGAAAATACAGCAGTTGACTAGGAATAAGTGAAACTCATTACAAGTTATTAAAAACATTATTTTTAAAAAAAACCTGCTTCTCTAAAATTTTTGTCACAAGTTTCATTTTTTTATTCTTTACAGTTTGTTTAAACTTGTCATTTCAATTTCCCTCATCATACTCTCGAGAATGATAAGTTTAAAAAAACGACCTATAAATCTCAATTACACAAAACAAATAATTACAAACTGAATTATTTTACGACAAATTAAATTATTTTAAGCCTAAAGTGATTGATTTTTTCATATTATGATTCCTGTTAATATTTTGTATTACCTATCATAATTTCTTAAAATATTAAATGAAAATTTTATCATTATATTTGATACATGAAAAATTACACAACTTACATCATTTTAAGGGCAAATAACCTGCCTACAATAAATATTAAATTGTGTTATTAAACAATATAAGAGTAACTACATATCAACCAAACCCTCGTACATCACTTATTATATTACCAACAGCTGGAGTGACCTACATCGGGAGCTGATCCTTCCTTAATTGAATCTCGGCCAAAGTCTGTGTTATTTCCCTCGTGATCCAAATCCTTACCTAATACTGCATTGTGTTTCCAGCTACTGGTACAACATTGTTAGGTTAATTTAGTTGCAAATTTTAAAATTATTAAGCAAATCCGTTAAAAAAGTTTTGATAGGTTGGTTTTTCAACTCTGAGTTACCCCTCTGAAAGGAAGTTGTTGAACGTGTGCCACCCTGGCCTGTTCAGTCACTTGCACGATATAGCAGGCACGCTTATCGTGCCTACGATATGTCAATCATATCAATTCCAATCCAGACCTCTCTACATCATAACATGACCTGCCCAATAACATAAACTTCGAGCAAGATATCGCTGGCACGAATATCATGAAGTGTCGATAAAGTCCATCATATTCCAGACCTTAAAATCAAATCCTAATATTTATACCTTTGTCAGACCCTTACCTCCGTAATAAAATACGGCATTACAAATAGAAACAGGATATTGCAGGTCCTCTTATGGCAGGTCAGTCATCTCCATGTCAGGAGAGATATCTCTACATTAGGTTCTCGGGTTTTTATTTATATGTAGCATAAAATTGTTATCAATTCGCGAATAAAAAAAATGAAACAGAGAGTGGGGAGTGTCAAATTTACGTCTAGTTGCCAATTATATAGAAAACGATCTTGCAGATCCTTCCCATGCTATCAATTGAAAATGTATCTTACCAATTACTATGCACTCCTGAGGCTTTAATGGTATGTACATAGACTACATAATGCTACAAATAATACATATATTTATATACTACATCGTACTACATATACGTTACATGGCACTTACAACTGGATAAATATTTGTTCGTTTTCATTATATTGTTCCAAACCAATAAGGTCTAAATCAGCACTATTTTTGGAGTATCTGGTGATTGGTGGTCTATAGGCGAATAAAACCCCAACCTCAGCCACGCTATTAGCCCTTGACTGTGTTGAGATATAATCTACAAAGTATTAATTACTTATTGGTTTTATATTACTAGCATTGAATTATAAATTGGATCATATTTTATTAACATGTCATTAGGTTTTGTTATTGTTTATAAAGTTACAATATAAAATTCTGTTTATAAATTCAGAAAGAAAAAGAATTATGAAGAATTATGAATTATGAGGAAGTAACAGGACTCGAAGAAGGGGGCTCTGTCAGACGCAGGGACATAATCGTCATCGAGAGAAATCAAGAGTGGAGACTGATACTAGACCCGACAGTCCGTTTTGAACAGAATGAAGACCAAGCATTTGAAATTCGTAAAGAAAAAAAACAAAATTTACAATAAAACAACTCAATATTATCGAGATAAATACAACATTAAAAAATTTGAAGTATATGGTCTATTAATCGGCGTTCGAGGCACTATTCTCAAATTCACTAAAGACTTTTGGAATAAATATAATTTGGAAAAAATACTAAAAAACTAATAGCCTTGACAGTCAATAAGTATATTAAGAAATCACTTATACAACAATTAGACTTTTAAATAATATCAAAATTTGTATTAGTATGCTTTGTTACTATAGAAAGTTACAATGTGTAATAAGAATATTATTAATAAATTATATTTATATATAGTGTAAACAAATATAATAAAAAAGTGTTGTGTTTGTTCTGCACCAATATGGCAGTGAATCATTCAGTATAAAATAAAATAAGATAAAATCATGTATTCTAAATATCAAAAGGTCATGGGCCTAGTGCTCATTAAATAAAACATCAAGTACAAAGACATAAATAAGAACATTCAGTGATAAATAAAAAGAAATGATATTGGTGAACAAGAAGACTTATCAAGCAATGCAGTACTGAGAAGACCAGAAACATGGCCAATGTGGGAAATGGAAATTAACATCCTATTTGTTTCAAAATATGTTATAAGAAGGATAAGATGTTGAGAAGGAACAGAAGTTGTAGGTATGGTAAAAGACAGCACAGAAAAGATAAAAAAAGTGGAAGACAAAAGATGCAAAAGCAAAGTATAAGGATCTTATGTATAAGAAGTATATGTAAAAGAAGTATACAAAGTGAGTTTCCTTAAGTGATCCAATAGCTAACTTTATTATTCTATATCTGACAGTATACTTTTTATGGGGGACCCCCTTTACTTTTTTATGTTGCTTTCAGGTATGTATTTCACTTTGCAAAATTTCCCGCCATTTTTCCAATATGGCGGCCAACTTTAAAATTTCTTACGGAACACCCTACATTTTGTGATTTTAAAATTCTTATGTAATTTTAATACTTTTTTATTATTTGACATTTTCTCTAAACCTAACGGTTACTGAGCTGGAAGCGGCTATATTTCATTTTTAGTTTCATAAGAATAACATGGGGCAAAACTTTATCTGCCCATATCTCCGAAACCATTGATTAAATAAAAAAGTACTCAAGAATCAAAAGTCTTCAATTGATGTTTTTGGAACATTTTTTCATAATAACATAAATTTTTTGTAAATTTAATTTTTTGTACGCCATATTGCAAACAACTTAATTTATGAGTAAATGATGATATTTATGAGTAAAATGTTGTCTAAGCCTGATTATAAGACATTTTTATTCCTGAGTATTTTTATTTTACTAAATAGTTTCGGAGATATGGGCAGATAAAGTTTGTCCCATTCTATTCCTATGTAACTAAAAATGAATTTTAATTGCTTCTAGCTCCCTAACTGTTAGGTTTAGGTAAAAATATTGAAGAATAAAAAAGTCTTAAAATTACATGCAAATTTAAAAAATACCATAAAATGGAGCTTTGTAAGCTCACTGTAATCAGATTTTTATTTGTACACTACTTGGACTGGACTCAAAATGTTTGTTTAATTTTTTTATATATTTGTAAATACACTAGTCACACTACATGTAAAAATGACTAGTTATTCCTAAGACATGAAATTGTAAGAAAAATTTTGTAACATTTAATGGAGGAAGAAATCATTATTTAATTTCATAATTATTTCATTATTTCAAATGTATGGTGTTCCCATAGAAATTTTAAAGTTGGCCGCCATATTGGTAAAATGACAGGAAATTTTGAAAAGTGAAATACATACCTGAAAGAAACATAAAAAAGTAAAGGGGGTCCCCCATAAGAAGTATACTGTCAGATATAGAATAAAAAAGTTAGCTATTGGATCACTTTAGGAAACTCACCCTGTATGTTAAGAACGTATATGTTGGTACGTTGAAATCCAATCTTATTGGTACTGTTGAAGGTGAGAAATGTACACTGAAAATGTGTCACATGTGCCTGAACTGCCTAGAAACTTAATGTGTGTTAAGATAAAACTGTGAAGACGTACATATTAAACTGTAAACTGCGAAAGAAATTTTTGAAATTTAAAGAAAATCTATCAGAAAGACTCCAATCAACTTCAAGATTATTACAATTATAAGTATGATATGACATTGAACATTATGGAAAACATAATTCATACCCGCAATTTCGTTTACAAGCTAGAAAAATTAGACCAGAAGATAGAAGAGTTTGCAGTCGACAGCACATGTACATCTCATCTTGTTAAAGATTTAGAAATAATTCAGAACTTAAGGAACTGCGAAAAAAGTTATAAGGTTGTTAAGGAAGACACTACGTTGAAATCCAATCTTGTACTGTTGAAGGTGAGAAATGTACACTGAAATGTGTCACATGTGCCTGAACTGCCTAGAAACTTAATGTCTGTTAACTGTATAACAGAAAATGGAGGTGTAGTTATATTTGATGAACAAAGTGTAAAAATACTCCAAGACGGAAAACTAGTGCTTGGGGAAGGAAACAAGAAAATGGTTTGTACATTGTAGGCATTGAGAAAGACACATTGAACGAAGATATGAAGTTAGAAGAAGAAAACATGTTTATGTGTGGAAAAGTTCGAAGAACAAACAGACGTAACTGAAAACGATGACGAAAATCAAAACTGTGGCAGTCGCCAAGAAGTCAGGCAAGAAATAGATGCAGACATACAATCTCAAGAATCAGAAATAAATTAAGAAAACATGATCAAAATGAAGAAGAAAATGAGGAATATAAACTCAGAGATAGAAGTTCTATACGGAAACCAGAAAGATTTGAAGACTATCAGATGTAGATATAGAAGATGAAGTAATGTTCACCTACAAAGAGTGCATGGAAAATGAATATATTTAAGTGAATTAAAGCAATTAACAAAGAAAAAGAATCGTTTAAGAGAAACAATACATAGGAATTTGTAAATGAAGATGAAGCCCAAAACAAAGAAATATTGACAAACAAATGGATTTTTTATGTAAAAGATAAAGGAAAATACAAAGCAAGGCTGTCAAAAAAGAAGGTAAACTTGACTACAAGGAAACTTTTAGTCCAGTTGTATACACAAACTCTTTAAGGTTACTGTTGGCTTTAGCCACGGAAGAGAATATGGTCAAGAAAACATTTTACATTAAGACTGCAATTTTGCATGGAGACCTACAGGGAATTGTGTATATAAAAGTTCCAGAAGGATACAAAGCTGATAGGAAAGTGTGCAAACTGAAGAAAGCTTTACACGGCTTGAAACAAGTACCATGCCGGTGGAATAAGAAGTTATGTGATTTCATGAAGAGCCTAGGGATGGAAAATCGAATAACAGACAGATGCATTTTCAAAATCAAAGACAAATTCTTAATTTTGGCAATTCATGTTGACGATGGGATTGTATTTGGACACAGTGAAAAGAAGTGGACAGACTTTTGAAAGTGCTCAAAGAAAAGTTTGAAATGACTATCTTTAACAAACCAAATATGTATTTGAGAATAGAATTAAATAAAACAGAAAATGGGATTAGTATATCACAGAACAAATATACTGATCAAGAAGTTGAAAAATGCCACATTGGTGAAAGAGAGAAAACGGAGACTCCAATAACTCTTTAGAAATCAGATTGTGAAAATAGCAGGCCAAATAAGACATTCCCTTACCGACAGGCCATAGGCAGCCTATTATATTTGACAAACAAGACTCGCCAAGACTTATCATATGCTAAAAATTTTGAAAGCGGATTTATGGAAAACCCATCAGAGAAGGATTTACAAAATGTGAAAAGGAGTATGAGATATCTCAAAGGTACATGGGATCGTAAAATAATATATGAAAAAAGGGAAATGGTCAGATACAAATCGATGCATATTGTGACTCTAACTATGCAGGCGATGAAAACACAAAACACGGCAGGATTTGTTGTCTCTTGTTCAGGAGGCCCTACTGTGTGGAGCTCAAGCAAACAAAGCGTTACAGCCAAGTCTTCGACTGAAGTTGAATTCATAGCAGCAGCTGAGTGTTGAACTGAGTTAAAATTCATTAACTAACTACATGTTGAGAGAGATTTAAAAAAGTAAAACTGACTCCATATAGATAGTCAGAGTGCGATGAAGATCATAGAATCTGGACAAATGGCAGGAAAACGGAGGAAACACCGTTCAACAAATACGTCGTACTCGTCAATTTGTTTCACTTCTTTTTAATTTACCATGGTTTAGTATGCTCTCTTAACCATTGGGTTAAGCATTATCTTACGTTTGGTAATATGGATAGAAGTAACTAAAGGAGTTTTCCTATAGCAGTAGGAGTTTTTGTGATGACAGTAGGACGTTCTGTGATGGCAGAAGAAAAACATGAAGTTGAAGCGCCGCTGGTTGCCTCTGTACCATCTATGTAAATAGTATCTATGAAAATACTAGAAGTTTATAAAGCTTGAAAATACAATTCCGCAAAAATATTTGCTTTTCTTACGAAAAACCTTGATGCCATTACCCCCAAAGCAATAGGCCGTAGCTTAAATCCAGGATGAAGAGCGATAAGTCATTCTACATCATGCAGAAGAGAACCACCGTCAGAGGATATCACCCCATTGTATAGAAGTATAGACGGAAAACATGTAATGATACAAGCACCAGTAAACACTGGAAGTGAATATTTCAACAATAAAGGACTTTTTAGCATCGTACTACAGGCAGTCGTTGACGCACATTATTGCTTTACTTATGCTTCGGTCGGATGTCAAGGCCGGATTTATGATGGACTAGTATTCGCATAGAGAACTTTTTGTAAATTGATGAAGGAGAGTAGTTAGAATATGCCAGACCATTGCAACTTACCAGGCAGATACCTTATAGTGCCATTTGTATTTGGGGCTGATGATGCCTTCCCTCTACAACCATCAATAATGAAACCATTTCCTGGACTGCATGGCAAAAGCAGTATTGAATTAAATTATAAATATTGACAGAGCTATGCCCAAAAATCAGTTGAAACACTCTTGGCATTCTTTCGGTTGTATTTAGAGTACTTAGAAAACCTATTCTTCTTGAACCAGAAAACTTGGAAAGAGTTGTGTTGGCATGAGCTCATTTCCATTACTTTTTACGCAGAACTAAATCATCCTGTGCTTCATACACACCTTCCAAGTACTTAAACTATGAAAATACCCAGACTCAGTATCTTGTTTCAGGGCAATGGAGAGCTTGTTGGGATGCCAAGAAAATATTGCTGAAATCAAGCGCATACCATGGATATATTAAAACCTTGCAATGATTATCCTGGTTGAAATCGGGTCCTACTTCAAAACTCCAATGGGCTCTTTAAACGGCTTGAAAGGAAGGATTTACAGAGAAGGATTTACAAAATGTTTTACAGAAAACTTGTAGAGAATTGTGTTGGCATGAGCTCATCTCCATTACTTTTTACGCAGAACTAAATCATCCTGTGCTTCATACACCTTCCGAGTACTTAAACTATGAAAATACCCAGACTCAATATCTTGTTCCGGGTCAATGTAGAGCTGTTGGGATGCCAAGAAAATATTGCTGAAATCAAGCGCATACCATGGATATATTCAAACCTTGCAATGATTACCCTGGATGAAATCGGGTCCTACTTCAAAACTCCAATGGGCTCTGTATCATGACAAGTTTAATATTAGTTCAGTTTCTTGCATGTGAATTTAGACTCTTCGAACAACTCACAGTAATCCTGATCTACTCATTAGTGACATACAAATAAAATGTTTTACGAATAAGATCTTAAGATTCAAAAAAAGAAAAGTCAAAATTGTCTCTGTTATCCATTTCACGACAAATTGATAATCCTGTCTTAAAATGAATATGTAACTTTAAAGATGCAACTATGGTACTGCATTTATTACTTTATAATTATTTCAATTCATTATTAATTAATTATTACCATCTCTTCTGCATGATGTAGTCTGACTTATCGCTATTCTTCTTCATGGGTTTCAGCTAAGGCTTATTGTTTTGGGGGCAATGGCATCATCATGGTAAGCAACCATTTTTGAGGAATTTCATTTTCAAGGGTAATAAACTTCTAGTATTTACAACTTATCGTCTATTGACATTATTATGTTTCAGGTTGATGTAATCGATGACTTCATTGAGGATGACCAAGACCAAGATTGCCCTAAGACTCATGAGATATCTATTTCAACGACAACCAGTGGCGCTTCAACTTCATGTCTTTCTACTGACATCACAGAAAGTCCTACATAATCAGAAAAACTCCCAGTGCCATAGCAAAAACTCCTTTAGTTTCTTCAATCCATGCTACCTCCTTTTTTGACGCCCGACACCAGTCGCCGCATGATGAAAGAGGGGATTGCCAAAAGAAGAGGCCTAAAAGAAAAGTCAAAATGTGCCCTTGGTTCGTTAAAACTGTATGTTACGTTCAAATACAAATAAAGCAAACGGTTGTATACAGTAAATTACATTCCTATTGGCCCACTGCGGGACGGCGGAACTATGAATTCATTTAAAATGTGGTAGTTGTGAGTGACGAATTGTCAGATGTTTGAATTGCACTTTGAACTATTTATAGAATAATAATATTGATGTTACTGGTCGATAAGGAGAACCCAGCTGAGCCATTGAGCATGACTGCTTCTGATGGGCATTTCATTAGCCTTTGGAAGGACGGGGTATTGAAGGCGAAAAACGAAAGCGATTGACCACTCAGAAGGCCAACTCCTGTGGTGACTGCTTTTCAGGCTTAAGAGTCATCATCACCCCTGGGCCGGTAACCCATTGTTGTGCAGTCGACAATGTTAATCATACGGCTTTTATGCTAAAACGTGGTCTTGTATTCCCCTGTTTCGGACGCCGTTTTTCAACCGATTTTCTTGAAATTTGGTAAGTGTTTAGTTGAATAGTTATACTAGGTTTGTCATACCTCGGAATTTTGAAAATTTAACAAATATTACTCTCTGTGACGTCGCAAAGTAACTCGATTTTCCTTAGTTAATATTTTAAAATTTAGTAAAACTTTCAAAATTTCGAGGTATGAGAAACCTAATATAAGTATTCAACTAAACATTTACCAACTTTCAAGAAAATCTGTTGAAAAACGGCTTCCGAAACAGGGGAATACAAAACCATGTTTTAGCATAAAAGCCGTATGATTAACATTGCCGATTGCGCAACAATGGGCTACTGGCACAGGGGTGAAGATGACTCTTAAACAATCAGACTTCCATTCTTTTTACTAGTTAACCAACGTCTGACCACTCATGTTCCCCACTCGGGAGTGTTATTTCCTCCGGATCAACCCCTTGCTGTCAACAATACAGGTGACGAGGGAAGGGAAAGTTCCACGGTGAACAGCCACCACAGTGCAAAGAGACTTACCCCTTGTTATGACAACTTCTTTATTATTTTAATAATGGTTAACAAAATTAAGTAACACTAAGGGGGCTTTGGTTTGTAAAATTTAAGCACCAATAATTGAAATATAATTTGTGAACAAATAGTATTATACTACTAAATTATTAAGCAATCTATATTTTAAAGCAAGCCAATCACTAACCCCAGCTCAGATGTTCCTCACACGTCACCGTCGCGTCGCAACCCGAGCCGCCGCCGCGGAGAGGGCCCGGCCCGTGGGGTCGACACCGTTTTTGCACACACCCCAATTAGCCATGTGGCCCGCAGTCATCGATCACTTCACTACATTCCAGACGATGCAGTCGCTGCCATCTGGGAAACTGGATCATCAACGTAGTAACTGACTTGACTCATACAAGTATGAGTAGCTCAGATTCTGCCTCGGAAAAAATGTATCTTCCCTCCCTTTTATTTACAGAGATTCAGAACTACGAGAAAATAAGGCTGTTGTGCTCTTCAACTGCGTTTACTACTTAAGTTTTAATACTTTCGTACTTCTTAGATTCAACTGAAGTGTCATATGTTAAGATAATAAATAATTATGTTTTACAGAAGTATACACTTAGTTGCTTGAAATTTTTAAAGTATACAGCAACTTATAGAGTGAAATTATTCACATGTAGGAGTATGTACATATTCAAGTGTTTAATTTATCATTACAGAACTTAAACAGGTGAAACTCTTATAATTCGATAAACATCAATTTAATCTTCTTTCGTCTGAATCTTCGAAGTGCTTCTTTACCATAAGCTTGCTCTTCTACTGAAATTGTATCACACAATTTTCTTTAGTTTTAATTGAATCGCTAACGTTGGACAAAACTTTTAAGTGCACTATTCATACTTGTAAATACTATTCTCATTTATAATAGTTCCAGAATTACAATCGATCGAAAGTTTATTGTTTCTATTTCAAGGTGATGTATATCACAAATCAGGAAAATGTAAAAAAGGCTAATAGAATATTTCCCTCCCAACATCAAGTCAGTCTTGCAAACCCTCCTATTTGTTGGGAGAAAATCAATCAAACTAGATCAATGGGGTACAATTTCTGTAATACTTAGAACCACACTTGTAATTCATTGGTATTAGCTGGGAATTCCAAGA
>CM061531.1:125684578-125776148 GCA_030545055.2 Neoaliturus tenellus | reverse complement strand
TACTAACCTTGGATTGAAATCGGCCTTTGGCTGCTTCTATAGTAAGAACTAGATATATTCAGAGTGTAGGCCTACACAAAATTTGAGGCATGTATGTGTCATAAAAGTAAACGATAAATATTGAAATAGAGTAATTTTGGTGAAAGAATTTCGATATTGTGAAAGTACGCCCCTCTTTACAGGTGAAGGGGGTGAGATACGGCAAAATTGCATAGGACCGAACTTGTAGAGCGTCTAAAATAGAATATAAAACTGGCAAAACAAATATCAATATTGCAGTATATTTGGCAGAATAAAGTAATTTACAAACACTTAACACGAAAAAATTGTAAGAATTTTGTGTTTTTTTCAATTTTTTTAGACTTAATTATAATTGAGATTGGTCAATGGCTACCCCTGTGGTAAGATCTAGTTGAGACCATAATATGTACTAAAGTTCAAGCATCCGTGTGCCATGTTAGTAAATAAAAAATATTAAAATAACGAGATTTTTGTGAAAAAATTTGGAAATTTTGAAAGTATGCCCTTTTTAAGTAAAATTAGGATTTTTAGTCTGGAGATTTACGCAATTGGTGCGATGTACGACAAAAAGTCACAGGACCAAAATCGTAGTTCATCCAATTCAGTAAAATCTATGAAAGGCCTAACCGTTTAGCCGCTAGAGCTGAAATATACTAAAATAACGATTTCTCTAGTTGGCCAAAAGCCACTACATATTTATCACAAAACTGAGAAAAAGTAAAAAATGTATTTTGAGAGTAAACGGAAAGAGATACGGCAAAGTATGTCAGAATCAAAATTGTAGATATTAAAAAGACCTATAAAAGTTGTCATTTAAACATTTTTGTAGGACAAACCATTTAGTCGCTAGGGCCCTAAATCTAAATATAAATCTCACAAAAATCAGTTTGGAGCGTTAACGGTGCGATGTACGACAAAAAGTCAAAGGACCAAAATTGTAGATCATCCAATTCCCTATCGTAATATGCTCTCAGATTTAAGATTAGACTAACCGTTAGGCCACTAGAGCTGAAATACTAAAATTATGATTTCTCTAGTGGACCAGAACCGGTATTTTCCCACTACTTACGTTCACAAAATCCGGAAAAAGAATAAAATGTATTTTTTAAGTAAACGAGAAGAGATACATTTGGCAGCTAAAGCTGAAATACTAAAATTACGATTTCTCTAGTGTCCCAGAACCGGTATTTTCCCACTACTTATGTTCACAAAATCCAAAAAAAGTGAAAAATGACTTTTGTGAGTAAACGAATAGAGATACGGCAAAATATATAAGGAGAAGATTTGTAGATATTAAAAATATCTATCGAAATAAACCTTAAAAAAAATTTTACGACCATCGGTTTAGTCACTAGAACCCGAAAACCGAAAACGGCATTTCATTAAAAACGCTCTGGAGGCTTAACGGTGCGAGATACAATAAAAAGTCAAAGGACCAAAATTGTAGAAAATTAAATTCCCTATCGTAGTATTGTTCTCAGATTTTAGATAGGACGAAGCGTTTGGCCGCTAGAGCCAAAAAAGTAAAATTACAATTTCAGAAATCCGCCATTTTGAATTTTTTTTAGTAGGTTAAAACTAAAAATTTGCAAGTTTAAGATTTTATACTTAGCCTTGACTATTCAGGCTAGATGTATGCCAAATTTCAAGTCTCTAGCTTAAATAGATACGTCAGAAATTCGTATCCCATATAAGTGAGTGAGTGAGTTACACATGGGGCTGTATATATTATAGATTACATTCCTATTGGCCCACTGCGGGACGGCGGAACTATGAATTCATTTAAAATGTGGTAGTTGTGAGTGACGAATTGTCAGATGTTTGAATTGCACTTTGAACTATTTATAGAATAATAATATTGATGTTACTGGTCGATAAGGAGAACCCAGCTGAGCCATTGAGCATGACTGCTTCTGATGGGCATTTCATTAGCCTTTGGAAGGACGGGGTATTGAAGGCGAAAAACGAAAGCGATTGACCACTCAGAAGGCCAACTCCTGTGGTGACTGCTTTTCAGGCTTAAGAGTCATCATCACCCCTGGGCCGGTAACCCATTGTTGTGCAGTCGACAATGTTAATCATACGGCTTTTATGCTAAAACGTGGTCTTGTATTCCCCTGTTTCGGACGCCGTTTTTCAACCGATTTTCTTGAAATTTGGTAAGTGTTTAGTTGAATAGTTATACTAGGTTTGTCATACCTCGGAATTTTGAAAATTTAACAAATATTACTCTCTGTGACGTCGCAAAGTAACTCGATTTTCCTTAGTTAATATTTTAAAATTTAGTAAAACTTTCAAAATTTCGAGGTATGAGAAACCTAATATAAGTATTCAACTAAACATTTACCAACTTTCAAGAAAATCTGTTGAAAAACGGCTTCCGAAACAGGGGAATACAAAACCATGTTTTAGCATAAAAGCCGTATGATTAACATTGCCGATTGCGCAACAATGGGCTACTGGCACAGGGGTGAAGATGACTCTTAAACAATCAGACTTCCATTCTTTTTACTAGTTAACCAACGTCTGACCACTCATGTTCCCCACTCGGGAGTGTTATTTCCTCCGGATCAACCCCTTGCTGTCAACAATACAGGTGACGAGGGAAGGGAAAGTTCCACGGTGAACAGCCACCACAGTGCAAAGAGACTTACCCCTTGTTATGACAACTTCTTTATTATTTTAATAATGGTTAACAAAATTAAGTAACACTAAGGGGGCTTTGGTTTGTAAAATTTAAGCACCAATAATTGAAATATAATTTGTGAACAAATAGTATTATACTACTAAATTATTAAGCAATCTATATTTTAAAGCAAGCCAATCACTAACCCCAGCTCAGATGTTCCTCACACGTCACCGTCGCGTCGCAACCCGAGCCGCCGCCGCGGAGAGGGCCCGGCCCGTGGGGTCGACACCGTTTTTGCACACACCCCAATTAGCCATGTGGCCCGCAGTCATCGATCACTTCACTACATTCCAGACGATGCAGTCGCTGCCATCTGGGAAACTGGATCATCAACGTAGTAACTGACTTGACTCATACAAGTATGAGTAGCTCAGATTCTGCCTCGGAAAAAATGTATCTTCCCTCCCTTTTATTTACAGAGATTCAGAACTACGAGAAAATAAGGCTGTTGTGCTCTTCAACTGCGTTTACTACTTAAGTTTTAATACTTTCGTACTTCTTAGATTCAACTGAAGTGTCATATGTTAAGATAATAAATAATTATGTTTTACAGAAGTATACACTTAGTTGCTTGAAATTTTTAAAGTATACAGCAACTTATAGAGTGAAATTATTCACATGTAGGAGTATGTACATATTCAAGTGTTTAATTTATCATTACAGAACTTAAACAGGTGAAACTCTTATAATTCGATAAACATCAATTTAATCTTCTTTCGTCTGAATCTTCGAAGTGCTTCTTTACCATAAGCTTGCTCTTCTACTGAAATTGTATCACACAATTTTCTTTAGTTTTAATTGAATCGCTAACGTTGGACAAAACTTTTAAGTGCACTATTCATACTTGTAAATACTATTCTCATTTATAATAGTTCCAGAATTACAATCGATCGAAAGTTTATTGTTTCTATTTCAAGGTGATGTATATCACAAATCAGGAAAATGTAAAAAAGGCTAATAGAATATTTCCCTCCCAACATCAAGTCAGTCTTGCAAACCCTCCTATTTGTTGGGAGAAAATCAATCAAACTAGATCAATGGGGTACAATTTCTGTAATACTTAGAACCACACTTGTAATTCATTGGTATTAGCTGGGAATTCCAAGAACGTGACTGCAATTAATAATAATTTTAGTTTAGATTTCCGTCGAAATAACAAACCTGCGGCCAGGTCCTCGTTAGAGCGGTGCGCGAGCAGCCACTGGAATAATCGCGTCTTCTTTGCATAAAGAACCGAGCCGGGAACTTCTAAAGTTTGTCTTTTATCCCTTCTAATTATACCATGATGCTAACGAAGAAGAATTCCTTTTATTTCATATTCAAATTAGTGGGGGACAAAGGATTAGTGCTTACAAAGAAAATATGGAAATTAAGAACTCGTTAAAAGGAATGGATTTGTGGCTGGTAAAATACTAAACGTCTCTTGAACCAATAAACAACTAGGAATATAACGCTGAGTAGTAAGATTCTTTGGATCTTAAGCTAAACCTTCAATGAACGCCAATATATTTCTTTGACTTAAATTGATAAAACGTTCCTTCTACGACACATATCAACATCTTGTTAATTCAAAGAATATTCCAGATACACTGTTTATTACTGCTTTGAATCTAAAATCATACTTACAGCCTTATTAAAATGACAAAGTGTTGTTAAAAATTGGTTATATACTTACAGACACAATATTTTTACTACGCATCTAAAAATGCTCCGTATTGCTTGAACAACAATTATCTTTGCGTAGTTGGTTAGATATTGTAAAGAAAATTTGTGTAAGGTTTTAAATGTATTATTGTCTTAACTGTATTAAAAAAATTTTCGTCAATCGGAATTCTGAATGTTGTAGTGTGTTGTTGTTAGTAATAACGTCTGCAACCACCAATAACGAACTTTTTGCGTTTTTATTGGTATTATTGGCCTAAACTAATAATGGTTTTAAAAATGTATAATTACTATTGGAGTATTTCAAAACTTAAGAAGTCATGACTTAGATAATTCTCAGTCGGCGTTCTCAGAAGGGCGTTCTCTGCTTAACATGTTTATCTCGCTTGACTATTACCTTGTAGCCGATCTCGAGTGGCCCTTGTGCTTGTGAGCCATATCCATGTCTAATGTTTGACCAAGTGCTGTTCTCCGGTGCATCTCGTAGCTGCAGGGCCCTCGACCGCCCCGCCCGCCCGCCCTCTAGCCAAACACTCCACACTCCGGCCTCAGCTGCGCTCCCCCATGCTGTACGACCCTTCAAGCTTAAGTCGCTAACGTTCCCTTCTTTCACTTGTTTGCATGTATAATTGAGTTTGCTTTAGGTTGTAATAGGGATAATATTTTACTATTACATTTTTTTCGATGGTTTAAGATTAAATCTGTTTAAGTGAACGGCCTTTATTAAGATACAATCATAATTTTGTTCTTGAATAGACTAGGCCTATGTTGTTTACATAATTAATGTTGGTTTATCTGCAACTAGTAAAGCTTTACATGACTAATTAAATAATAAAAAACATTAGCTGGTCCCATGTCGTCGAGTTCACGTCCAGGATTTTCAGCTCTCTTTATTCGCTATTCTCAGTCACCTCTTATGTACAACGCAGTGCTACTTATGCATATAATGAGTTATTAGTGTAACTCTCTCTAGTATATTAATTAAGTTATCTTGATTTGTATCATATTTGTAATTGTGTCATTAAATGCTAAGTGAACATAGCGAATATCACAGTCAGTAGATCGAAGTCGTGGAAATGTCTTTCTCTTACATAATACTTTTAGGCCTAAAAAAATGTATCGATGATGGGTTGAGTAGTTAGAAGAAAAAGATTAAATTATCTCAGTTTCCTCTTTTAAATGAGTCCAGGTTAGGTTGTAATAAATAATGAATTATTAAGATATATTTTATGTAATATCCCTTTGCAAGAGTATCAAATTTGTGGTGTAAAGCGGCAACTTTAAATTTCAAAGGATAAATAGACGAAATGGCCAAGTATTGATTGGTCCCGGTTCCCATATTTGCCCAGCCGCTCCCCCTGCTCTTCTTTACTTTCCTGGATTCCATTTTGTCTGAGATGTCAGTCAACGTTTTTAATCTCGGAGCGGCCCACATGGTGAAATAGCCCCTTCATATGGGAAGGCCCCCACTTGACCCCACTATTTTCAAATTGAATAACGTAAGAAGCATATTACCTTTCACTTGTAATAAGTACTTTAAGCAACGCAAGTCATATGGACATGTACACGTAGAAGTAGTCTTGTACTAAATCATGATTTACAATATAAACCTTCATAATAATAGAAACTTACTTGTATCTGTTAAAAAAATATTTTAATGGATCCTTGTAGTTAAAATTATAATATCCTTCTCGTAACCTATAGATTATGTAAACCTTACACAGTTAAAAAATACAAAACTAATGTGACTATAGGTATATATATTTTAAATATGAATATCACACATTGTAGGACATTTTGTAGGCAACCAGAATGTCCGCGGGCACGATCCTCGTTTATCCAAATCACACTACCGAGTCGCACAAAAGCGTAAAACCGTTCAAAGAAATACAAAAAGAAACGTTGCAGACTATTGTTGTTTAACCAATCTAAATGGAAATTTCTTACAATCGTCCACGTTTAATGCTGTTTCGCAAAACAGACCTAGATTTTATTCTTCCTTTAACAAAAAATCTTTTTTTATATTTGGTTGATTCTAGCATTAACAATTACTTATTTGAATAACTTTATACTAACATAGATAAAATGAAACAGCTCTAGAAGTGCATTAGAAAAAATCACTACAATATTAGAAATTAGGTTCAAAATACGATAGTTTATCAAAATAATCTAATTGTAAGGAATGGCATTTCAAAACGTATTCTAGTTATAGTTATAAAGTGAAAAAATAATTCGCCCTCCATTATTGAAAAATCGATGTAACATACCTGTACGATACCTAAAAAATACCTGCAACAGAGAAAAAATGAAAAATATAGTTTAACATAAATGGTTCGATTAATAGTTAAAAATTTAATTAAACAAAATCTTGGTGGTTTTAATATTGTTTTATTTTTATACTTTCTTGTCCAACATCAATACTTCCAAATCTTTGGAGTTAAAAAAAATATTTTTAGATATTTAAACTATCTAAAAACTGAAATAAATAATAAATCTACGTTGACCAACAATGACTCTTTGGTTGTCATAAACATTGAGCTTGTTAACTGTTTGCTAGCAAAATAAAAAAAGTTTAACTAATTGATTTTGTAATTATAAAAATATCACCAGGGAGAAGAATGTACTACTTTTACATCGAAATTTATTTTGGTATATAATAATTAACTGTAAAATCGTAAAGCTAATGTGCCACAGAGTAAAGCGTGCCTGTTTGTAATGGTTTAAAGTGAACAATGCCGGTGGTAGATCCCCGGAGCTGGAGACCCTCCGTGTGTACCCAAGCCGCCTCTTCCCTTCTTCAGTCTCTCCCTCTCTCATTTCCTGTTTCCCCACGTCCGTTTCCTCAGTCGTGATTTTCCTTTCTCGCGAAGACAATTTTATTAATATACTCAATAGATAAATTGATCTATGTATATTTATATATATATAGTATATAAAAAACTTTAATATCAGATATAAGTCGGGGCTAACAAAGCTAAGGCTAGATCCTTCAATACCACCTCAAATTTTGCTTGGTGGGTTTAATCTTGAAGCGTAAAAACTTGTTTCGATGCAATTAAATCGTCCTCAACGGTGTAAAGATTGAATCCTAATGGGCTTCGTCGAAGAATTTCTTAATAACACTACGTGTGTCAACACACATGGTGACTACGGCTCATTAAGAAGATTGCAAATGGATGTAAATTGACTAGAAACTTATTTTACCACTTTTTAAAACTGGTTTTAAAACTGCTCTCATGGCGCAAGCGTCAAACTTCCCAATTTATTTTTATTTATTAAATATTTTACATCGACATACATCAGTATGTTTTTTAATATGTTCAGTAATATAATTTACAAAAATATCTAAGTCTAAAATTTCAGATTATAACTAAAAATTTGTATAGCTAAAAAAAACTAGAGCAAAAATTTTGACTTCTGAAATATTTGATATTCTTCTTAATTTTCGATTTATTTAATCTTCTTCCTGAAAGTATTTTTTCATGGTGTACAGAGATTTTAAAATGAGGAATAATTTAAAATGTTTGTAAAATGACTTAGAATTTTATATTATTAGGTAGTTTTTAATAAATTGAGGGCACATGTATGTAAGTTGGAGTTTTACTGTAAAATTTTAGATTGTGAAGAGTTCTTGTAGCGAATTTATTATTTCTTGTGTCGTGACTGTGAGTACTATGCTCAATTTTAGAAAGAGTGCTCTTTTGTGAATTTTATAGTTTAAAAAATATACAGGGTGTCACAAAAAAGTGTAATTGGCTATACAGGACCTGATTCTACATGCACAAATAAGTCAAAAATGAAGAATAATATTTTTTGGATTTCGGCTTCGTTTAGCAGTAATCTGCCATTTTGTTTTCTACACATAATAAGTTTTATTTCCGTGACTGTTCGTTGTATTAAATTCATATTTGGCATGAACCTTTATGACAGCAATGTCCATTTTCAGGACATAAATTATTATTTTTGTCCGATGTGTATTTTCAAAATGGCGGCCATTTTTTATTTTTAACCTAAAATATCTCAAAACCGGTAAATTTTATAAAAATTTTACAAGAGACAAAACAGTTGACAAATAAAACTACCTAACTAATGGTACCAAGTTTGTAAGGATCTGACAACAAATAATATAGTTCTTGAGATTTTTCTTTAAAATAACCTAAATTTTATTTTAAAATTTATTTAAATTTTGATTTGATGTTATCCTATAGACAGGTAGACCATAGTATTGGGTTGAATGAGAGGTCTTTACATCTTTTTACTGTTATACTACAGTAATTTGTTATCTTTTTAGAGGAAATATTCCAGATCCGATTTTCTTAGCAGTATAATTTACATGTTTATTAAAATTAGAATTTTGTGAATTATTATGCCCTGTTTCTTGTACTTCCTTCATTAAATTTTAATCACAAAAAATGTCTAGAGATGCGTGGTTGTTCTTAAATGTACCGAAAGATATAAAATTAGTTTTGTCATTGTTCAATGAAAGGTTTTTTCTGTGAAAATATTATTTAATACAAGTCAAATTTAAATGAGTAGATATTTCTACCGATGTGATTGATTGTCTAGTAATGAGTAAGTGAGAATTATCTGCAAATAACAGCATTTCATTACCTTGTCCATTCGCTAAATTTAGTAGACCAGTTATGTGAAAAATAAACAATATTAGGGCTAATATGTGAAAAACTACCCTTGGGAAAACTCTATACTCTATATTTTGGTGTGATGAACATTAACTTTTCATTTCTGCGCTGCTTTTTAATGTGTGATTTACTTCAATATTGAGTGCGATTTTGAGATATACCGGGTGTCCATAAAGTCTTGCCCTGATAAAGAAACCGTATAGTATAAAAACAGTTTGTGGCAATATAAAGTTTTATTTTCAGTTTTAACAAGTAACTTCCTAAGATTTTTACGGCTATGCACAAACTCAATTCACTTCAATGTATGCGCCTTGGGTAGCCTGTAAATCGTTTAGGTGACGAGCATTTTGTATTTGATTTGTGTATTTTTTTGAATTTGTAATCTTTTTTAGGATAATGTCTTTTTCATTAACCGCCTTCATTATTTTAACATCGCGATCTGATGTTTCTGTGATTAATCCATACACTTTTGTACCTTCCTTACCTGTCTTAGTAATAAAATTATCGATTCCACTTTCACTTCTTTGAGTGGTTCTTATTGCGAAGTTTACCATATATTTCACACTATGTATAGTAGAATATTTTTAAATTGGTTTAGAAAGCTAGATTACTTAAAACATTTAAATATATATCTCCTGCTAATATATATATGTTTATATAACCTATTTAATATGTGAAAGAGAGTATCTAGTTGTCATATAAACGATTTTTTAAACATTAACGAGAAGTACTGTACAGACTATTATTGTCATTTGGTTGATTTTGATTTATGTTAGACAGCTTTCAAACTCTCATTCTTTTAGATGAAGATTAACATTTGATAGGTTTACTCTTAGGTTTGATTTCATGTTTTGAGAAAAGTGCTTCTCCTACCCCATATTTTTTCTCTAGCATAGTTAAATAAATTGTAATTGTTTACATTCACTAGTTCGATTTCTTCAGCTTTCAATTTAGGTTCACATAATTCTGTAACATCAGGTTGAATATTGTTAGAATGTATACAATAAAATGATTAATACCTTGTTTTAATATGTTTCTAAAAATCAGCTGTTTGTATTATTATATTTGTTTTTGTTTTGGTTTTTGTGTGTTGTGAAAACCCTTTTTAATAGGAATGTTGTAGTAAAGAAATAAATGATTTAATGTGATATAAATGTGTTCAGTATATTAAATATGCACTCTGCTAACAGGTTATGGGCCCCCCACAAGAAATTATAAGAAAAAATGTGTAATTTGAATATAAGATTACAGTTTTTACTTGTGAAAATGGAGCCACTGAATACAAGTGTGAAGCTCAAGGGGGAGTCAAATTGGAATGTTTGGAAATTTCAAATGAAGATTATTTTTATGTCAAAGGGCTTGTTCAACATAACGGACGGGAGTGAGAAGAAACCTGAAAAAGGATCGAAGAATGAATGTGAGTTTGAAAAGGCTATAAAAGATTGGAACAGTCGGGACAGTAATGCTCAAGAAATGATTGTAACCAGAATGGAGGAAGGGCCAATGGTTCATATTTTGATGTGTGAGAGTGCTTACATGATGTGGACTAAGTTACTCTCAATGTTTGAGAAGAAATCTGAAGTGAGCTTGCATTTATTACATCAAAAATTCTTTAACTTGAAGTATGAAGGAGAATCTATATCTGAATTCATATCTAAAATAGAAGAGATAGTTTGTAAATTGAAACAGCTGGGAGACAATGTATCTGAACAAATGGTCATTACAAAAATATTGATATCTTTGTCTTCTAATTTTAGCCATTTTGTATCTGCATGGGAATCAGTTTCTTCGGATGAACAAAAGTTATCTGAACTTACATCTAGATTGCTTATTGAAGAAGAAAGAATAAGTGAAAAGTGTTCAAAAGAAAGTGCTTTGCTTGCAAAAAGATTTAATAAGATGAACATTAAGTGTTGTGCGTGTGGGTCAAAGGGACACTTGAAAAGTGACTGTTATCTCAATACAAATAAGTCAAATTATGGTGCAAAACGTGATATTAAAAATGAAGTAAGATGTTTTTATTGCAACAAGACTGGTCATGTTTTCAAGGATTGTTGGTTAAAGGCCGAAGAAGTTAAGAATAAAGAAGTAGTTGATTTAAGTAACAGAAAAATGCCAAACCCAAGCCATTCTAAGAATAAAGGTAAAAATGCATTCGTTGGAATAGATCATGCTTTGTTTTGTGATTTGAAACCTGAGTGTTGGTACATCGACAGTGGAGCAACCCAACACATGTGCTGTGATGAAAAGCTATTTTCTAGCATTAGTGTTGTAACAGAAGAAAAAAAGGTTATGGTCGGCAATAGCTCATTACTTGAATGTAAGGGGATTGGTGAAGTAAATGTTTTGGCTTTTAACGGGAAGGAGTGGATTGAAACCAAAATGTCTAACGTTTTATATGTTCCAGAACTAGGAATCAATCTATTTTTTTAATGTAGTACCTGGTAGTACTGAGTAAAGGATTTCGAGTAGAGTGGAATGAAAATGATTGCTGGATTTTTAATTTACGTGGAGCTGAGCCATGTGCTAAAGCCTCGAAAGCAGGTAAACTCTATGCAATGGAATTTAAATACGATCATAACTTTGAAACCAAAAAAAAAAAAAAAAAAAGAAGTTGTGAGAAATGTAACTTCCAAAGCATATGACGTAACAAATCAAGGATGTTCAAGCAATGAATCAAAACATCATATCGCCAATGAAGTTCCATGTATAGAAGAGGAAATTGACATTGACAGTAACAATTAAACTTCCGTTCTAACAGAAAAAAAGAAAACAGACAATGATGATAATGTGGTGATGGAAGAAGAAGCAATAACCAGTGAAGTAACACAGGAAGAGGAAGAAAGTAGATTGGACGAAACTGAAAAACAATGTGAAAAGAATAATACGAACGGGAAAGTTTACAATCTAAGAAGCCGTGATCAAATTAAAAGGTCTATCAAATTTTCTGACTATGAAACTAGTTTCTTAGGATTTGAAAAGGAAGAACCTAAAAGTTTTACTGAAGCAATGCAATCAAGTAAATCAAATGAATGGAAAAAAGCAATACAGGAAGAGCTTGAAGTTCTTAAAGAATATAACACGTGGACAGAAGTAATACAGTACCTCCAGAAAACTGCAAAATAGTTGGTACAAGGTGGGTTTTTAAAGTAAAAACTGATGAAAATGGCAAACCTTCTCAGTTTAAAGCTAGGTTAGTTGCAAAAGGCTATCAGCAAAAAGAAATATTTGAACTTTCTGAAATCTACTCTCCTGTAGCAAAACTATCGACGATGAGAATTTTATTGGCAATAGCCAATGAAAACAACATGAATGTTTATCAAATGGATGTTCGAAGTGCATTTCTTTTTGGAGAAGTAGATGAAGATGTTTATCTCAATATAGGTACCTGAAGGAGTCTCAAGCAGTAAAAATGGAACCGTTCTTAAACTTAACAAAGCTTTGTACGGACCTAAAAAGTCACCCAAGTATTGGAATGAAAAATTCAACAAATGTATGGTTCATAATGGTTTTGTTCAATCGAAAAATGACTACTGTTTGTATAGCAAATTAACAGGCGCTGACAGATTGTATGTTTTGCTTTATGTGGATGATATTCTCATAATTGGAAGTGATGAACATATGATTGACACAGTAAGACATTATCTGAAAATTTCAAGATGAAAGACTTGGGTAAGGTGAGAAACTTTCTTGGCATAAACATTGTTCAAAACTTAGAAAAGGGGGAAATCCGAATGAATCAATCAAAATACTTGCAGTCAATATTGGAAGAATTTGGAATGGAAAATTGCAGGCCAGTGTCTACACCAATGGATCAGAATTTTGTCCTGGACTCATGCCAAATACCAGAAACTTTGGAAGAAAGAAATGAACTCGAAGCAAGATGTTGGAAAGTGATAGAAAAGTTAATGTACGCAATGCTTGGTACAAGACCTGATCTAAGTACATCCCTAAGTATATTAAGTCGTTATCAAAACAAACCAAGTCAAGAACTGTGGGCTGCACTGAAAAGATTACTAAGGTACATAAAAGGAACAATCGATTTAAATTTGGTCTACAAGAAAAACAAGACTGAAGAGACTTTGAGAGGTTATGTAGATGCTGATTGGGCAGGAGATCTCCAAGATCGAAAATCAACAACCAGTTACGTTTTCTTATTGTGGAACTGTGCTATCAGTTGGGTAACAAGTAAGCAGCAAACTGTGGCTCTCTCATCTACCGAATCGGAATATGTTGCGATGAGCAGTGCTATTGCAGAAGCATGTTGGTTGAAAAGCATCTTAACTAATGATTTTGGTGTGATGGAAGAAAGCGAGGCTGTATTAATTTTAGAAGACAACCAAGGTGCAATTAACACTGCAAAAAATGTTCAAAACCATAAAAGATTGAAGCACGTGGACATTAAACATCATTTCATACGAGAGAAAGTCTTGAACAAAGTGGTTAAAATAAAATACGCGTATGTAAGTTCTTCAAATCAAATTGCCGATGTTTTAACAAAACCACTGAACAAGGACTCATTTCAAAAGTTTACCAATAGTATTGGACTGAAATTAGTTCATAATTAATCATTTTATTGAAGTTGGGTGTTAGAATGTATACAATAACATGATTAATACCTTGTTTTAATATGTTTCTAAAAATCAGCTGTTTTTATTATTATATATGTTTTTGTTTTGGTTCTTGTGTGTTGTCCAAACCCTTTTTAATAGGAATGTTGTAGTAAAGAAATAAATGATTTAATGTGATTTAAATGTGTTCAGTATATTAAATATGCACTCTACTAACAAATATTTTTACTGTAATATTAAGAATGTCCAATCTAAATAAAAGGTCTTGAAAATTTTGATGAAATGTTACCAAATCTGTTTTATTTTAAAAATTTTCCGTTGTCATAGATTATAATGGTTTCCTTAAGTAGGGTTAGGCATTGATTGCGTTGAACTTCATGCGTAGCCACAACAGTTTCGTCCCTTTTCGTAAATTCCCTAAAAATAACAACATTGTATCGGATTTTTTAAACTTCGGAAGAGGAACCACCGGCTGAGAGTGAAATACTTGCAGCCAGCGCAACGCAACGCATGTGGCGGTGACGTCTCGGACAAACTTATCCAATATCCTAAACATTACACGTGCGAAAACTCCTTCGCCAGTTGGAAACTTACCCTTACCTTTCCGAAAAGTGCTTTTGTGTGAGGAAAAAGATTATATTGTGCTGTACCGTACTTAGGCATCATCAACTCTTAAATGCGTATTACATGTTTAAATGAATTCATTGTTCTGTATTGAGTGACTTTTTCACTTCAAAACATGTACTGTATAAATATGTAGAGTCAACACAATATTTTTGTTCGAAAAATCTCTGCTTGTAGCAGAATTATTTTTCGATAGAATTATTTTAGACCATTGTATAAATTAATGTTTAATTTTTAGTAATTTATGCAAATTAAACCTCCTTGGTCGGTGAAAGTCTTGGAATATATTTCCCTATCATATCCGCTTATTACCATCAGCATAAACATATACTCTTGTCAATACATCCACTTTTTAGTTTTTTCCATAAAATTAATTGATTAATGTATTTATTTTTAATTTATCAATAAGATAAAATTATAGTTTTGTCTGTACAATGCTTAGAATCATAAACTTTATGGTAAACTTTATTTTGTACGTTTTATGATCCAAGAAAGCCAAAACGAGGTTCATCCAAATTGATGTTTTTCTTCCTGTCAGTCTCTTTTTCTTAAATTGTTCTTTCTGTTTGTGTGTTAACGCTCGTTGACCCTAATTTGTACGCGTCAATACTGAATATACTCAACCTTGTCAATTTTTTTCCTGTCATGGACTAGGGTGGTGTGAATGTTTAAATAACCTGAATGGTATGTTCAAACTTCGGAATGGAATTTGTCGCACAGTACGTCCAAATAGCAAAGTTACACGAAAATTTCAAGCTTTTATAGCTGTTCACACCAAAATGGTTAAGACTAATTAAACTAAAGTTTGTTCTTTGTTATGTTCTTGACTAATCTAATCAAATGATTGCCAATCAAAATGATCCGCTCGCGGTCCAATAGAGTTCCAATGTAAATATTATGGGAGTATTTGATTCCATGTTTTAAAATAGGTGAACTTTTCCCAGCGGATAGTATTTTTTAAACTTATAACCCAATAATGTCAAAGTTAAGATATTTCTTCATACAGAAGCAAAATAAAGATAAACATATGACAAGGCAAATTTAATTGGTACATATTATCACTCGTTCATTCTAGCTGATATGTCTGAAATAGCCAAAAGTATTTGCGTTATGAAACCTGTTTACAGTTATGGCAATAAACTAATAGGTATTGGTTAGGGCGAGGCCGCAATGTACATTTGGGTACCAAATTCTCATAGAAAAAAGAAAAATTCAACAATAATCTTATGAAAAAATTTAGTAATATCTTTAGACGCTTTTTAATCTGCTGGATTAGACAGTTTATCATGTTCACGACATATTTCAACATTTAAATTTTAAATAAGTGCAGTGTACTGATTTCTTGGTTGTAAATAGGAATATTAAAGTTATTTATGTTGATGATTACAGAACGATTTTCATTTCCTGACAATATTAGTTTTCAATTTAGCTTTAGTTACATGTTCTACAAACAAGTTCCATGTTTCACAAACAAACAATATAGTTCAACCCAGCAAGGTAAATGAATTATTTAAACCTTTCCATCAATCTAAAGGGTATTCATTGCCAAAATTAAAAATGAATGTATTAGTTTACATAAAGCAAACCAATAAATAACATATGATTGACAAATATAGGCCTACGTACCAGATGTTAAGCATAAACCAACAGCATCTAGGTACAGTGAAAAACCTAACTGAAACTATCATACTGAATTAGTGAAAGCCCTGATGTAATTTGTTCAAATAAACGACACAGTATAACAACAATGTGTAACCTTGTAATAAGGACGGGTAGGCAGCTAGTTTGAAAACAATTAAGTTAAAAAGAAAATTTGTTAACATTTTTTTGTTTTGCCTATTTTTATGTAAGAGAAAAGTGAGGTGCGTTTTCCTGTAACAGATACCAGTCCATTTTATCTATATATTAATTTATTTATATTGATCACTATAGATAGAGCGCAATAAGAAAATATAATTATAACAGGTTAACCTAGATGGATAGGACAGTTAATATGTACGGATCATTAGAACGATTATTGAATTATTTCACTTAAAAGTACTCTCTCGTAAATAAATGATTTCACCCCATAAAAAATAACTCATTTTTTTATTCTAATAGTAAAAAACATCTTAATTGATATTTTTTGTATGAGGTCATGTCAATAAAGAAGATGCCAGGTTCACTAAAATGAAAACGGCAAAATATTAGAAGTATACCTTGGATCAAATGGGAAACTGATTATAAATAATAAATGAAGAAAAATATTTATTGAAGAGGGAAGTTTACCAATAACTTAGTCTTATAGACAAATAATGATGTAAGGAAGAGACTACCTAGGCAGGTATACTGATTACTTAACAAATGAGCTAACGAAATTACATCATCTTTGGCTGCATACCTAACTTTCAACATCAACGTAAAATATAAATGATTTTTTTAAATTGTTTTTAAATAACTAAATTAATATCTGGAAAAAACGCAATGTCTTTAATGAGGCTTTTTTAATATCATGGAGTCAGATTCAACTCGTGCACTCTCTACAAAAAGTCTTTCCTTCCACATTCCGTTACGTATGGTACGTTCGACAGTTAATTTAATTTTGCCGCTGACCCCATACAGGACGAAACCCTCCAGACTGGACTTATATTGGGATTGGATTTCACGAGACCATTGTCTCGCATTTATATTTTTGAGTGACTTGTAACAAGATTCATGTTTGTACTCTGCAACAGTACTTTCCTTATGAACATTACCTCTCCTGTGCGCTTCTTTCCTGTGTGTTTTGGGCGGTACGTTTCTCTGACGTCTATCTGCAGCACCCGTCCGAGGTGTCAATGTGCCACCTGAACTGTATCGCACTCTGGGAGGAGCGCCTGTAGTTTATGCGCCGCCCCCCGCAGGTATCCTGAGGCGAGATCCCAGGGTGGAAGTTTGCGATAAGCCGATGGGCAAAACGACTTGGGTTGTTGCCATTTCCAGCAACTCAAAAACCATGACATTTTACACCAATCTAGTTTTAAGTCTGAAACAAACGGATATAGACGAAGAGGTTAAACTTTGACAAATCAAAGTATTGGGAATCCTCATTGCAATCAACTCAAAATTACTCCCTTCAATTTTACCATTGTAAACACTGGAAAAAGAAAGATTTTTCTTCCACTTTAATGACCCCAGATATATAAAATCTTTTAAAATTTTTACATTCTTCAATTTCCACGAGAACAAGAAACCAAACAACCTAATTTTTATTAAATCTTGTCAATTGGCGCAGGGTACAATTAATTGTATTATGTCCGCATACCAGAATAATCGGGTCATGACAAAGGATCTCTGTAGTAATAGACTATAAATATTTCCGTTCTTTAACAATTTTCTTTTACTTTGTCTATTTCATAGTGTTTATATTCAGTTAATAATATGGTTGAAAAACCCAATTAGGTACCTTTAATCATTGAACTGGATCAACTAGCTTTCGATCAATAAAATATTATCCTTCAAGACAGCTTGAAAAATAACGTAATTTATTATATTGCTTGTTATTAAAAGTATAACATTTGTCTCTTGGTTGGGTTTTACTAAAATTTTTATTTACTTCCCAAGTCAGTAAAATACTAAATACTTTATAACAGTGACTTTAAAACTACATTTAGGTCTTTGGCGTTTTATAGTACCATTATAGGGAAACAATAATAATCAAATTTCACTGTAAAATCGCATAAAAAATGTGTCAGTGGCTATTATTCTTATTCAGTAGGTTCGGGTTCCCATTTAAATGTATTTTTTAAGGTAACAGTCCCAATGGAGTTGTTGCTCGGCCGGTGTTTTGTATATTGGATAAGTTTGTCCGAGACGTCAACACCATACGTGCTAGCTACGCATATCTCATCCTTCCCTCTTTCTTACACAACTGAGGAATTAATTCGTTTGAACAAAGAACGAAGGAGGAATAAAGTATAGCAATGAACCTATCACTTTTAAAGGTTCACTGTTACCCCGCTAGAATCAGTTAATTTGAGAGGAATTCAGATAGCGTTCACTTAAAAACAACGATCCCTCATGAAAAATAATTTGATTTTTTTAACGTTAGCAAAAACTTGAGTGAATAATTGAAATGTGTCACTCAAGATTTAATAAGCAACCGATGTGTCAAAAATAATTTATAACTGCACATAATTCCCAATGTATGGCAGGAATTAGTTACGAATATACTACTAAAATCTCTTTAAAATCAGGTATTTTCCCATTTTTTTTACTGAACAGAAGGGGATTACCCAGAATCCTCATACAGTATATTAACACACATTTAAAAAGACAAATATGCCAATCTGAAGTTGTCAACAGATTTTTGTTAATTACAAAACCTTTTACAGTACATTGACAATATGTTGCAAGAAAAGTATTTCACTTGGTTTATTTTTAAAATCCCAATAACCCTTCTTAATGACATTTCTTTAAACCTATATCTTCTTTAAACGCGTATTTATTTCTTTAAACGCGTAAACATATATTCCTTTAAACGAGAATAGTACATCATTGAACATCATTGTACCCATCATTTGTGTACATCATTGAACTGCATATACTGTATTATTCATAAACAACTTATAAATGAGCTTATGAAGAGCTTTAAAAATCTAAACGCCTTTATTTAACTAAACCGGACGTAATTTATTCTTCTAGTCTTTATCGCATATTCACAGTATTATTTCAAATTAAAACTCTAGTAGTTTTCCTTTACCTGGAGGCCCACCCTGCCCGGGTGACGTATGCTCGAGTCGGCACATATCCTTGCCTCCGGAGGTGTCGGCGTGTCACTTCCACCACCTGTGCCACCCCCGGGGCGGAGCCCTGCACTTTACGGCTAGCCTCACCCCAGGGTTCCGATTGGCGAGATCTCGGGGAGGAAGTAACGATAAGCGAGGTGCAAAATGACGGGTTTGATGGCCGTGTCTGCTGATAGCTGTTAATTATGTGTCCGGTTTTGATGGTCGTGTCCTAGTGAATCAAGGATTTTAGCTTTACTTTGTCAAGCATATATGTGTTATAAAATACTGTAGGAAAGTAAAATAGTAGTTTTCATAACAATGAGCAAAAGGGGGTCTTTTTGGTGCCCAGTCGTTTTTAAAAACGAGGCGCAGCCGAGTTTTTAAAAACGATACCTGGTACTTATCATTTCGGGATGCAGGATTTTGAAATTCAAACGTTATGAAGAGCATTGTTTGTAAATATAATCGTTTTTAAAAACGAGGCTGCGCCTTTGAATTTCAAAATCCTGCATCCCAAAATTAAGAAATAAATGATAAGTACCAGGTTAACCGAGCCTTGCTCGTTGGTTTTAATTCAATAATTCCAACATTTCATGTTTTATTTATATGATAGGATCCATAGTAAATACCCCATAGTAAAATACTTGTTGATATAAAAGTAGCTCTATTAAAGATAATATTATCAATTTCAACAGGGCGTCCGAAACAGGGAAATAAAATACCATGTTTTGCATCAAAAGCCGTATGGTTAACATTTCTGACTGCGCAACAATGGGCTAATGGCCCATGGTGAAGATGACTCTTAAATAAAGGGGTTCAGATTTTTAACGCTCATCATAAGCTCATTCATAAATTGATATAGTGTCATGGTAATAAAGCTATTAAATTTCCACCAACAACCAACTATGTTAACTTCACAGTTAACAGCTGTTTCAAAAGGTCTGCTTAACATTGCTGTTCCTTTATTTTTGTATACCTTTCGTTGTTATTTCGTTACCAAAATAGCAACCCATAAGACCAATGTTAAAAATTATAATTTGTAAACTTAAATAAAGAAAAAAAAAATAATTTTTACTGGAATTGAGGCTGTTTCTAAACTTATTTATTAGGCCAAGACACTCTTAAATGCAAAGTTTAAGCAAAATCTACCCGCTAGATTTCGAGATCGTGGAACACACATCCCTTCAGACATTGCTCGTATTATAGTAAAGGATATTTTTAGAAAACAGCTGATTTTTTAGTCCTAGGACAAAAAAGATACGTTTTAATTATACTGAACGTAGAACAGCCAAATACTTTAAAAAAATTATGATTGGGGCAAAAAAAAAAATAGCTTCATAAACATTTTCAACCAGTAAAAAATAATGTAAAAGAGTTTGATTAAGATTTATTTACAATCAATTTATTGACTAAATCCATAAACCTCAAGTAATTTTAACCAAGTAATTACATAATTTTAATTAAAACCCCCTCTTATGATATTATAGTAATCAATAAAATCGACTTAACTCTCAATTTGCTCGGTTCCGTCGTCGAGCGCGTCGCGACGCGTTATTGCCCCTCAGCACACGAGGAACGAGCATTTAAATATTATTACACGCAATATTGCCACTAGAAATAATTAATTTCAAGTCTCGAGCGCCGTAGCTGAGGTTCTTGTGGCATGTACCGTGTTAGAGTAATCCATTATTACTTTCTAACCCTTCAAACAAGCCTAAAACTTAAAAAACATCCTTCAGTCACGTATCAGTCAAATTATGATGTTTGGATCCCTAATTTAGTGAGCCATGTGGATGCGTAGCTTTTCATGACACTAACGATACAAACCATCCATAAAAATTTTAATAAAACTGTTTAAAAAAAGTTAATTTTCGGACTCAAAGTTCCGGATTGAAAATAATAAATTTGTAATGCATCTCATTTAGAGAATGATCGCAACCACGTTGTGTTAAGAATTATTTATCATTTTTTAAAGCCTTCAGTGAGCTTGACGAACTCCTGGGGTAGTATCCCGAATGCTCTATTTTTCTGTAAGTCTAACCGGATGGTCTGCAAAGTCAAGTAAAATAATCCTAAAATCAAGATGTCTTAATCGTCAAATATATAAAAACATTAAATTATTTAGTTATTTTTATCCAATATAAGTCCTAATTCACAAAGGATTCGCTAAATAATATATAACTTTGATTTAGGAGAAGTTGAACTTGTTTATTTTCACCTTCCAAGGTTCTATAGGAATGATGTCATGGTATAGTTATTCTTGCTATAAAGAACTATATATGTTCAGCATTTAAGTGCTATTTATTTTGTTTCGGTAACTATGGTTTGAAACTAGGGTTCTCATCTGGTATTACCTTTTATCCATTAGCGCAGAAGCATGTTCTACAGAGATCTCAGCCAGTAGGGGTGTGGACGTGGAGTGCTCAACATGGGGGCGATCGCGACGTCGCTGGCAAACTTTTCTAGAACATGTTACTTTCTTTAATACTTTTTCTGGTCCTGGGAAATAACAGATGTGGGAGTTTCTCTGGACTTCACTGACAGTTGTATTTTACCGGAAGTGGGAAAATGGAGTTATAAGCTGCATGAGTTTCTATGCATCCTAAATATATTATTTTATTGATATTTCAACCCTACTTAAGCTGAATACGTGTTTTGCATTTTATAGTCTCATTATTTTCTAAGAAACCTCACCATTATATACTCAATTAAATTTGTTTTAATAAATAATGTTAAAGAAAATATTTTAATAAATTCTTTTTTATGTCTAAAATAGGGCATTCATCTAATTCATAAGTTGTCTAGCTTTATCTGCTTGAAAAGTGTATAAAAAGTTAATACAACACTGACTTTAGTAATAAAGAACTTAAAAACTAAATTGATACATAAGCAACTAAATTATAGCTTTTTAAGTTATATAACTTTTCATTTATTTAGTTCAAATACATTTTAAGCATGTTGTCTTGAAAAATTCAACTAGCTTATTCCTAAATCCTTTTAGTAACTACTTTCCATGTTAATAAAAAAAAACTTATCTTTGCAAGAACCTTTAGTGTATAAGGAAAACCAAAGTGTATACAGTTCATCTGAATTCAACTACAAACGTAGCACACCTTTACACCCGCTCCGGAAAGAAGGTGTAGTTGCATTTCATTGTGGTTTAACCAATCTAAATGTAAATTTCATACTATCGAGTACGTTTTATTTGGCTCCGAAACCGATTATGTTTTAAAGTTGTGTTTGGCTATTTTATTTACTTTTATTTAATTTACCCCCATATAGCATTTACTTAAACCTTTAATTATGATTTTTCGTTTATTTTCGATTCCGGCTTTGTTTATTCCTAAATCGTTTAGAAACATAATTTAAAATCATCAGTAGTATTTAGGCTCTTGGTATCATTCAAACAAGTTTCATGATAAGCCCCATGTTTATTCCAATAAACAGTAAAAAATTATAAATTCGGAACCTATTTCAATTGACCAATATTTAATATAGTAAATGTTTTCTCAAATTTATTTAACAATTCAAAACTTAAAATTCTGAAATAAGTCGTGCGATTTAATTGCCATATGGTGTTTATGTCTGTCTTGTTGTATTGATAAATAGAAATTAATTGTAGATGCGAAATCTCAATATACTTTTTTATACGGGTATATTTTTTATAAGTAGCGAGACTATTTTAATTAACTAAATTTATAAAAGAGAGTTATTTGTCAGTCCATAAAAATATAAACTGACCAACGCAGGTTAAGAAAATGCAGCATTAAGAGCTACTAAGAATCTAGAAATAATTTTAAATCAAAACTTCACGTACCTAAACGTATCAACAAGGTTTTACCATTGTGAAACTCGCAGTTGAGATTTCACCCTCCCTCTCTTCCCTTCTGTCTGTTCCCTGCTCATTTCCTGTGGTACCACGTCCGTTTCCTTAACTTTATTCTCATTGGAGAAAGACATTCAGTTAAAAAGCTTAGTTTTAAAGAGCTAAGCATCCACAAAACCCACTTCACCGGAACACAAATCAACACTTTCTTATGGGTGTTATCAAACTGAGAACATAAACAACAAAGGTTCGCACGGGAACAGACATCATGTAAAGCGCTTGCGCACTATTTATATCGGGTTTTTTACAAGGACTTTGCATCTTTGAAAATTAATATAATTTTATAGTGAGAACCAACAGACTTGATTTTATTGTCAATTTTTAGGGAAATATACAAGGATCACTAATCTGAAGTCCCATAGTCATGACCACTAGCGGCTGTCTTTATTTGACTCGAGCGCGCTAGTCTATGTCGTTGTTAAATTAATTCATTTCGGATCCTTCAACAGTTTAGCGGGTCTCCTTACCAATAACACAAAAAAATTCAACTTATAAGGTAACCTGTGATCTGCATAAATGTTACGTTGATTCTATCTTTTTTTTAACAAATAATTAGAGCAAGAAAACTCGAGAAGTCAAGTGAAGGCTGCCACTATCGCTCGTGTCCATAAAGAATCAATAATGGCGAAAAATGTCCAAAAAAACGTGGAGCATTCCCTGCATATTAAATAGGTAAATATTAACACCTTATACCGGGTGTCCCAGACCACCCATACACCCCTTTTAAAATCTACAAAATTGATTATTCACAAAAACAAATTATGCCATTATGGGTAAACCGGTTGCGCTGTATCCATTGATGATTATTTCAATGTACAGGGTGTACCAGAAGTAACCTATCCAGACCGGAAGTCATTACTTTTAAATACAAACTCCTACTTTTTATGGTATTTTTGGATTCTAGACATAATTTTAAGACTACTTTACAATTTAATGTGTATCCCTAATCATAACGGTTTGGGATATAATGGAGGTAGAAGTTTGATTTTTTCCCATAAGAATAACATGGAGCAAATTGTCATATTCATTAACACTGAAAGTTTTACCTTTAACATAACTGTCCAAGCATAAAAATATCTTATAACTTCATTTTAGATAATATTTCACAAATAAATACCGATTTTCACGGAATTAATTTGAGTATTCTACACATTTTAAATAATTTCCAACATATTGACAAATTCATGGGAAAATAAAAAAAATTATGACAAAACTGATAATTTATGATGCTAAAGTGTTTAAAAGAAGAAGCTAAGGCATTTTTATGCTAGGCCTTTTTAGTTTAACGGGAAATTTACAGAGATAATGAATGTGAAATTTAGCCCCATGTTATTCTTATGGGAAAAATCAAACTTCGGCCTCTATATCTCCCAACCCGTTAGGATTATGGATGCACATTAAATTGTAAAGTAGTCTTAAAATTATGTCTAGAATCCAAAAATACCATAAAAGTGGGGGTTCGTATTTTAAATTAATGACTTACGGTCTGGGTAGGTTACATCTGGAACACCCTGTACATTAAAATTATCATCAATGGATAGAACACAACCGGTTTACCTATGATAGTTGGGTCGGCTCTTAAATTCTTAAACTTATATTAACATATTATTACTTTCCCTCCTTTACTGCCGAAAAGGAGAGGTAAATAAATAAATTCTTGTCGCAGTCGACAATTTACATTGCATTGCAAAGGTCAATTAACACATAAAATACAAGAGTTAATTTTTCATCCGTCTAGATGTACACCAGCGCCGAATTTTTACGCGTAAACATATGGGATTTAAGTATCCCAGCGGCTCATCATGAACTCATCAATAGAGCAAAGAATTTTAGACACCAAGAGGCGTTTTAGTCGAGTTTTAAATTGATTTTGAGCTTTCTTGATACCGTCAGGTCGGGAGCTTATTTAAAACCTTACTCCAGCCTGGGATGGTAAATACTCAAACGTTACAGTTCTGTGATGCCTGAGTCGATAAGTATCCCTGCCCCTAGTATTGTACAGGTGTAACTGACCGCCCTGTACAAGTGAGCACTTATACCTGCAGTACAGTGTTACCTCCAGGACATAGAGACTGAGCAATGTAAGCAATGTAGGTTGTTGTTATTTCCATCTATATTATAATTTTAATGTTTTAGTAACTTTATTTTACTACAGTTGTGGTTAAAATAGTTTGATACTCTCATCACGAAGTTAAAAACAAAAGTTTTTGTCGGAATCGCCTTGTTTATCTCCAGATGCCATATTCCAGTTCAGGTAGCGAAACCCTCCCTATCGCCAGGGTATATCCTCCACGTCGCACCTCTCAGTGTCTAGATGTGTGCTGTCACTGCCGCCCGCTGTCCCTTCACCTTCGTTAGTTACGATCATCCGCGCTGCAGGGCTTCCATTGGCGCGATGTTAGAAGCGATAATCAAGCGATGTGTGTAAAATGCCAGATATGTTGGCTCGGCTTTCAACCACTGGTTCTAATTTTTGCTACCGTGTTGGAGTTCATGGTTAAGTAAATTATCGCTACAAACTGTATAGCAGTACCTTACATCCGATAATATTGCATAGTCTAAAAGAAGAGTAGCTAAAAAACACATTCGTAGGTAGATTTGTAACATTTTTGTTAATCAACTATTATAGACGATTTTAAATCTTTCAATAACAAAAATTTTATCAAAATAAACAGTATCTATATATATAATACGTGATGCCCTTTTTTTGTTAACACTACTCCTCCCTTATATCTGGACCAATTTTAAAGTTTGAGGTGTCAAAAGAATAGTGTCAGTTCGTAGTTTTGCAATAAGGTCTTAGATTTTTGATATTTTAATTCTGAAGCTCACGGGAAGCCCTCAAAGTTCATTTTTTGTCCATAAGATTAACATGGGGAATAATTTGTATTGAATTGCAATATAAAACAGCTGTTGATTGTAAAACAGACAAACACATGTTAAAAGCTGAATACAAGCAATAATTGAACTACTGGTACTGAAATATCAACACGATTTCATACTTTAAACAAGAAGTGTCTTTTGTCGTATTTGAACCTTTTTGCAAAATTTAGCGGGAAGATTTTCTTGAACATTTTATTTACGTGTATTTGGGCACAAAATAAGTTTAGTAACGTAACCCTAGAAAAATTCATGCAGGGTCTACAAAACAAGTTTGGAAATTGAAATTTTTGACGTGGGTCTAATGGGTTGTCTGATTGGTATTTAAACAATAACGAAAATTTACAAATATTAAAATAGAGCACTAAATTTGTGTGCATGGGTTTTCAAACTCTGTAAATTATAAGGAAAAGGGATAGTTGGTTGTAAGTTTTATAACTTGTTTGTTTAATATTATACTATACAAAAATTTAATGCAGAATGATATAAAACTCATGTTTAAAAGAATTGACATTTAAATGTTTTTTACTTCCAGTGTAGAAAACAAGCTTATTTTAAATATGGTTTGTACAAAGAGGAAAGAGAAATTTCAATCAAAAAATAAATACCACATCAAACCAAAATGGACCACACTAAAAAATTTGTAGATTCTTCTTATTTTAGTGATTTTTTTATTTACATTTTGTAATGCCATGGAAAATTACGAATTATAGGTGCTTTAGTTTTTTCAAATAGTAATGTGGACTCATTCGCTATGTCGACAACTACCTCATAACAGCCGCAGTGAGTGTTGCATAACTCATACAGGACCGGGGAGTTGTAATGAAATGTTGATTTTTATTCTGTTGTCATTTAAGTTTTAAGTTTGATGAACTATGTAGATCCAACATCTGTGAATTTATTCTAGATTTTATAGGAGTGTTTAGACAGAGACCCTAAGACAAATCGGCAAAAGAACAACTACGTAATCTTAGCTAATTTTGAACTAAAATAACAACCACCAAATCTCAACAGTGTCACATTGGCAAGTTGCAGAATTAGTAATGAAGATCGATTGATGAAACACCATTATGTTTTATCTGATTTTCACTATAGTTTAATTTTTATTCAAAGTAACTCTGTCCATTACCATGGAGCAAGATTTAATACTCTACAATAAATGCAGCGCATTGCGCTGCACGGGCCCACTAGTCTATATATATAATACGTGATGCCCTGTTTTTGTTAACACTACTCCTCCCTTATTTCTGGACCAATTTTAAAGTTTGAGGTGTCAAAAGAATGGTCTTAGTTCGTAGTTTTGCAATAAGGTTTTAGATTTTTGATATTTCAATTCTGAAGCTCACGGGAAGACCTCAAAGTTCATTTTTTGTCCATAAGATTAACATGGGGAACAATTTATATTGAATTGCTAAATAAAACAGCTGTTGATAGTTAAACAAACAAACACATATGTTAAAAGCTGAATAGAAGCAAATTGGACTGGTACAGGAGTGTCTAATCTGAGGTTTTAACATTTTCTCAAAATGTAGCTGGTAGATTTTGCTTGAAAGTTTTATTTACGCGTATTTGGGCACAAAAATAAGTTTTGTAACTTAACCCAAGAAAAATTCATTTTTGTTTACGAAAATAATTTTGGAAATTGACATTTTTGACATGGGTCTTATTGGTTGTCCGACTGGTATTGAAACAATAATGAAAGGTAACTGTGGCGTATGAATCTAGCCTAGTTGAGTATTTGAATTATAAATGTTCATAGGTGAAGGACCACCGCAAATAATGCGGAAATGAGATAATAAATGTGAAACATGTACCTTTCAATAATCCAGTTCAGACGTGGTGGTAAAATGGCGTGTCGGGAACTCCAACTTGCGTCGGCTCTGGGACAATTTTCTCTGCTTGAAAACCCGATTTTCGTCTTGGTGTTCGCACGCAACGCAAAGTCTATATTGTTCGTGGCCACTAGAAATTACGCGGAAGTCGCGAGACCGCACAGGACACTGGTTTCTTGATGGTGCACGTTTATGAGTTAGTACATCACAAAATAAAATAATACTTTCAATAAAAACAATGGAATGTCAAATACAATAAAAATAAAAAATACTGTAATATTAATTGCACTAAAATTAAAATTAACGAACTTGGATTTATTAATGGCAATGAGAGAAAGAAAGAGGTGGCCGGTATTTAAACCATATTGAGACGGCCGTGGACAGACAGAGAATGACCAGGTCACCTGGCTATGTTGAGCGATAAGCGATAGCGATAAGGTGGACAATAGGCATGAAACAAGCGGCCTGAAGATAAAGTGGACCTGGGCTCTGTGGCTTTCGACGTTTGGCATTACCATTAATTGAGAAACTAAATGAATTGTCTCTTGTATTATTAACATTTATTTAATTAAAGATTATGAGTCTTTTTCTTCTAAATACTAAACATACAGGGGGCCTTGAATCCTCCTGGATTCAACAAAATGAAAACAAAGTTGAGATTCTCACAAAATAAATCTTGGAAAATGGTTTGAGAAAAAATCATATCTACAAGTTACAAGTCGTGTCTTGAGGTTACTCCTGTAAGGCTGGTAAAGGATACACCTTGTGAGCTGGTCGAGTCAAAAGTCCCTGTTGGGTCTTCAAGTGGACGACCCGTACGACATCATCTTTTCCCGGGGAGACATCCACAATCCGAGCTAGCGGCCAAGAGAGAGATGGAGTTAGCTGATGGACTAAGACGAGGTCACCGATGCGAAGATTATCGTTTTGCTCATTCCATTTTACCCGCTGGTGAAGGGTGTGAATGTACTCCAATTGCCACCTCTTCCAAATGCGTTGGTTTAGGGCCTTGACTAAATGCCAGTGCTTTAGCCGATTATCCGGAACTTCCTCTAGATTCTCTTCAGGAACAGCGACCAGTGGGGCACCGATCAAAAAATGTCCGGGCGTGAGTGCAGTGACATCTGAAAGATCGTTCGACATTGGTGTAAGAGGTCTTGAGTTTAATATCGCCTCCACTTGAGTGGTCAAGGTCATGAACTTTGAAAGGTTTAGGACATGTTCACCGATGACGCGGCGAAGGTGATGTTTGGCACTCTTGATAGCTCCTTCCCAGAGGCCACATTGGTGAGGAGCAGCTGGGGGATTGAAATGAAAAGTAATGCCTTGGCTTGATGAAAATTCAAGAAGAGATGTGGTTGATGACTTGAGAAGAACTCGAAAGGTATTATTAGCACCTACGAAGTTGGTCCCGCAGTCAGAGTATAAGTTCTTGCAGAGGCCACGTCTTGATACGAAGCGAGTTAGGGATGCAATGAAAGCATCAGTAGATAGATCAGTAACCACTTCAATATGGACGGCCTTTGTTACAAGGCATACGAAGATGCAAATGTATGCTTTTGTCAACCGTACTGATCGAAGGTTATGAATTTTGATATTGAAGGGACCGCCATAGTCCAATCCGGTGTTGAGAAACGGACGAGAGGGTGTTATTCTGGGTTTCGGGAGGTCACCCATCAGTGGTGTCTTATTAAGTGGTTTGTGCCTAAAGCAGACTAGACACTTAAAAATTCTAGAGCGTATTACGCTCCGAGCGGAAAGAATCCAGACGCTCTGAGCGAGGAGGGACTGAGTTAATTGAGGTCCGGAATGTAAATATTTCCTATGATAGAAATCAATAAGAATGTCAACGACATGATGCCTTTTCGGTAGAATTATAGGATGTTTGACGTCTTCTGAGAGTTGAGAGGCGTTCAATCGTCCACCAACCCGAAGTAAACCTTGTTTATCAATGAATGGATGGAGACGCCGGAGTGATGTTGAAATGGGTTTTGATGTATTCTTCTGTAGTGCTGCAATGTCATCTCTAAATGTTGCTTCTTGAACCTTCTTGAAGACCATCAATCGGCTTTCAGCTAATTCTGATGAGGTGAGAGGACCTGAGCGCCTTTCTGAGTGCCGGAGGTTGTAAATGAAACGTAGAATGTAACCCATCACTCGTATAAGTTTGCTGAAGTGAGAGAATCTAGTTAGGAGCTCCCATCCTTGAGTGGGCTTAGTTGTAGAGATCAGCGTGGTGGTTAACTGAGGTTTGTATTCTCCTGTTTTTGTAACATCAATAGGAGTAATGGTTGAAGATGGCCAAGATTCACTTGAATGTTGAAGCCATGGGGGGCCAGACCACCAAAGCTCGTGATTAGCCAATTCTGATGGGAGGATACCTCGTGACGCGCAGTCAGCTGGGTTGTATTCACTGGAAATGTGTCGCCAACAATGAGTAGGTACCAGTTCCTGCACCTGAGCAACCCTGTTCCAACAAAGGTCTTCAGTCGATGAGGCGGTGTTTGCAACCAAGTCAGGGTAATAGTAGAGTCACACCATAGAACCATGGATGCAGGCCTTAATTTTATCTTTAAAATGGAAACCACATATGCTACTATCTGGGCAAGAAGATGGGCAGCACACAATTCCAAGCGTGGGATTGTAAGTTTCTTCAAGGGCGCAACCCGAGTCTTGGACAAAAGTTGCTTAATTATCACATTCCCATCACTGAGCTCACAGCGCAAATAAACCACTGCAGCGTAACCATTCTCGGAGGCGTCTGAGAAGCCATGTAAAGTAGAAGTGCATGCCGGTGACACTTGTAGAGCTCGAGGAATTGAAATCCCTCGCAGGATATCTAAAGAAGCAGTGAAACCTTGCCAAAGTTCCAGTAGAGCCGCTGGAATTGTTTGATCCCAATCCAGTCCTTTGGTCCACAAGAGCTGCATAAAACGTTTTGCCCACATCAAAATTGGGGAGAGAAAACCACAAGGATCGTATATTTGTGCAATTACACTGAGCACCTGACGCTTTGTCGTTGAACTTTGGGAAAAATTAAAATTGTATGTAAAACAGTCAGTAACTGGAGACCAATGTATACCTAAAATGGTGTGATGAGGCTGCAAACTGTCTTGAAGAAACACTGGAGTTTCTCGATGACCATCTGGAAGATCTAGAAGAAGTCGACTGGAGTTGGATGTCCACTTCCTCAATTCGAAGCCTCCACGTGCTAACAGTGCGATGAGTTGTCTCTGGAGTCTTAAAGCTTCCTCTTCGGAATCTCCACCAGAAATTATGTCGTCAACGAAGGTTTGTGTGCGAAGAATCTCTGCAGCTTCCGGGAACGAGTCACCTTCATCAATGGCAAGCTGGTGCAAAGTCCTAATTGCGAGGTATGGAGAGCAATTGACTCCATAGGTTACTGTGGTAAGTCTGAAGGTCGAGGGTGGTTGATCTGGAAGAGTGTACCACAGGATATACTGATACTTCTGGTCCTCAGGATGGACTTTGATTTGTCTGTACATCCGCCTAATGTCACATGAAAAAACTACATTGTGGGTTCTAAACATGAGCAACAAGTCACAAATGTTGGTTTGCATTTTTCTTCCAGTAAGCAAAATATCATTGAGGGATGTCCCATTGGAGGTTTTAGCACTAGCATCAAACACAGTGCGAAGTTTAGTGGTACTGCTAGATTCCTTCAACACTCCATGATGAGGTAAATAGTAATGTGAGGCGGACAAGTCAACATTAGGAGCAAGCTCCATATGCCCTGAAGACAAATAATCAGACATGAAATCGAAATACAAAGATCTGAATTGAGGTTGGGCCTTAAATTTTTTCTCGAGTGAGTGTAGTCTCTTTTCTGCAGCAGAGACAGAATTTCCTAGAGCAGGGTGTTCAGTCTTGAACGGTAGTCGGACGCAATATCTGCCAGATTGGTCCCGAGAGTGGGTGGAGAGAAAGTGTTCTTCACACATGTTATCTTCATCAGATTGCTTTGATGTAATTGGTGGCTCCTCCTGTTGCCAAAACCGCTGGAGAGAATCGTGGAGTTCCATATCGTTAAATGCTAAAAGCGTGGATGACATATGCGAATAAGTATCATCATCATACTTGGTTGTACAGGGTGTGTCGCCCATTACCAAAAATCCAAAGTGTGAGCCTATTAGACTCGGTAGGTTAGGGCCGAGGTTATGAACTACTTGAGTGAGCATGAGAGGGAAAAGTGATCCACCCAAAAGAACATCGATTCCACCAGGTAAATTGAAGGTGGGATCAGCCAAAACATAGGGGCGTACCATTTCAATGACATGTGAGGATATTGGCATGCGGGGCAGATCGACACAAATTTTGTCAAGTATTAAAAATTTTGTGTCAGCAGAAATCATTTGTCCATTCAATGTCTTAACCTTGAGAGAAGTGACACCTTTGCAACGAGTAGGTGTTTGAGAGAGTCCTACTACACTAGGTGCACTTTTGGTACGTGAGACACATAATAACTGAGCAGCATGTTCTGTGAGAAAACATGATTGACTACCTGAGTCAGCGAGTGCACGAAATACATGACTAATTCCGTAAGATACCAAATGACCGTATGATACCAACTTTACAAGTAAGGTGCCCAACAACACGGTTGAGGGATGCTGAGATGTGGAACATTTTTCTTGACTAGTCAGGGCTGATGAGAGTTGAGATGAAGAATTTTCTTGATGAATTGTGGAAGAGTCAAATGTTGAAGTCTGAGGCGTAGCCTGTTTAGATGATAATTGCCGAGGTTTATCATCAAAATGTAACAAGGTATGATGATTCTTTTGACATGAGTAACAGCTTGACTTAGATTTACAGTCATTCAGCTGATGATTCCCTAAACATGATGTGCACGGCTTATTCTCTTTTACAATCAGGTAACGGGCCTTAGGATCCTTACCTTTAAAGACCGAGCATGTATACACCTTGTGATCATTTTGGTTGCATACAAAACAACGATAATTCTTAGAATGAGATTTAGATTGTTCTCCAGAGTGACAAGTCACCAAAGACACCTTATTACCTACCGAAGATTTCTTAAACATTGAGTTATTGTGTGAGGTAGGCCTATCAGATATTGACCTAGTAGGACTGCTGTGAAGGTTTGCTTCTTCAATTTGATTACATTCTTGAGTGAGAAATTGAATCAATTCGGTGACATCAGGTAAGGGAGGATTATCACCATGAGTGGGGTTGTTAATTGTGCGATAACGTTCAAACCGTTTCCTCAACTCATTGTCCATTTTCCTCAAAAGCATGGCAGACAAAAGAGGATTATTTTTTGTAGTAATTTCACTACCTAAACCCTTTAGCGCTTGAATGTTTTCATTATATGAATTTACAAATTTTCTCATTTGTTTGGGTGTGTGATTTACTGAGGGTAAGTCAAGAATTCGATTCAAGTGCAGAGTAACTAATCGTCTAGGTGAATGATAGAACTCTCTCAACAAATCATAGGCTACAGTGTAGTTAGCATCAGATATAGGCAGGGATTTAATTAAATTTAATGGTTCCCCAGAAACAATGCCTAATAAATACTGAAATTTCACCACATCAGACAAAGATGAATTTTTATGAATGCTAGAGTCAAACAAATTTATGAAAGACACCCACTCTAGAGGTTCACCGCTGAAATGTTTAAGCTCAAGCTTAGGTAAGCGCACAACTGAAGGTTGCGGAGTTGGTGCCTTATCACTCTTATTTTTTGAGGCTTGAAGTCTACTTTCAATGCTGGCAACATTGGCATTAATATAGTCAACTAATTCGTCAACACTATTCAGAGGGGAATAGTTAGGCTTAAAGTCAGGATCACTTGCTAGTTCAAGTTCATGGTAGGCATCTAAGGCCTCAGAGAACTCATTACGTAGTTTATTAACAGACTTAGCACGAATCAAAAACTTTTGTTGAATTTCCTTATCAGACACTTTCTTGGTCAAATCATAAATCATTTGAATTTGAGAAAAGGCATTTTCCTTTTTTGCCTTTACAACAGCAAGAGATTTAGCCATGGCTGCCAGGCCTTCAGTCATAATTTAATTTATTTGTTTGCCTACAACATTTTTCAAAACAATGAAAATTTTTGAATTGATTCACTTAATTAGAACTTAGTGAATGCTGAAGGTTAGTTTCATACACTAATAAATAGCCACCAGCATGATAGGCCTATATCCTCTTAAAGTAATCAGACACATGTAGATAAAAATAATAGAAGTTGTGCAACTACTGTAATTATCAACTTGAATAAATTATATTTCAGTAAATACTTACAGCCACAGTCCAAAATATAGGCCTAACCCTATTTCATTATTTAAATCAGTCCACAAATTTTCTTCTTATTTATATGTTATTCCTTTGTCAAAGATTACTCACTTTATTTTGACATTTTCGGTTGAAAAGTACCAAGCAAAATTGTTCTCAACACATTATAATCAACTATATTTAATTTAATTTGTCCACTTATTAAAGTAAAAGTAATGCCAAACTAGCCACTGCCACTCAAATTGAAGGTTAGTCGGCAATACGTAAATATAAACAAGAAGAGGAATGACAGTTCACGATCAGCTGATCGGTGGAGAAAATAATGGGATTGGGCTGAGCATCTTAAACAAATGTTAATATACAGCTGGAAATACGTATAGTTTTTGGCGATTACTGATATTCATAATATTGGATTGGTCGGATTTCGTTGATTTAGAACTAAATGTAACTTTTGTGTTGTATCAAAATAAATTACTCGATTTCGAGCAACAAGTAGACTAGTATTAAAAAAAACTGACAAATCATGTTCTATTTAATATTTGTTTATACTTTTTTACATCGTAACTGATTTATTTCAATGCATTGATGTTATAATTGACTGATGAAATGTTATCTTATTGAAATATCCGTCGCGAGGACTGACAAATGAAATAATTGTGAAGTTAAAAGAATCACAATCCTCTCAATTCATGATGATAGACAACTTCTTCCAAAAGTGTTCATCAAATTATTACTGTTAACAAATTGATGAACTGTCGCTACCCGTTCCCTTAATCCAATAGAACTTTTTCGAACACAAAGGGAGGAATAAAAAGTTTCACATATATACATGATATATAAGTCAAATAAATGACTTATATAGACTTTGTTGACATTGTCCTTACTTTTATAACTACAATTTTATTTAAGAAAAAAATAACTTAGCGGGTCAACGCACAGGAAAAATTAACAAATGTTTTTTCGGTGCACTTATTATATGCTACACTAAACACCAACTTTGCTGGCTAATTACAAGTCAGAAAACATTTTTTGTTTTGCGTTTAGTAAGATTTAAACATACTTTAGGACTAAAAATATATTTTTTTATTTATATTCTTAAACAATAAGTATTAGTAAGCAAAGCATGTTTTATGTTTGATGACATGTATCGACCTCGCCAGATGATGACATTCGCCTCACTGTACTCCCGGTCCGGTTCTACCACTCGACACTGGCCCCAGGTGGTGACGAGCATCTTTACAAACTTTTCACTTTGCACTCGAACTGTTTTATGCCGCTGGCTACCAGCTGGGCGTAAAACTGGAATGGCATTTCTTAACTTTTACCTGTCATAAAAACATTTTAGGTAACGTACTTTCATTGTTCTTGGTAAATCTTTATCCACGGTGATCATGTTAATGCAAAAATGTGTGTAAAAAAGATTAAACGCAATTACGATTTCCTTATTTTTATAAAGCGTTTGGAGGAAATGCAGTTTTAATTTTGTGTCTCAAGTTATATTAATGGTAAATTTAAGTTTTTAACAATTGGCACTTAAAGATCACCAGGTTCAGATGTGAAAATATTTTTTGGCAGATGAAGTGTTCTGATTATTTTTTTTAGCAATAGTTTTACTAAAATAACAATATAAAGGGCATATAAACATTAATGTTTTAAAAATTTATCACAAACATAAATTACTTAATGATGTATGAAAGGCTATACCATGAAATCGTATAGTCGTTTTCCAAACCAGCATAACTGAAATGGCATAAACAGTAATAGACAATTTTTATATTAAAATATTGTATCCTCTAATACCACCGTTGGAGGCATAATTGAATGTTTGTCAGACCATGATGGTCAACTGTTAATGGCTACTTTATTACTCATAAGTAATAAAGTTAATTTAAACAGTTTCTACAAGATACCCTTAACACAAGAAATACGCATGTTTTAATAATAAATAAATAAAATTGTGTTTTATTTAGACCGTTTTTCATGTAACATGGTTTTCAAAACAACTCGAGTCATATTTGTACATAAATAAACATTAATAGCTAAACATTATGTGCCATACATACAAACTTATAATAAATAAAATAAAGTACAGTTTCAGTTGAAAACAAAGTTAATTTTTATAAAAAAGTCAAGAAGTGCCCTCTTAAATTCATTTGTACTCAGGCCACTCCCCAACCTGGACAACAGCATATTTAAAGTTTTTGGGGCAAAATAAGAAAACCCTCTCCTATCCCCTTCACAGCGCACACGAGGCAACTCAAGCATGGTGTCCTGCCTAGTGCAGCGGGACCGTACCTCAGAGCGGGTTTTCAGCCTTTCTCTGAGGTATTCAGGTCTCCCCTCTTCCAGGGCTTTCTGGATGAGACAAGATGTGCGGAGGAAACATAAGTCGGCCATAGGCAATAAGCCAAGGCACTCCCGCTCACATGATATGTGATCAAATTTTCTCAGTCCGGAGACATACCTTACACACATGTTCTGAACTCTCTGTAATCTGTCCATGTCCCCTGATGACAAAAAATTGATGCAAAAAATTGCAGGGAGGCAATACTCGAACACAGAGAGTACCAGAGCCTGCACAAGGCGAAGCCTGGAAGGTGCGGGGAACAAATGCCGATACCTGTAAAGCATTCGTAGACGGGCAATAGCCCTCTGACATGCTATACTGACATGCCCAGAAAAGGAGAGCATGTCATCAAACTGGACACTAAGAAGCTTAAAGTTTCGACTCTCCTTTAATGGAATTCCACCTATGGACACACCAGACAAGGGCAGTGTTTGAAGTACTTTACTGGCAGGGAAAGTTGCGTGAGTGCATTTTACCTTGTTTAGCTGTATGCCATGGCTTATGGACCAAGCATAAACCTAATCCAAATCTGAATTGAGATTGCAAACAGCTTCATCGGCACGGTCAGGATCGAATTGGATCGCCAACTGAGCATCAACTGCATATGAGTAAAGCCTGCAATGCTGCAAGTCTTTACCCATGGTGGTAGCAAACAAGGTGAAAAGAACTGGCCCGAGGCAGCTACCTTGAGGGACCCCAAGAGATTTTTTCTTGGGCTTGGAAAAGTTTAAGCCCACTTTGGTTATCTGACTTCTTCCTTCCAAATAGGAATCAAACCATGATACCACCTCTGGACTAAATCTTTCAATGTTTTCTTCTGAACACATTACATAATTTTCTTCGTTATTACAAAATGAAAATCGGGAACTTTGTATATTTGCCCAGTTGGAAAACATATGCAATCATGTATTGTACATTATACTTACAATTACACTTTACAGGGCAGGCATATAATCTTTATATGTAATTCTACTTACACTGTTCTAATTTTGTACTCTGTTCTGATTCATAGATAAGGATACTTGAATTTGGATATAAATATACTTAAAACATAGTTTCGAATTGAATAGCAAAAAGTATATTGTTCTAAGGAAAACAAAATACTCAACTTAAGACTCTGTGACTTTACTAAGTTATGAAGTAAGTGTTTAATTTATAGACAGTTAAAGAAAGATATAAAAATTTCACTAAAAATATTAAAGGGCTAATAGTCCATCCATCAAACTGCGTCCCAGGGATTGGTGCTACCATGGCCACTACCCTTATAGTTTCTTTCCTATGTGAGGATTTCGATAAAATCAAATTTTTGGCTTGAACTGCTTACATTTTCACAAAGAAGGTATAGAATACTACTGCAGGGATATTTTTTAAATTCGATGAAAAATATTAAAATAATTATTTTTTACGTCTTAAGGAATTTTAAGCAACAATAATTACGATTTTTCTATGATTTTTGTATAACTCTATATAACTAAACTAATAACTATTTTTCGATAATTACGATTTACGATATGCCTGAATATTAGCATATTCAGGCATGTAAGAGTCAGCCCTAATTGAGATGTTTTATCTAATGGATCGCCCGTCCAACGGGGGGGGGGGGGGGGGGGATGTTTGACTAGCGCGGAGTGCGCTGATTCCTCTGCTAATGTTGGAAGCACAGATATTAAATTGTCAAGTCGCAGGGACGAGCGTTTGCCTTCATCAAACACCATCGCCAATATTATTAACAGCGCCGCTGCTGCTATGCGGCGAGTAGACTCCAGACTGATTGTTTGTTAGTTGAATATTAGCATTTAGATTGTTTCCAGCTCTGAAGTCTCGAGTCTTTGCTCTGTCTTTGCTCGCGATTCCAATCATCACCTGGTCTCCTTCCAAGATACTCCGGAATCTAGATTTGCTTTTGTCTGTGTTAAGCTGTAAATGTTCCTTATCCGAATTGACTGTTGTTTACAACTTTGAAAGTGTACGTATCTTGTTGATATCTATATCAATTACTCTTTTATTTTAACTAAATGGATCTTAAGAATTCTTAAAAAAGATATTACTGAAAATAACAATATATTTCAAAACTATGGTATAAAGTGAGGATTTTGAACTAGATCAAGATTTCCGTCCGAGGTGCCAGCAGCGGTCGTAAAATTTTCGAGTTTCGAAAAAAAGACACGTATCATGAAGTACATTTTTCGTCATAATGCTCACTTTATTCATTTATGCTAAATAAGTAAAAAACATATTTGACATCCTGTTCACCTTGCTCACAAATATTATTATTCTATTAATATTATTCTATTAAAAACTATCACCTGATTGTCTACTTACTACTGCTGAAGTTTTACTATGTCGAAAATACGACCTGCTGATGACTTGATGCGCGATGAATAATACTTTATTCCCGCAACGGTTGTATCAAAAACCCGTTTTCCGAAAAAAATCTGTTTCCGAAAAAACGGCTAAATTTCAGTAACAAAGCTACGCCTCATCTGATCCATCAAAATCAACACACACACACCCTTCAGTCATACTCGCCTTAAAATACGCACCGTAGAGTGCGTCGGTGTGTCAATAAATGTTAATTTAAAATAAACGGAAAATGTAAGAATAGAACATGTCCAGTATTATACAAGTATATTATTATAATAAAGTACAGTATTATATCTTTAAGGGTTGATCTGAAATAATAAGCTATACATTTATGAACATAAAATTAATAATTTTCTAATTATATACAATTATTACAAATATTTTTATTATTTATTAATTAAGTCAACAGTGTACAGCGGTTGGGGCTTATGCATGTAATCAGGACAGCAATTTCGATATCAAAGCTAACATGATAGAGTTGTTCCAAGTTATGTGCACTACAACATGCTCATAACCCACTTGAAGATGATTACATTTTTTCAGAAAATCAGCCATCAAAGTTCAAATTGGTCAATAATGAATTTCAGCTTTAATTTTTTGTGAGCTTATTGTAAAGTTTTTTTTATTTGCTTCTTATCATGTCACACACGCTATTAACAGACAATGCACCCGTAGCCGTTTGAGGGGGGGGGGACTAACGTGCTACCCTCAACTCATTATAACAATCTGGTCGTTAGCCCTTGAGCAAGTGTTCCAGTAAGTCAACGCACAGAGTCATTAAAGTACCCCGAGTCTGAGAAAGTTGGGCCAGGACTTTGGCCAACCGAGGGCATAGAATGTAAAATTATACTTATATGAAAACTGTTATGCTGGCATAATTGAGGTGTTAGTCATCGATTTTTTGCAAGCTAACATTAAAATAAAGCCCAAAATTTTTTGGCAAAATTAATAAGATTAATTAATAGCAAACTGCATAGGAAATTTCAAAACTAGGAAAATAGATTTATAATTATTAGAAGATACAGTACAATGTAGAGGCTAAATTAAGCATATTAAATAGATCAATCGTTGCGTAAATTTTAATGGCCCATAAATTACCAGTAGGTTTTTATATAAATAAATAAATTAAAATACTCGTAGAGTAATAAAAAAACGTAATGTTTTGTTTTAGAACTATTTCTGTGTGTGTTTCTGTGTTCGGGGCAAGTTTAACATTTTGGTGGGTAAAGGGACAAGCTTCGATCTGATTACTATCTAAAATCAAGATGATATTTTTGGAGAAGGAGTTAAGTTAAGAAATAGGGATGATAAATAGGTCTATGTTTGAAACTCAGGGGTCTGTTTTAAACAACAAAGAAATTATTTTTTTGCTGAATTCCAAAATACTATATACTAATGATACCCAATTTTCAACGGAAGTCTTACGGCTAAAATTTTTATATTGGGTTATTTATCAAAGAATCATGTTACTGACGTTTACGAAGTCGACTAATATTAAGTTAAGCTGAAGCTCTGAATTAAATCAAGGAGTTTAATTTACAAATTATCTCAAAAAACTTTACTTCTTCTCTTTTATACCCATGGTAATTCATTCAACAATTCACAGATCCTTTTCGAATAAAGTAAAGCCTGTTGAGGGGAGCCATCGAGATATTGAATTATTTAACAGAAAGTGGCGGCCGACCACCCCACCCCCGCCGTAAACTTTGGATCTCATGAGGAGGCGGCGATTGCAGCCAGTATCGACACCTTCCATCGACTAGAAGCCTGAGGTTCCCTTTGTTTCTATTGGAGTCCCTCAGGGGGTGGTCCCGGAAACGTTTGTCGCCTAGTTTATCCGCACCCCGACCTACGACAACGGACACCTCCTTGGCTTCGACACCTTCCCGAAATGGTTATCAGAAAATCTTTCGGAAGGGAAGAACCGTTACCGCTTGCCAGATGTTGGCTGCCATGGGCGGAAGTGGGACATGCTTCCGGCTGCCGTCCATTTTTGTTTTTCAAGAATTGTTTAGCTTTATATGTCAACACGTTAATTAATCCATGTATATGAAAAATCTGTGTATAACATTCAACATTCCATAAACAAAAGGCTTTACTTGATGGATTAGCACTTCATTCTGAGATACAAACACATTAAAAATGAGTATATGAAGTTACATGAGTAGAAAGACGAGTGTAGAATGAGTGGTGCATTGTCTACCATTGGTACTTTTGCTGCTACTACCTGATTCTTCAACATGAAAATTAATTGTGAGCCTCCAGTGGCTGCGTGGTCCAGTTTCGAAGATTCACAAATTGTGTAGACGAAAAAAATTACAAAGTCCATTATTACAAGACAAAATGCCATTAAAGGCCTATTTGAAGCGAGGCGAAGAGATGCTTGAAATTAGACTTAAGTTAAACTGACGATTTAAAAATGCTAAAAAAAGTTCTTACACCAGATTATAAAGACAATCAGATTCATTGAACTTAAACTGTCTTAAGATTTTTAAAGATTTTTATTTTTCCACCAAAACTTTTATTTTGCACAAATAATAATGTATCTATCTATGAAGAATAAAATAAAAAGTTAAAATTGTAAAAACGATTTTATTTTTTGTATTTTTAAATGTTGATTTGGTATTAGGTCGTTACTTTATATATATTTTTCTTAAGAATATTATTTCACAATTATAAAATTGCTGTCTTTCTTATACAGGGTGTCTTTAAAGTCCACCACCAAACTTCATAATATGATTAATTGGGTCAAAATAAGAAAAAAAGTTCCTATGAAGGTATGTCCCAAAATGCATATTTACCCAGATATCCGCCATTTTGTTTTTTCCACTTAATAATTTTTATTTCGGTGACGGATTGATCTAGGAACTTCATATTTGGCATGGATCTTTATAATACTAATGTCCATTTCCACAATAAAAATTATTTTTTTGCAATGCATATTTTCAAAATGGCGGCCATTTTAAATTTTTAAACTGAAATATCTCAAACATGGTGAAATTTATAAAAATATTACAAGATACAAAAAAGTTGACAAATTACATTATCTAAACAGTGATACCAAGTTTGTAAGGAATTGATAACAAATAACGGAGTTATTGTGGTTTTTTTGCAGAAAAACTCTGATTTTGCACTATGATTAATGCCAATTTAGGTTATTTTAAGAGACAAATCTCAATAACTCCGTTATTTGTTGGCGGATCCTTACAAACTTGGTTTTTTTGTTTAGATAATTTAATTTGTCAACTTTTTTGTCTCTTGTAATACTCTTATAAAATTTACCGTTTTTGAGATGTTTGAGTTTAAAAGTTTATAATGGCCACCATTTTGAAAATATGCATCGGATAAAATAATTTTTATTGTGGAAGTGGACATTAGTATTATAAAGATCCATGCCAAATATGAAGTTCCTAGATCAATCCGTCACCGAAATAAAAATTATTACATGGAAAAAACAAAATGGCGGATATCTGAGTAAATATGCATTTTAGGACATACCTTCATAGGAACTTTTTTTCTTATTTTGACCCAATTAATCATATTATGAAGTTTGGTGGTGGACTTTAAAGACACCCTGTATATATTAGTATAGGTTAAGTTTCTTTTTTCTAATTTGGTGTAAACTTTTTGTGAGATTTAGTTATATACAGTATATCCGTATACTTATGACTGTTTTTTATTAATTACACTACTAATTATTAAGTAGTATCAATGTAACGATAATACTGCGTCAAAGAAAACGTGTATACGATGCTAAGAGAATTAATTTATTACAACTGAGGAACAATAAAATTAGATATCGGTTTTAATTCAATCAGCGGCAATATTGAGTCTAACGAACCGCAGGCCTCGGCAGTCGCAGTCTCCAGCCTCCAACTGTGGTGTCAAGACAACCTGGTGTTGTCATATACCTGATATGAAGTTTAGGATATCTTGTTATTAGTAGGTTTTTTATATTTTTTTCATAAAAATTCTAACAATGGATTTATTATGTTTCTTATTGTTTTTCATAGTAAGGGTCATTACGTTCTCTTTACTTTGAAGAGAATGTTGTATAAATATTGCAAATTATATAACAAGCTCTACAAACTAAGTGAATAATTTAAGAAAAAATATTAAAATTATAAAAAAATTTAGAATTAAAAAGAGTTTATAGAATTAAAATTAGGTATTTCGTCCCCCCATGTGTTTCGACTAAAATATTTACGTTATGGATGGATTTTAAGTTCTTGAAACGACACTTTTTTTAAGATGAAAGGGCGATTGCTATTTATTACACTTAATTAAGCTGAAAGAAATAGTAATTCTAAATAAGCATAAAGTTTGTTACATGTAGGTATTCAAAATTGAAATATGACTTATTATGTGCTTTATACGCGCATTTTACAAAGTACTAAGTTGCTTTAAAATTGATTTTAAGTTATTGAATGCACAATGATCGAAGTAATAACCTGATATAATGAATGAGGAAATCTTGTTCAGTTGTAATTTTGATCCTATTAAATATGCTGTTAAAAATGTTTACTTTAACGTAAGTTATATTTGCTTTGCCGAAGTATTTCTTTGCTTTAGTGTAATTTGTATTAACTCATCCATGATTTACTATTAGTTGCAATAAAAACACATTCAACAAAGATTATTTCCCGATTTTTAGGTTAATGTCAATAAATTGAGTAAAGAAATTGCATTTTTTTGTGTTGGGGTTATACTACATTTAGTTTCGTTACAATTGATTCCATTATTTCATACTAGATGGAATGTTTAAGGACTGCCTATAACTAATCGCTTTTATTTTTAAACACAACTGTAAAACTTTGTTCAAATATAAAACTTTTGAGAACACCAATTAAATACACCACAATTAATCTCACCAGTTTAATACAGATTTGATATCAGTATTTAACTTAAAATGTTGCTAAGTTACATTAAGAAATTAAAGATATTAAGATATTATTTACATTATTGTTTTCAGATAACTCCAAACAAGATAGCATTTCTTAACATTTTGTAAATTTCCTCCTCCAGATTCATTTTTTAATAATAACATCTAATTAAAAAAGAAAACTGTGATAAGTGGGAAACTTAACAAAATATATTATAAACAATCCTAAATATATTGAACTTTGATGTCTTAGTCTTACAAAGCAAAATATGTACTTTAAAGAGTTTTATCTTTTTTTTTACAAAGTTATTAACTATGTGTTAACAATTTTTATTTATATAAATTTATGAAAACGCTGGAGGGGATTATTCTTTAAAACTGTTTAATGTCAATGTTAGTACCAAATAAGTACCAACAAGTAGAGACCAATTAAGGAGGGACAAGTAAAATCCTTATGAGGAAGTAAGAAGACCACCTCAGAAACACAGATAGTACCACCGAGATGTAATTAAAAAAAAAAAAAAATTTGCTGATTGGTTGAACGGAAACCGATGGCTAGAACAATTTTGCAGAAGTTTATTATTGTTTTTATTTTTCGTGAATGCTCATTCGCGAGGTATAATTAGTGGAAATTAGGAGCAGTAATGCTAGCGTCAGCGCTTTATTTTCCTCTGGTTTTCGGGGGCAAAACTACAATTTGTTATCATGCATGGAATGTCCCTGTTTACTTGGTTCTGTATACATTGATAATGTTTTTACACAATGAAACTTCCCTCCGTTTGCAAGTAACCTTCATAAAACAAATACCAAACTGACATTTTATTTTTGCGAAACATCTACCTTACGCAACTTTATTGCTGAACACAAAAATTCAAATAAAATTAAAATGGATACACAAACTAAAATAAACACATCTTTAAAGATGGGTTCGTTGTTTGTTTAACTAATTAAAAAGTAAACGTCTTTCGAAAAGTCTCTCCCGCCATAGTTAGAAAACGTAGGTAGAAAGGTTGATGGTAATCTCACCAATAGGAACCCCGCAGGGCCATAACCTAGAGGAACCTAGCACATAAACACGCCCTTGGCAGACCGATTGTAGATAACAAGGGAAATTATTTGAAAACAAGCTTATAATTGTTTCAATATTGGAAAATAGAAGGTTTTTGTTAAATTCACTTAATTTGGCTGACATTTAACTAGCATTATCAATGAGTTAAATAAATATATTATTTTAAAACTGCCGTTGTCACATTAATTGCTTCAATATGTTTATACCGGGTGTCCATAGTCTTGCCCTGATTTCATAGATTTGCTGTACTTGCACCATTATAGTCAGCCACATATTACGTTTCTTGTTCTCGAGGTAATTTAATCTAGTTTGTTATCAATAATTTTTTTAACACCTAAACTCAGCTGATTAACAACAATGCAGTTTACTTATAACACACTACATTAACAAATCGTTATGGCTCGACTAAATGGCAACCTCGTTCACCACAATTGACCTCTCTGGATTATTTTATATAGGGATCTGTCAAATATTTTGTTTACGCTTCCCCAGTTTCTAATTTAGAAACTCTAAAAGAGAGATTAATTAATTCATTGACGTCCATTACTCGAGGGATATAGAAAACTGTTGTTACTAAAAACAAACTTAAGTCACATAGAAGATGTAGACCTATAGGTATCCCAAGGCGCACACATTGAAGTATTTGTTAAAAATCCCTTGTTAAAACTGAAAATAAAATGTTACCTTACCACCGATTGTTTTCATACTATTTGGTTTCTTTATCAGGGCAAGACTTTATGAACACCCGGTATTTTTTACAGTAAAATAGTGTCGTCACTAGTAATTTTTTGTGTGTATGTAGGCTAGAGGCATTTTTAGAATATATTTAGGTGACTTACAATATTGGTGTCCATAAAAGAACTACATAGTGTTATTGAGATCAGTTCAACCTACACAATCTACAACAACTCCGTATAACAAATTGAAGGTTGCATAATCAATTTTTAATTAGAAGTGCTCAATGTGACTGCTGTTGTATTTTCAGAAAGTACGTTATAATTTATCTAAATATTACGTTTTTACCCTAATGCAGGTTTTAATTAAAAAGTAAACGTCTTTTGAAAAGTCTCTCCCGCCATAGTTAGAATTAATTTAAAGTAAAATTCTGGAGTGGAAAGAAACGTAATTTTTAATTCAAATAATTTTTTTGACAAAAATGTTGGTCATATATGTAAAAAAAATATTGACTGGGTGCCTGCCACCTCCCTGTACAATTACTTAAATGTTTAACAATGTTCTAGTGTGTAATAAACTACTTAAGTAAATTTTTTACCTGTTAAACCAACGCATCAGGTATTTGTTAAAACAGTCCATTAATATGCCAAGTAACGGAGGGTCGCTCTGGAGAAGAGGTGGTATATTTTGTTATAAAGGTATGATTAGTATTGATGTACAGGTAAATAGTTTTGTTTCTTCACCTGTCTCTTTGTACTATTGTTTTCTTCACTCCAGAATTCCAGAATTCTTAACTAAATTGTTTGTAACTCTTAATCTTTGAAAAATCGTGGAGGTTCCCTTACATAAAATCATTTTCAATTAAAACTGGATAACTTTACTCTCATTTTGATGTATGATTTGTCGCAGGTAGTTTGAACGAAATTGCCACAATATCGCATTGAAATACGTTGTTCTTTAATGGGCATCCGGTATATTACGGTGCCACGAAATTTGCCTTGAGGATTATATAATTCATCCTTTTTGTAAATCAATACCAGGCCTGTACAGATACTAATATTATAACTAGCAGCTTGGTTAAAAGTTAACAGATTACTGAGAGGATATACAAATAAATGGAGATAAAAGATTTTGAATAGTATAAAGTTTACTGTCCAATTTATCTGTGTTCAAGTAAAACATTATGTTCGGTATGGTCAAATGTGATTGTAAGAACCTCTTAACGATTGTAGGTTTTGATACATTGCTTCATGAATTGCACTAAAAATATATACTTAAGTTTTCAAATTCCGACATTTAATCTAATCAAAATGTCAATGGCTTTCCACACAAGCGGGTTCTTGACCTGCAGTGAGTTGGTAAGGACATTAGCGTGATGCGTGGACGTGGCCGAGTGGTCTGTTCACTCGTCGTGGCTGTTACGATATTGGCTAACTTACACTAATGGAATTTGATAACTCTACAAACCCATTAGGGGATTGGATCGATCATAGAAGGTCCGACTATATTCTGTTCATACTGAAAGTATTTAAGAGTTTGAACTGTGTATTAAATGTTTCATTAGAATTAAAATTTAAACTGCAGCAGTAGCAAACAATCGGCTGTTTGTATTTAATAGAACAAGATAGAACCATATTTTTGAGCGAGATAACGAAATTGAAAATTTCTTGTTTTTAGATTAAGTTTGTTAAATAAATTGAGCAGCCTGGCAAAAAGAGATGGTTAGCAAAAAGGTTTAAAGTTTCCTTTTCGAAGGTCGGTCAATTTATGACCTCTGCTGGAGTTTCGGTTGGAAAACTTTCCATCGTAAGAAAAGCGTCACTTTAGACCCTAGATATGAAATGTACTATTACAACTTCATCAATACATACTGAACCTTGACTTTGCCGTGCCATATGTCTCTGTATTTTGTTGTGTTTTATCGTGAATTGTTGTGTGTGTGCCACACCCGACGGGAGTGTATGTTGGGTGGTTTTTTCTTGACTAGAGCCAGTTATCTATATAATTTTTTCCCGTTGTCTCTCTATAAGGACCGAGCGAGCGAAGCAACGAAGACTACCTATTAATTTCGGTTCATCTACTTTTTCCTTCTCCATAGTGGGATCGACCATGGGTTTTCTTCATGCTCTCTGATTGTTGCATTTTCTTTGTAAGATTCGTGCCCCCAGATGAGCGAGCGAGTTTTTCATTATTATTAGAGTACTTTTCTCTGAGTTCGACTTGTGGATCAAACGAAGCAAAGACCTCATGTATCTTATGTGAGCTGATAGATTGACTTGTATGGCCTGTTATGGCTGGTATGGCCATGATGATTGTCATTTTAACCTAGGCCTTAGGCCTCATGGCTCAACCCTAAGTTAATTATGATGTTAAAAATGTTCTCTTGGGTGTAGTTTTATTGTGTCACAAAAGTTCAGGCTCCACAAATGTGTAAAAGAAAAAGTTGTTTTCGTAAAGTTATTCCGACTAGATAGGCCTAACGTAGGTGGGAGCATAATTTTGTCACAGTTTAATTCAAGCATAGTTCTAAAAGTTTGGGGGCTTCTGAGACCCAAGTTTTGTTATCAATAATTGCTCATGTAGATTTGTTATAATATATCTTTTCTTAGAGTTCGAGGCTTTTCTGATATCCAAAAGAAAAAAAGTAATGGAAAGCTGACTTATTCCGTTGCGTAAATGAAAATTTTTGTTTTTTGCCTTCAAGAAATGGTCTTACTGGAATGACTCCATCCACCTTTTTTGTAGGGTAGGGAGCTCGTCTCTTTCGTCTCTTTTCTCATGGGACACGCTTTCTGGGGTTGTAGTGAGGCTGGGTGCAGAGGCGAGGGTAACGTACGATACAGCTAAAATGTAATCTCTTTTTTATTGAAGTTTTGTTTTGATAAAATATTGAATTTTTACAGATTTTATTATAGCACAATTATTTCAAAAACCAGTGAAAAATATTTGTAACATTTAAAACATGTGTGTCATGAAACAGGATTTAAGTTGAACCGCAATTTATTTCATACGATAATAACTAACAGTGAGCACAATGGCATTCTAATCTGAGCTACTTTATTGTATAAAGTTTAAGCGGGCACGTATGTCGGAACAAGTTCCACCCGGAACTGTTATTGTGCTGGAACGGTTATTGGAACAGTTTGTCGCATGAGTATTGTTTCTCACCTCTGTTCTGGTCGGATTAGTAGGGTTACAACATCTGTGATCAAACTTTAATAATTCCTCTTACTTTCTTTGAGTCAATTCTGATTCACGAGCCTACAATTTTATAATCATGTAAATGAGTTAACACTTCAGTAAATAAACCCTGTATACCAAGACGAAGTAGTATCTTACTCTTTAGTTCTATTACACATTTTTACATATTTTAACGAAACTGAACTATTCGGCTCTACAACTTAATATGGGTTTAATGCAATGCGGGGAGACTTTATTGAAACGCTATTGAATAAACAATAGTTCTAGTAATTAAGTAATATAGGCCAATCCAAAAGTATTTAATGAAGTGTAAAAAATCTTAATTTACAACTGTTTCAACGCCTAATAATTTTATACAGTATTTGTAACTTTAAATAAAAAAAATCTTAAGCCAATTTTAGGTCAAACGAAACTTGATCAAAGTACCAAAACAGGTTTTTTTTATTATAAAATGTAATATTTCATTTAATAGGCAGGTTTTAATTAGGGTTAAATGATGGAGCCATAGAACCTATTTTATATATAAAAAGTTGTTTAATTTCTTCTGCGAATCAACTTTAGTGCGATTTCCAAATAATTAATTGCTCTTTAGGGAAAACGTTCCATAAATGTCAATTTCACTGCCCATTCATAGAATAGAAATTCTTATGCAAAAAAGACTTATGCAAAAAAGAAAAATGTTAAGCTAGCAGACACTCAAGAAATAGATCACCCAATTATAATACGAGTAAGAAAATGCTGTTGATATATAATAAATAATTTCACTTCAAATATGAAAATTGTAAACCGGGCCAGAAAATGCTTAGGTCTACCAGTATACATCATCCAAGGGACTTAAAGGGTGGCTTCTAACTGCAATGTTAAACAAAGAAGTCGGTTAAATGAAATATACAGTTAGAAATCTAAGCAAAAACTTCGGAGCAAGTTGTTGTAACAAGCGAACTGTTCAGTTCGTTAAGCTCTATTTTGATTGAAGGCAATTCTAATCCTTTTAGAAGCTCCTCTTTCGCTGAAGACAAAGAAATACATTTAAATTAAAGAACTCATTTTGCATCTGTATAGATGATTGCTGAAACCCCCGGCAAATTTCTACGTGATGATGTGTATTTTTACGTGTACTGAAGTTTTAATCTAGCTATGAGTTTGCACCCGTTGACGACAGTGTTATTAACGTCCGCTTTACTTTCTATTCGTTTACAGGAAACAGTTTTTTTATCGTTTACATTTTAAAACTCGGATTATCATTAAATATGATAATTACCAACGTAGTTAATGTAAATTTTTTATGAATTAGATTTTTCATCAAATTTGTAATTGTTTTTTCAACATCTCTCTTAATACGTGTGAGTGTTTTCTGTGTAAGACTGAATGTTAAAAGATAAAGTAGAAACCGATAGTTCAATTTTGACATGTAGGTTAATCTTTATGTAGCTCTTTTTAGTATCTCTTTTATGTATCTCTTTTATTTCTTTCTTTATTTTGGTTACTTTATCCCAAAACATAAATATTAGCGAGTAATGGCTAGATTAGTACGAAAATTTTATTACGATTGACATATATGTCATTTTCCTGGTATCCTTCATAGAAGTGGAATACAAATATATTAGTTGATATGCTTCGAAAACGTTAAAATACCCACCATCGCATGAAACAAAAACTTAATATGCCTTCTTTGTTGTTTGTTATTAATACTGTACTGCCTTAAAGTAAGATCGCAATAAAGTTATTTAATAGTCATAATCATCACCATTGGTTTATGTTTTAATCTGTATTCCAGAATAAATTCCTAGACAAGCTTATTCTAAAAAGTTCGCTTCCTGCAGAATTAACCGAGGGTGAAATGTTAGGTTTTTGTCGACATCTTTTAATTTATTAAAATTGATTATTATTTGATGATTCAATTCAACCATTGTCTGGATTTTTAATTAAAAGGAAATGAAAGTAACAAAAAGTTTGCTATGAAATCCGTAACCTTATGGAAAACTTTCAATTTATAGCACAGGTTGAATTTTAAAATTGTAAGATAAATAATTGAACAGTACAAGTAGTAATAAGTTATAAACATTTAAACATCCTTGTTTTTAACATCCCGGCAATTCTGAGCTTAGCAAACTTATGGTCAAGTCCATGTAAGGTATAAAACTGCGAACTAGATGTGACCGATGAATTTAAAAGCAAGAAATGATGTTTGCACTACTTTATTTCCTCTTTCTCATAAACTTTGAGTATGTTGATAATTTAGTTGGATACAAGGGGCTAGAGGCAGTTGCCCCAATATGGCGGCAACAATATTGGCTAACTTGTCCTCATGGAATTTGATAACTTCACAACAAGCCCATTAGGTAAACTTCACAATGTTCCTCCAACCGTTGCAACTCGTTATGCGGAAAAATGACCGTCTTAAAATAAATAACGTTTACATTTTAAACACCTAATTAGGTTTTAGTAGTAAAATTTTAAAAATAATTAATCTGAAGACATTTTTTTATTTGCGAATTAATTTTCTATTTAATTTATTTTGTTATAAAATAAATTAGATGAGAAGGGCAGTAGGTTTAGAAACAAGTTTTACCGCACCAACGTGATTTCGTTGTGTCCATGTTTTACGATTGCAAAAAATCGTTGCACCTAAAATCATAAAACACAAGTGAACATGATAAATAATAAATCTTGAAGGATAAAAAGTACAGAATAATAATTGGTGAGAAATTAAAACTCCAATGGGTATACAGGATATGTTTTGGTATTATAGTCGAATACGTAACATATAAATAGTTGCCACCTAACAAGTTGCCACCTTTAATAGTTTTATAACCTATATGGACATTACAGAATATAATTCTGTGATCGCTGAAAATTGATCAAAGTTTTATCGGAGGGAAAGTAAGTTTCCTAGTTCTGCAATGGTGTTATAATGTTGAGCAAAAACAGGCATCGTTATTACTAAAAGTGAGATGTACGTTTTTTATGTTAAGCTTTTTACTCAATGATGTTATAGAATGTAGTTTTATCTAAAAAAACACAAAGAAATTATTAAAGAGAACTATAAATGCAATACATGACATTCTGTTGTGTTATTATAGTTATTGGAACCATAATCCGGTTTAAAGCTTTCCAACAATTGCTACTGAGTTTTAAGGGTACAGTGGTCTTATAAGTATTTCTTACACGTATACCCATAACACTGAGACACCTTTTTTCTTACAAGCTTTATTCTTAGTGGCAAAACGTATTTATTTTATGCTTTTAATAAGAGCAATTGTATCAGAATGTTTTTAATGCTATGAGTTCATATTTTAGTACTATCTACTTACGTTGTTCACTTCAGTTGTAATAAGATATTACGCACAACACGTGCATAAAGTTTTGATAGTAACATCATATAGTTTCTTAATCATAAAGTCTATTTGTAAGAAAATACAGGCATATGTGCATGTGTATATACATTTATACATATGCACATATGTATATATATACATACATGTATATATGTATGTGCCTATTGATGGGGGTTCAAACATGTATTACGATAAGATAAGAACTTTACGTTCGCATTAAATTATGCCAGGTATATCAAAATTTGTAGTATGACAAAAGTAATCCAACATTTTGCTATAAATTCATGTTGAAAGTTGGTTAATGGTGTATCTATACTGTTGCTGGTCAGAAATCCTGGAATAATCCATTGAAATATGTGGGTTTCGAGGAAATCTAGTTAGAAAACATTCAACTAATTGTACAAGGGTGGTAGGCGAGTTTCTTGATCAAAAACGTTTATGTCGGCGGCTCGATGATGAACCAAAGGGTAGCGATGCAGACGCCTGATGAGCACCCCAGGCTACCCGCCCCGTCACGGCCTCTCGCCGCCCCGGTCAAAGGCAATCGGGCCACGGGGACCGCTTTGAACACCCCACTAACAAGCTGAGGTGAAAAATGCAGCACTTTTCACAGATGGTCTTGATCCTAATTTGGTTTGTCGTTCTCACATTACTTAATTGCGTCACTAATGCACTCAGCCACATCGAGACAATTTTTATCGAGAAACATTTTTTTTATCATTCTGAACGAAATCAGAATGTTTTTTCTTCTCTCGATAGTAGGCCTACCAAAAACGTCTATTTTTTGCAAGGTCTGTAGAGGAAGAAGCATAACTTCTTCCTAAGGTCAGCTGAATAGCTTTTTTTGTGTTCCGGATACGAAGTGTCAAAACTAAAACGGAAGTCAAGTTACGTTATAATATTAACCATTACACAGCTGATTGAAAAAGAGAATGAAGCAGTCTTACCACGGGTACGATATTTATCGTAACGACACCATATTACTCTATTTTACATTTGGATTATTAGTTAATAACAAACCATTAGGTAATGACCAAATTAACAATTATCAATCAAGGTAAACCTATAACCATAAATTCTACCCTAGTTTGCTTTGAAATTCCTTATTTTAGTAATAGTTGAGACCAAATATCTCCAACGAAAACGAGAACGATTTCGTTGTTGTTTCCTGCAGCGTTGGTAACACTTGCAGGTAACAAAGAGTAAAATGTTGGTTTTTTAACAGTTTTTTAACCAACAAAACCTCTGTGGCGACATCCACGAATGTCGCAGAAAGTGACACCATTGCTCTTATAGGATGTAGCTCACCTGGCCCTGGCCTACACTCATCTTGTATTTTTTGTCCTACGATTTAAATATCAGCTGGATTATTTTTTAAGTCCTATGACTGAAAAGTCAGCTGTTTGCTAGGTATATTGTTATCCATACTTATTTAATACGCTAAGGGTTTTTTTTGTCTTGAAAACTCCTCCTACAATTTTCAACCGATTTTCAAGTTTTTGGTGTCGTTGGATAGGGTTTGGTCTATAGTTGTTTCCGCCAAAAATTGATGCGAATCGGACTGAAAAGAAAGGCGCTATCCAACAGTGAAATCTCAAAATTTCCCATTTAAATAACATTGGGGACTGAATAAAGCATTTGAAACATCTGTTAATAATCAGCTGTAAATACGTGTAGTTATTGGTGATTAAAGATATTCACATTATTGGATTGGTCGGATGTCATTTGATTTAGAGCTAAAGTAACATTTGTACTGTATTTAAATAAATTGCTCGATTTCGAGCAACACTTATACTAGTTCATTTATTAATTTTGAGATACAGGATTTTGAAATTAAAACGTTATGAAGATCATTCTTTGCAAATAACAGAAATAAAAACACTTCATATTATTTACTTTGTAGACATAACCGCGAAATTATAACTTTATAGTGAAAACTTTTTAAGATTAAAATTCTAATTCCGCATTATAATGAAAAAAAAACACTGTTCATCACTCGGAGCAAGAGTGTCTTTTTGGTGGTTCGTCGTTTTAAAAACACGATTGCGCACCAAAAAGACCCAATTTTGCTCCTTGGGAAGAAAACTACTAGTATCCACAAACCGCAGTTTAGTCCGGTATAATGTCTCAAGATCAACAAAGATATTTGCCAGCCACCTTTGCCAGCAAACATCTAGATCGGCCATTATGCACAAACTGCACATGAACATGAAACGTTTCTTAAATTTCACATAAATCCGATTTAATAAAGTAACTAGTTGTTGCCCGTCGATACTCGACGGATATAGCTCCATTAGTGTTAAATGAAACGCTATAATAGTGCAAACATGTAAGTTAGTCTATAAAATGTACTTCTTTGAACTGCCATACCAAGAACAATAATATATTTTACAGAAAATACTACGATTTTAGTTGGAGGGTCGGAAAAGTAGGCCTATTTCTTAAAACCAATAATGTTCCATCCTTGTACTTATAGGTCCTATTTATAGTCACAGACGAACTGTCCAAAAAACAAAGGTTTTTCACCTTTGTGTTTTAAATATATAGATAAACATTTTGACTACTTACAGGTAAGGAAAACTACAATGGTCATCATATTCTGTCATACAATAACTGATCTTCACAGAAATTTCAATACCTAGTTTATATTTAAGTGTTGTTAAGCATTTTTAACGAGTATACGGCATTCCCTGCAAATTAAAGTTTACTATTTAGCGATTTTACACAATGTAAAAGTACGAAAATTATAAACGAATGTGCGAAGGTATACACGTGTGCTTAAAGACACGGGGCAGGAATCATTTGTTTCCCTTTTTACTTTCTCCCCCTATACCATAGTATATGGAGAAAGTATTGTTTTCGTCAAAATTTTCGAATTTGAGTTGTTGGTGGATTTATCTATTTTGGTGCCCCCCGAGTCCAAAAAATTGGTTTTCAGAGAGATTTTTAAGGGTAGTCTACCCCCCAAAACCCTAAAAAAACATGAAAAATCAAAATTTCTCAAAAAAACGGCTCTAACGATTTTAATTAAAATTTTGTGGTTTATTAAGATTAAAATTCTAAATAAAATGACACCAGAGAAAATGCGCGTTCAAAAGTTATAGAATAAAAAGTGTTTCAAAAATCACTTTTTTGGATTTCCAAAATAGCTGTTATCTTAAAATAAATTTTACTTATCACCATTAAATCAACCTCACAAAAACTAAATAATCCAGTATTTTAAAATATTGCTCTACGTCAAGTGGTTGCGGTGAAAATTCAATTTTTCGTTTAGCGGTAAACGCAGTACGTTGTTAAAAGTCACAGACGCGCGTAGGGTCAAACGAGCGCAGCTCAGCTGGTAGCTATCCGACTGAGTCATCAAGACATTAATGTTTGAAGCTTTTAACACCTTTTTTTATATTGTTGGGAGAAAGTATGTGTCGGTTAACTGATATCGTTTATTATAAACACTATGCAAAAAAGCACTTTTTGGGTAAAGGGCTAAAACATTTTGAGAAGAAGTAGGAGGGACGGAAATCTGTCGAATAGCTTTTTTTCTATTTTGCCATTAGCTGATGACTTTTCCTTTTTATTTTACCACTGTACTAGCTTTAATCTGCAGATTCGATTGCGCTAAGCTTACCTCTCAATGTGGAGCTCATTCGCTCCGCTCACAACGTGCATTAACTTCAATCAATTTATAAAATCTAAAATCGACATTTGAGACTAGACTTAAAATATGAATTCACGAAGAAATACATAATTTAGTGAATCCCATTTACCATCAATCCTTTTTTGAAGGTTTGAAATGTCATTTTTTCCTTGCGAAAAAAAATTTAGTGTTTGCGTCGGCGATTGATGGGACATAAAGATTCAAAGCGCCACGCCGCGCCGCATGCGGAGCAGCAAGCTATCAAACTGTCGTCACCGGGGAACTGGGCTCCATCAAACGGGCGATGTGTCTTGGATGTAGTGATGTAGTATAAGTCAAAAACCTCTCAAGCTCAAGTGTACAGTGTACGAGAATATTTCCAGCTATACCAATAACTTATGACATTTATATTGATTATAAATGAAGAAATGGTCTGAGTTGTTCTTCACTTTAACTTCTTGAAAGTGTAAATCATTTATATCTACAGTATATTTTTATTTATTATTTATCACATAATCACTAGTCCTATTTACAAAAAATAACATTAGAAATATTATTGTTCTCTTACAATTTTAGAGTTTTTAGTAAGAATTCATGACATGGATAGTTTAGTTTTTCAAATTGAATTTGAAAATGGAGAATATTTCTACATTTTCAAAATGTTTATTAGTGAAAAAAGTTTACTTTCTGGTTACTTTTTGGTTTCAGTTTACTTCCATCCGACTTTCCAATTGGTAGGAAAATTGGATGCGTATTAACTTTTTTCATGTTTTTCTAGGGGATTTTAGGGTCAGGGAAAATGCTTTATGGGGAAAAAAAAAACTACCCAAGTTTTACAAGCAGTTTGTCCACATCATTTTCATACCTTATAAAACATAATCATCCCATTTTCAAACTTTACAGTATCTTGTGTATTAAAATCTATTACAGTATGTCACAAGAATTAGGTGAAACAATTTGATATATTATGCTGCCTAAAACATTTGAGAAGAAGTAGGAGGGACGGAAATCTGTCGAATAGCTTTTTTTTATATTTTGCCATTAACTGATGACTTTGTTAAATGGAGAATATTTTTATATTTTCAAAATGTTTATTAGTGAAACCAGTTTACTTTCTGGTTACTTTCTGGTTTCAGTTTACTTCCATCCAATTTTCCAATTGGTAGGAAAATTATGAAGTAACCTACCAAGTGAGTAACCTTGAGTAACCTTCGAAACTGCCTTAGATTAAGGACTATCTATTCATATTAAAGTAAAAAGGTAACATATTATGATACAAAATATTGAATAACTTTAATTACTTTGTTGCCTTTGAACACAGTGTGCAGGGTCATCCAACATTATTTTCATACTTTATAAAAACATAACTATCCAATTTTTATTATTTTATCTTGTGTATTAAAATTTATTACAATAAAGGTATTATATATATATATATATATATATATATATATATATATATATATATATATATATTTTAGTATCACTCTTAGTAAAATACAGTTTTTAAGAATGTTGTAAAAAGATAGTTTAGCATCTTACAACTTATTTACTTAAAGCAGTATTTTCTAAAAACTCACAAATTTCAAACGAATACAATTACGGAATAAAGAGAATAAAAAGGAATTCGACAACGTTCTACGAAAAACGCAACAGGCATTACATTACGGATTGCGAATCGTACTCTAACTGAATCAGTCCTGTAATTTAGACGCATTTCTTTGTCTTCAAAGTTAAAGGGAGATTTCTAAATGGATTAAAATTGCCTTCAATCAAAGTAGAGCTTAACGAACTGAACATTTCGCTTGTTACAACTTGTTGAAAGTTTTGTGTTCTTCAGTTTTATCATTTAACAGATGTAAATCTTCTAAGAAAACACTCGCATATTAAGTTGAGTTTTATGTACCACTTCCGTGAAACCTCGTCTAGAATGAAATTAGATTTCATTACAGTGTTAACACTTAACTCTTGGATTGTACATTTAAAGCAATAATATTAAAAAATTAATTTTTTTTATTATCTAATTCGTTTTATAGTATTGAAACAAAATGGTATGGGGTGGGTCTTGTCTAAAGTTAACTGTATTAGTAACTCCCCTAATTAAATTTGTTTTACAATGAACATTTTAATCTCCACTTTAAAAGAAAATTTAATAGATAAAAATCAATTTGTGTGAAATATTATTTTTTAGTTCACAGTTACTGGAATAGATTATGTGCTAGTGAAAATTAATACATACAGCAAATTTGTTAAGATAGTGTTTACCTTACTTAACAAATGAATCAATGAGTACATGGATTTTTAAGTGATAAGTTATTTAAATTTTGGTACAATGGTTGATAATGCTGTTCAATGCTGAATATCTATTGACAAATAATTAACTTTTACACTCTATTTTGACTATTTGAATCTTTTTGAATTTTAAGTATCTTACTGCGGTTATAATACAATCCCATACTTACTATTAAATCATGATAAAACTTAAAATTATTTTATGTTAAACCGAGACAGTTAATTAAATTATGATCAATCGGTACAAATGTAAATTTTATCGTTAATATTGTGACAACACGTTATTGAATGGGTTCAAAAAGTTAATTGAACACGTTTTGAAAAAATAACAGAATGAACCGTAGCAGAAATAATTTTCTTTGAAAGTTGATTGGTGGTGGTACCACTGCCTCGTCAGCCATTTCGGTTCGTTAGGTTGGTACACTGAATAGGCATAGCCTCTTTGTTCTGCGTAATGGTGGTTCTATCTAAACAACAGCTTCTATGTGCATATTGTTAAATTCTTTCTAGCTATCCCGTGTGTTTTAGTACTATCATTAATTATTTTATTTTTATTAGAAAATTGCGAATACAACTCATCCGACAACAGTTCATAGTTTGATAGTTGAGAGACCCGCATTTGGACCGTTCTCCATCAGAACGTTATGAAATGCCACAGGAATCGGAATAAAATATATTTTCTAATACTTCAAACAGCAATTCAGTCAAATGATTATTAAAATGTATTATAATACAGTAAGTTGAAAAATATGCGTTTCTCTGGGGAGGTAATTGAACATTGAAAGAGTTTAAGAACAAAAGAATTAGGGCATCTGAAATGGTCATTACGAACATTTCAAAAATCATATCAGTAATTTAACTCATTGTAATGTTTTTGCTTAGTATGCCCATAAAACATTATTTAATCAAAATAATTGAACGACGAGGTATCACAGCGCATCTCCAGCTGTGATCAGCCGAGTTGGCCGGCTTGTTTCCCTCCATTAGTCCAGCCCTGGCTCAACACGTGACCGGCATGCAGTAGTGACGTCACAACACCCTAAATGATCCAAGAACAACTCAACTTTCCACCCATTAACACATTCCTAACGTGATCATTTTATATTTACATGTTATATCATAACCAGTAAAAACTTGATAAAATTATCACGTTAGAACTAAATAGTTTTTGCGACAAACCAAGTTAAAATTATTTATGTATATCAACACCAACACATCATGTCACGAATATATGTATTTATGCATAAGTCACAATTTCACACTATAAAATAGACATTTTGTGCATTCTTCAATAAATAAATAATTTATCATTGAAAATTTGAAATTTATCTGCTGCATTTACCGAAATATCAATCAATTCCGATAACTTTAAATTCTATAAACCATCAGTAAAAACTGATTATATTAACAACTATTTAAAAAATATAAAAATACTAAAAAAATGAAATAATAGACATTTAAAACGAAATTACAATAACACTTACCTTTAAATATAGTATATCAGAGACAAACATTTCTAAGGCGTGCAAGCAAAAAAAAGTATTCTATGAATTTCATCAAATTAACATTCATACGAGTGATTTTCCAATATGTTTGAAAAAATTCCGCTTTACTTTTCACAACAGTATGTGATGTTGATACTATTTACTCTTGGATAAAAATGAGGAATCAAAATTAGTTTTTGATACTTTAAAGCAAGTAAATATGTTTATTTTTTATTTTTTTAATGATGAAATTAACGTACAGCATTACTACCAAAATCTTTTCTAAACACAAAACACATAGCCTTAAAGCTCGATTCTTAAAACATTAATGCACGTGGTAAAAAAAGGAAATTAAGGAATACAAAATTTGAACAGTGCTAAGAAATTTTAGGGTCTAAAAATAGGCTATGATATTCCTGCAAAATCCACAGCTAAGCATTTTAAATCGTGAAACGTTTTTTTTTTTTAAATACCATTATTAGAATCTGTCCGTTTAAGATGTATATGGACTAAGTTGGAGATGTATATGGATTAAGTTTATTGTAAAACTATTTTCCAGGATTAGGAAGTGGCCTGACTGAAGTGCCGTACATAGGACGATAAAAGTACGGTATATGATGTGATATTACATATTTTAACCTAAATTTATTTCGAAGTATTTTTATAGTCATATTTAAATATTTTATTTATTTGGATTAAACTGTCTGCATTCACAACATAGAATGCCCGTACGCTAGCGTAATCTGTGATTCTGGAATTGAGAGCAGTGAGTGACAAAGGACGTAGACATCTGGTACTGACAGATACACCCATCAGCAGTACCAACCTAATGAACCGATAAGATCATTACAGCACTGCCAACATTGTCAGCGAAACTTCCCACCATTACATGTCATTGACTCTGTCAATATCTACTCTTCAGATGTTACAACTACAGGATCTGCAAGCGATCGCATCAGCAGTTTATCATGTTGTTATTTACTTAATTTGTTTAATGTGAAATTTAGTCTAAAAAATATTTAGAAGGGCCATGATGAAACATGATGGCCAAAAAAGTCCTGGATCACCATCAAATTTACGTTTATGCTTTATTGCTAGGTTCAAAAGAGAAATATGAGTTAAAATAATGTTGTTGTGAAAAAGGTTTGTTATTGAGGACTTACAAAACCTTTTTCACATAAAATGAAAGTCCTATATGAATCATAAAAAAGGTACAAAAAGCATGCATTGCAATAGAGTATAAAAAATGTTTTTATTGAAACCAGATCTCATATTTTTTTTATTATTATCCTTATATTCTCTTTGGTGATATTAATCTTAAATATATTTATGTTAAGTTTTATGGGAATTTTATTTCCATGTTTCTCAACGCATGTTCATAAATTGATCTCAAGAATTCCCTAAATATATAGAAATTGCAAATTTAACATTCCGATTATTTAAATGGTCTGATGGTTTTTTTTTAATAAATAGCTTAAAACTCAAATTTGATTGCAAAGCATGGGTACTTACTTTTACTCTTTCTTAAATCAAGTTAGATTAATATTTTATCAAAGAAATATTTTCATATTTTCCAACGAGATAGAGGATAACCTTAAAAAATCCTCATGGTTGTGTTTTGACTCTTCACGTTTTTAATTTAAAGACAATATTTTACAAATTAAGACATTTTGTTTATGATGTTTTGTGATATCCAGAGTGGTCCAAGGAGTTCTCGTGCCGTTTCTGTTTATCCTCCGCCTCCGCCTAGAGCTCGGCTCGGCGTGGAACCGGTAGCGGCACGGTGACAAATTACGCACCCGTCCCCAGTTCCGTCCCTGCCCCAGAGGACCACCTGGCAAGTTCATCACCAGTGATAGATCATTTCTTTGTGTCACCGGAGAGTCCGTGTATCAATAAAAGATGCAGCAACGTGGGTATCTATTGTCTTGGCGTACAGGAAATTTTATTCTTCCCACTAAAACTTTACATTCACCATAAAAAAATTGGAGAAAAAACTTTCGTATATTGTAAGTAGGCCTATAGTGATGTTTTTATTACTTTTCAGTTAATTTATTATCTATTTCTAATTAAAAAGTATCTATAATTTTAGAAATACTTTCAACGTTACACAGTCACTTTACAATGGGCACATTTAATCAATTATTTGAATCAAAAAGTAAATTTTAAAAGATATTTGAATCCAACTTTGTTTAACTGTCGAGGGCATTTTATTCCTTCTGAATACAAATTCTCAAATCTTACTATTATTCATAAAACTCGGTGGTTGGCTAAATGAGCCATGCGATATAAATAAACACATATCCGTTTTTAGACCTTAAGAACGATACTCTAGTCTTAATAAAAAATAGAGTAAGAATAAGACAGTCGACACTTTTGATTGTAATTTTCATCATGAAAAACGTATTTTTCCTTGACAAAATTTTGTTGGATCTTATCACAACGATTTTATTTTTTATATCAATAAGAGAGTCCGTAATTTTAATAGTTAATTGCACTAAGATAAATTGTAGTCATAGTTTTCAGTAATAACATTTTAGTTGTGTATTTTACCTAGTAAACAACCGAATGAAGGATCGGTCGCCGTGGATGATTTCCTCTGCGGCAGCGGCGGTACTGCTACGTCAGCAGCGCTGGGGTTCGGTTCGTTAAATCTACGCATTGAACAGACGTGGGCTCTCATTGTTGTTTATAATGGTGACACTTCTTATAATTGCGAGCAAAGCAAGGCAGACCCTGTTATTTTTCCAGAATACCCTCAGGTGGAATTTTTCAGCAAAGGATTTATTCTCCACAAATGAGATCTTTTTAAAACCATTACGTCAAAATTCCGATCTTTTGTGTTTCACTCAAATCGCTTATGTCTTTAATTTACCAGTTGATTTTAATTGAATGACGTAAAAATTCAATTCAATGTCGTTTATTTAATCATGTTAAATGATTCCTAAACAGGATTTCTAATAAGTAATTGATACAAAATATTCAATATATATCAAGTATACAATGACAAAGCACAAGTTGTTGATATTTTAAACAGTATAAAAAATTTCTGATACATTTCATTTTGTTGCAGGAAAGTTCTATAAAAACAGAATCTTTCTTTTCATAGTCATATGTTACAGTAAATTCCTTTATAACCCATTCTCCAAAAAAATTTTCTATTTGAAATTTACCTATGATTGATTTCTTCAAAACTTATACAGAGCGGTTCACTACACAATGTATGAATTGTTAAGACTATTTGTGGCAATTAAGGAGTTTATTTTTTGTTCTAGTTTAGTCTTGAGTACCGGTAAACAAAATAATCGTTGTGAAATGGATACACCTAAATTAATTGTGACTGACAAAATATTTTTTTTTCTAAAATAATTGTTTAAATTTATTCTTAATTTAAAAATAAAATGTTCATTCTTCTATAAGTTTTATCTTCAGGGTTAAATTTTAAAACTTTTGATTGTATATAAAAGAACCACTCGTATAACAACGAATTTCGTTACTTTGCTTAGCTCCTTTGTTTCTTCCAATATCGAAACTCTCACCAAGTTTTCCAGAATACATTTAGCGAGTTTTTTGAGGCCTATAATATACAGTACTCAATAGGTAATACCTCACAATGTACTTTTTATATCTTACACGATTTAAACTAATATAAATTGAAATGTTTATTTCTTTGCTGTAGTCAGTGTTTAAATGTTCCTCACGAATACTGAAGGAAGTAAAGCCAAGTTATAAAGTGAAGTTTACTGCCGGGATCAGCAATGAGGGTTAAGTCTCAACAACTCAAAGTTGAAATTAATATAGGTTAAATTAGATCTCTCAATACTGTTCCAATAGTTATTTAATTTTTTAATCTTAAATTGTTTGTGTTTTTACTATTTTACGTTACAAATTGTTATGTATATGTATGTTAAAAACTAAAAATTAAATTTTATGCTAGCAAAAAATATAAGGAATCCCGATTGCACAATTTACTTTTATAATGGCAAATTCAAGTAAAATGTTAAATCGTGTGTAATAATAAAGTATACCAAAAGTAGTTAAAAATATTGTATTATTTTTTGTTATTCTACATACATTTTTTATTACTCCCGTATTATATTGTTAAACATTTTTTTATTGGTATGATACATGTTGTTTACAATCAGAAATGTAAAACAAACGTCTATAACTCTCAAAAATATATTTACACTTATAATGAATAGAATACAGACGGTAAATATAACATTAGATGGAAAAATTACCCGTATTATATGCAGTATAAGCGTAAAAGCAAATATATTTTGAATGGTTAAATGTTTGTTTTTTATTTCTGATTACATTTTTATGGCAGTTAAAAAATAAAAAAATTAGCATTTTTTACCTTCACCTTATTCAGTTGTGTAGCCACATACTGTATAAAATGTATTACGATGCATTTACTATTACATAAATTACACAAAACCAATAAAATTGGTTGAAAACTATAAGAGGAGTTCCTTGTGTAAAATAATGTCACTTATTAAATATAGATTCCAAACACCGCACAGACACTGGAATGTGACATGGAAATGAACTTAAACTAAAAGACTTTATCATGATAAATACTGTGGGACGAAAATTACGCCCTGGCAGCTCAATTTTTGTTAACTTTAATGCATCCAAAAGCAAAAGTCATTTGTCATTCAAGAAAATAAGTAATAATATTTTTAATCAATCCAAAAAATCATGTAGCCAGGTTAAAAGGAAACCGACAGCTCGCGGCCGTAAAGCGTGCGGGTTGAGTCCTTAAACATCCTGGCTTCCCGGACTTAAACTTTTACAACCAAGATCAGCGGTTTGAGCGGTGGTTGTTAAACCCTTCCATCCAACACTTGAAAACAAAAATACTTTTATAACAAACATAATTCGTCTAATAGTTATACTTGAGTGTTTAATACATTGATTTAAATTTCATGTTTTATTTCATAAACAGAAATTTTCGGAGGCTTAAACGAAAGATAAAACCAAAACAAACAAAAAACACACAATACACCATATACAATTTAAATAATCATACGAAATAAAAATTTAAAAATCTTCAGCCTAAATTTTTTTCATTGATTATTACAAATGTAAACTTTTGTATAAGATTAATTCTCATCTGTCCAATTACAAAGTTAAGTACAGTACTTTTGTTGGTAAGCTTAAAATCAAATTGTAAAATTGACCTTTTATAAATCGGCTGTACATCAATGCCATTCAATTGATTTTAAATTGAGTATATTACGGCAAAATTTCTTGTACTACAGTAAGCTTATCTTCAAACTTAGACATAGATGTAAATATGTCTACCAAATGAAAAAATCATATGTAAAAATTTAGCTACCTCATTCGTTAAGTTATTATATACCTTACTAAAAAAAATATCATTAATTTTAATTAGGTTTAGAATTGGGTTTTATGCTTTTCTTCTATGATTATGAGCTTATCGTGGCTTTTGGTTGGGAGATATGTTTTTCATTATAATAATGTAGGCAGCTTTTCATACTTTTACAACTAATTTCTTGAATATATTTCTTGATTTTGCTCATTCCACCCTATGTTATGAGATAATATATGATAGCTCAATCATATACAATAGCAATAGATGATAATGTATCTCCCAACCAAGTTACAGGATAAGAACCTTATTCATTCTACTAATCAAATAAAAACCTCAGCGAACAATTCAATTTTCTAATCCTACAGGGTGCGGCAAAAAACCGATCTTTTTCTTTCGCGCACCGCTCAGCGACAGGAAGTCTGAGAAAGGTGGCTGTAGGCTTGTTGGAACGCAAATAGTTAGTTGCCATTTTAGTTGTCATGGAGTAGTGGTCGCTTGAACAACACTAGTTCGTTGTCAAAACGTATTTCAATATTGGCGATTCAATCATTACTACTCAGCGGCAGTTTCGTACATTCTTTCAATTACGTCAACATTTAGAATTCCGAATCATAGCACAATTATGCAGTGGATTACTAACTTAAGATCAACTTGTTTTGATTTGAAAACGAAGCCCACAGCGCATTTTAAGGTCAGCGCGGATGCCAGAGAACATGGATAGAATCTATGCTTCTATGTGGGAAACAGTCCTCGTCGGGCCACCAGAAAACAAGCTAGTGATTTGCTTGTGTCTACGTCAGAAGCATTTTGGTTAGGAAAATTGTATAATGTACACTAAATGCTTTTAAGGGAAAATATTCCAAACCCATCACACTGTTGTTGTCACCCCGGGAATCGAACCCGTGACATATTGAACCAGTGTCCAAGACGCCAACCGGTAGGCTAGCGAGATGCCTTGAACATGACTGACCCCTCGGTTTGGCAAATTTTGTTGTTCGATCTTAATTTCCATCCATACAAATTAATTGGCTATTGTTCAGTAATAAAATCCCACTGACCATGCAAAGCGAAAAATATTCAACGAACAAATGGTTGATTTAAATGCTTATAAAGAAATTTTAATGTTTACTGACGAGACGCACAAAATACGCCACGATAACAAACGCGCGTTACTAAACATACCTAATGTAAACATGTAGGTTAGGCGACCACTACACCACGACTACTGAAATGGTATAAAATTATCTTTCCAATAAGCCCCCCCCCTCCCCCAGACATCCTCACGCTGAATGGTGCCCGAAAGAAAATAGATAGGTTTATTGCCGCACCCTGTATTTTAAGTTTCCTATATTTATTAAAGAACACAACTCATCAAATTCAATTTAGAACCTAACCAATAAAAGTGTCCTAATTTTACCATGTGATTTGTCATTTGGTATTCACGTCTGTGTTTCTTAGTTTGGTTGTCTGGTTTTAGTTGAATTATTACTAATTGAATTTTAGTGATGTCTTTAAACATAAGATTACGAATGAAAATAAAACACGACACATGTATACCAAAAGAATTTTAATAATATAAACAATAATAATAATAATGGTTATATGTTTACAATTTTTTAAGAAATAATGTTTACATGACAATCAGAAGACTTATCTATAGTAAAGATAAAAATTATTTCGTTCTGTTTGTAATATTGTAACCCTTTTTCTGCTTCTGTTTCACAGTAATAAATATTGCTTGCACAGCACGTTTATTATTGTACTTAAAATATTATATCAGATTAAAATAATACCTAGACTGTTATAATAAATATTAGTTTTTATAATTGAAATGTAATCAATTGATTATTTCGTAATCAGTTGGACATATTTAACCCAAAATTATTTGTTCTACAAACCAATTATCCAAGGAGTGCCAGCGACTGCTGGTAATTCATAAGACTTTGTCAATAATCCCGTGACTGCGGCGTATTTGAATCCCACCTAATCCGCTTGGTGCCTTTAATTAAAGATTTCTACGGTTTAGCAGTTTCGTAATTATCTTAATTCAGACTGTATCCACTGATGACAACAATATTGCATATTAAGTTTATCACAAGTTGTTTTTGTGTTAAACATTTTAATGTAGTTTTACTCTGATATTTAATGAAAAGGAGGGAGGTTGTTATTTTTTTTCGTTGACATTTTCGATAACCCTTAAATCATAAGGGATACAATCAGTAAATACATATATAATACAGGGTGTAAAAACCTTTACAACTTTACTATCCTCCCATCCTCTTTCCATGTAACATACAAGTTTTCTAAAAATACCACATGAAAGAGTGGCTCAAAAGTTTTAATAAGTAGCAGTTTTATCAGCTGATTGGTTAATATTGTAGCTTGGTAAACAATAACAAATAATTCGTGAGTCCCATAAGAATCGCAATGGATGTTCGTATTAAAGCGCAGTGTGTGGAGTGGTTTATTGAAACCAAGCCCTAATTGTTGGTCTTGAAGGAGGATTTCTATTATATCTTGTCCAAAATCTCCGTTGAACAACATCAGAGTTGGTTTCAATAAACCACTCCACACACTGCGCTTTAATACAAACATCCATTGCGATTCGATTCTTATGGGACTCTCAAATTATTTGTAATTGTTTACCAAGCAACTATATGAACCAATCAGCTGATAAAACTGCTACTGGATTAAAATTTTTGAGCCACTCTTTCGTGTGGTGTTTTTAGAAAACTTGTATGTTACATGGAAAGAGGATGGGAGGATGGTAAAGTTGTAAAGGTTTTTTATAGACACCCTGTATAATATAAGAATATATCGATATCAGTATATACAGAGTGGAATGAACTTAGTGTTAAAATGTATAATTGTATCAAATATACATAAAATTGTGATAATACTGCATAAAAAAATGTTATTCGAGATTTGTTTCCAGCAGAGGTATGTCTTCCATTTTTCTCCAAATTTGGTACCTTTGTCGTACAATATATTTTCTCATCGTATAGGAACTTATGCTTGAGAATATAATTACATTTTATATTTTCCATAAAATTTACAATAAAAATATAACAACTATTAAGCCTTACTAATTATTTGAAATTACCGATTAAAATTAACATAATAAATTTTATGAAATTCTAATTTTTTTAACATTTTGGTTTATATTATTTACAATAGTGTACCACGGATAAGTTTTGATCATAATATTGTTGACTAATGAAACTTAAACTAACAAAAACAGGTTTAATCCAACGTTTCTGTAATTCATTACTGTAACTGATAAAACACGATTTTGTCAACAGTGAATATGTAGATTCAGCATTGAGAATAGATTTTAATATTCTCTATTAAAATCTTCTATGAATAAATTGATAATAATATAATTTAGAAATATGTATGACCTGACAAGTATAGAGTCAGGAAGTAGACCATCTTAACATGTCGGCGTTCCACCCAGGGTGGACCTGCTAGATGATTCCTGCATCTATCGACTGTAACTCACTTTCCTGCTCCGAGCTCTCCTGCCATGTCCGGTAGGTTTGCTGATGTTCAAGAGTTCATGCCAGATCCTTGCGGACATCAAATTGCCTCTGAGCCTCTGATAGATCGCCTCTTTCCACATGCCAAGAGATGGAAAGGCATCAGCATAGCGATTATCAGGACAGGAGGCTGGACACTGTGCGATAAGATGAGAACCTGAATGGTGCATGAAGCTGCACTCGAGCGAGCCTCATCCGGTATAAGTGAGATGCAAAGGAGCAAGGACTGGAGCATTACAGTCTTCTTCTATTAGACCGGGGGCCTTCGACATAGGCTGTAAGATTGCTGAGATGAGCGACGCTCCTAGCAGAAAAATCTCTGTCTTGCTCTAGGCGATAAGCAGCCCCTAGTCATTCATACATTCATCGAGAACGCGCATGACTTGATTCAGCTTCAGTTGGGCAAGCTCAACATTTTAGTGCTGCAACGTCATCTCTGTACCCAACTCCCAACAAGAATCGACTCGTACTGCATTTCGGATCTGAGGAGACTATCGAAGGCGACGTTCCAAATGTCCGAGCCGAGGATCGAGCCTGAGCGGTGTCGGGTGTAATTGGCACAAAAAGAAGACATATATGGTATCCAAAGAGATAAATTAAAAAATCACTATTAAAAACTAAATATCTAGCATAATTACTTATCTTATTAATAGATAAGGTGATATTAGTTTATTAATTAAAGTAGGATGAATTTCTACTATCTCCACTATCTCCATTATCTCTCGTGTCATATTATGAATATGACATATTATGAATATGTCATATTGTGAAACAATTCCAGGTTAGATTCCTAAAGAGTAGAGGAGGTTTTTTAGTGGGTAAACCCGTTTTTTAGGGGAGCCCCACACTACAGGCTGGCCACCTGTGTGTGTAATGCATTTTTCCGCCTCTCCCTCAAAAAAAAAAAAAAAAAAAAAATTATTAATGCTCTTGCCCGTAGGTAATTCTCAATGATCCTCAATAGGATTGACCCGCAAAAACACAAATGAAGGAAGGAAAGTTTATTAGAGTACTGTGTTGGTTTAGAAGTAACTTAATATTAATTAAGTTTCTATAAAAGACACCCTTACCCAAACGTGTTGCAAAAATTATTGCTATAAATCGTTTTGAGTTTTGATTACTACGCTATTTTTTCACGAGGAAAGAAGAAAGAAAAACAATGAAGTCATAAAGCGGTTTATAATTACATTATAAAATCTGCAACTTTCAAACATTGTCTATACTTTGTGGCAATTAAAAACATACATTGATAAAACATCAAAGTGTGAAAAAGAAGCTAAGTATAACGTAGGAGGGATTCACATTGTAACTGTAATTTCCTTGATTACCTCTTAAAACGTTTAGTGGTTTTTATTAAGAGAAGTTGTAAGTCAATTCCGATAGTTTTAGTAAGAATAATAAAACAATCCTATTTAGAAACCAATAATAAACAGGAACATCTAACCACTTGGTTGGATGCGCTTAACCATAAGGCTAAAAAATCCAATGCCGCGCAGGTCCAGTCAGAACAGGCTACGCACGGAGACGTGAGATGAGATAACGGCGATAACATAAGGCCCGACCACTGAATTTAATATTCTGCATGCACAACGAATAAGTTTTCAATTAATCCATAATTTTATCTTCACTAAGTACCCCTTTATAAACAATTAGGGCCTAATTTGTGTATGACAAATTTTAATTGTGGAGTCCCTCTTCCAAAAGACCCCCCGGCCGCCATGGGAGGGCTGGTGCGGGTGTCAGGGATGCGGTGGCGAGGTGGTTTAGGTGCCGGGGCCTCATTTTATCTCAGATCTCCGTGGACCAATAGGAACCCCGGGGCGAGGCTGGCGGTAAACTCTCGGTGTCATCCGATAGCGGCTGAGCTGACACATCACACCCGACAGGTAGTGGCGGGGATGGAAGTCCTGAAACAACGGCAACATATGGAGTCTAGAAGAGAAACAGCAGTATCAAGGGCTGCATCGGTTACAGTTTTTAACAAACAACAATTATTTGGTTATTATTACCTATCACATATATTGATGGAATAATCAAATTAAGACTGAGAATCAAACTACAGGTACTAGGTTTTAATTTGATGATGATTTTAAAAGCTAAGACTACTAATATACAGGGTGTCCAAAAAAAACGTTTACAGACTTTGGGATGTGATTCCTGATACAAAAGTAAAGAGAAAAGTTCCTATGAAGGTATGTCCGAAAATGTATATTTACCCAGATATCCGCCATTTTGTTTTTTCCACTTAATAATTTTTATTTCGATGACGGTTTGATCTAGGAACTTAATATTTGGCATGGATCTTTGTAATACTAATGTTATTTTCCACAATAAAAATTATTTTTTTCCAATGCATATTTTCAAAATGGCAGCCATTTTAAATTTTTGAACCCAAATATCTCACAAACGGTAAATTTTATAAAAATATTACTTGACACAAAAAAGTTGACAAATTAAATTATCTAAACAACAAAACCAAGTTTGTAAGGATCCGCCAACAAATAACAGAGTTATTGAGATTTTTCTCTTAAAATAACCTAAATTGGCATTAATCATAGTGCAAAATCAGTGTTTTTCTGCAGAAAAATCTCAATAACTCCGTTATTTGTTGGCGGATCCTTACAAACTTTGTTTTGTTGTGTAGATAATTTAATTTGTCAACTTTTTTGTGTCTAGTAATATTTTTATAAAATTTACCGTTTTTGAGATATTTGAGTTTAAAAATTTAAAATGGCCGCCATTTTGAAAATATGCATAGGAAAAAAATAATTTTTATTGTGGAAATGGACATTAGTATTATAAAGATCCATGCCAAATATGAAGTTCCTAGATCAATCCGCCACCGAAATAAAAATTATTAAGTGGAAAAAACAAAATGGCGGATATCTGGGTAAATATGCATTTTCGGACATACCTTCATAGGAACTTTTTTCTTTACTTTTGTATCAGGAATCACATCCCAAAGTCTGTAAACGTTTTTTTTGGACACCCTGTATAAGTACCTAATAATTACTGAGAGGCTTTCAAATTCATGCCATGTACTCAAATTGGAGCCTAATAAGATCCGTAATCGCTATAATAAAACACCTCAATAAATGAATAAACTTTAAGTTCATCCTTATAAAAAGCAAAATATTGCCGCTCTCGAAACACGGAAAGCACGAATACATTTTTTCAGTATTTATTAGTAAATCAATCTTAATATTTTACTTGTTGAAACCCTGGGGATATATCTGGATAAAATTGTTATTTATAATTCATGAAATAACGCTCTACTGCGGAATAAATAAATTATACTGATTGTTATTACATTGAGAAAAATACTAACTCTAGAGATATTTCAGAAGACTTTGAAAAGGGAAGACGGTAATCTCTTAACGGGCTGATTGATTTCAATGAGAGAAATGCTTCAGATATTTATAAGGATTTGAGTAATGAATCACGAAAGGATCAAAGGTCAAGAACAAGTAATTTCTCAAAGGAAGCAGCGAAATTCAGAGAACTTTGTAGGTATTATCCTAAACTTTTCTAAACTTACCTAAGCCTCTTTAGCCAAATTTCCTAGTTTAATCCAAAGTAACCTTTTGATCTTTAAATTTTAATCAATTAAATAGTTAGATTATAGAGCAGCATTTTCACAAACATCTGAAACGGATAAATGAATAATGTTTGATAAATTTTTTCACCCATTTACTGTCTGGTAGACGGTAAAATGATAAAAGTATTTTCTTAATGTAAATCACTCTGACGTTGTAATGATGTCTGTGGTTGACTAAATATGGTAGAATCGTATATGAAGCATTTATACTACCGCATTTTCGCAAATTCTAAAACATATAATTAAAACACACATCATATAAATGGTGGAAAAAGGTCTGAAAACAATATAATATCTTTAAAAGTGTAAAGATATAAAGATAAAACTTTGAAAATTGACTTTGAGTGACAAAGTGTACTTCCTAAAGTACATTTTGTCCTTGGACCTACGAGGGGCGACGGTTTACAAGGAGTCAGAAGAAAATCTTAAATGTAAGCATAAATTAATCTACATCAAATTAAAGGTCTCTAAGAATAGAGAATTCCTGACGACTTCCACAAGGGACTACTAAAGGACTAAAGGAAGTCTTGGGAAAAACTTCATTGGCCTACGTCATATCATACATCATTATAAAGGGCTTTGCATTCTTAGCAATTTGCCACAAACCCGACCTAAAAAGGTCGTGTGTATCGGGAGTTAAGCTTATTGAATTTTCAGCAATACGGTACTACTTTAAAGCAAAGTTTGATCGCCTGCCATTTTTGACTCGGCCATCCTTTTGAGGTCGGTTTTGCGGTATTGTTCTCTAATCTTAAAGACCTTTTTGCTGTACATATTGACCTATGCTTAATTTAAGATTTTATTCTGACTGAATTGAAACCGTCCCCCCTTGAAGGTCCAAGTACAATTAGTACTTTAGGAAGTAGTCTTTATCACTCAAAATCAATATCCAAAGTTTTAGTTTTATTACCTAAATACTTTTAAAGATAATATATCGCTTCCAGACCTTTTTCCACCCTGGTTACCCGAGAAAAGTAGGACAATTACAACCTAGAGCTTAAAATATCCTTAAAACTTTAGGGCAATTTAAAAATTAATTAATGTAAAACATACAATAATTGCAATTTATGGGTTTCATCGTTAATGTTAAAATTTAATTATTATTCTTTTTATTGTTCTTATTATTGTTCTCTTTCTCATTGTTCTTTTTATTTATTTATTCTTGTTGGAGTTATTTTTTATACTTTATGATAATTTAGTAGTTTTAGAGATGGGACACAGATATTATCTTCACCCCTATCCTATAGCGGTACAGGACCCTTTAAGTTGTTGTAGCGGCATTTCTTATGAGCTGAGAACCGTAAGGCCTCCAACGAACAGATATAACATACAATTCAAAGCAGAACATTTAAAGTCGTGGTATTATTGTAATATTATATTATTGTACTCAGAGATATCGAAAGAAATTAACAATCGTAACGAGTTTTCAGAAGGAAGGAATCACACGAAAGCCGCCATCCGCCATTTTATGAGAGTAGACAGGCAGTTTTCAAATCCTTGCCATAAAAACTAATAACTAACATATCCTTAGACAGTAAAAATCGGCAATACTGCAAATTCACCCAAAAGCTATTAGTCAAGGCTATTGTCATAGATCGCGAGTCTGTTTATAAAGTTTAATAGTGTCTTTACATAAACCATTAAAAGAAAAAAAAAATTGGGAAAACCAACAGAATTACGAAGTACATCATGTGTCTTACTTACTCTGATAAGTCCACGATTATTATTTCTTTTGGTCTGTGATTAAAATATTATGCAGGTCTATCAGGGATGACTAAAGGTTGCCCAGTATATTTAAGACAATTGTTGGTAAAACACTCTACAGAAATTGACATATCTTTATTGCCATATTCATGGTTGTAGACCAGAAAGAAATCTGAAACGTATTTGGAAAACGCAGCCTGTCTTACTACATTCAGTGTGGAAACTCTTCATTCTTTATCACAACCAATGAAGATGTTCCCGTTGTAATGCCCAAACTATGTAAAAATTATAATGAAAGTGTTTGTTCAACATCGTAATATTGCTATACAATATAAATATGTTTGATCACAAAAAGTCTAGGGTTGGCCTAAATACTTCAGCAAAACTATTTAGCATTTACATCAACTTAATTTTACCAGGAAATTTGGACAAAAGTCATTCTTGGATATTCAAATAAAAGCTCAGAAATAATTAAAAGATTTGATAAACTATCGAATAATCCTTTATGTAAGAATTCTTTCAGGATGTTGGGATAGTGTAATTCATTACTACTTAGTTAACAATATACCAACCGTAATTATTACCTAAGTATCACCAGTATGATTTTGAAAATGTATAAGTTCTAAAGATTCAATTACATATCATATTGTATGGGTGAAGATAATGAATGTGGGCATTTAAGACGAATCTATAAACGAATCCTCCCCCGGGCCTAAAAAATTTAAGAGCAATAAAGTGTCCATTTTTATTAAATTCATACATAGTTTAGCGTTCATAACTATGGACAAAATGCAGAATATGCATTTACAACATATGATAGACCTAAACAGACTAAAAATTGTGTTTTGTAACTACATAAATATTACTTACAAGCAGAACGAAAGCAAGCCACTCAGTGTATTCATCAGACGCGCATGTGTGTTACTAATTAATGGACCTTTTTGCAACGGCATAACAAGGAAAGTCGATTAGTTGATTCAATGGATCAGAGGGGATGACTGTCGCTCAAGGTGGTAACACTGTAGCCTGAACACATGATTAACAGTGCTACCAACCCCTTTTTCGATGACAGCCATACTATTGTTACTAGTAGTGCAAAAGTAAGGCTTTTAAAACAGTTCAAGGTCACCCGAGCGATGACGTCATCGATGACGTCATCGAGGTCAATGACCTCATCGATGACGTCATCGATTGCATCATCGATGACGTCATCACCAATGACGTCACTTCCTTGACGTCACACCCATGACGTCACAGAAATGACGTGCTGATGACGTCATCACCCCTTACGTCACCAAGATGACGTCACCGATGTCACAAAGGTCAAGGTCACGCTGAAACCTAAAATTTTTTGGCACTTTTGCTGTTTCTCGCACTACGCTCCGAGTTTCAGTCACAGTTACCATGACCTTGACAACTTGGAGCGAATTTGCGATGAGAAACAGCAAAAGTGCTGAGGAAACTTGAAGTTTGCAACGTGACTCTGCCTAAACCGTCATGTGACACCGCTCGGGTGACCTTGAACTGTTCCAAAAGCCTTACTTTAACCATTACTGCAACCGCGATGTGCACCCTACGACAGACACCGAGCGACTGACTGTCCGGCCCCGCGCACTCTAGGTATATGGGAAGTGGTGGGGGGAACTGCGAAGACCTCGGGAAACTCGAAAATGTCAAGCCAGGTAGCACCGTTTCGGTGCTACCTTAAATTTACATGTTAAAGTGTGATGACCTTGAGGTTGACTGTGAACCTGGGGCTTAGGATTGTGTTTAACAGCTTGACGTTTTCGCCAGAGTTCAAGTGTGGTGACCTTGAACTGGTTAAAATAAAAACTGCACAGCAGACTGCACAACAAGGATGTGCACCCTACGACAGCTGCCGAGCGACTGACCTCCAGGCCCTGCGTACTCTAGATATATGGGAAAGTGGTGGGGGAAATTTCAAGGTCATTCAAACGGAGTTTTAAAAAAGTCAAAGAGTAGAAAGACTACTCTTGTGAGTCTATAGCGATTTCATTGATAGTGAGTGCTTCGGTATGCCAAGTCGATCTGTATTGACACGCTCCTAAATAATGTTTGCAAAAACCTGCAAAATGATTGTTGCACAATTTGCAGCCAGTTAGCTGTTTTAGTTTAAATTCAATGCAACGTTCAGGGCAACAAGTGTACTTATGCCCTCTCATTTGGTACACATGGAATGTCTTCAACTTCGGTTTTGGCTTCTTCCAAGACTTGCACTTACACATGCATTGACCAAAAGCTTCACATGTTCTACAAGCCAGGCCATCCACCACATCAATGTCATTCGGCCATGAAAAACATTTCTGTTCGCAACAGTAGTTGAGTTGACTTTCCATGTTGCTGCGGTGAAGGTGCGCAATGAAATGATGCTGTAGTCAGTGAGAGTGCACCTTAAATAAACTCAGTGGAGGGGGAAAGGTCAAGGTCATTCAAACAGAGTTTTAAAAAAGATGACTAGTCGTCCTCCTCGTCCGTTGTACTTGGAGAGCTGTCAGACGAAGAGCCCCGCGCAGGTGCTCTCCAGATGAAATGTATATCTATTTGAAAGCGCAGGCCAGGATCTTGTACCATCAACTCCTTTAATCTATTACATACCAATTCCACTTTGTACACATTGTTAATAATCAACACCCAAGGCTTTGGCTGAACATAACGTGTAGTTGAGTCAGCCTCGCAGATAGTCACATCTTCCGGTGAATCTTCCGGTGATATTGGAGTGTATAAATGTGTAAAATCTCGTTGCTGAGGCTGGCTTGAAGTTGAAGGTTCTGTGCCGACCCTGGTTGCGTCAAAATTCAAATCCATTCTACATTTAAGAGGTCCAGGGTTCCCGTTGAATACATTGAGTAATTTTTGATACAAGACTTCCACTTCTGTCGCATCCTGTAAATGAACAGTCCACCGCAAGGGAAATGCTTCGTCCGTAGTGGAGTCAACTTGAGAAAGAGTTCCTTCCGCCATGGCATCTAAGCAAGGAATGAGGTGAGCTGCAGTCAGTTGTAACATTATCGAAAAGTAGAGGGGGAAATTTCAAGGTCATTTAAATTGGGTTTTAAAAAAGGAAGGAGTGGAGGGGGAAAGTTCAAGGTCATCCAAATTGAGTTTTAAAAAAAGGAAAGAAGGTCACTCCACATCAGCCTCGTCGTTGTCTCCTACATCTTCATCCGCATCAGATTTACTGTATAGGTAAATCGGTGACATTGGTGAGTATTGCGGTGAGTGCTGACCGTTGTTGTCCTCCTGCCGCAATGTAACTTGCGACCAATCATAGTTGAAATTCATTTGTATTATGATCCCAGGGTTGTCCCGCAGTATTTCTTTCATCCGTTCGCAAATTGTTTCCAAAAAGTGAACACTGTCGATGGATAGTGTCCAACCTGTACTCGTTCCAACATCAGTAGTGGAGCCAGCTTGGCTGATGGTGTTGTCCGCCATGGTTGCTTGTCGAACAAGGAATCACGGGTGATGTGATACTCATGCAGGAACATGGTGAAGTAGTGGGGAGCGTGGTGGAGTAGTGGGGGAAGTTTCAAGGTCATCCAAACGGAGTTTTAAAAAAAGGAAAACCTACAAAGTAACATTGAAACTTTCCAACTGATGGTGGCGGGCGTTTTCTTCTGCAACCTTGCCGACACATGTGACTATACCATACAGTATGAAAAGTACAACCATAATAAGGCCGAACAATAAAAGATAGCCGTTGACTATCATGATATTTTCTGAGTGGATCTGCTTTCTTCTTATCTCCCTCTCTTGCATCCTCTTCTCTAACTCGTGGATGAAGTCGCAGCATGCGTGAGGACATCTTTCATCTGTTGGTAGGTTTGCCATTGTTGATGTTGTCGGTTTGACTGTTGAAGATGGAATGAGGTTTCCAATCGTGATGTGCCATGTACACCAATAGTGAAGTGGTGGGGGTAGCAAAGCAGTGGAGGGGGAAGTTTCAAGGTCATTCAAATTGTGTTTTAAAAAAACCTATCTTGTTACTAAGCTAATATGTCAGTAACAAGATAGGTGTTTTTGCTCTTTTACTTCTTTAATATAATGAAAAAAATAAACATATTCTACAATGGTTAGAACAAGAAATACAACTGCTAGTCAGCTGAAGTAATCCAAGTTGTCCGGCTCGGTCTTCATGGACGTCGGTGAGGAAGCTGTCGATGAGTGTCCAGGCTCTTCCTTTGGCTGCCGGGTGTTCCGTATATTGCAAGCGTAGACTTGCACATTTATACGGTAGCCTCTTGCCACCATTAGCTGCAACTCCTTGTACAAATCGTTCAGCTCCTGTTGCGTCTTGATAGTCACCTCCTCATAGCTGGCACAGCTTACGTTGAGAGACATCCTGATGTTGCTAGGTTGGCTGCTGGAGTAGAAATGAAGCCAAGGCATAGCGCTTGGAGGTATATGAAAAAGTGGTGGGGGTGTTTGCATTCAAACAGGTTTGACTTGTAGCGTGGTGGTGGGGGTAACTGTGAAATGCAAAGGTCAAAGGTCAAGGTCACCCGCGAAGTTTAAAAAAAAAATGCAACATATCAATATGTGACAAACTTCACATATTGATATGTTGCATTTTTCGTCTTTTTGTATTCTTTTTTTGTCTTTTATGGTTTATTTATTTATAAAACATTACAATAACATATGTACAACAGTAAAACTTAAATCTAACACTGCTGCTTGTCGGCGATGTGGATGGTCAACTCGGTGGAATTGCTACCCGTGCAACCGTGGGAAACCAGGTAGAGACAGCCGGGTTGGATGGAGCGCAGATCCTCGTTCTGGAGGAGATGGACGAACCGTTTCGGCAGGTAGACTTGGAACTTGGGCTCATCCCCCGGAGTGAATGGTGCCTCGCTAAGACTGCAGCAGATGGCCTCTCCAACTGTAGTCTCCATCTTCTTCATGGCGTGGATAATGTAGTGCTTCTCGTCTTTAAGTTCGGAACACTTCTTGACGGGTAGTATGGTAGATTTGGAGTGAGCATTGAACTGCTCAACCAAAGTTTGCAGGAACTGGTGAGATGCCATGGTCAAGTTATAGATCGTCTTCTTCGTCTTCTTGCTGGGAGATGTTGTCGTCTCGGAATCTCGAGTAATACTCATGCCAGGTCCCGGTCTGCTCCTCACTTATATAACCCCCGTTACCCCCACCACTCCCCATTTCCCCACTTTGAAGGTAAGATGCGAGTTTATAGGCGTTTTTTAAAGCGCAATGTCTATCTTTTTCATGTTCTGGACTTTTAGTACAAATACAAACATTTTCCATCGTATACTTGTAGTTTTTATCCAAATCCACATCATTAACCAGAACATGAGTAAATCCTTCGATCCATCTTTTCTTTTCCAGCCCCTTTGTGTAAATATTGGTAAACTTGTCTGAAAAGTGATGCATAATGTGATACAAGTCCGTGTAACTTGTAAAACCATCATACCAATCGATATGATGGAAGTGTTTTGAAATCCATCTGTTGGTAGTAGCGGCTTTACTGGTTAAAGATGAATAAGAACATGGTGGTTTAAATAAAAACGAATAAGGAACACTTGTATTGATGTCGAAAAACACAAGTTCTTTTATGATAAATCTATCATCATTACCCCGAAACGCTTGGAACTCAATTATACCAGGTTTGGACTTTACTTGTTCTTCTTCCTTGTCCATTGCGAAGATGTCTGCTCATGACGAAGTCCAAAGGTCAACTGATTTCCACACCACGGTAGGTACGACTTTTATACCCGGCCGTACAGTTGTTGGCGCGTTGGTGTATATTTAACGTGGGCACCGTCCCCGGTAGGCCTAACCCCACAAAGTGTTTGATATTGTTTTAAAAATTAACCATTGCTGTGTAGTTAATTGTCATTTAGGTTTCCATCTTTACATTTTCCTTGTTTTCATTTTCATCACTAACACTTGATTCTTCTCCTCCTTCTTCTTCCTCTTTTTCACGTTTTACTGATTTCTTATGTAGTTGAGCGTACTTTTCCAATTGTCTCCACATTTGTACTTCATGAGGAACCCTATTGAATATAGAAGTATCCACAGGCCCATACAATATAGGTGCGTCCGGTTGTTTGTCCAAAGTGTCTTCCAGATAATCTTTAATAATCGAACTTGAAAACACCAGTTGTCTCAAGTATCTTGTTATTGGTTCAGTTGCACAAGTTAGAATAAAAAACTCTTCTCGATTAAGTTGAATCTTGTTATCATGTCTTGTTGTGTCTCTAAACCGCAACTGATGATCACCACGATGTTTAACAATATCGATTTCCACATTTGAATCCAAAAGGCCTACTCTTGTCTTTCTTCCAAACATGTTACTACTTAAATAGCATTCTAGCAGATGCAAGTGTTTCATAAACGATTCCCAAGCAGTGTCCGTAAACAAAATCATTTTGGGCCCATGAGTTAAAATTACAGTAGGTGAATAATCCGTCGATTTCATAACACCAATTAAAACACTTTTGTCCAAACTGGATGAAATTGGATAAAATATTCGCAAGAATACCTCACTCAATATGTTTGGAGAAATATTATCTTCAATATCCCTTTTTCTCTTTTGTATAGTCTTTCTTCTTTTACCTTTTTCTTCAACATTATTACTGGCGTGAAGTTTTCCGCAAACGTTTTGTTCACCTCCTTCCTGGTGACCTTGAGGATCTAAAAACTCAGATATCTCCTTCTCAATATCTACCACATTTTCAGGTGTACCACTAGGAGAAGCCATATTGAATACGATGCTACCCATACAACAGTAGGCAACAAACTGATGAGGAGCGGTCTGTACGCTCTGCTTTTATACTCGCGGAATGAAACAAAACCGGTTCTTACAATACATTTTTAACAATTCCAGTTAAAGGTGTGTATGTTACGATTTTATCATGTAGAATTAAACAGTATGCAGTTGTATTAGCCGGTATAGCATCGTTGAATTCCATTTCTATTTTTATATCCACACTTGATGACTTTACTGATTCATTTTGTTTAGAACAATCGATTACAACTATTGGGTAGGCATCGAAATATTTGTCAGGTGATAATAAAGGTGTATTTGTTTTACCGTAATATGAACTTTGGAATCTCGCGTACATATCGTACAATATACTGTATTTCTTCTTAGTGAATGACACATTTAAATTGTCGTATGGAAAGAATTGTGAATTTAAATAAACTTTAATATTTTTCAAGTCACAATGATCAAATTGTCCTGCATGTTTAGTGATGTCGTCTCTTCTACCTGTTTGTAAACCAAATATAATATACCTGGCTCGTTCTACATAATTTGATGTTTTAACAGTCCAAGTGTGTCGATCCGTAGTAGGTAAACTGGGATGCTCATGGAATTCCCAACTCCTAAATGGAATAACAATATCACGATCGGCTTTTAATTTTCTTAAAAGTAGCATTCTATGCTCGTCAGCTAATTTAACATGTGGAACTCTCCATACAATTTTGTCTAATTTTAATTTCCATTCTAGGTTTGCATCAGTCGTATTATCTGCAGCTTTAATAATGTCTTTATCGTTAGAAGACCTCAACAAAACTAATTCTTGTTTAACGTTTAATATTATTTTCCTATAATCTTCAGCAAAACCAAGCAACAAACGTAATGGAATATGAAAATCAAAATATCCATTTGAATTTGGAGTGATCGTGTCAATTGTAGGTAATACCCATCCGGCAGGTTTAAGTAAATTGGTTTCATTGGGTGTTATAGATGTTAGTCCTTTTAAAGTCGTTGAAATACCTACTTTTTTAGTAGAATCAACTGTTACACCTGATATTTCATATCTAATTTCATCAAAAAGGAAAGCAATGGATTATTTATAAATGGAACTGTTGTACCAGCAGTAGTACCGTCCTTTTTAGTAACTTGTCCTTCAATATACAAGTAACTTTCACATGGTAGTGTGTAAATGTCTTGATTTTGTATGGGGATACGAATTTCATCGTTATTGTTTAATTTCGATGAAGTGTAAGGGTTGTGGGTGTGATATTCTTTTTCCCATAGGGTTTCGTCGAATGTTGGACCCTGCGCTATATCCAGTATATCCATAATCGGTTAATTTTAATCCAATTCTCTCTAAGAAACGAATGTTCTCGCGTGTTAACTCCTCCACAGCTGAAGAGCTACTAATGCGGTTTCCCGTAGGTTGTTCGCTTTTAAATGTTAAACCCATGATTTTGTATTAAAGTGTCGATTTTAAATGTAATCTAACCGTAATAGGCTCTTCTCTGAAGTCTACCAAGTTACCGTCTTGATCCAATACGCTCAACACGATGTCTGAAATGAAAGTGGTGTTCAACGGTAGATATACCAGGTTTTGTGGCTTTTCAACAATTTTAAATCCAGGTGGTACACTTGGGTAACAAGTATGTATGATATGGGTGTTAGCCCCATCCCTGTAAGCTCCTTGTATAATGTTACAAGTTATGTCTATACTATTGACTTTTAATATTGTTACTGTTTTTTTACCGGAATGTGTTACATCTGGTCCTAAAATTGGCTCATCTTTGGAAAATCCCAATAAATCACCAATTGAGTTTGGTTGAGTAAAATCTATATAATATTTGGAAGTAATTTCAGCTTTCATCGTATTATTATTACCTTTTAATGTTATATTGTCTTTTCCCATTTTAGTTTGCAAAAATTCATTTATATGATCAATTTCATAAGAACCTGTGGGTAACCTGCACTCTTGTAAGTCTGTAAACTTCCCACTGGCATCTTTTCCCTTATAATAATGCAATACGTTATTTTTACCTTCCGTAACATTGGGAATAGAGTTGTAAGTAGTAAAATCTAATAGTGCCGCCTCCCAAAATCTTCCTTTTTGCAAGCGTAACGCTGGAAAAAGGATACTTCGTAAAGTTGACGATTTTCCTGTTAATGATACCGTATAGGAAGACATCTCAATAGTGACTGATACTTTTAGCTAGAAATTCCAAACATAAATGGCCGCATATTGAAGTATTATCAGGTTGTTCTCTTTTATAGTTATAATATATGTTTTTAGCAGATTTAAAGTAATTTTGAAGTTCTTTTGGTGGTGGCAGGTTACCGAAACTATCAAAATAATATACATTGCTGTTCAGTTTCTTATAACACACCCAATGGGTGCCGGGCCCTTCAGTATTATCCAAATTTACGATTCCAGTCTCATTTTCCCATATTTTCTTTGGTAAACTGTCCTTCATGAATACTCCGCGAAAAAATGGTATTTTCAAACAGGAAATATATCTAAATAATTCAACATTGGTCAACGCTTTATGTGGTATAACTAATTGATTTCTTTTATTTAATATGCACGATACGGTCTTAGGTATAGACCTGCCCCGTTTTTTACCATTGACCATATAGTCGGTTTTTTATTATTTTTCTTCGTAGAACGTCTTTTTAGTCTAATATTACCACCATGTTTCTTCATGGTTGATCCTTTTTTATTCCTACCCCTCCTTTTTCCACCTCCTACCGCTGTTTTAGCCTTCATACCTGCTGTTACCGCTAAAGCTGCTGCTTTTTCCGCAATGGCGTCACTAGACTTAACTCGTTGCCAAGCTATATTTGCTAGCTTTTTATCAGCGATTGACCTATTTTTTGAATCGGTAAATGTGGAATATGCGATATCGTGTTCTTTACAAGCCTGATCTAACTTATTTATGCCTGGATCACCTCTTTCCAGTCGTTTTTGCAATTTAGTTCCTGGTCCGCAATATTGATAACCTCCCGGTATGTGAAATTCGTATGGTAAAGCGTCTATTGCTCTATTTACGATAGATCCTACTGGAATACGATTTAAAGCTTTACTTAACAGAGAAACCGCTGTGGACGTGATACCGCCTCCTTTCCGTATAGTGTCTCGATATGGACTGGTGTAATGAAATGTCATGATTGTCTTTTATATTCGAAAAGCGTAACCTATGTGTTACCTCTATGACGGGTTGCACATAAATGAAGTCATTTATTGGGTTATTTAATTAAATATCAATATCACCCCAATCTGATGATCTAAACTTTTGCGTATTAGGGTTAATAAAATATTTATTAAATATTTCCCGTTTAATCCAATTACCTCTCTCGGATTCAGACACCCAATTACCATGTGTACGGGTTCCAATAAGATTGTATATATCAAATAATGCATTTCCTAAAACTTTAATAAGAAAATTAACAGTGACGGCATTATCCACATGTTCAGGGTCTTTAAGGTCTGTTATACGTTTATTATTACAAGTATACACTTTGCTATCCATTTGTGATAATGTGATAGCCTGTCCTACAGTTGCAGCATCATTTGCTTCTCTTCCTTGCGTCATGTTTGTTAGTTTTTTATTACTACATATAAAAAACGCATGGTAATTATTTGGATCTAGATGTACTGTTTGTCCTAAGGCAGCCGCGTCTCTATCTGCATGACCCCATGACACATTTGATAACCTTCCATACATGCAATCCCAATAAGCGTTTTTATATGTCAATAAATGAAATTTTTCATTACCTTGAATAAAGTCATCCCCTTGCTTTGATAATACTTCATCTCGTTTTGCAAATCCAGTTGTTTCTTGTTTTAAAGTCTCTTTCATTTGACCCACTGTTGCACCATCAGATGGTGCTGAACCATCTTTTACATTCGCCAAACAATTGCCAAGACAATCGATAACTCCCACATCATGTATGACACAATGATCTTTTATATATTTGAGATTTACGGCATCATTTTCATTTTTTGGATAACCTACATCGTTAATAACAAATTTATAAAAAGAAAATCCATCTTTTGTCTTTTCAGGTATCAAGGAATGTAAATAGCGTCTATTTACGCTGTCTTTTGCATCTTTTGGGTCATCTACGTTGGATATACGTTTATTGTTAGCACTATACGTTTTCCCATTGAACTTTAACGTATTTTTTAATTCAGATGACAAATAACCTTTGTTTATTGCATCACCGTTTTGGTTTGGTTTACCAACGTTGATAATTCTATGATCTTCTGCGTCATATGTGTTATTTTGTAGTCTTAATGTTGGTGATATCCTTTCCTTTAATATTTTTAAATTTATTGCATCGTTTTCATCCGTAGGATCTTTTATGTTTTTTAACCTTTTATTACTCATATCATAATCTCCATCAGGTGTTTGTGGTAAACCAGCACTTCTTTTTAAACTATTCGCATAATATAATCCATCCGAGGAGTAACGTCCGAACTTGTCGACACTCATGGTGCAACTGAATAGTATTCTAGGGAGTACCGCATTTTTATGAGATTACCCCACGGTTTCGGAGTTCATCCACTAAAGCCACCCATTCGTTTTCCAATCCAGTATGACCCGCTTCTTTAGCTTCATGTATTAGTTTCATTCTATCCACCAATTTATTGATATTATTGTAATAAATCACATTTGTGTTATATAGTTTCTTCATTAAACCTGTACCCGTAACGGACTTACTTCTTTTTCTTCGTTCCTGAGCACTTACATCCAAAGTGGATGCCATAAATCTTCGTTTTACAGGTTTTCTTTGTGTTAACGGCATTGTTTGTCTTCTAGTTGGTATTAACTTGGATACAAATTCTTTATATTTTAAAGACTTAGATCTAAAAGGAGGCTGGTCAGGTAAATACTTTCTCCTATATGCATTTGTCTGTTCCAAAATATTTTTATATGCTTCCATGTCTTTTTCTTTCACTAACGATACTGAAGGCTTATTTTCAAATAATAATTCAAATAATCCTTTTGTGCCCTTATACCTTTGATCACCAATGACAATATTATCATGTTCGTCAACGTTTAACGGGCTATTACCTATCATTAAACCATCTTTTGTTAATCTCGCTCCATAACTATGGTAATTCTTATTAGGAATTGTTCCGAGTAACATTTTTACCATGTATTTCCTTCCTAAAGGTCCTTTGTTATGAATGTTTTCACCCAACAAGCTTATGTTTGACGGACCTTCCCTTGCTTCTTCTTCTTTTTCCTCTTCACTAGCAGTTGATACATCTTCATGTCCTCTTTTAGCTTTTACTTCATATAATTCTCTTATACCACTATAGTCTGGTGATTCTAGCTCTCTTTCAGGTTCTCCGCCGGTAAAACCACTATATGTAGAGGATTCCGGGTCTTCGTCACTAAAATCTTCTGATTTTACATTTTCTCTTTCAAACTTTGTAATAGGTGCAATTGCATCTCCTTCCAAAACGGGTTTAGCAAATTTTTTGTTTAATTGTTTCAAGGGTTCAGTAATAGGTTTAAAAGTAGATTCAAGAAATTTCTCCCTTTCGCTAATACCTAATTTTAATGCTCTGTTTTTATCCCGAATAGAATCACTAAGTGATTTTATTTCCTTTATTAACTTTTCTTGGTTAACCATGTTTGTAGCAAGACGTGTTGTACAACAATGAATGTTTTACATCATGATCAGTGTATTAGTATAAATTTATCAAATCCTATCCTGTATCGACCATTGTTTAGCGGTTGTTCCTTTATAATTGTTAAAAACCCATACTTTTCACCCCAAGCCTTTCCACACAACTCTTTAAATCGTTCAAATGGCATATCCGCACTTACATGGTCATAATATATGTGTTTTAGGTTGGTTTCATCCTGTTTAAATACAATTAACATGTTTGCATTGTCTCTAATGAGCTGTTTCGGTATTTTGCTGTAAGTTTGACCAATATAAATGCTATCTATGTTGTTATGTCGACCCATGGCGAAGTAATTTCTTATTGTATTTTGATTTTCACAAGATACGTCGTCAAATATGGATACTGAGAATGGTTTAGCCTCTTGCGGTTGCATGACACTCTCGCTCGCGTTGAATTTAAAATATTTAACTTCAGGCACATTATTGAGTATTTGTTCCAATAACTGATATTTTGGTTGTTGTAGTGACTTTGAAAATACATATAAATTATTAAAACGTAATCCTTTAGGGTTTGTAATCAAATTGAATACTACATTTGTTTTTCCACAATTGGAAGGACCGGTAACCAGACAACGCACCGTGTTTGGTAACAAAACACCGTGTTTCCCAGTATTAAATTGAGAACCATCCACTGTGAGTTCATCTATATTATTAATAGTAAAATTGTCTTTTTGCGGTATTATCTCCATCCTTTGTAATGGTTCAACCCAAAATGATGCTCTATCATTATATTAGATCCTTTTTAGGTATCCAAGAATCTTCCGTTTTATTAAATCCTAACCATCGTACTTTAACCTTATCCTTTTTTCGTTGCAACACCTTTTCAACTAAATATACATCACCTACTGTTGATTTTAACATTTCATGTCCATAAAACCCTCCTTCAAGCAATTGTCCTTTATTATCTTTTAAAATGTAAGTTTCTGGTATTGTAGGTTGCACCTTAAATACAGTAAATACCTCATTTGTCCAGTTTGGAAGATATCTTTTACTGAATACACCTTTGTATTTGCTTATTCGCACTTTATCACCAACATTAAACCTTTTAGGCTTTAGTTTTTCAACTCTTGGTTTAGTATTCATTTTTATACGTTTTAATACAAGTTTTTCATTTTTATTAGTCACCTGGCTTGGTTTCATACCAATAGTTCTATGAAACTTGTTATTGTAATCGCTTAAAAGTTTTGGTAACATATCAATCCATACATGTGATCCTCTGTTGGAAAACATCTTATACATCGCACCTTTTAAAGTTCTGTTAAATCTTTCAATTATTGATGCTTTTACCTCTGAATTGGTTGAGTAATGGTTAATGTTGTGTTTTTTCATTAAATTTGCAAATTCCTTATTAAAATATTCTTTTCCATCATCAGTTTGTAAATGTTTTATAGTATGTTTGTCTCTTTGTATAGCTGTTTCCATTGCTTTTGTAACACTTTTGCCACTTTTATCTTTTAGTGGTAAAGCATCTGCCATTTTGGAAAAACAATTAATAATAGTCAATATGTATTTAAATCCTCTATTTTGTTTACTATAAGGAATCATTTCGATTAAATCCGCTTGATATAAATCATTTATTCCTTTTATCACTGTATTTCTTCGTGGAAACTTTCTTCTTGCAGGTTTATGAAGTTCGTTGACAATTTCTTGCTTCAAGTCCTTCATATTGCAGGTTTGAATGTTTCATGTATCACATGTATAATCACAATGAATGTTGTCTTAAATATTCACATCATTTATATAGGTCAAGGTCATCCAAACTTGTGTAAAAAAATGGGGAACACGGCGTTGGACTTGCCGTGTTCCCCATTTTTTTACGGAAGGAGAAAGGAATAAGGTCGAAGTTGTAGAAGGACGAAGAATAGGTTACTAGTCGATAGGGTTTAGAGAGTAGTGGCCAAAAGGAAGAGTGTGAATTTTATCCGGCATAATATGCCTTTTATCATCTCGAGCTGATAGTGCCCTTTTCACTTCAGTGACACTGTAGACCTCATGTTTAAAGCTTCTAATAGTGTTGAACGTTGCAGACATTGTAGAATCTTCAAACAAGCAGGTCTTGTAGTGGTCAAATGTCACATGTTTCTTCAAGTACGATGTTTTGACTCCTTTTGCTTTCTTGACTGTTGGTGTGTTGTTCTCGTTGTACATTTTAAATGAATACAATTTTGCCATCAGTGCCACTATTTCTTCTAAAGGCATTCCATTTGCTTCATCTTTAAATTTTCCGATTACTTTTTTATTCTTTTCATTGTAATTTGGATGGTTCTTCGGATAGTCAGAGAAGTCAAAATCGTTTTTGTATGGGAAACTCCTTAGGTCTTCATACATGTCCAAAGTCTTTATCCAGTAGATAAACGCGTCGGTATCCATGTATGCAACTCCAATGTTGTCTCTTCCGTAGTGTTTAACCATTTTGTTGTAATGGAAATCATACATCAGAGTTTTACTTATATCCAAAATCGACATTCCAATGTATAACGGACGATCCATCACTATTGTTGTTTTCTTCATACTGACGGCAACTAGATCTTCGTTTATAATCATGGATGTTCCAAAATTTGGTTTTTGCACTAATTTTTCCAATTTCTTAGGATCACTTACTAATTTTACAATCTTGTGTTTCCTTTTGTTTTCTAAGGTCTTCCCGAAGATGGCGTTGTTCATCAATTTGTAAAAGTCCTTTTCAAATGCTGATGTTGCCGCTGCTCTTCTTGTAGTGTTGGAATCAATATATGGTTTCAACCAACAAGACTGGGTGAATTCAATTGCTCTATGAATTCTCACTACACGTAGACCCAAATCAAGAGCCTGTTGAACTACCCAGTAGTGAGCCACATACCGATCTTTATTCTCCAACGTCATCATCAATTTCGGCCATCTTCCTGTCGGTGAAACTTCAGTCTTGGCTAGGAGAGGCAAGTCGTAGTGATGGTCATGAAGGTGCTCCGGATATTCGAAATCACAGTCCAAAATATAGCCTTTTGGACCATTCTTTGGAATCTGTGAGATGTCACCGATGGTGGCCGGGTCGATCCATTTGAAGTCAGCGTAGGGAAGCGGATTTGACATTGCCCAACCATAAAGGTTGTTTGCGTCAAAGTAGCCAAGGTAGACCGATGGTTGTCTCTCGTCGAAGCCTGGGATGTACTTGTTGTTAGCTTTCACATGACGTGTTACAGCTTGTGTCAAACCGCCTCGTACACCAGATTCTATCATGAGCACCATATCAATATCTGTTAGAAGTTCCAATCGACAGTTGGTTGACTTTAGCATAGCTTGCCATGCTAATCCTGGAGATGTGTACGAGTGTAGAGGGTCCAGTCCATAGGCGGAGAAGCAGGTGTTTCGAAATTCTTCCATCACATCGCACAGCAGAGTTACATCCAATTTTATGTAAAAGTCAGAATATTCCCCTAAGGTTTGAATGTTTAGTTGGTTCCAAACATTACAAGCATGATTGTAGTCTTCAACGGTGATTGCACTTTCATTTAACTTGCTATTGAAGGCTTCAATCGGTGGCAGACTGGTTTCTTCAAATTTTTCTACAGAAGTTATGTAATCATAGGGGAACACTCCTTTACGCATTACTAAGTCCAATTTATCTTCAGGTACAATTTTGCTGGTTTCTTTTAGGTCTTCTCTTCTTAGATTCTCAGACAATTTACTCAAACTAGATGACATAAATCTATAAGAGTCTACGAAGCGAAGTTTAATTTTACCTACTGTTTTTGAGAAACTGATGTACTTCTCCAATGTTTCAGCTAATACTTCAATTTTTCCATCATCTCGTCCTAACTCTGGGATAATGAGGTGAGAGTCATAGCCGCTAAGATTGTGTAACACGACAGGGATAAAGTTTGGCAGTTTGTAATTTATATTGCATGAATTACAAGCAGCTCCTCTGTATAACCCTGTCAGGTGATCGTGATCTCTTACTTTTTGATTTTCTTCACTGAAGCTCTTCTTGCATAAATAACATCTTGTTGCCGAATTGCATTCTTCTTGTTGATTTTGGTTCAAAGGTTCCATAGGTACAACATTACCGTATAAGCGTTGCGCCTTTTCAGCAATGTCGTACAACTGGTCTACAAAATACTTAGCGGCTTCTTCACCACGGTAGAGTATTGGAGTGGATGTTAAGCCATAGTCTTGCAATTGTTCTTCAGGTAAAGTAGATTTCACCAATAAGCAAAAACTGTTAGGTTGATGCAATTGATATTTGGTTCTTCTAGTTACTTCACCATCCGGAAGTTCCTGTGGCACTAACGTGGATTCAAAGTCAGCGTAGATAACTAGTGGAATCCGGTATTGGTGAACTGTTTTATTGAACTGGACAAATGCTCTAGATGGTGGTGGCAGACTAATCTTCACTTCATAGTTGTCATTACAAAGACGTTGGTGTTCTGACAACCACTCTGATCCTCCACGTCTCAAGTCTTTATTTGTGAAACAAAAGCATCTCTTACACACTGTTACTCTAATTTTATTTTTAGTCACTTGTCGTCCAACCAAAGTTTCAAAGTTCTTGATGTAAACATAATGTGATATTTCACCTTTGGTCAATAGCAGTAAATCCGTATGATTTTGACGTTCAGTCTTTGTAACTCGTAACGGGTATACGTTATTTGATTCGTCTAAACCAAACACATTAACTGAAACTCCTGTGTTTTTTGTTTCAAATTTAGCAACATCATTAAGACTAACAGGATACGACATACCTTGGAAGTTATAGCGGTGTTGAACAGCTTCGTATGCTATGCTAGGTCTACAGGCATTAGGTTCCACATATTTTGCTAACATTGCATACCGGAAACATTCATTATCCTCATTTTTCATATTGATACATGATCTTGTATCTCGGATCACCTTTGGTAGAGGGATAAAGCTGCTTCCTCTCATACCATATCCATGCTTGTGAACCCTCACATCCATACCTTCAATTGATGATAGCGTCCAGCCGGATCCTCTTCCTTCATGTTCTTGAAGTTTCACTAGCAGTTCAACCAAACATTCTTCTAAAATTTCGTTGATATCAGATGTGGTTGTAAGGGTTCGGTTTTTAGCAATGAATGCTCTCGGTGAATTTTCACCATCGGTATTAGTAAACATAGCCTCCAACACCAATCCAAATTTAATAAAGTTCAATCTTGCCAATTCTTCCGTCAATGTTTTTACAACTAGTTTTTTAGCTTGAGTTATAAAATTTTCCAATTCTAATTGCACGTTATTAATTTTGAAATGAATTACAACTGGTCCTGGCAAGGCTGTAGTGCGCAGTTGTCTTATATCTTCCATATCCTCTTCTTGGGTACGCAGTTGTCTTACATCTTCCACTTCTTCCGTATCTTCTTCTTCCATTTTCTCTTCTTGAATAAATCCTCCAGCTGTAGATGGTCCAGCTCCGGCAAATTGAATAACACTCGGTCTTCTTCTTTGCATTAACTGTAAATAGCTAGCCCAGTCCTTCTGCTTATGGGGTTTTTCCAAAAACCGATCAATCGCATCCAAGTCTTCTTCACTTACTACAATCTCTTCTTTTCTGTCCTCTTCACGATGCAATTCTCGGTGTAACTGTAGATAGCTATCACAGTCGTCCATCTGCTTCTGGTAGTTTTCCAATAACTGATCTAACGCATCCAAGTCTCCTTCACTTACAACAATCTCTTCTTTTCTGTTCTCTTCATGATGCAATTCTCGGTGTAAAACAAAGATATCTTCATCTTGGAAAAACTCACCACAAATATCGCAAAGAGCCATTTCTTTACAGTTTGGCTTTGAGTGTGCACTCGGTGAATGTCCAAGCAATAATGAGCAGCGCGCTCAACCAGGTCCCTTTATAC
>CM061531.1:125469812-125684478 GCA_030545055.2 Neoaliturus tenellus | reverse complement strand
AAAATACTACTGTTCGTTATAATTCTTTGCAAATCCTTTATTTTTAGTTCGCAGCAACAAGGCAAATGACACACTTATATTTAAGTGACGATAGAGAATTATAATAATGTAGGAGACGACAGGGAAAAACTATTCCCATTGAAATTTACATTAATTTCAGATTAAGCTAAGATAATGTATTAATTAATTGGCCATAGATATTGTTAGCTCTATATCCATAGCCAGCAGGAACCGCAGAGTCGATGGTTGTCGTCACATTCACCACATCACAGAATCTGTTTCGAGGAATTCACGCTTTGAAGCACCAACCACAGCGTGAATCATGTTTGCGATCAATAATTGATCCAAACAAGTGGTGAAATGTAAATAATCACACCCTGACAGTAACTGTTGTACTACTATCAAGGGCTTCTCATAACATTTTTGGCAAAAAATATTTGAAAAATGCTAAAACTATTTGGTGGATGATTTTAAATGTATTTCCATGAGATTTGGTGCAAGATGTAATGTCAACATCTGATTTATAAAATATTAAAACATAAAACTACAAATAGTCTCTGTTGAGATATACAGTATGGCGCTATTGATATCAAATATGCCGTTTTAGTAATTTGAAATACAAATAGCAAGTTACTGTTGCTGAGTGATACAAAAGTGATACCAATGAATATAAAACGTGTTAATTCTTAACCGCATTAGGTATGAGTGCATTCAGTGCACGAAGCTTCATAGTCAAATGCATCTACTCACATAACAACTCTACGAAAAAACTGGATGATTTAGTATTCTGAATTAATAAGATTATTGTTAATAGCCACAATAAATAACGCTGATAAAGGTATCTATCAATTGATGCAGCATTGATCATCTAGATCGTAGTAACTAATGTTAGACTACATAATATAATCATTTAGGCTAGCTTCTTTTTCTTGAAATTTAATAGATTTGTTTAAACTGATTTTCAAAGTAAATTCTGATTATTCGAATCGATAACGTTATGTGTACACTACACAACATAACAACACAATCCTTCATAACTGTATGTGTCAGAAAGATCCTGGAGCAGCATGTGATCCCAGGAGATACGGTTAACAAAAGCCAGAGCATGCAAATTTAAAATGTTTGTAAAGAGAAGTAAGTTCATAGCGTGATTCTATTAACTTCATTCTTTTGCTTTTACCTTAAAATACTTTCATTAGGCCTGAGTTTTACAACTCCGTTTGAATATCTTTATGGATATTATAGTAATTGTGGATTACGCATGAACTAGATGCCAGTCGTGAAGGGAATGGACATTGAAAAAGTGCAAAACATTATGTTTGAAATAAACCTCCAAAGTACCACATTATTGTCTGTTTTAGAAGTTGCACAGTGTAAAAATATTTTAAGTTTGTGCATAGTAATAACAAATCACAATGTGCTCATAAGTGGGAAAGGAGGACATCGTCTATGTTACTAAATGGTTCACTTAATTTTCGTCAGGTGTTTATAGGAAGAGACACCAAGGTTCTTTAAAAATTATAAATTAACATTAACATATTTTTTATTTTACAATTAATTGATTTGACTCTAGTATTTAACTGCCAATTAATAGATAAACTCTGTTAACAACAAAATAATCAGCGCATTAGGAGATTTATCGGGTTACTAATTTAAGAGTGTACAGTGCCTTCCTTACCGTCTGTAAGCGCTTGCCCACATTACTGTGGCAATGAAAACAGTAATTTCAAGTCACAACGTCTAAAGAATAGAGATTAATATTATTAATTTGGCTTAACAAGAATGATAAAAAAACTATTCAAATATAAATATATATATATATATATATATATATTGAGATTTTGAATTTGTTTATGGGCATAATCAAGCTGATGTTGAGGTAATTTTAATGTCCACCTCAATCATAAGTGTTATTTTATTATCTTAAGTTACAGAACACGTTCATGTGGAAATACTATCATTTATACACTATGTTTTTGTACTATTGTAAATTTGATTAACAACAAACTCCTTAAAAGATGCAAAATGACTGAAATATTAAATTATAAGTACGATATTAATTCATTTCTACACTACTGAAAAATACCAACATAATACACATTGCACTACGAATTTATAGATTTATGTTCAATAATCCAAGTATCACAGTTACGATTACAGTAATTAAAATTATTCAAATTGAAACAATGCCATAATATTATATCTATGATGAGTACTATCAATATTACAGGGAATAATATGACACCAATAACGTAGTATAAAAAACAAACAACAACATAACAATATAACAATTTGATGATACTGTATACCAATGAAAAAGGCTATTTTATGTAAATAGTAATAATTTGATCGACCTAAAAAAGTTTAACATAAACAATAATAAATGTCAAAATCAAAGTAATTATTGGGAGAAAAAACATAATGACCGGTTATCATACATAATACCAAGTTTGCTGGTGAAAGTTATGAATGAATCACTTTAACCGGTCATGATTCATAATGTCCAGCGAAGTTTGGCTAAACTAATAAATTTGTTTTAATATTAATCACTTTGGCCGGTTATTATAATAGCTAAAGAATAAAAAAGCGCTAAAAAAATCACTAAGCTAACAGTGGGTCAGACTTAATGGATAAAAACCGACCATGGGTAGGCAAATGTAATAATTTTCACTCAGCGTTGTAAAAATGTCTCCTTGACGGTTTGGACAGCGCGCTCTGCTAGCCCAAGAGAATCAGGATGCAAGAGAATCAAGGTGGCGTTAGGACATGATTTACGCCATTTGATTCAAGAAATTCTCTAAACTCCTGGGAAGTAAACTGGGGACCTCTATCTGTCACAACTGTACTAGTTAGGCCATGAGCAGCGAAACATCCGGTTTCAAGCCTATTCTTGTGGTTGGATAGTTAATTTTTCACAACTAATAGTAAGCAAGCAGCTACAAGGTAAGCCAAACCTGTGGACAAAGTTTTGTATACATACATTCAGTGATTCTGGAGAAATAGAAAACTCACGGTATTTCGCGAATTCCCGCAGTTGAGTCACGAATTTTTCACAAATGATAGTCAGTAAGCATCTAGAAGTTTAACTGTTTACAAAGTTTTGTATAAATCCGTCCGGTGATTCCAGTGATAAAAACTCGTGGTTTTTCGTGGATTCCCGCGTTTGGATGGCAAATTTTTCACAACTAATAGTAAGTCAGCAGCTAGGAGGTAAGACAAACTTGTATACAACATTTGGTATACATTCGTTTGGTGATTCTGGAGAAATAGAAAACTCGCGGTTTCCCCTGGATTCCAGTGGTTGGATCCGAATTTTTTTCAACCGTTTCTTAGCGAGCACTTAAAAAGCAAGGCGAACCTGTGTTCAAAGTTTCAAGTAAATCCGTTCGGTAGTTCCTGATATTTCATGATAAGTCAGTCTGTGAGTGGTATTTCGCTTATATATATTTATTAAATATATATATTTGCTATACTTGAAATATGCTACATATTTATAAATCAAATAGTCACAGCTGTGTGTTTTTAAACCTTATATATATCTTATGTATAGTAATTAATTATAAAACTATTTTATTTAGATTAAAATTGTATTTTATTGCAAACAATACAAAACACTTAAGGAGGCCAAGCAGGAAAATCTAGTAAAAAGGTATTTTGTGTTAAAAAATTTCATGAAACATTCCCATGTATATTTAATAATATAATGAGCGTTTCTGGGAAAGGATTGTAAGAAAACTATTTATTTCAGAGTAATATTATGTAAATAACATGTGAAGCAAGTTAAAAGGATCTTGTACAAACATTATAAAGTTATCTGCTGTAGCTTTGGTTAACAAAATCTCCTGGGACCAGATGCTGTTTCAGGTTCTTTCTGATATACGGTTAAACAGTTTGTGCTATTACACTGTACAGCTTACATTACATTTTTAATATTATCCAACTTACATGGGAAACACTTTTTTTAACAATCAACCGGACGTTGTCAAAAGCCAAACACACTCAAATAGACTTAAATTATTACTTAAGGAATATTTGGTAAAAATGTATTTTATTCTAAGAGATCTTTTTATAAACTCTAAAAAGCAAATGCTTTTACATCTCATTTTTATGGATTTCGTTCATTTTTTATTTCAGTTGTGACAAACCATAAATGAGGTTATTTTTTGTTACTTTATATTAAGATTGTTTCTGATTATGAATATTTACTAAATGATTAAAACGAGTATTGTTAATTTAATCACTTTCAGTATTTTTTTTTCAATTTTGGTAGATTGGTATTTTTATGTATTGAAATTCTTTTTCTTGTCAGTGGAAATTTCATTCCATTACCTTTATAATTGTAAAATTTACTAATCTTATGGGGAAATTCTTACATTAAAAAAAATGTTTTAGAAACAAGGTTTATTCATTTGTAGTTGAAAAGAAATACAGTAAAAAAATTCATTACATAAAGTCCAAATATGCACTACAAATGCTCGAAAATGATCAACACTTCTACACCTCTGCACATACGGAGTATTCATATCATGCAACATTCAACCTCCACCCACACATTTTGTGCCATTCCTGGGTTATGAATAGAACTGGTTCTGTCACACACGCACTGTGAAGGCAATGTCTACTAAATTCCCTTGGTCCTTACCTTCTATTCATTGATAAGTGTGACGTGGAAATATTTTAACTTATTCCCAACTTTAATTTTTAACAATTTAACTTCTCGACACAATCAGTTAAACTGAGTGATTGTCAGTCGAGGTGTAGGCATGTATCCCTTCCTTTTTAATTTCTGATCCTTGTACGTATGAAGATATGTAAAGCAATATGGATGTAAAACTTCAAACAATAGACGAGAAATGCAAAGAAAAATACTAATAAAATTCAAAATAAAAGAAGTAAAAAAAAATTAAATGTGATAAAATAGTTAACCTTCCTCTTGGTTTGTCAATGACAAATAACATTGATTTGTATGATATATTTCTAATTTCGTTTAGTAAAATTCAAATCCGTTGTTTAATGAGGTCTTTAATGTTGAATTTTCACATTAAAATACAGTTTTGGATCAATGAGAGCTCGTCATTTGACGAACTAGTGTTTTGATTGAGATTACGCAATTCGCACATCAGCTAATTGTTCAATTACGATTCGTGTTTTAGTTTCTCTGTGTGATCATAAGTGATTAAGTACAACGATTAGGTCAAGCGACATTGGCATGGCTATGTTGTCGATACCCTACATAACCTATAAATTTTCTAAATATTTATTACGTAAGATGTTCGTAGATAAAGTAGTGTATGCCACGATTGTATCTAGCCTTTATAAAGCAATCGTTGCTTGAACCACTATTATGATAGTATTGGCAATTTCACTATTGGTGCTTATTGCAACTGTCGTAGATGAAAGATACTTCAATTACAAAGCAATGTTTCAATAACTATTTGAGTGCGCATCTAATAATGAAATTCTTTATTTATTCGATACGAGGGAGGCAAACATCAGTTGTAGTGGAGCGAACACGACTTTACTTTCACAGAGCTCGTGGTTTACGAGTGGCGATATGTTGGTAGTCGGACCGCAACCCTCGAGTGCTCCTCCTTCAATCGAGCCAAAACTTACCATTGAATCTTATCAGGCTTTTATACGTATGATTAATTTTAATGAAGAAAGCGAAGCCCAAATAGTATACATGGACTGACTTAATTTATCTTTCTAAGAATTACATTTTGGCTTTTCTCTGTCATTCTTTTACATCACGATTCAATTTAGACCACAATTCTCTGTAAATGAATATACTAGATTAAATTTATTTATTTTATCATTATTACGCTTAAATGGTGAATTCCCACCATATTCTTAACATTATCCTGGGCCAGCGAATAATATACGACATTTTATGCGTTTACCGTATTCCACTACATTCTTACCGGTTCCATTGACGGCCTCAAAGACCCATTTACTAATAACACATCACACTCACGCCTCAAAATCATTGCTGGTGTTATAAACTGCGATATACTGTAATCTCAGTCAAATTCTCAGTAGCAGCAATATTTCGATGTGAATTGTGAAACGTCCCAGTTATCTATAAAATAACAAGAACCTAGCAACACACGCATTAAAAATTTCTCTATAAATCTAACCACTAAGATAAAATTTAATCAGCAGTTTTACACACAGCAATTACTAAAAACTACACCACCTGCTTAGAAATAAGTGATGTAATAAATAATTAATCAATACCTAAACCTGTTTTTACGAAAACTAACTGGCAGAGAGTTAGAAAGTTAGTTTATGCCTTCAGTCAATAGAGTCAAGTGCTGATGGTGGACAACTGTGGGACGGTGTTACCTACGCATGGTGTGACGCACCTACGTGCGGTCACTGTTGTAGTACGTTATTTTTACGTCTCCTCATCTATCCTATGTCCACTTTCTGTTGCGCAAAAACCTTAAAAATTATTCTGTAAAAAAATTTTTTCCAACTATAACCAGTTAAAAAAAATCTCGGTTATCAACATTGGACAGGTATTTATCAAAGCTCTTTTATTCTTTGTTAAAACAAATGTAATTAAAAATTTTCTTGAGCTACAACAAAGTTATCCAACAAGAAATAGATTAAATTTCAGTCATTCAATTCCCAAATCTAATCTGATTTCCATCAAACTTAACGCCTTTTACGTCGCACGTGTTTTATACCGTAATCTCTCTCCAGAAATTGTTGAAGTTAAGAGAGGCAGAGTCGCTGTGTATAACGGAAGGTGGGAGAGTAGCTCACTCGTATCGGACAGGCTGCTGCTGAATCTCTTATATTATCTTCATACACACAGCTAGTTGAATATTTATGTAATATGTATGTGTACATTTATATTTGTATGTAATTATTGTGTATCTATGTATATGTGCATGCATTTTTATATGTGTATTTACTCATATATGGGCAAGAGTACCATTATTTATCTCTATTTTTAATTTTAGTTATAGCTAATCATAGCTTCTGATGAATATATGATGCATTTAACTAAATTGATATTTTGTTACTGTATTTAATTTTGGTTCCTAGTTTAAGTCTAAAAGAGGCTCTATTGAATTTTACACAGTGTGCCAGTGATGCAACATCAAGCCAGTATTGGAACTCTTTCTCCGAACACGGACTCATTGTCTATTCGGGGAAATAGTTATTTGCTTTAGCTATCAATTACTTATTTATTCCTTATGTTGATTATATGGTAAATCCTCACCAATATATTTTTGAATAATAATTCATTTAGGTTCTTTCAGCTGTTTAGGTTCATAACTAAACACAAAAATATTCTAATAAAAATTTTAACAAGTGTGTAAGCCCTCACCCCTTTTCACCCTAAAATTTTGTAATTTTTTGTTATGTTTACCATGAGTAATACAGTATATAAATTTGTTTCCGAATAAATTTGGCAAAAATGCATCAACCCTTATCGGAATATTTTCCCGCATCTTATTATAGTCCTTATTTAGTATTTTTAACTGATAGTATATTAACTTTTATGGATTATAAACCATACCTAATAGCATGCTAAGCCCTTCAAAATAATCTCCATTATTGTGCTCTAAAAAAAATTAGTATTGCATTGCAATATTTATTGTCTAAATATTGCACATTACCGTACATAAATCAATATCTGATTATAGGAATAGATAGATAGTGCAAAATCGACGACAAGTTCTGGTATATACCACAATCCCAAACTATCAATGATTTCAAGGAAGAAAGAATATTAGAATATTCTTTTTTTAAGTGTTAAAAAGATCGTGAAAAAAGTTAAAATCTGAGACAACACATGTATTAAAACTCCAATAACTTATATTTTTGATTTAAATGCATATCTCACTATGCAACAATATAATAAACCATTTTTTTATATTTTTCAATCGACAAATTACTACAAAATTAAAAAAAAAGATACATCACAAAATAATAATTTTTTTCAGTCCTAAAAATTGTGTCAATAAAAGAATTTTTAATACACTGGTAAAAAATATAATAACTCTGGAAATATGGGAATAAAAAAAATGCAGAACTGATGAAAACCTAGGATATAATAACAATATCCTGCACTGGCTACCAATATCCGTTGGCAACTGTCGGCCCTGCAAATACTACATACCGTACTAACTATGTACACTGGACTTTATACTATCAACGGGTAAGTGGATTACGACAAGTCTGCCAGTAGAGCCTCGTTCACAGATACAACAAAGATAATTTATTTGTTTCCAAAGTACATCAATATAAGCTGTTTTCGAACCTTACTTTTACCAACGAAAACCATTATAGGTCCAGGAACGAAAATTTTCGGTCCTAGGGCTCACATAAAAACATTCACGACACGGTAAGCATACCTCATACCGGTAGCTGTGAAGTGGAAGAATAGCAACCGGAAATACAATGTATCCTGTTAGGTTAGTTACGCTCTTAGTCGGACATATTGATAATAAGTTTTTCCATTTGTATAGTATTTTATTTATTGCATGGTATACGTCTGATGAAAAATATAGTTCGTAACTCGGCCGAAAACGTTTTGCCTACTCTCAATCTTTTCACGTTCTCGACTTCGTCTCAAACTTGAAACACGGTCTTGAAGCCACCAAAACACCATTTCGGCCCTTGTTAGGAAATATACTATTACAGTCGGTGATACAGTACAGGTTTTTGACAATATCAAGTAGTATGAGCCTATAACTGCTCGGACTGGTTGAATGGTTCTTACTACAACAATAATTGTGTCTTTAACGATTTAACCCGAAATCCCCAAACTACAAAACTCCCACCGTTGGACGGACTGCCGGCCAACATTGAAAGCCTAAAATTTTGTCCCCATAAACACCCGCAAAATTTAGACCTATTTAAAATGGTCTACGCTTGAGGCCTGATGTAGTCACCAAATCTGAACCGATAAAAAGTCCAAGATTGACCCTTCTCTTGTTTATTTCTAGCAATCCTGTCTATAAAGTGACTGTAGTGGCTATTGCTGTTAGTTCTGTTATTGTGTATTTGGTCATGGTGCAGTTAGAATAATTTTCCGAACGTCGATTTTATTAACTTACACAAATTTTCGGTTTGTAGCATGTCGACGTGGCGTGCGCAGTGCCAGAGCAAAACTTACGCCTGGTGTACTCTTATCTTGATATACAGCTAATCACAGTGTACCGATTTAATCTTGATTTACTGCAAATGTATCTTCTTATATTCTTTAACGTTGAATTTTGTTTTTATCAGTTACCTTTCGGGAATGGTGGTTTTTTTATAAGGGGTTTGTTAAAAAAAGGATTGGAAGGACATTTTAAAGACAATTTCCTTGTGCTAAAAATTTTTAATTGAAACATCAGAAATGTTGGTTTGGTCACATAAGTGTTCAAAAATAAATAAAAAGAACAACGTCGCTCACGGCAATAAAATTAAAGTCAACTTGAGTAAGCTCTGATAAAAAAGAAGACACTGTTGATTAAAAATGTCCAAATATTTGATTTAGGAATTTTATGGCCACTTTTTTCTCTGAAAGGCCTAAACTAAAAGGTAGTTTAATGCAATATTACAAATATGGTCAACGGTAGTATATATTGTTTTGTGGAAAGCGACCCTAAATATAATGTCCAAAGTTCTTACCACTAATAAAAGTTTGATTCAAATTAGGGATATATCACCAAAAGTTTTGGCAAAATATGAATTTATTTCATTAAACCATTTTTTTTAAAATTTGTGAAAATGGATTTAAATTCATTTCCAACACATGTGTCAGACACATGTGTTGCTCTACAAACGATTGGTAATGTGTCCCTTATCAGGATTACGACAGGCACAATGGCTATATCTGTCAGCGGCAATAACTGCGGGGCTCCACCCTTTCCCGCACACCTCCGACACCGACACTGGCCTGCGGATATTGGTAGCCAGTGTAGGATATTGTTATCTGTCAGCGGCAATAACTGCGGGGCTCCACCCCCTCCCGCACACCTCCGACACCGACACTGGCCTGCGGATATTGGTAGCCAGTGTAGGATATTGTTATCTGTCAGCGGCAATAACTGCGGGGCTCCACCCCCTCCCGCACACCTCCGACACCGACACTGGCCTGCGGATATTGGTAGCCAGTGTAGGATATTGTTATCTGTCAGCGGCAATAACTGCGGGGCTCCACCCCCTCCCGCACACCTCCGACACCGACACTGGCCTGCGGATATTGGTAGCCAGTGTAGGATATTGTTATCTGTCAGCGGCAATAACTGCGGGGCTCCACCCCCTCCCGCACACCTCCGACACCGACACTGGCCTGCGGATATTGGTAGCCAGTGTAGGATATTGTTATCTGTCAGCGGCAATAACTGCGGGGCTTCACCCCCTCCCGCACACCTCCGACACCGACACTGGCCTGCGGATATTGGTAGCCAGTGTAGGATATTGTTATCTGTCAGCGGCAATAACTGTGGGGCTCCACTCCCTCCCCCACACCTCCGACACCGACACTGGCCTGCGGATATTGGTAGCCAGTGCAGGATATTGTTATCTGTCCCGAATTTTCATCAATTTCGCACTCATTCTTTTTATTGCCTTACTTTTTTTACTCTTTTTATTTTTTTTTTATTTACTGGAAAATTATAGTCAATAATTGTAAGGTTAAATATTCCATCAATTTTTCTTTCTATGGAATGATTTTTTATGCTTGTTTATTAAATTTGCATCTGTGTCTGACTTCCATCCATTTCGTACTGTTAGTATTGTTATACAGGACAAAGGATAGTTGATTTTTGTAATTTAAAATATATACCAATTTAATTTTCTTCGATATTATTGGTCGAAGAAGAAGGTCAGCTTAAGAGGGGGCTAAAGGGCTGGTTCTCAGAACGTCATGCAGCCCTTCACCTGCTTCAATTTTCTGAGTTTATTTTAAATCCGATAAATGTGGGAAGGAAGAGTTTTAAATGAAAATAAATACTTGTTCTATTTGATCTAGTCTTTAATTTGTTTCTACTGTATTTTGAATCCATAACAAGCTATAATGGATCAAAGATGATAAAAGTTGGATATAGCTTGATGTTGATTCAAAATATAGAAAAAATAAATAAAAAGTAGATAAAAAGCCCAAGTCTTTATCTTTCATTTTAAATCACTCCCATTTGTATTGTACCTAAAATAAAGCTGAAAAATTGGAGCAGGTGAAATACTGAACGATGAGTTTTTTACTCGCCAGACCCCTGAGACTGTCAGCCTCTGGTCGGCAGCCACTGAAACTGCAGGGCGCGCAGGCTATGAAAGTATCCAATGAATAGCATGAATTAAAAGCGTACTTTCTATTGCCAAATCTCCTTACACGCCATCATCTACCATCATCCATCGTCTGAGTCTTGGGTCTCACACGTTCTAAAGTGCAAAGGCTTTTGTTTATCCACAGTGTTTTACACTAAATAATAGAGACTAGGTGGCCCGTGCAGCGCAATGCGCTGCATTTATCAAGGGTGCCTGGTGATCAAACCTTGTTCCATAGTAATTCACTAAGTTACTTTGAATGACAATTAAAATGTAGTGAAAATCAGATTACACCATATTGGTATTTCATCAATAATTCTCCAACTTCCCAATGTGATGGTGTTGAGATTTAGTGGTTGTTCTTTTAGGTCCAAATTAGCTAGGATTACGTGATGGTTCTTATGCCAAGTTGTTACAGCCTCTGCCTAAAAACTCCTATAAAATCTAGAATAAATTCACAAACGTTTGATCTAGATAGTTCATCACACAAAAAACGTAAATGGCAACAGAAGAAAAATTAATATTTAATTACAACTCCCCGGTCCTGTACCGACTATGCAACACTCACTGTGGCTGTTTTATAGTAGACCTATTATATAGTTATATAGTTAGTAGTCGACATAGTGAATAAGGCAACACTATTACTATTTATAACGGACTAAATACTCTTTAACTTAACTTCCCATGGTATTACAGAATTTAAACAAAGAAATCACACAAATTAAGAAAATCTAGGCTACATCTTTGTTGGTGTGGCCAATTTTGGTTTGATGTCATATTTATATTTTGGTTAAAATTTCTCTTTATACAAACCACTTTTGCAATAAGCTTGTTATCTATACTGGTGATAATTTTTTTTTTTTAATTTTGTCACTTTTAACAGGTGTTTTAATATGTATAGCATTCTGTATTAAATTTGTTATAGTATCACAGTAAACAGGTTCTAAAATTTACACCAACAACCAACTATTCCTTTTCCTAGCCCACAGCAGTTTGAAAACCCATGCGAAAACATTAGGTGTTCTTTTTTTTAACTGTCGTTGTTGTTTCAATACCAATCTGATAAACCATAAGAATCACGCTAAAATTTCAATTTCCAAACATGTTTTTGTACAGAAAAATGAACTTTTCTGTGTTTAATTTACTAAACTTATTTTTGTGCAAAAATAAATATAAATACAAAGTTCAAGCAAAATCTATAGCTATACATTTTTAGGAAAAAGTAAAACACACAATTTGTTCCACACATAGACACACCTTGTATTAAAGTACTGTATGGAATTGTGTTGATATTTCAGTGCCATTAGTTCAATTGCTTCTATTCAGCTACCTTTTAACGTGTGTTTGTTTATTTTACTATCAACAGCTGTTTTATTTTCCAATTCAATAAAAATTGTTCCCCACGTTAATCTTATAGACAAAAAATGAGCTTTGAAGGCTTTCCGTGGGCTTCAGAATTAAAATATCAAAAATCTAAAACCTTATTGCAAAACTACAAACTGAGACAATTTTTTTGACACCTCAAACTTTAAAATTGGTCAAGAAATAACGGAGGAGTAGTGTTAACAAAAAAAGGGCATCACGTATTTTATATATATATACATATATATATATATATATATATATATATATATATATATATATATATATATATATATATATAGATGTTTTTCTCAGTATGCTTGTAAACAATGCGAAAGGTGTTCAGGTAGTTTCAAAAACGTCCACTAGGACTGACCTTTTAGCCCCTTCTTAAGGACAGAATAAACTAACTTATTGCTAGACACACGAAAACTAGAAGAAGAAAAGGGTATGTTTCCCCCGAAATTATTATTTGATTTAAGCTAATATTATATGACACGCTTTTATTCAATACAATTTTATTAATTAATTGTTATACTCGAAAGGGGTATTTTATTTTTGCAAGTGAAATATTTAAACAACACTAAAATGAAATAATTTTACTTCTTTTTAAATACTGCTTAGTTTAGGACAGTGATGTCTGCCAGAGATTTTAATAGGATCCACACACTTTTCTCACTCCAATAGTGCGATATTTTATTCCTGTTTTGGTTGTTTTAAAACTTGAAAACCACAATTTGATATTTATTCCTTGAAACCATAAATTAGTTTATAATATTAATATTGATAACTTCCCAATTTCTAAAAAGCTATAGTTGATTAATAATGAGAAATGTTAGTATTTTTAAGTTGATGGAAGCTTGACAGTACCATACTGCATCTTTTCTTTACGAAAAAGGTTTTAGTTTTAACGTTAACATAGGATATGTTTGAGCTCTTGCTTATTGTGCTTCGTGGGCTCTGTTTATATGTCGAAAACATATAGACTTCCGTATACAGCGTGGATGAAAAGTCCCGGAACGGTGAAATATATTTTTATGATTGTAGATAAGGTAATGAGACTTGGTGTATCATAATTACCTGGCTGGGTAGCTGAGTGGTTATAGTGCTCGCCTTTGAATCCAAAGGTTGCCGGTTCGATCCTGAGGAAAGTTAGTAGCTTTTTAAAGGATGGATTCCGGACCCAGTTGCCATTTGTCATTGGGCTATTAATTAATGATGCTTTCTAACAAATGGTCGATGTTAGATAGTAACAAGACTGGGGTTTGGACCGTTCCCCGTCAAAACGTTAAAAAATGCCATGTGCGTAGATAGATACAAAAATACAAAATAATAGCTTCAAATGTCTACTCTTTAAAGCTATTATCACTTTTTTCTCTTAAGCGGGACAGCCCACAAGGAGTCAGACAAAATTCTTAAATATCAGCATAGGTCGAGTTTGGTATCAAATTAAAGATCTCATTTAGCAAAGTACAATTTAGACTTCAAATGGATGACTAGAAGGAAATGGTAGGCAAACAAAGATTACCCTTCAAACTCATATGGGTAAAACTAAAAAATGCAATAACTTTCTTTATACTCAACATTTTCCCGATGGCATATCACAAAAATGCAAAGACATTTAAAATTATTTATGATTTGGCCAAGCCTAAAGCAGATTTCTGTAAGACTTCCAAGAAGGACATTCCTTAAAAGGTGTTTAAATTGTAACTTCTTTGGTCTTCGTCACATCATATATAATTTTAAGCGTCTTTGCATTTGGAGTAATGAGCAACAAACCGACATCAAAAGGTTGAGTATTAAGAAAGTTATTGGATTTTTAAGTTTTACGCACATGATTACAATGAAAACTTTGTTTGTCTGCCATTTCCGTCTAGTTCAACCATTTGAAGTCTAGTTTGCGATATTGTACTCTGCTAAGTGAGACCTTCAATTTAATACCAAACTCGACCTATGCTGCTATTTAAGAATTTTGTCTGGCCCCTCGTGGGCTCCCCCCCCCCCTTAAGGGATAAAAAAATTGATAATAGCTTAAAAGAGTAGACATTTATGACTTTTATTGATATAGCAAGTCTCATTACTTCATCTATAATAATAAAAAATATATTTCACCGTTCCGGGACTTTTCATCTACACTGTATTTATATCAGAATGTCTTGTTTATATTTTGTTCAAGTCAAGTTGGTATTTTATTTGGATATTGAGTTCATTACAACTGATTGCCATAAAATATTTTTTCTACGTGATATTTGATACAAACCAAACAAAACCATTTTTTAAAGAGATGAATGACATGGGATTTATGCAACCATTGAGTGAACATCAAAACGTGACCATAGATCAAAATCAGGGTCAACACTTTAACGTTAGGACATAGTATCCCTAAAATATCCTTGGCATTTAATAAAAAAAAAACATATGTAGATTTAAAAAATTGCATTCTTTCATGAACGACTTTGTTATTTTTAGTTTCACATCCTCGCTCATACTGAGGGGGCTTGGTATTGGGCTGTAAATTATCCCACGTCCGGGAGGCGTAGGTAACCCTCGGCGACCACCTCCAAGCTCCGGTGACAGACGATTACATGGAATAAATGCCTCGAGACCCTTTTATATGCTCCAATTAAACATGACCAAATAAATAGGTTTCATATTGTGTGCAGCCATTATTACTAACAATACTGCGTGAGTTATGAAGGGACAATATTGTATATGTGGGGTGCGACTTTAAATCGGCAGTAGCCTATGCTGTTAAGAATTGATTTGGAAACAAACTAAAATTTATATTTGTAATGTTATTTCTCGCTTGTCAACTTGTGCTGGCACATCAGTAGGTAAGCAATTAAATCTAAACAGTATTATGTGAACAAATACATCAAGTAAAGAAACAATTTTATAGTACTGTAAAATTAGTTGGGTAAAACAAAATAAGTTTTGGACAGCCAATTTCTTTTGCAATGTGTTCTATGCCATTGCCTGACCTTACTTTGAAATGTCCCCTTTAATCCCCAATGGCAATCATGCCTTCAAATTTCGCATGGCCCAGGAGGAGCTAATATTAAATTACGTACTGAGCATACTGAATAGAAATTAATTACGAAAAGTTTATACATCAAATAAAGGTCTTAAATGGTACAATCCAATGCCGAGAACCTGATCTCAATATGACTGTCGAAAGGGATATTGCAGATGATCAAAATTTATATAAAAGTTATCAAAAATCTTTACTGCAATAACTTCCGACTTACTCTACCTTTAGAAATCTGGTTTGTGGCCGTGTTTTCTCCCTAGGCCCTACTAAGGCCTTTAAAATGCTGAGTAGCATGCCCTTGGACTAAGAATGTGCAAGACTTTCTCTTCTCGATGTCTAGAGTAGAGGGTGATTGAATTGTAGTATAATAAGCATATGCCAGACTATCAGCATAACAAAGGTAAGGTAGCAAACGTTTTCTACAAACCTGGCCTCAACAGAACAGGTATTTAGAATATTATTGCAGTTTAAAGCGTTTAAGCTAAAATTATATTTTACACCATAGTTTGAGAGGCTGCCATTTTCGACTCATGAGACATTTTTACATGGGGTTTTGATAATAGTTAACACCTTTAATTTGACAAACATTTGATGAACCCACTAACCCACGTTAAGTTTACTTCTGACTCCAAGTGCGATGTAAATCATTTTTGTCCATGTTCGCCATTGGTGGTGTTAGGGGACTTTCCCGAGGAAGATCAGGGATTCACCTGGAACACATTTCATAAAAGATTTGCGGTCCAATTTTTTACGCCAACAGAGTATCATACAAACCATGCAATAGATTCCTCGATAAATGGGTTTTAGATTGTTTGTGGTCAATAATAACTACAATACCGCGTGAGTTATGAAACGACAGTAAAGAATACGATTTCTAATTTGTAGTAATCTACCTAAAATTAAACTTGCTAACCATATGTTTAAATATTGAACAATACGTTGTTTGTACTACAAATAGAAATAAGAAAGAGAATGCTGTGTTATAAATGCAAAATCAAATGAAAAAAATAATAATTTGATGTACAACAAAATAGGGATTTAAAGTTTTACTAAATAGATACAAACTGTCCGAATGTAAGTACGTTTACATGATTATCATATCAAACATTCTTAACACCAAATTTAAGTCCGCCTATGCATGTTCAGTCATAAATCACATGTACAATTTTTACATGAAAATATGGTTATAAGTGAATTATAAGGTTATTGAATTATGCATTTGATTGTTATTCCCCATAACAAACCATTCTTATAATGTTTGACAAGTTTTACACGTTTACATTCTACTAAAGATCAAAATATAATAAGTGGCATATATATGTTTTGATAGTTATTACAGCTGAATGTTTTATATTTGTGTAAAAGTGTATGGCTTATGGGAGAAAGTAACACCAAACGTTGATCACAATGTTGGTCAATGTTGCCAGATTTCTCTTGGGCCTTGTAACATGGCTTTCAATCGCTCAGCGAAGCAAATACTTGGATACGCTTTACTAAACTAGATTTAAGGTTTTAACTTTGCTCTTTTTTTCATTCCTAATAATTTTCGGCAATGTTAAAACTGCTTTGTTGAAAGTACATTAGTGTTTCAAATGTTTCAAATATTTTAGGCATTTTAATTTTAAATTATTCCAATTGTTTAATTCTAGAAAAATATTTTTGAAAGAGTTCGACAAAATAGTTATCGAATTTAAATTGCTATCCAATTATAAAGTTTGCATTAAAAAAACTTTCTTTTATTTCGTTGAAAATAGTTATGATGATATGGCCTATTATAAAAAATCTTTTTGCTATATTAGATCAATTTTTATGGTAAGCTTCCGCTGCACTAAAGTTTCTATAGATTACATTATTCGTAGTTAAATCTCTTCGTCACCAGACCAACGTAAAAAAAAACAATTTTATAAAACAAAGAATTCAAACATATTTTTTCCTAGCTTCGCCACAAGTCTTTTAATTTTAAGGAGCCCTGAAGTATTTTCAAAACAGAAATGACCCAATAATGATTTATGATATTTTTCCTCATTCCTGCACAATTTCTTATTAATATGTCCATACATATAAGCTCCATTAAACTACCAACTTAAACACATACACCTGAACTTTTTCGTTCTTATTATTATTAGGATACATAGGCCTATAATTAGCTTAAATATTCTTTAAGGTGGTACAGTCTCGTTCGAGGTTGAGTTGACCCTCGACAGACAGAAGGGTTGGTTCGACTTGAGAAGATTTCCCGGTAGGCTTGTAAACAATCTCACAGCCAGGCCTAAGTGTATGTGAAGATTAGGATGTATTTGTTAAGTATTATTATAAGTTTCCTTTCTTCCTACATGGAAATTCAATAAAACTTAAACGGAATGATGTTTTACATTTATAGATTAATGGCCTATTTATTTTAAATTTATGATTGCCCAATTATAAAAAATGATTAGGAAAGGATTAAAAACTAAGTTTGGTTTGGTGTTTTTACTATAGCTTGATTGTAGCTTTAAGAGTGTCATTTTTTCTTTAAGCAAAACAAATAGCGTGGAGAATGAAAGTTGGATAGACCTGGAGGTCCAGTGGGGCAACACCAGACCATGAAGGAGTGTTGTTTATAATATTTAGATGGTTCTTCAACCAGGCCATTTTTAGTTGTGTAGATAGTTGGTGCACTCTTCTGGTGCCTTATAAAGAACTAAATTTCTCAGCAAATAACCATAGATGTAATCTCAGGCCAAGAATGAACGCTAATAAGGTTATTCGCAAATAAACTATTGAAGCTTTTCTCAATTAGGTCGCAGTACGCATTATAAAGATTTTGTAAAGTAGGCTAATAAAAAATGAAATAATACAACGCTTTAAGAAAATTTTCCTATGGAAATATTGGTGTCATGATTGTACATATAACGAACTTGTTGAAATCACAAGAATACAAAATTTTACAATATTTTATTTTTGAGAAAAAAACAATAAGTAGAAGAATTGTCTGCTAATTTGAAAACTGTTCAATTTTCAAATCACTAGAAAAACTAGATGGAATTAAGGTGATGACAAATTAAAAATATGTACAACAATTGGTGATAATACATGGGAATCAATACCGTACTCTTATTCCAAAATAATTCTTAAACAAAATGTATTAATTAAGGATTTAAAACCCTAAAATGTGATAAAAACTGTCTGGCAATTTCATTTTCAAATCTCTCCGACGGAGATATCTAAAAGGGGGATTTTCGATAGGCAAGGGGTCGTTTTTGGAAAATTTTGAGATGCAAGGATTTACTATCCCATATTTTTCAAATAAACAATTGAAAAAAGTGGCAACCATTACATTATCTTGATGCTGATTTTTACGCTCCATAAAAATTGTATATTTTAGGGTTTTACGTTTAACTATGTTGCAACCGCCTATCTAGTATATAAATGGAAGTTGGGTTTTGAATGTAGGATGTAACACAAGATGTTAAAGCATTCCCAGAAGTCAAAACCCATACAACCACATGATTGAAAGCTCTTGTGGTGTAAACGCCAAAAATTAAAGATAACTTGTTTTTGGACGTTTCAAATAGAGAACTTTAAAAATTGCTTAGGAGACTTTTATGTTGGGTTCCTTTTTTAGCTTTTGCAGTCTAGCCCTTCAAGGTTTTAACTGATCTGAAAATCTGATAGAAAATCGTTATGTTTTCACACTAAATCACTTTAAAGTTTTAAATCGGTTTTTCAATATTGAATGGAACTCAAATTGTTTAAGCAATCCCAGAATGCAATCAAAAACCTATACGTATTTTAAAATGTTCATAAAATTTTTGATAAATTAAGGGCTTAGAAAGGAAAAATAGCAAAGAATGTCGTGTTACACACTATCGTTGGATAGGTTTTTGAAGAACAAACCATTTTTGTATTTCAAGTTGGTCTTTAATTTCTAATTATTGTAAGGCATCTCTGCAACAAACTCAATACAACGATATGCGAACGCTTGTAACGGCGAGCGGCTGAAAGGCTTGTTACTGCGCCCAGGAGAAATCTGAGCAACATTGATGTTGCGATCAACAAGTCTGATTTACTTTCTTTTTCTCTGTGAAAAAATATTTGAATATTAAATTTTAAACATGAATTCAATTTACCAGAGTGTAATTTTTTCATCTGTGATACAAAGTATCTATTGGTTAAGCTGTATTGTAATTAACAATGGTTCTTAATACAATACCTTTAAATCAGGATGTGTAAATTCATAATATTTTCTCTCATTTGATCTACACTCTTAAGTTTTAGATTTTTGCCTAAGAACACCCTTTTTGAAGGACAAGAACTAAAGAATTAAGTTTTTTTACATTTATCACAAACATTTTTTACTAGAGACACCCAGAGTATTGAACTACTATTTAAGGTTAAGGCCCCTATTATACACGGCGGCCAGCCGCGCAACCGGCCACTCCACCGGTGGAGTGACTGGTTACTCGCTGGTTTTCTGTGCCGGTCACCGGTGGAGCAACCAGGAGTGTACTGTGGAAATTTCCGCTGGAAACAGCCATCAGTAGCTACAATGGTGCTGTGTACAGAGGACGTGCTAATACTAGCTCTTCTTATCAAGAAGAGAAGGCAAAGAGTTAGGAGGTTTCGGAGGCATCCTATGCTGATGACCAGACATAGTAAAGGACTGTACTGTACGTTATTTGACAATCTTTGTGCAAGTGGAAGTGAGTTTTTTTAACTATTTTCGAATGTCAAAACCTTCTTTTGATGAACTGCTGGGACACTTCAAAGATGATATCACTGTGCCAGATACCCCTCTAAACAAAAGCATCCCTGCAGAAGAAAAATTGGCTCTCACATTGAGGTAAGTACAACTTTTAAAGAGTCACCGGTTGCGTGGCCAGCCGCCCTGGCTAATACGCTCCGTATACTCCAATGCCCCGCGTGGTCGCCGAGCAACCCGTGGTCACTGTGCTGGTTGCAGAGCTCGGTAACCAGTTGCCGATGGATTTTGGTCGCTGAGCTGGTCGCGCGGCCGGCCACCCTGGCTAATAGGCTCCATTTGATTACATGGGCGGCAACCGACCAAACCACCGGTGGAGTGACCGGTTGCGCGGCTGGCCGCCGTGTATAATAGGGGCCTAAGGTTATTTACAATTGACTATACTAAAATTTTTCTAAAAGAATTTGGCATTGCCTTAGCAGTTCATTACGAGTGAATAATTTATGCCATTACTCGAATCTTATGGGTTTTTAAGGACACTTGGAAAGGTTAAAGAGACACTTGGTGAGGTTCAGTAACAAAAACAGCGTAGCTTTACATGACCATCCCAGCGGTGAACCAAGTACTTGCCGTAGTTAAAAAACAGACTCATTGTAATGCGCATTAATAGTAGATTTAGGTGCTCAACGATTTAGGAGTTTTGCTTATTAATAATTTCAGAACGAAAACCGGCATAAAACTTATCAGAATCCTGGTTCTAATAGTCGATCAAAAATGAAAAAAATTGTAATTAAATAACTAAACATAACGAAACAACCGAAAAAGTTGTTTAACAGTAATAGGCCTTGTTCAAATCCAAGTCAAGTCTTGATTTACACCTGTTGGGGTGATCGTACAACTCCTTAACTAGGGCTGACGGTGAAATGTTTTACAAGGCCCACGGGAAATCTTATCTTTCGGGGGAAACCAACCCTTCTGACCAACCCTTCCGTAGGGTCAATTCAACCCCACATGAAATTCAACTAGGTAGTACATATACACTTGGAACAAACTAATTCTGATTCTTTGAAGGGTTGGTAACAGTGTTTTATAGTTATAAAATATAACAAATTAAATCAACATAATCTGCCGACGATATTAAATTTTAATGTCGTGAATTCCTTTTGTTTTGGGAATGTTGAGGTGACAACTTCCTTGTCACCTTTTGTCATTGACCATTTCCTTGCCAAACATCTTGTCACCTTTACAGGTCAGTTTCGCCTCACCTTAAAACACAAAACTATACTTGAATTTAGTTAGGGACATGATAAGCTTACTGCCTTTGAAAATTCTCTTTAGAATTAGATAAAACAGCATTTTCGGGGGATAGTCACACATTTCTTTAGTTTGGTGTAGCTTCCAATGGTATGGCGCTCATTTAAAGTTTACATGAAGATGAGGGATGAAAAATTAATTAGAAACTATAACAATATGATGTGTGTAGTAAAATTGAGAACTTTAAAGATAAAATATCGTTCCGATATCTAATGCATTATTGACAGGGAATTCCGTGTGAAGGTGCATACTAAATATAATTGCTTAAATAATACGAAATTATCTTGAGAGCCGTTTGTTTTTCTCAGTAAACTATACAATTCTTTGCCGATTCGTTCTTAACGAGAACAAAATTTAACTTCTCATTTATTCAATGTTAACACAGATGCTAACAAACTATGTCCAAACTCTCAAATTTTTCATGTTAGTAGCAGGCATTGTAATCTTCTGTCCAACACAATTAATTATGTAAATCGCCGTAGGATGACGAAATGTCAAGCTCTGGAAGACAGTAAGATTAGCTTTTTAGTTAGTTCCCTCAAAAGATCGCTAGACGTAGTTCTACATTTGTTCGATGATTTTTTACTTTCTCCCTCTATACCATAGTATATGGAGAAAGTATTGTTTTCGTCAAAATTTTCGAATTTGAGTTGTTGGTGGATTTATTCATTTTGGTTCCCCCTGAGTCCAAAAAACTGGTTTTCGGAGTGATGTCTGTCTGTGTATGTGTGTGTGTGTGTGTGTGTGTGTGTGTGTGTGTGTGTGTGTGTGTGTGTGTGTGTGTGTGTGTGTGTGTGTGTGTGTGTGTGTGTGTGTGTGTGTGTGTGTGTGTGTGTGTGTGTGTGTGTGTGTGTGTGTGTGTGTGTGTGTGTGTGTGTGTGTGTGTGTGTGTGTGTGTGTGTGTGTGTGTGTGTGTGTGTGTGTGTGTGTGTGTGTGTGTGTGTGTGTGTGTGTGTGTGTGTGTGTGTGTGTGTGTGTGTGTGTGTGTGTGTGTGTGTGTGTGTGTGTGTGTGTGTGTGTGTGTGTGTGTCAGGATGTAAACAGAGCTAGAGAATGCCCTAATGGTCCGATTTTAATTAAATTTGGTACATAGGTCCAAATCCACGATAATTCCAGGCGTTTTTTTCATTTTTTTCAATTTTTGATTTTTAAGGGTATTTTACCCACAAAAACCCTCAAAAATCGTCAAAAATCAAAATTTCTCAAAAACGGCTCTAACGATTTTGATTAAAATTTTGTGGTTTATTAAGCTTAAAATGGCGAATAAAATGACACCACCCGCATCTCCGAGAAAACTCGCGTTCAAAAGTTATAGAGTAAAAAGTGTTTCAAAAATCAATTTTTCGGATTTTCAAAATAGCTGTTGTCTTGAAATAAATTTTACTTATTACCATTAAATCAAGCTCAAAAAACTAAATAATCTAGTATTTTAAATTATTGCTCTACGTCAAGTGGTTGCGGAGAAAATTCAATTTTTCGTTTAGCGGTAAACGCAGTACGTTGTTATAAGTCACAGACGCGAGTAGGGTCAAACGAGCGCTGCTCAGCTGGTAGCTATACGACTGAGTCATCAAGACATTAATGTTTGAAGCTTTTAACATCTTTTTTATACTGTTGGGAGAAAGTATGTGTCAGTTAACTGATACCGTTTACTATTTTTTAGATAAGTAGAATTATTATGAATTAGTATATTTAGTAGACAGTCTACAAGTGTATAGACAATGGCGTCAGTTAAGTGTACTGGTTAGATTTTGAAGTGCGATTGTTAGTTAACCTCATCGCAATTATGTGCAACATTACCTCAAATATTACTTTTGCATGTTTCAAAATTTTAACTTTTACAGCTAAAAATATAGTCATTAGTATTGCATCAAAAGAATCTGGCGTTTTTCAGGTATCAAAATTACCCTGGCTTGGAGACGATCCCTTTTTTTAGCACTTTGGTGATATTTAAATGTAGTCAGTTGTTGTAAAAAATACCCCCGTCGCAGCAGACCTGCGTACTCAGCGAATTTCCAAATTAGTGATATTAATTTTGACCACATAAACCTGTAAACCAAATATCGTCACATGCTCATAAGTAGGGAAATAAATATCTATTCTAATTATGAAAAACATGGGGAAAGAGTATGCAGGTATGCTGCCATGGGGAACACTAAAAGTAGGTTTTTAGCATAACAAATTTTTATTTCGACCATATGAAGCCATATACTAAGAGTAGATATAGAATGGGCATTCTGGCGCACCCTCATAGTTTTTTTGATCGCTTTCAGCTTCAAATTGACCGGTTTTTGACCGGATTCTGGTCGGTTTTGGCCAAATATCAGCCCATTTCAGGGCATTTTTCAGGATTTCAGACAGTGATTTCAAGGAGCATTTAAAATATAATCCAGGGAACTATGAGATGCCCTCTTAAGGTAACCATAACTTTTAAATGAAAAGCTACCGACTCCCCTTAAGGGGAGTCTCGGCATCTCATAGTTCCCTGGATTATATTTTAAATGCTCCTTGAAATCACTGTCTGAAATCCTGAAAAATGCCCTGAAATGGGCTGATATTTGGCCAAAACCGGCCAGAATCCGGTCAAAAACCGGTCAATTTGAAGCTGAAAGCGGTCAAAAAAACTATGAGGGTGCGCCAGAATGCCCATTCTATATCTACTACTAAGTTTTATCAATATCTATCCATATAATAAAAGAGTTTGCCTACTCCATATGATTATCATGGGAAAAGAGTATGCAGGTTTGCTGCCATGATTAGTAAAAAAACAAGATTTTTTTAACATGAATGGATGAATCTCAACCAAATGAAGCTAAATACCAAGTTTCATAAAAAATATTGCTTAGTAAGTGAAATATTAACACATCCTTATTCTCCATAAGATTAACATTGGAGCCCCAAAATTCAATGTACTGTCTTTAGACTTAATAATATCTCGGTAACCAATGGAGATAGAGCACAGCTTCAAGATACTAAATTGTGTGTTTTGTTAGCTAAATTCAATGTCAAAATAAAAAAAAAATAAAAATAATTTTTATATTACATATTATGAAAAATGCAAAAAAAAACGCTTTTTGGGGTACAAACCCACCAAAACTACCCCTTCCGGTAGGATCGGATAGTTTTTACGAGAGTTATCGTGTCTAGGGACACATACATTTATATATTTATGTATATATAAATATATATATATATATATATTTTAATGACTATTATTTATGGTCTCTGGGCACCTAAAAATGAAAAAGTTACATGGTCCCGGGCTTAGGTCTTACCATGAGACCTACGGTAATAGCTTATTCCCTATGGGAAATTCGCTAAAAGATGAGGCAGGTTTGGAGATCAGCAACCAAATTACCCAAACATGCAAATAATTATTCCTCGCGTTAGAACATTATTCATTTAACTCAAGTTAGAGTGTACGTTGTATTTACTTACGTACACATACCAAGCAGAATGTATTTTATATTACAACTAAAATTATATTACTGTGTAGTACTTGAACTACTTTCACCAATTGGTTACTATTATAATTTTAAATTTGCAAAAAAATGGAAATTCTCTTTTTTACTCAAGGGATGTATAAAACTACCCTCAAAGTGAGTTAAGTTACTTAGGTTAAACAGTATTAAAAATTTTTCAAAATAATTATATTATTTGAAATATATCAGTTGAAAATTATTGTAAAACTTGTAAACTACACAGTAACAGTCCTAATAAAATTAAATATAAGCGTAAATTAATATAAGTTAAATATAAATTCTGGCAATAGGCGTAAATGGCAAAGCGTTGCAGATCTCTTCGTCCCAAGATATCGCTTGTGCGGATCATTTATACTTGATGAAACACATTGCTCTTTCGTAGCTTCAGACCCACTGCAGTCTGTAAATGATTATCATAAATTTTATATTCGAAATAAAAACTTTTGTATATTCTCCCCATGTGGGGAAGGTATTGTTTTCTTAAAAGTTTTTGAATTTGAGTCGTGTATGGCGTATGTCAGGAGTTAAGACAGCGAGAGAGGATCCCAATAGCCGAAATTTATGAAACTTGGAATGTAGGTCCTAATCCACAATTGTTCAAGGCAATTTCTTTTAAATATTTTTAAGGATAGACAAAAAAATTTCCAATAATCATAAAAAAATAAATATTTGCAAAACCTGCTCTAGTGATCTCGAATAACATTTTGTGGTTTGTTGAGAATAAATAGCGCAATAAAATAACACCACCCGCATCTCCAAGAAAATCTGATTCCAAGTCATAGAGTTTATATGGCTGTAAATATAAATTGTTTGGAATAAAAAAAAATGCTTGAAATATATGTTAGTTTACACCATTTAAAAGAAGCTAAAAAACCTAGATAATTCTGTATATAAAGTTATTGCTCCATTTAAGTGGTTGTAAGAAAATTTAATTTATTGTTAAGCAGTAAACGCATTCCGTTGAAACGCATTCCGTCACCGCCTTAAAGGGTCAAAGTCATGCAGCTCAGTTGGTATTAACCCACACACTACCGACTGAACCATCACGAACCATTGTTGCTTGGAAGCCTCTATTATCTTTTACCTATTATTGCGAGAAAGTATGTGTCAGTTATCTGATACCGTTTATTTATATAAACTAAAGGTTGCCCTCCGGGCAAAATTTGACGAAAATATCAGTAAAAAAGAGTGTTTTTCTGGAACATTTGTTCTTTTTAATTTGTTAGTATTTGTTACTACAACAGCTGTCTCAATATTTCAATCAATTGCCCACCTTATATAAGATTAACATTCAAATTTAAAAAGCCTGTTGGGCGGTATCGTTGGGAGTTGATGTGAATTTTAATGGAATTCTGCTCATCTACATGTCTAATGGTAGATTTCTCCTATGATGCACACATGCTGAGAAAAAGGAGGAAAAGAATCATACAGCCTATTAATATATAGAAGGTAGTACAGAATAATATTAAAAATAAAGATTAAAGGTCAAGCCATGTGGGGGTTTATCCGTAAAAGAATTTTACGTTCACATATAAATATTTGAATTGAATTTTCCTGATTACAATCAATATTATGAGTTCGTGTTTTGAATTAAAATTTAATTGCAATATTCGTTCATCCCAAACAATTTAGTGTGTAGAACTTGGATTTTTTTTAAATGATATATATATATATATATATATATATATATATATATATATATATATATATATATATATGACCAAATATAGCTACATTATTACACTAAAATTTAAACCAAAGTAAAAAATGTTTCTACGTTTGTACAGGCACATGCATTTTGTTTGACATGTTTAGAAGTTTAAATTCGCCAATCATGAAGGAATGAGATTCCGGAATAAAGGCAGTGCTTTACAAGGCCGCTGGGAAATCTGATGCAGGGAAGAAGCAAAACTCGACTTCTGATAAAGATCTGATTTCTTGGAAATCTTATTTTTAATACCGTCACTAAGACATTTGTAATATTTAAACTTCATATACAACTTATGTGCCGATTCTTCTTGCTTCAGTTGTTAGCAAACTTTAAATCCCAATAAGCTATCGTCATTCCCTAAGCTATGGCATGCATGTAACTTATTTGCTTAAGGCTATTTGCTACCTTTAATACAATTTATACAGTATACAATGCTGAATTCCGAAACTATATTTTTAATTTGCCAATAAAATGCATTGCGTCTTATTTAAAAATTTATTATTAACAACTAGTTCAGTTAATACAATACCGATTAGGATTCTATTAATTCTATTAATTTTTGTTAATTTTTTTATCAGTGGAAGAACTTTTTAGGTTTAAAAATATTTTTGACTACGACAGTTGCAGAAAGCACCAATAACTATATTAAAATTAACATCACTAAGGGATAAATTATTAAACAAAATACAAACCAGTTGCTTAATGAAATTTTTAAACGCAGAGGTTTCACATTAAAATGCAGGTACTAGAGAGCTTGGAATTTGACGAAAGTAATTTTAATAGAAATTAAACAACTCTCATATCATCTGATTGTTCCATTAAAATTCAGGTTGTATGTTCTTTAAGTGCCTAACCCTAAGATAGTGTGATCGACAATTTGGTCAGGCGACTTATGTGTGGCTACGTTTTGAATGGGTGGCTGCCTTTAACCTATAAGTAGTGGAAAAAGGGGGCTGCTGGCTCACTTCAAGGTCACCTGAGGGATGACGTCATCGAGGTCAATGACCTCACCGATGACGTCATCGATGACGCAATCGATGACGTCATCACTAATGACGTCATTTCGATGACGTCACACCCATGACGTCACAGAAATGACGTGCTGATGACATCATCACCCCTTACGTCATCAAAACGACGTCACCGACGCCACTAAGGTCAAGGTCACGCAGAAACTTAAAATTTTTTGGCACTTTTGCCGTTTCTCGCACTACGCTCCGAGTTTCAGTCAGAGTCCCTGTGACCTTGACCATTTGGAGCGAATATTGGACGAGAAACGGCAAAAGTGCCAAGTTAAACCCGAGTTTCTGACATGACTCTGCCTAAATGGGCAATCGGTAATCCCTCAGGTGACCTTGAACTAGCACAACACCCCCAATTTCATATTACTGTGACCTTGAAAACTTAACAACGGAGCGCCGACACCGATGCGCACCCCACGACAGCCACCGAGTGACTGACTGTCAGGCTCTGTGTATGCTAGGTATATCGGCTTGAGAGACTAAGACTCTAAACTGTCAGGAATGGGAGTAACTAACTGAATTTTGCAAGGAAAAGTCATTTCATCCAATATTTTAAACAAATCCTCATCAGTAAAACTGACATTAGTCTGTTTTGTATAAAAACTTAGGGTGTCCGCGCAACAGTTTGCGCCACTTAGCTAAAGTTGAAACTCTCTTAACTTTCAGTGGTGGACAGTGAGCAACTAATAAAGTCTTAACACGGCTAAGTTTCTTACCTAAAGCGTCCCGCGACATGGCTTCCCCTCACAAAAGTCCGCACAATACTGAGAGACTACTTGTAGCGCATGAGTCAAGGGAAAAGAGGTGGGGGAAACAGCAGGAGTGGGGGAAGGTCACAGTGGCGGGGGAAGGTGAGGTGGTATGCTGGAGTTTCGCATCACTTCACCATGAGCTGTCCTACAGTCAACACACTGTTCTCTTGGCCCGAGTTGGCACTAGAAGAAACATTTCTGTACAGCTTAGGCTGTGAGAGCCGAGGAAGCAAAGTTAAAGTGGAAATTGTGTTAAACTCCAAGATGAAGAGTCTCCTAAATAAACTAATTGTATCCTTGCAATCTCCTATAACTTTAGAGAAATACCACTTTATTAAGCGACACCTTATACTTTGGCAAAACGAAGCAGAAATGGAAAAGATTACAGTAAAATTAATTTAACTTAAAACTTGGACTGGACACTCATGGCTATACCACGTGGCGTGCAAACGCCACCCTAAACATTACAAGTTAGGTTATTGAGCACCTCTGGTACGATAACCGATGTGCTAGAGTTAAAGTGTGATGACCTTGAGTCAAAACACTGAAATACTACAAGTCGATATCGTCCCAGAGTCAAAGTGTAGTGACCTACATTCAGAACTTGTAAAATTACTTACATATAAAGAGCTAGAGAACAGCGAGGCGCACCGCATGGAAGCCGGAGACATACTGGCGAAGCGGTGTTGTGCAGCCTAGGGACCCAGTTGTGGTGGGGGTATAGCCAACACTTAGAGTACAAGTGTTGTGGGTGACCTTGACCCACTTAACTTACCTCGACCCCCCCCCCCCCCCGACAAAAAGTGCGAGCCCCCCCCCCCCCCCCCCCCGACAAAAAGTGCGAGCCCCCCCCCCCCCGACAAAAAGTGCGAGCCCCCCCCCCCCACCCCCACCCCCACCCCCACCCCCACCCCCACCCCCTCCCCCACCCCTGATATCCTGGGCGTGGCAGCCCCGGTGGGGATATAAGGGGGTCCGGCCAGAGCCGGCTCTCAGTCCGCTCCCGCGCGTTGAACGTGAACAACCGGGACGGACCGCCATAGGCATCACTAAACATTGAATGGCGCCTTCAATGTTTAGCGAAGTCTACTCTAACTCTAAGACTTGTATTAGTTGTAAGATATTGCGCTTGCGTTTGGGTATTGCGAATTGTTTTATATGAGAGTGTTTTACTTGTACCTTATGTCTCCTGTGTCTTTTATCCTTTGTGTCTTGTTTGTTATATGTGTTTAACGTGTATGTGCTTGTTCCAGCATTGACTACGTTGAGCTCAATTGTGTGTTGTAAGTGTGTTATATTTTTCTAAATTGTATACGCTTGTTGTAGCATTTCCCCCTTGAGCCTTTGCAATGCTCAAAGTAAATCGTAAAGACAGGGAACGGGAGTAGGCCCCCGTGTAAAGTTACTTTTGTATAATTGTTAGGCTCCTCTCATGCATGCTTTAATGCGGCTGAGAAATAGGAGCGTCCGTTTGTACGCCTATATGGGGGTAATAAGCCGATGGCCTCTGCACTCGGACCGAGGACGTAAGCCACTAGGGTGTCCTCAGTTAGTTTCCCTTCTGGAAACTCAAAATTATGTAAATGAAACTTTGTTAGCTATTTGTGTTTTTTTGTCCCCAAGGCCCCCGAACATTCGTGGTTCGCCATGGATGTACGGGGGCCGAAATTTTTTAATGTCCGTGTGGCCTTGACCCACATAGGACTTGTAAAAATTTACTGCATTGCTAAATTAAAAATATTAAAGATAGGGTTACGGGAGTAGGCCCCCGTGTAAAGCCACTTTTTTTTATAATTGTTAGGCTCCTCTCATGCATGCTTCAATGCGGCTGAGAAATAGGAGGTGGTCCGTTTGTACGCTTATACGGGGGTAATGAGCCGATGGCCTCTGCACTCGGACCGAGGACGTAAGCCACTAGGGCGTCCTCAGTTTCTTTCAAAATTATGTAAATGACATTTCGTTAGCTATTGGAAAAGTTATTAGTTGGAAATGTAGTAAATGTTTACAAGTCTCGCGTGGCGAAGGGTACACGACATTGGATGTTGCCTTGTTGTCATAGTTGGGTCTCTTCGGAGGCTACAGCGATGACAACCCAAGTGCCCCACACCCCCATAGGGGGGTGTGGGGCTTAATTTTTTAAAGTTTTTTCGTGACCTTGACCTAAATATAAAAGTTTTCAAAATCTTTAACAGTCAGGTCTTATTAACACAGTTTATATATATAGAGGTCTTTTAAAAGTTAACAGTTAGGTATTAGTAACACACAAGTTTGGATTTGTTTATAGTTGGGTCTCTTGGGAGGCTTCAGCGATGGCAACATAAATGCCCCAAGTGGGGCTTCTTTTTTGAAAAAGTGCGAGCCCCCCCCCCCCCGAACTTTTTTGAGAAAAAAATTTTGACCTTGACCAAAGAGTTTTTTGCTCCGGACGAGAAGTGCCCAAACAAAAAAAATTTGTACAAAGTAGTGGATTTAGACCAAAGATCATTGGTTTATCAAACCTGTTGAAGAATAAATTGAAAATGGGTGTTTAAAAGCCAAATCTACTACATGATTGATAAACTGGATGTATATGACGTCACCTTCCCCCACCCTTAAACCTCGGGTATAAAGGGACCCAGTTGAGCGCGCTGCTCATTATTGCGTGGACATTCACCGAGTGCACACTCATAGCCAAACTGTAAAAATGGCTCTTTGCGATATTTGTGGTGAGTTTTTTCAAGACGAAGACATCTTTGTTTTACACCGAGAATTGTATCATGAAGAGGACAGAAAAGAAGAGATTGTTGTAAGTGAAGAAGACTTGGAGGCGTTTGATCGGTTATTGGAAAACTACCAGAAGCAGATGGACGACTGCGATAGCTATCTACAGTTACACCGAGAATTGCATCGTGAAGAGGACAGAAAAGAAGAGATTGTAGTAAGTGAAGAAGACTTGGATGCGATTGATCGGTTTTTGGAAAAACCCCAGAAGCAGGAGGACTGGGCTAGCTATTTACAGTTAATGCAAAGAAGAAGACCAAGTGTTATTCAATTTGCCGGAGCTGGACCATCTACAGCTGGAGGATTTATTGAAAAGGAAATGGAAGAAAAAAAAGTGGAAGATGTAAAACAACTGCGTACCCAAGAAGAGGATATGGAAGAAGAGGATACAGAAGAAGTGGAAGATATAAGACAACTGCGCACCACAGCCTTGCCAGGACCAGTTGTAACTCATTTCAAAATTAATAATGTGCAATTGGAATTGGAAAACTTTATAACCCAAGCTAAAAATTTAGTTGTAAAAACATTGATGGAAGAATTGGCAAGATTGAACTTTATTAAATTTGGATTGGTGTTGGAGGCTATGTTTACTAATACCGATGGTGAAAACTCACCAAGAGCATTCATTGCTAAAAACCGAACCCTTACAACCACATCTGATATCAATGAAATTCTAGAAGAATGTTTGAATGAACTGCTAATGAAACTCCAAGAACATGAAGGAAGAGGATCTGGCTGGACGCTATCATCGATCGAAGGTATGGATGTGAGGGTTCACAAGCATGGATATGGTATGAGGGGTAGCAGCTTTATCCCTCTACCAAAGAAAATTAAAGACACCAACTCTTGCAGAAATGTTACAAACGGGGATAATGAATGTTTTAAGTATGCGATGCTAACTAAGTATGTAAAACATAATCCTTGTAGAGTTGGTAGGGAATATTATGAAAACGAACACCGCTACAACTTCCGAGGAATGTCGTATCCTGTGAGTCTTAATCAAATTGCAAAATTTGAGAAACAAAATCCAGGTGTTTCTAATGTCGTATCCTGTGAGTCTTAATCAAATTGCAAAATTTGAGAAACAAAATCCAGGTGTTTCTGTTAACGTGTTCGGCTTAGATGATTCGAACAATGTGTATCCACTACGAGTTGGAAAAGTGAAGCAAAGAAACCATACTGATTTATTATTGATAACTAAAGGTGAAATTTCACATTATGTGTGGATAAAAGATTTTGAAGCTTTGGTTGCACGACAATTAACCAAAAAGAAGATTAGAGTGACAGTGTGTAAGAGATGCTTTTGTTTTACAAATAAAGATTTAAAACATGGAGGATCGGACTGGTTGAAGGAACACCAAAGACTTTGTAATGACAACTATGAAGTGAAGATTAGTCTGCCGCCGCCATCTCGAGCGTTCATCAAATTCAACAAAACAGTTCACCAATATCGGATTCCAGTAGCTGTCTACGCAGATTTCGAATCCACGTTAGTACCACAGGAGCTTCCGGATGGTGAGGTGACTAGAAGAACCAAATATCAATTGCATCAACCTAACAGTTTTTGCTTATTGGTGAAATCAACTTTGCCTGAAGAACAGTTGCAAGACTAATGGTTTAAACATCCACTCCGATACTCTACCGTGGGGAAGAAGCCGCTAAGCATTTCGTAGACCAGTTGTATGACATTGCTGAAAAGGTGCAACGCTTATACGGTAATGTTTTACCTATGGAACCTTTGAATCAAAATCAACAAGAAGAATACAATTTGGCAACAAGATGTTATTTATGCAAGAAGAGCTTCAGTGAAGAAAATCAAAAAAGTAAGAGATCACGATCACCTGACAGGGTTATACAGAGAGAGCTGCTTGTAATTCATGCAATATAAATTACAAACTGCCAAACTTTATCCCTGTCGTGATACACAATCTTAGCGGCTATGACTCCCACTTCATTATCCCAGAGTTAGGACGGGATGATGGAAGAATCGAAGTATTAGCTGAAACATTGGAGAAGTACATCAGTTTCTCAAAAACAGTAGGTAAAATTAAACTTCGCTTCGTAGACTCTTATAGATTTATGTCAACTAGTTTAGCCAAATTGTCTCGAGAACCTAAGAAGAGAAGATCTAAAAGAAACCAGCAAAATTGTACATGAAGATAAATTGGACTTAGTAATGCGTAAAGGAGTGTTCCCCTATGATTACATAACTTCTGCAGAAAAATTTGAAGAAACCAGTCTGCCACCGATTGAAGCCTTCAATAGCAAGTTAAATGAAAAGTGCAATCACCGTTGAAGACTACAATCATGCTTGTAATGTTTGGAACCAACTAAACATTCAAACCTTAGGGGAATATTCGACTTTTTACATAAAATTGGACGTAACTCTGCTGTGCGATGTGATGGAAGAATTTCGAAACACCTGCTTCTCCGCCTATGGACTGGACCCTCTACACTCGTACACATCTCCAGGATTAGCATGGCAAGCTATGCTAAAGTCAACCAACTGTCGATTGGAACTTCTAACAGATATTGATATGGTGCTCATGATAGAATCTGGTGTACGGGGCGGTTTGACACACAAGCTGTAACACGTCATGTCAAAGCTAACAACAAGTACATCCCAGGCTTCGACGAGAGACAACCATCGGTCTACCTTGGCTACTTTGACGCAAACAACCTTTATGGTTGGGCAATGTCAAATCCGCTTCCCTACGCTGACTTCAAATGGATCGACCCGGCCACCATCGGTGACATCTCACAGATTCCAAAAGAATGGTCCAAAAGGCTATATTTTGGACTGTGATTTCGAATATCCGGAGCACCTTCATGACCATCACTACGACTTGCCTCTCCTAGCCAAGACTGAAGTTTTCACCGACAGGAAGATGGCCCAAAATTGATGATGACGTTGGAGAATAAAGATCGGTATGTGGCTCACTACTGGGTAGTTCAACAAGCTCTTGAATTGGGTCTACGTGTAGTGAGAATTCATAGAGCAATTGAATTCACCCAGTCTTGTTGGTTGAAACCATATATTGATTCCAACACTACAAGAAGAGCTGCAGCGACAACGGCATTTGAAAAGGACTTCTATAAATTAATGAACAACGCCATCTTTGGGAAGACCTTGGAGAACAAAAGAAAACACAAAAATGTAAAATTAGTGAGTGATCCTAGGAAATTGGAAAAATTAGTGCAAAAACCAAATTTCGGAACATCCATGATTATAAACGAAAATCTAGTCGCTGTCAGTATGAAGAAAACAACAATAGTCATGGACCGTCCGTTATACATAGGTATGTCGATTTTGGACATAAGTAAAACCCTGATGTATGATTTCCATTATAACAAAATGGTTAAACACTACGGAAGGGAAAACATTGGAGTCGCATACATGGATACGGACGCGTTTATCTACTGGATAAAGACTTTGGACATGTATGAAGACCTAAGGAGTTTCCCATACAAAGACGATTTTGACTTCTCTGACTATCCGAAGAACCATCCAAATTACAATGAAAAGAATAAAAAAGTAATCGGAAAATTTAAAGATGAAGCAAATGGAATGCCTTTAGAAGAAATAGTGGCACTGATGGCAAAATTGTATTCATTTAAAATGTACAACGAGAACAACACACCGACAGTCAAGAAAGCAAAAGGAGTCAAAACATCGTACTTGAAGAAACATGTGACGTTTGACCATTACAAGACCTGCTTGTTTGAAGATTCTACAATGTCTGCAACGTTCAACACTATCAGAAGCTTTAAACATGAGGTCTACAGTGTCACTGAAGTTAAAAGAGCACTATCAGCTCGAGATGATAAAAGGCATATTATGCCGGATAAAATTCACACTCTTCCTTTTGGCCACTACTCTCTAAACCCTATCGACTAGTAACCTATTCTTCGTCCTTCTACAACTTCGACCTTATTCCTTTCTCCTTCCGTAAAAAAATGGGGAACACGGCAAGTCAAACGCCGTGTTCCCCATTTTTTTACACAAGTTTGGATGACCTTGACCTATATAAATGATGTGAATATTTAAGACAACATTCATTGTGATTATACATGTGATACATGAAACATTCAAACCTGCAATATGAAGAACTTGAAGCAAGAAATTGTCAACGAACTTCATAAACCTGCAAGAAGAAAGTTTCCACGAAGAAATACAGTGATAAAAGGAATAAATGATTTATATCAAGCGGATTTAATCGAAATGATTCCTTATAGTAAACAAAATAGAGGATTTAAATACATATTGACTATTATTAATTGTTTTTCAAAAATGGCAGATGCTTTACCACTAAAAGATAAAAGTGGCAAAAGTGTTACAAAAGCAATGGAAACAGCTATACAAAGAGACAAACATACTATAAAACATTTACAAACTGATGATGGAAAAGAATATTTTAATAAGGAATTTGCAAATTTAATGAAAAAACACAACATTAACCATTACTCAACCAATTCAGAGGTAAAAGCATCAATAATTGAAAGATTCAACAGAACTTTAAAAGGTGCTATGTATAAGATGTTTTCTAACAGAGGATCGCACGTATGGATTGATATGTTACCAAAACTTATAAGCGATTACAATAACAAGTTTCATAGAACTATCGGTATGAAACCAAGCCAGGTGACTAATAAAAATGAAAAACTTGTATTAAAACGTATAAAACTGAATACTAAACCAAGAGTTGAAAAACTAAAGCCTAAAAGGTTTAATGTTGGTGATAAAGTGCGAATAAGCAAATACAAAGGTGTATTCAGTAAAAGATATCTTCCAAACTGGACAAATGAGGTATTTACCGTATTTAAGGTGCAACCTACAGTACCAGAAACTTACATTTTAAAAGATAATAAAGGACAATTGCTTGAAGGAGGTTTTTATGGACATGAAATGTTAAAATCAACAGTAGGTGATGTATATCTAGTAGAAAAGGTGTTGCAACGCAAAAAAGATAAGGTTAAAGTACGATGGTTAGGATTTAATAAAACGGAAGATTCTTGGATACCTAAAAAGGATCTAATATAATGATAGAGCATCATTTTGGGTTGAACCATTACAAAGGATGGAGATAATACCGCAAAAAGACAATTTTACTATTAATAATATAGATGAACTCACAGTGGATGGTTCTCAATTCAATACTGGGAAACACGGTGTTTTGTTACCAAACACGGTGCGTTGTCTGGTTACCGGTCCTTCCAATTGTGGAAAAACAAATGTAGTATTCAATTTGATTACAAACCCTAAAGGCTTACGTTTTAATAATTTATATGTATTTTCAAAGTCACTACAACAACCAAAATATCAGTTATTGGAACAAATACTCAATAATGTGCCTGAAGTTAAATATTTTAAATTCAACGCGAGCGAGAGTGTCATGCAACCGCAAGAGGCTAAACCATTCTCAGTATTCATATTTGACGACGTATCTTGTGAAAATCAAAATACAATAAGAAATTACTTCGCCATGGGTCGACATAACAACATAGATAGCATTTATATTGGTCAAACTTACAGCAAAATACCAAAACAGCTCATTAGAGACAATGCAAACATGTTAATTGTATTTAAACAGGATGAAACCAACCTAAAACACATATATTATGACCATGTAAGTGCGGATATGCCATTTGAACGATTTAAAGAGTTGTGTGGAAAGGCTTGGGCTGAAAAATATGGGTTTTTAACAATTATGAAGGAACAACCGCTAAACAATGGTCGATACAGGATAGGATTTGATAAATTTATACTAATACACTGATCATGATGTAAAACATTCATTGTTGTACAACACGTCTTGCTACAAACATGGTTAACCAAGAAAAGTTAATAAAGGAAATAAAATCACTTAGTGATTCTATTCGAGATAAAAACAGAGCATTAAAATTAGGTATTAGCGAAAGGGAGAAATTTCTTGAATCTACTTTTAAACCTATTACTGAACCCTTGAAACAATTAAACAAAAAATTTGCTAAACCCGTTTTGGAAGGAGATGCAATTGCACCTATTACAAAGTTTGAAAGAGAAAATGTAAAATCAGAAGATTTTAGTGATGAAGACCTGGAATCCTCTACATATAGTGGTTTTACCGGCGGAGAACCTGAAAGAGAGCTAGAATCACCAGACTATAGTAGTATAAGAGAATTATATGAAGTAAAAGCTAAAAGAGGACATGAAGATGTATCAACTGCTAGTGAAGAGGAAAAAGAAGAAGAAGCAAGGGAAGGTCCGTCAAACATAAGCTTGTTGGGTGAAAACATTCATAACAAAGGACCTTTAGAAAGGAAATACATGATAAAAATGTTAGCTGGAATAAATCCTAATAAAAACTACCATAGTTATGGAGTAAGATTAACAGAAGAAGGTTTAATGGTTGGTAATAGCCCGGTAAACATTGATGAAAATGATAATATTATTGTTGGTAATCAAAGATATAAGGGCACAAGAGGATTATTTGAATTATTATTTGAAAAAAAGCCTTTAGAATTGTTAGTTAAAGAAGAAGACATGGAAGCATATAAACAGATTTTGGAACACACCAATGCATACAGGAGAAAATATTTAGCTGACCAACCAGTTTTTAGATCTAGGTCTTTAAAATATAGAGTATTTGTATCCAAGTTAATACCAACAACGAGAAGACAACCAATGCCGATAATGCCAAGAAAACCTGTAAAACGAAGGTTTGTGTCATCCACTTTGGATATAAGTGCTCCAGAACCGAGAAAAAGAAACAAATCTGTTACAGGTACAGGTTTAATGAAGAAACTATATAACACAAATGTGATTTATTACAATAATATCAATAAATTGGTGGATAGAATGAAACTAATACATGAAGCTAAAGAAGCGGGTCATACTGGATTGGAAAACGAATGGGTGGCTTTAGTGGATGAACTCCGAAACCGTGGGGTAATCTCATAAAAAATGCGTTACTCACTAGATTACTATTCAGTTGCACCATGAGTGTCGACAAGTTCGGACGTTACTCCTCGGATGGGTTATATTACGCAAATAATTTAAAAAGAGGAGCTGGTTTACCACAAACACCTGATGGGGATTATGATATAACTAATAAAAGGTTAAAAAACATAAAAGATCCCACAGATGAAAACGATGCAATAAATTTAAAAGTATTAAAAGAAAAGATATCACCAACATTAAGACTACAGAAAAACACATATGACGCAGGTAATCATAGAATTGTCAATGTTGGTAAGCCAAATCAAAACGCTGATGCAATAAACAAAGGTTATTTATCATCAGAATTAAAAAATACGTTAAAATTCAATGGAAAAACGTATACTGCTGAAAATAAACGTATATCCAACGTAGATGACCCTAAAGATGCAAAAGACAGCGTAAATAGACGCTATTTACATTCATTAATACCTGAAAAGACAAAAGATGGTTTTTCTTTTTATAAATTTGTTATTAACGATATAGGTTATCCGAAAAATGAAAATGATGCTGTAAATTTAAAATATATAAAAGATCATTGTATTACACGTGATGTAGGAGTTATTGATTGTCTAGGTAATTGTTTAGCGAATGTTAAAGATGGTTCGGCACCATCAGATGGTGCAACAGTGGGTCAAATGAAGGAAACTTTAAAGCAAGAAACATCTGGATTTGTAAAACAGGATCAAGTAGTATCACGGTCGGGTGATGTGTTTGTACAAGGAAATGAAAGGTTTATTTTACTTGAACAAAAAAATAATGTTTGGGATTGCAAAGACATGAAATTATCAAATGCGCATTTAGCTACAGATGCTCATGATGTTCCGATTTTATCACAAGTTTTACATACTAATCCAAACAATTATCATAGAAGTTGGTTGGGTACAAATAGAAGAATAATTGACATATTTCCAGGTATCGATGATTACGATTGTGTTGTAGTAAAACAATCTTTAATATTAGACAAACCAAAAGGTAGTACTTTCAATGCGAAAAATAAGAAAATAGGTAATTTGGCACAAGGAACAGATCCAAAGGATGCTGCAACTGTAGGACAAACATTACAATATGATAGTGCAAATCAAGAGTTTATTTATAATACCAAAAGATTTAAATTAATGGATGTAAATGATTATCAAAATATATTAATTGCAGATCCAAATTCATTTAGCGGATTTAGAAAATTGTCTGGTGAGGAATTTATTCATAAAAATCATGTATTTAGAAATGAAGCAGACAGATCATTAATTAGTGCAGATTTAAAATATTTTAAATGTCCCGGGAATGATGCAAATGTAACTGATGAAGACTAAGAATTTGTATAAAAACTGATATGGGTTAGAAATCGGGACTAATATTATAAAAATGGGTTACACTCTAGAATGTTATTCAGTTGCACCATGAGTGTTGACAAGTTCGGACGGTATTCATCGGATGGATTATATTACTTTAATACTTTAAAAAGAGGTGTTGGATTACCACAAACACCTGATGGAGATTATGATATTAGTAATAAACGGTTAAAAAACATTAATGATCCCACAGATGAAAATGATGCAATAAATTTAAAAGTATTAAAAAAAGAGATAGTACCAACACTGAAATTAGATAAAAACACATATAACGCGGGTAATCATAGAATTTCCAACGTTGGTAAGCCAAATCAAAACGCTGATGCAATAAACAGAGGTTATTTATCATCGGAATTAAAGAATACGTTAAAATTTAATGGAAAAACGTATAATGCTGAAAATCGGCGTATATCCAACGTAGCAGACCCTGTAGATGAAAAAGACAGCATAAATAGACGCTATTTACATTCTATAATACCTGAAAAGACAAAAGATGGGTTTTCTTTTTATAAATTTGTTATTAACGATATAGGTTATCCAAAAAATGAAAATGATGCTGTAAATTTAAAATACATCAAAGATCATTGTATTACACGTGATGTAGGAGTTATTGACTGTCTTGGTAATTGTTTAGCGAATGTAAAAGATGGTTTTGCACCATCAGATGGTGCAACGGTGGGTCAAATGAAGGAAACTTTAAAACAAGAAACCTCCGGTTTTGTGAAACAAAACCAAGTAGTAACACGTCAAGGAGATGTATTTGTACAAGGAAATAAAAAGTTTACTTTACTTGAAGAAAACAATTATGTTTGGGATGGTAAAGGAAAGTTATTGACAAATTTAGGTATTGGTGAAAAGCCTGGTGATGCTGTTACTTATGAACAGATAATACAATTAGAGCCAACTGGAAAAAAATGGTGGAATTGTGATAACAAACGATTAACAAATGTTGCAGACCCTGATTATGCCGATAACGCTGTAACTGTTAATTTTCTTGTTAAAGTAATAGGTAATTTATTATTTGATATGCATAATTATATTGTAGCAGGACAACATAAACCTATTGACGAAAAAATGAGAAATACATGGATTAAACAAGAAATTCTTTATAAATATTTTTTTAATCATAACACACAAAAGTTTAGATCATCAGATTGGGGTACTTTTGATATTTAACTAAATAACACCATATATTACATCATTTATGTGCAACCTGTCATAGAGGTAACACATGGGTTACGCTTTTCAAATATAAAAGACAATCATGGCGTTTCATTACACCAGTCCATATCGAGACACTATACGGAAAGGAGGCGGTATCACGTCCACAGCGGTTTCTCTGTTAAGTAAAGCTTTAAATCGTATTCCAGTAGGATCTATCGTAAACAGAGCAATAGACGCTTTACCATACGAATTTCACATACCGGGAGGTTATCAGTATTGCGGACCAGGAACTAAATTAAAAAAACGACTGGAAAGAGGTGATCCAGGCATAAATAAGTTAGATCAGGCTTGTAAAGAACACGATATCGCATATTCCACGTTTACCGATTCAAAAAATAGGTCAATCGCTGATAAAAAGCTAGCGAATATAGCTTGGCAACGAGTAAAGTCTAGTGACGCTAGTATTGCGGAAAAAGCAGCAGCTTTAGCGGTAACAGCAGGTATGAAGGCTAAAACAGCGGTAGGAGGTGGAAAAAGGAGGGGTAAGAATAAAAAAGGATCAATCAAGAGAAAACATGGTGGTAATATTAGACTAAAAAGACGTTCTCCGAGGAAAAATAATAAAAAACCGACAATATGGTCAATGGTAAAAAACGGGGCTGGTCTATACCTAAGACCGTATCGTGCATATTAAATAAAAGAAATCAATTGGTTATACCACATAAAGCGTTGACTAATGTTGAATTATTTAAATATATTTCCTGTTTAAAAATACCATTTTTCCGCGGAGTATTTATGAAAGACAGTTTACCAAAGAAAATATGGAAAAATGAGACTGGAATCGTAAATTTGGATAATACTGAAGGGTCCGGCACCCATTGGGTGTGTTATAAGAAACTAAATAGTAATGTATATTATTTTGATAGTTTTGGAAATTTGCCACCACCTAAAGAACTTGAACATTACTTTAAATCTGCTAAAAACATATATTACAACTATAAAAGAGAACAACCTGATAATACTTCAATATGCGGCCATTTATGTTTGGAATTCCTAGCTAAAAGTATCAGTCACTATTGAGATGTCTTCCTATACGGTATCATTAACAGGAAAATCGTCCACTTTACGAAGTATCCTTTTTCCAGCGTTACGCTTGCAAAAAGGAAGATTTTGGGAGGCAGCACTGTTGGATTTTACAACTTACAACTCTATTCCCAATGTTACGGAAGGTAAAAATAACTTATTGCATTATTATAAAGGAAAAGATGCCAGTGGTAAGTTAACAGACTTAGAAGAGTGCAGTTTACCCACAGGTTCTTATGAAATTGATCATATTAATGAATTTTTGCAAAATAAAATGGGAAAAGACAATATATCGCTAAAAGGTAATAATAATACAATGAAAGCTGAGCTTACTTCAAAATATTATATAGATTTCACTAAGCCAAACTCAATTGGTGATTTATTAGGATTTCCCAAAGATGGAGCAATTTTAGAACCAAATAAAACACATTCCGGTAAACAAACTGTAACAATATTAAAAGTCAATAGTATAGACATAACTTGTAACATTATACAAGGAGCTTACAGAGATGGAGCAAATACTCATATAATACATACTTTTTACCCCAGTGTACCACCTGGATTTAAAATTGTTGAAAAGCCGCAAAACCTGGTATATCTACCTTTGAACACCACTTTCATTTCAGACATCGTGTTGAACGTATTGGATCAAGACGGTAACTTGATAGATTTCCGAGAAGAGCCTATTACGGTTAGATTACATTTAAAATCAACACTTTAATACAAAATCATGGGTTTAACATTTAAAAGCGAACAACCTACGGGAATCCGCATTAGTAGCTCTTCAGCTGTGGAGGAGTTAACACGCGAGAACATTCGTTTCTTAGAGAGAATTGGATTAAAAGTAACCGATAATGGATATACTGGATATAGCTCAGGGTCCAACATTCGACGAAACCCTATGGGAAAAAGAATATCACACCCACAACCCTTACACTTCATCAAAATTAAACAATAACGATGAAATTCGTATTCCCATACAAAATCAAGACATTTACACGCTACCATGTGAAAGTTACTTGTATATTGAAGGAAAAGTTACTAAAAAGGACGGTACTACTACTGGTACAACAGTTCCATTTATAAATAATCCCATGGCTTTCCTGTTTGATGAAATTAGATATGAAATATCAGGTGTAACAGTTGATTCTACTAAAAAAGTAGGTATTGCAACAACTTTAAAGGGATTAACATCTATATCACCTAATGAAACCAATTTAATACAACCTGCAGGATGGGTTTTACCTGCAAAAGACACAATCACTCCAGATACAAATGGAAATTTTGATTTTCATATTCCGTTACGTTTGTTGCTTGGTTTTGCTGAAGATTATAGGAAAATAATATTAAACGTTAAACAAGAATTAGTTTTGTTGAGATCTTCAAACGATAAAGATATTATTAAAGCTCCAGACGGTACAACAGATGCAACTTTAGAATGGAAATTAACATCAGACAAAATTGTATGGAGAGTTCCACATGTAAAATTAGCTGACGAGCATAGAATGCTACTATTAAGAAAGTTAAAGGCTGATCGTGATATTGTAATTCCTTTTAGAAGTTGGGAATTTCATGAACATCCCAGCTTGCCAACTACGGATCGACACACTTGGACAGTTAAAACATCTAATTATGTGGAACGAGCCAGGTATATTATATTTGGTTTACAAACAGGCAGAAGAGACACCATCACCAAACATGCAGGCCAATTTGATCATTGCAACTTGAAAAATATTAAAGTTTATTTAAATTCACAATTTTTTCCATACGATAATTTAAATGTGTCATTCGCTAATAAAAAGTACAGCATATTGTACGATATGTATGCAAGATTCCAAAGTTCATATTATGGTAAAACGAATGCACCTTTACTATCACCAGAAAAATACTTAGATGGTTACCCTATAGTTGTAATCGATTGTTCTAAACAAAATGAATCGGTAAAATCATCAAGTGTAGATATAAAAATAGAAATGGAATTCAACGCGCCTATATCGGCTAATACAACTGCATACTGTTTAATTCTACATGATAAAATCGTAACATACACACCTTTAACTGGAATTGTTAAAAATGTATTGTAAAAGACCGGTTTTCCTACATTCCAATGCATTCCGCGAGTATAAAAGCAGAGCGTTCAGCTCGCTCCTTATCAGTTTGTTGCCTGTTGTTGTATGGGTAGCATCTTATTCAATATGGCTTCTCCTAGTGGTACACAAGAAAATGTAGTAGATATTGAGAAGGAGATATCCGACTTTTTAGATCTTCAAGGTCAACCGGAGGGAGATGAACACAACGCTTGCGGACAACTCCACGCCAGTAATAATGTTGAGTAAAAAGGTAAAAGAAGAAAGAATGCACACAAGAGGAAAAGGGATATTGAAGATAATATTTCTCCTAACATATTAAGTGAGGTATTCTTGCGAATATTTTACCCAATCTCTTCCAGTTTGGACAAAAGTGTTTTAATCGGTGTTATGAAATCTACAGATTATTCCCCTACTGTAATTTTAACTCATGGACCCAAAATGATTTTGTTTACGGACACTGCTTGGGAATCGTTTATGAAACACTTGCATCTGCTAGAATGCTATTTAAGTAGTAACATGTTTGGAAGAAAGACAAGAGTAGGCCTTTTGGATTCAAATGTGGAAATCGATATTGTTAAACATCGTGGTGATCATCAGTTGCGGTTTAGAGACACAACAAGACATGATAACAAGATTCAACTTAATCGAGAAGAGTTTTTTATTCTAACTTGTGCAACTGAACCAATAACGAGATACTTGAGACAACTGGTGTTTTCAAGTTCAATTATTAAAGATTATCTGGAAGACACTTTGGACAAACAACCGGACGCACCTATATTGTACGGACCTGTAGATACTTCTATATTCAATAGGGTTCCTCATGAAGTACAAATGTGGAGACAATTGGAAAAGTACGCTCAACTACATAAGAAATCAGTAAAACATGAAAAAGAGGAAGAAGAAGGAGGAGAAGAATCAAGTGTTAGTGATGAAAATGAAAACAAGGAAAATGTAAAGATGGAAACCTAAATGACAATTAACTACACAGCAATGGTTAATTTTTAAAACAATATCAAACACTTTGTGGGGTTAGGCCTACCGGGGACGGTGCCCACGTTAAATATACACCAACGCGCCAACAACTGTACGGCCGGGTATAAAAGTCGTACCTACCGTGGTGTGGAAATCAGTTGACCTTTGGACTTCGTCATGAGCAGACGAGTGATCTTCGCAATGGACAAGGAAGAAGAACAAGTAAAGTCCAAACCTGGTATAATTGAGTTCCAAGCGTTTCGGGGTAATGATGATAGATTTATCATAAAAGAACTTGTGTTTTTCGACATCAATACAAGTGTTCCTTATTCGTTTTTATTTAAACCACCATGTTCTTATTCATCTTTAACCAGTAAAGCCGCTACTACCAACAGATGGATTTCAAAACACTTCCATCATATCGATTGGTATGATGGTTTTACAAGTTACACGGACTTGTATCACATTATGCATCACTTTTCAGACAAGTTTACCAATATTTACACAAAGGGGCTGGAAAAGAAAAGATGGATCGAAGGATTTACTCATGTTCCGGTTAATGATGTGGATTTGGATAAAAACTACAAGTATACGATGGAAAATGTTTGTATTTGTACTAAAAGTCCAGAACATGAAAAAGATAGACATTGCGCTTTAAAAAACGCCTATAAACTCGCATCTTACCTTCAAAGTGGGGAAATGGGGAGTGGTGGGGGTAACGGGGGTTATATAAGTGAGGAGCAGACCGGGACCTGGCATGAGTATTACTCGAGATTCCGAGACGACAACATCTCCCAGCAAGAAGACGAAGAAGACGATCTATAACTTGACCATGGCATCTCACCAGTTCCTGCAAACTTTGGTTGAGCAGTTCAATGCTCACTCCAAATCTACCATACTACCCGTCAAGAAGTGTTCCGAACTTAAAGACGAGAAGCACTACATTATCCACGCCATGAAGAAGATGGAGACTACAGTTGGAGAGGCCATCTGCTGCAGTCTTAGCGAGGCACCATTCACTCCGGGGGATGAGCCCAAGTTCCAAGTCTACCTGCCGAAACGGTTCGTCCATCTCCTCCAGAACGATGATCTGCGCTCCATCCAACCCGGCTGTCTCTACCTGGTTTCCCACGGTTGCACGGGTAGCAATTCCACCGAGTTGACCATCCACATCGCCGACAAGCAGCAGTGTTAGATTTAAGTTTTACTGTTGTAAATATGTTATTGTAACGTTTTATAAATAAATAAACCATAAAAAACAAAAGACAAAAAATGCAACATATCAATATGTGAAGTTTGTCACATATTGATATGTTGCATTTTTTTTTAAACTTCGCGGGTGACCTTGACCTTTGACCTTTGCATTTCACAGTTACCCCCACCACGCTACAAGTCAAACCTGTTTGAATGCAAACACCCCCACCACTTTTTCATATACCTCCAAGCGCTGTGCCTTGGCTTCATTTCTACTCCAGCAGCCAACCTAGCAACATCAGGATGTCTCTCAACGTAAGCTGTGCCAGCTATGAGGAGGTGACTATCAAAACACAACAGGAGCTGAACGATTTGTACAAGGAGTTGCAGCTAATGGTGGCAAGAGGCTACCGTATAAATGTGCAAGTCTACGCTTGCAATATACGGAACACCCGGCAGCCAAAGGAAGAGCCTGGACACTCATCGACAGCTTCCTCACCGACGTCCATGAAGACCGAGCCGGACAATTTGGATTACTTCAGCTGACTAGCAGTTGTATTTCTTGTTCTAACCATTGTAGAATATGTTTATTTTTTCATTATATTAAAGAAGTAAAAGAGCAAAAACACCTATCTTGTTACTGACATATTAGCTCAGTAACAAGATAGGTTTTTTTAAAACACAATTTGAATGACCTTGAAACTTCCCCCTCCACTGCTTTGCTACCCCCACCACTTCACTATTGGTGTACATGGCACATCACGATTAGAAACCTCATTCCATCTTCAACAGCCAAACCGACAACATCAACAATGGCAAACCTACCAACAGATGAAAGATGTCCTCACGCATGCTGCGACTTCATCCACGAGTTAGAGAAAAGGATGCAAGAGAGGGAGATAAGAAGAAAGCAGATCCACTCAGAAAATATCATGATAGTCAACGGCTATCTTTTATTGTTCGGCCTTATTATGGTTATACTTTTCATACTATATGGTATAGTCACATGTGTCGGCAAGGTTGCAGAAGAAAACGCCCGCCACCATCAGTTGGAAAGTTTCAATGTTACTTTGTAGGTTTTCCTTTTTTTTAAAACTCCGTTTGGATGACCTTGAAACTTCCCCCACCACTTCACCATGTTCCTGCATGAGTATCACATCACCCGTCATTCCTTGTTCGACAAGCAACCATGGCGGACAACACCATCAGCCAAGCTGACTCCACTACTGATGTTGGAACGACCTTGAACTTTCCCCTCCACTCCTTTCTTTTTTAAAACCCAATTTTAAATGATCTTGAAATTTCCCCCTCTACTTTTCGATAATGTTACAACTGACTGCAGCTCACCTCATTCCTTGCTTAGCTGCCATGGCGGAAAGAACTCTTTCTCAAGTTGACTCCACTACGGACGAAGCATTTCCCTTGCGGTGGACTGTTCATTTACAGGATGCGACAGAAGTGGAAGTCTTGTATCAAAAATTACTCAATGTATTAAACGGGAACCCTGGACCTCTAATGTAGAATGGATTTGAATTTTGATGCAACCAGGGTCGGCACAGAACCTTCAACTTCAAGCCAGCCTCAGCAACGAGATTTTACACATTTATACACTCCAATATCACCGGAAGGTGTAACTGTCTGCGAGGCTGACTCAACTACACGTTATGTTCAGCCGAAGCCTTGGGTGTTGATTATTAACAATGTGTACAAAGTGGAATTGGTATGTAATAGATTAAAGGAGTTGATGGTACAAGATCCAGGCCTGCGCTTTCAAATAGATATACATTTCATCTGGAGAGCACCTGCGCGGGGCTCTTCGTCTGACAGCTCTCCAAGTACGACGGACGAGGAGAACAACTAGTCATCTTTTTTAAAACTCCGTTTGAATGACCTTGACCTTTCCCCCTCCACTGAGTTTATTTAAGGTGCACTCTCACTGACTACAGCATCATTTCATCGCGCACCTTCTCCGCAGCAACATGGACAGTCAACTCAACTACTGTTGCGAACAGAAATGTTTTTCATGGCCAAATGACATTGATGTGGTGGATGGTCTGGCTTGTAGAACATGTGAAGCTTTTGGTCAGTGCATGTGTAAGTGCAAGTCTTGGAAGAAGCCGAAACCGAAGTTGAAGACATTCCATGTGTACCAAATGAGAGGGCATAAGTACACTTGCTGCCCTGAACGTTGCATTGAATTCAAACTAAAACAGCTAACTGGCTGCAAATTGTGCAACAATCATTTTGCAGGTTTTTGCAAACATTATTTAGGAGCGTGTCAATACAGATCAACTTGGCATACCGAAGCACTCACTATCAATGAAATCGCTATAGACTCACAAGAGTAGTCTTTCTACTCTTTGACTTTTTTTAAACTCCGTTTAAATGACCTTAAAATTTCCCCCACCACTTCCCCATATATCTAGAGTACGCAGGGCCCGGAGGTCAGTCGCTCGGCGGCTGTCGTAGGATGCACATCCGTGTTGTGCAGTCTGCTGTGCAGTTTTGATTTTAACCAGTTCAATGTCACCACACTTGAACTCTGGCGAAAACGTCAAGCTGTTAAACACAATCCTAAGCCCCAGGTTCACAGTCAACCTCAAGGTCATCACACTTTAACATGTAAATTTAAGGTAGCACCAAAACGGTGCTACCTGGCTTGACATTTTCAAGTTTCCCGAGGTCATCGCAGTTCCCCCACCACTTCCCATATACCTAGAGTGCGCGGGGCCGGACAGTCAGTCGCTCGGTGTCTGTCGTAGGGTGCACATCGCGGTTGTAGTACTGGTCTAAAGGGGGCTGCTGGCTCACTTCAAGGTCACCCGAGCGGTGTCACATGACGGTTTAGGCAGAGTCACGTTGCAAACTTGCAGTTTCCTCAGCACTTTTGCTGTTTCTCGTCTAATTTCGCTCCAAGTCGTCAAGGTCATGGGAACCGGACTGAAACTCGGAGCGTAGTGCGAGAAACAGCAAAAGTGCCAAAGAATTTTAGGTTTCAGCGTGACCTTGACCTTTGTGACATCGATGACGTCATTTTGGTGACGTAAGGGGTGATGACGTCATCAGCACGTCATTTCTGTGACGTCATGGGTGTGACGTCATGGATGTGACGTCATTGGTGATGACGTCATCGATTGCGTCATCGATGACGTCATCGATGACGTCATCGGTGAGGTCATTGACCTCGATGACGTCATCCCTCAGGTGACCTTGAAGTGAGCCAGCAGCCCCCTTTTTCCACTACTCCTATACATCGTCGATATATTTATTACAGTGATATACCAAATTTAAGTTTTTCGTAAATAAATCAGCGTATGCAACGATTGTAATCTGCCTTTAAGCCATCCGTGATATATTTTTAACACGAGCATCTTTTTTACGTTTCAATGATGAAAAGGCTAAACCCCGGTCTTTTACTATATTTTTTAATTGTTGAATTGGGCCAACAATCAACTGGGTCCAGAATCAAACATTCCAAAATCTATTATTCAGGATCGAACAGGCAATCGTTGGATATCATGCTTCTGACAAAGACCAAATAATTCATCTGTCAGGATCATTAGGTGATAAATTCAGTTTCAAACTTTAAAAAACACCCACAACCTTTTATCGACATCAATTGAAAACCGAAGAATTTCATAGGGAACTCCAAAACCAATTAGCTGTCCTGCCTTAACTTAACGTGATTTGAACTAGATCCTTATTGAATAAAATATTTTTCATCAAACTGCACGCTGTACTGCCTGTAATTAGTCCTCTAAGTTGGTGGTTTCCGTAGCCTTTTCAAACTGCAGACAAAACCACCTGTTCATTTTTTTAGTGCGCTAACCTCGAAAGTTGTTTTTTGTTCAGCAAAAATTGTACTAAAACAAAACAAATAAAGCCAAGGTAAAGAAAAACGACTTGCAGATTACATTTTAATGCAATATTTTGATACTTTTTCATTCCACTTACATACCAGCTGTTTAAATTAACATGGAAGTGAACCAATAAAGGTAAACAGAAATTTTAATTTTTGTTGTCTTTAAACTAGTTATTATTGAGATTTTTGAAGTACTGTATGATTTAAAACGTTGTTGTTTATCACTCGGACAGAAAGTGTTTTTTCTGTCCTTAATCACTATTTCCAAGCTCGACTTCACCTCGCTCGTAAAACTCACTTTCGCACAGAAAAGAGCCACTTTCCGTCCTAGTGATGGAAAACTAATTTAAATTTAAGTAGTCTATTCTGTAAAGCATAAAGCCTAACAACTGTAATTGTGCAAGTACATTGAGAGCACAATTTGACGTAATTTTAAAATACAAAATAACAATGTGACTCGTTTCGCATCTTATGACATCCAAAAACACAAATTAGGCCATGTAGGAATGTGTGCCAGGGTGTAGCTCTGGGCTGCAGTGACGGTCGCTCAACATACAATCTAGTTCAGCTGATTTGGAGGGACGCCCACTGTGCCTCGCACACGTCCAACACTGCATTCAACATAATTGCAGTCCTCTGTCACAAAGTGAAAAAACTCTCAATCTATGAAATAGCAAACTAGGTATTTGATTGTAAATTCTGAAATTCGGAAAGTCCCTTGAAACTGATAATATTTAAATTCAAAGTTAATACATAGTTCTTTTTAATTGTACACTTTCGTGTTGATGTGATATACAATATGCTGTAGTATGTCATTTTACTAATTTGGTTGTTTTAAATATTTGTAAATCTGCATTTATTTAAAGATAAGGAGTTTTGCTTCTTAATGCAGTTTAACAGGTTTTATGATTTACCTTTAGTCGGTAGGGGTTTAAAGATATTATATTATGTGTCAAAAGATCTTTCACTTAAGGATGTGCCTTGCGAGCTTTAAAATTTCCCATGCTAATATAGCCTATGGCCCTATGGGTATAAGAATCGAATCTTAAATGTAAGCATAGGTAAAACTGGACCCTCTAGACTTCTTTTAGTGTACGTCCTTCATGGAAGGTGTAAGGAAAAGTGCATTGGCCAACGTCATATGCTACTTAATTTTAAAAGGTTTTGCATTCTGAGCGATTTGCTATAAACCTGACCTCACAAGGACGACTGTGTTGGTAAATATTATTTATTTTTGTTGGGAATATGATTTTAAACAAAGTTTGATCGCCTGCCATATTTGACTCTGTCATACTTTCAAGGTCGGGTTTGTGGCTGTGGTTTGTGGGGGTTGTGGGTTTTTTCTATTATAGAGACCTTTAATTTGATGTAAGTTTTGACCCATGCTTGAAAAATTAGATTTTAATTAATTATATACAAAGGTCCATTACGTAAATGTTTCAACAAAATCCTAGGAGGTTCCTAGACTTTTTCCATGCTGTATAATGGATAGAGTTGGATTTCATATTTATCAAAATAAGTGTTTATTTATAAGAAGATTGAAATAATTAAGATGCGCTCGATTTCATATTCCAGATTCAATAGTATTACTATAGTTTCGTTTGTATAATCAACTAGCTTCCCCGGCATGCTTTGCAATGCCAACTTGAGAAATGTTTACCCTTCAGGTGAGCTCGTTCGCTGCGCTCACTTCCAGTCAGGTTTAGCTCGTTCGCTACCCTCACTTGCCGCAATGCTATAATATCCTCTGGTTTTTATTACCAATCGTCCCTCAATTATTTTAATGAGAACAGCTGTTCGGTGGAGCCCTATGGAGGAATATTTAAAAATGTATCCTATATATTCTTCCTAGTTCTAAGCTACCTTCCCACCAATTTTCAGGCAAATCAGTTCAGCCGTTTTCGAGATATAAGTGGTGTGACTAACACGGATTTCTTTTGTATATAGATGGAACAACACTGCTGAATATCTAACAGATTTCGTATAATCTTTCTAATTAAGTCCTGTACGAAAATATCAGCTGAGAGCCCTAAATAAACACTCATCATTTCCTAACCCTAACCTCGATGTGGACTCTTCTAGTGCCTTTCCTCGCGTTGTGTCCGAGTGTTCCAGGACACGCCGCTACCCCAGACCCCTCGCCCCCGCCGCCGCCGGTGCTGCCGCGGGTGTTACGGGTGGTGGAGACTCCCTACGTCGTGACGGTGAGGATGCGAGGGACGGCCTGCTCCGGGGCGCTGATCCACCCCCAGTGGGTCCTCACGGCAGCACACTGCGTCTTCAGGACCAACGCTTCCGACATCACGGTATAACGTGGGCGATACGACCACCACACTATAATCCAGGTCACATGAATCTTCCTCGGAAGCATTACTTCCGGATTAAGGAAATTAAATTGGTGGTCCAGTGAGAAATGCCAAAACCAGTCATGTGGCTGAGGATCAGAATCCCAAACTATGGATCACATGGATAATGTCTGCCTATGAGTACCTATCCCGAAACGTTTGTCAGCCTACAGAGTGCAATTATTTAGGTTGTGCTTCAGTGGTTTTGCGCCCTGGATTTCTCTTTGCTAGAGTGTTTTCCGAAAAATAGGTTTGCGACGTAGCTTAGAAAGTAACAACAATCAATTAGGGTCAGATTACACGACAAAGTTCCGAATTAATTATTTTCCTAAATATAATTAATCTTATATATTTCATTACAAAAATCATAATGGTTTCTGTCACTTATTTTTAGTTGCAATTTGATGTAATGTCTTTACTTTTAGTGTGTATAAATTTATAGGATGAAGTCATTTAACATGTATCGTCACCAAATTTACAAATTCGGTGAACAGGTCTAAATAAATGTAAAATTAAAATAGGATTAACATATGGTGTGTTTAGAAGCATTTAGTAAAAAAAAAATAATGTAATGTTTTATGTTGGTTAGCAAAAATCATTTTTTATTTCAATTTTTAATTTTTTACTTTTTTAGATATTTACTGGGTCGTTGAACACGTCAGTATCCGAAGATTCTGAGGAAGTTCAGAGGCGAGTATGCGACTTGGTGCTGGTTCACCCCTCCTACAACGGATCTTGGGCGACAGACGACGTGGCCTTACTGAGGGTAAGTCAGTTTGGTAGTCTTCGCCAAACGAATGATGCCTCGCCTTCCTCCTCTGTTTTGTGCTTCAAATGTAACCTCTAATGTTTTTCGGTATTAAGTACCTAGCGCTGCCAGCTTAGTCTCATCGAAGACCGTCTGCCGTGTGGTTTACTTTCCTAGGATAATCGATCGACATCGAAAAATACCGAGTGTTTTAAAAAGGGCTCTGCAACTTAGAAAATTCATGTGATTTCATTATGAAACTTGCTTAAGTGATTTTAGAGACAATTATTACTTGTGGCATTTGCGTTAAAAATAATAATAATAAAAATAATAAACTGCCACCACTGGAGTTGATCGTGAGTTTTTGTGTGAAAAATAGAAATCCTATAAACATTGATGCCAGTCCCAAAATTTAGCCCAACAAGATGGATATTAATACTTGGCAAGGAAATCGCCCTGAACTGTTGAAGACACTAAATTATAAATAGCTGCAGCTACAAAAATTTTAATTTTTAAATACTGTATTTTTTTAAAGAAGAAGGTGTGAAAATAGTGTTTTTTATCCCACTCAAAGGTAGCAGAGTCGCTGCGGCTGACGGAGAGCACGAAGACCATCCAGGTGTCCGGCGAGGCCTGGGGGGCGGAGCCCCGGCGCTGCCGGGTCCCGGGCTACGGAGTGTACCAGAAGGGCAGCAGAAGCAGGCTGGACCACCGGCTCAAGATGCACGTGCTCAACATCTCCCGGCCCTGCCCCTGTCACCACCAGCTGGCTGACGAGATCGGTAACGACACGTCAGTACACTTACACTTCACGCTCAAGTATAGGCTACATCAGGTACAACATGTTTTCTATCAACATGGGTTGGATGGGGAAATTATAATAGAAAGTAGTTAAATTACTATTGCAGTTTTTTATATACTAGTGTACTCGTTGCTCGAAATCGAGCAATTTACTTTATATACTAATCAAACCTTTCATTTACTAAAAGAATGAAATTTTCATTTTCTATAACAACTTATTTTCTTTACGTCCACATACACTTTACCATCTTTACCCAGATATCCTTGGTTTGTCGCGTTTTAAAGTAGCTTTAGGCCTATAGTGGCTAAAAAGGGCCAAATTCTCTAGTCAGCTGCATTTACAAATTATTCAAAAAATAAGACTTAGAACCTATCTGAATACTCATGCTCATAATTTCATGTAGGCCTATTAATTTCAATTTCAATTTAAAACATTTTGTGAGCTCTTTATCCTTAACCACTTAGCTTCGAATCTAGAAGTAAAACATAAGTTTTAAAGAATAAAAATCATAATATTTTAGTAAGAGCAATTTTTTAAATAACTATTATAATGACAATCGGATAGATAACGTGTCTGGCAACCAGCAGGACCACGAAGGAGTTTTTTCCGCCGGTGTTAATATATGTTCAGCCATGACACGATTAAACCTTTTTCAATATAGTTCAGCACAGTTTACAGTATGGATTATAAAGCTATTCGATTGTCTTGATTGGCCAATCAGTGATAATGAATCATAGTTGAACAAACGTGGTGCTCCTATCAAGGTTTCTTGTCAGGAGCGACACCAAAATTTAATATAGTAACGTCAGGCTGTAATTAATTAAAATGTCGTCTCCAATAGTTGGCGTCATGTGGTTATCGTTTTAAAACCAAAACAAACTTTGTGATGTTAATGAAATCAAAGAATATGTATTCTGTATCTCAACGCCACCAACTGACCACTAGCGCTAGCGAATTAGCGTGTTACTAGCGGTGTGTGGACAATCCTTTAGCGCTAGTCGCCATTCGCCATTGTTGTTTTTCAAGCACGGTCTGAATTTGCAAGAATGTCTGAACCAAAGTGGAACGTTGACAGGGTTATTCGATTTTACAAATATTTGAAACTTATCCTTGTTTGAAGGACACTTCGGGTTCGAATTACAATAAAAGAGATTGTAGAGAAAAAGCTATTAAAAAGTTAGTCTAATAAAAGATTTACAGTTCAATCATTTTGGCAATGTATCGAAATACGCATTTAAAAGCAAAATTAAATCACTTAAAGACTGCTAAGAATAGACCTAAACAAAGTAAAAAGATCTATGAAGAGTTGGGCAGGAACGGAAGATGTCTACAAACCGAAGTTGGGCTGGTTCGTAGTCGCAGGCCCTTCTGGAGACCCACAGTCATTGGACGAGAGTCCTCATCAAATTTGGTAAGTTTGAATTATTTATTTAATTGTGGTAGTCATGGGTGGTAAAGTGACTCCGGTAACTTTATTTTAACCATCTGCTGGTCTTTACCTCACCTTAAATATTGTAACAATCTTTATTGTAATTATAGTTTGTAAGTGAAAACCAAGCATTTGAATAGATAGCTGTGTTTTTATTTCTCATTACAAAATAATTAATAGATTTCAGACATTTACGTTTTTGCAAAGAATACTTTTAAACTGCCATGGCACCGCAATTTCATTCATGAAAGCTTCGGCGTATCTATTCCAGATACGTTTTACTTGGTTGCTATAATTTGTGGCTGACGACTTCCCCCGAGCTTTTAGTAGAGAAGTCACTTCATCACGCCAGAAACTGGATTTATGTCGCCAGTAACAAGATCTTCAGTATCAGCTGCAGATGGAGGAAAGTAGGCCTATGCATTTCCTGATGATCGCCAAAGCCAGTTGTGAAGTGAGCAAACTACTTTAACCAGAATTTCTGTTGTTTCAACTTATACTGCAATAAATGTTAAGAATCGAAATCTTGAGGCCAGTATGCCGAAAACATTTCCTGAAATTCTTCTGGCTCTTGAGAGTCTGTAGTTAAATACCCTTTCATGCAATTGTAAGTTTCTGTGGCTATAAGGTGTTTTTAGATAGTGGAAAAGCATCATCACCCACACATAAACCATTCTTAGGCCAATAAAGAAGATTTTGCTCCATAGCAATATTTAAGTCAGAGGTTTTTAAAATAGTGCTATCATTGGCTCTACCACCACTGCCTACACCAATGAAACTGAAAGTGTAATTGGCATTGACCATGACAAATAATAATGCTATAGAAGCCTTTGCAATTAAAAACCGTATATGTAGAATTCAAAGGCCTTCTTATTCGGATATGCTTGCCATCCAGCGCCCACAACAGTTAAGGAAATTCCATTGCAAATAAAATCTTTTTGAGTGGCTTTCCAATCTTCCAATGCCTGAGACACCTAAAACAATAAATTAATTTATTAATAACAGTACATGACACCACAGTGTATCTACGAGTTTTGAATAGAAGGGAAGTCGGGAAAAAGTCAGGAAAGTTGTGGGGTCGAGAAAGGTAGTGAACAAGTTGGCAATATAGGTCTTTAAACAGGAAAATCTAATATAAAATAAAAATACCAGAATTTCACATAACTTCACAAATTATATTACATAATTTTACAAAAATACGGGTGGTTAATCTAGTTATTTATTGGAGAATTTACAACGAAATTGCTCTAGAAAAGTTGTAACATTTTTGAATTTCATTTGCAACATTTGGTATACACTCTGCCCTACGTTAAACATATTACATTGTTTTACATATTTTCGGTAATTATTACCAAAATAAAATTGAAACGATAGTCAAATACATACTTGTATTTAATGGAATACTAAAGATACAACTGATTACTATTGGTTGTTTTTTTTTTACAGGCTGTTTCAAAATTGGATAACACAGAGGAATCTCAGGATTTATCTTCTTGTCACTTAGAAAATGTTGAATGTGTGTCAACAGTTGAACTTCATGTTTAAAAAAACCTTGTCAAAGATCCCCAGCAAAGATGGGACCTCCGCAACCATCGCGGCCTGCAAAGTTCAGTAAAAAAAGTACCCACGAGATTTGAAAAAACAGTCCCTCGACTGAAAGCCATCGCTGAAATGAGTTGCACTGACCAGAAAGATCAGCCTGAGACGTTTGGCAAAATTATTGTGGCATAACTAATAAATATGCCTACAGAAGTGCTATTATCCTAAAAGACCGTATTCAAGGATTAATAAAAACTGAAAAGATAAGAATTCTTGAGGACACGTCCCCATCTTTACCTCACTCTTCATTTTCAAGACCAAACTCTTAAAATAGTTCTCTTTATTCACTAGTACCAGGGGGACCGAGCTTAAGCTCGGTAAAATTATTACTTTCGTTTCTCACACAAAGCTCGTTCGCTCCGCTCACTCGCCAGGCGGAAGGTTTGCTGCACATTGGTATGATTTTCCTAAAACCACAGGTTAAAGATGTAACACATTGGTTTATTTTATCTACAGTTATCAGCTGATTTTTGTTCAGTTAAAAAATTTCCATAAGGATAACATGGGATCTTTGAAGGGCTCTAGCGCGAAAACCGGATTTTTCCCAGCTATGGGACCAGCTCCAATAGATTTCTGGTGGCCAAAACCCCCATATTCCAAAATTTGAAGGAAATCGTCGGAGCCGTTTTTGAGATAATTGTGCAAGCAAACAAACAAGCAAACATTGCTCGTATAAGAGTATAGGATAACAAGAAGTTGTGCTAAACTATGACCATAAGTCCCGCTCTACTGCTGAAAATTTTGAAGGATTTTTAACTTTATGAACGTAAACATGTACGCTACTGTTAAATCCAAAACCAGCAACTCTAGTTACACTCTTATTTATTTTCTATGCTTAAAGAATTGTATTAATAAATAATCATACTCTTCATTAAAACATATTACAATGATCCTCATTTACTTCTTTGTGTTTACTTGTACTTGTTTACCTATTACCATTAGGCCTATTTTAGTAAGTATAGTACTAAGGAAACTTACCTGGATAAATCGTTGAAGCATAGAGTGGATAGCATGAAGAACTTCTAGTAAAAATCTAGATATGTTGGTAATAGGCACACGAAATAAGTATTGTAGAGAGGGATATAAGTCTCTTATTGCTAAATACTTTAGAGTTATTTGAAGTTTTGTTTTTGGCATTATAGCCCTTCTCATAGCAGTGTGATTTTTCTTAATTAAAGGGGTTGTAAGTGCCAACAGTTCTTCAAACTTAAAGGCATCGGATTTTAAGGTGAATATAATTCTTCAGTCATATTCACCTTATAATTACACTCACCCTCCGGTTAGTGCGATTAATAACATTATAAGTGTAGCTTTTCCACCGACAAAGACCACCTGATTCATGTGTCACGATCATTAATTTCCATATTTACAAGAGCAGCTGGTTAAAGTGTCGGACCTTCAAAAAGTCACTAGTTTTTCTCTCGATCGAATCGGCAACTTTCGGCTAGCTCACATAATATCTACCAAGCTACAGAGAATGTTAAAACGCCTGAAAAATTTATGTACTAGCAAAGCGAAGGGTTCAAACCCAAGACATAGATAAATACTGTGGTTCATTGCATTAACCACAATGACAACGAATCGTCTATAGATCAATGAACGTTTCAAGGACCTCAAGTTCAGGAGGGAACGCACTAGCAAAACGATGATTTTTATATACCTTTCCTCAAGTAACCATGAAAGTAGCTTTCCATGAAAGTAGTTTGTCAACTGATACCGTTGCAGGGTGGGCCGGTGGCTGTGCAGCGAGCTGACGCCCCACTCCGGCCCCTGCAAGGGCGACTCCGGCGCTCCGCTGGTCTGCGGTCCTGAGCCCACCGTCTGGGGCGTCACCTCCTCCACCTTCTTCGTCGCCGACCCCGCGACCTGCGACCTCAGCCGCGAGCCGGTCGACGGCGAGGACCAGTGTGGCACTCCTCGCCTGCTCAACATCTTCATCGACCTCTACCCTTACTCCGGGTGGATCCAGGAGGTGACGTCTCTGGCTTCCTATACCTCAACAAATAATTATGTGGCTGTTTTATATTTAGTTTGTTTTGTGAGCTTCAGTACTTAAAAATATTGTTTCTCTCTATTTATACATAAAAGTGATTTTGATTTCAACTAAATTACGTTTATTTATGCGGTAAAAATTTAAAACACCACATTATAAACTCTTAGTATTGAAAAAATTATAAATCTCAAGTAAAAGAAGTCAAACTAAGAAAAGCTGTACCAATCTACTAAGCACTTCCTGTGAAAGTATCAAGTATGTTGGTGGAAAAAATTCAATAAGGCAATAAGGTTAATACTCCACGATACTGTTTAGTTTAATGCCCAAGTTTTCCAAAGAATTTCCTTACCATTGAGTACAATTTATTTATTTTTTTATTTTATTTTTATGTATTTAAAAATCCATGGCTGTCATTAGAATTTTACCACTGATTTCCATACTGCTTTCATAAAGAAAAAAACACAAATCACAATAACCTTTCATTCATATTCACCTTGAAATATGAGCTAGATTGCGTCGTAGGCTCAATAATGTGTCAAATGAAGGAAAAAACTTCTAATGAATTTTACTGAACCATGAAATCATACATAACTGGTGAGAATTTCGTTTACTTAAAGTGGTAGTTACTACCTTTTACATCGTAGTATAGTGTTTCAGCAGCTGTTAATTTGGTTTTATAATCAACATCAATAACGTTCTACTAAGAACTGTTCAACAAAATTTCAATCGAGTAGAAAGCCTCATTCTTTTAAACCCTATCAAGATTTATAGGGCAGCTTGTGACAAAGCGTGCCTAAAAAGTAGATCATATCAATAAAACGGAGGTGAGGCGGTCCAACAATTGAGGCGCAAAAAACTTCGACTCGGTCAGCCGCAACAATCATCTCCGTCGGGAATGCTGGATGAAGAAAAGGGTTAATAAATCTCCGATGGGCGAAGTGGCCGCCGCCGCCGCCGTGCCATCTGGCGGGCGGGACAGGTACTACCAACTGTCTTCCGTTCCATCATAGCCAGTAGACTTAACAACCGGGGCGAGGGAGGAAGCGAAGTTTACGCTTACGAATATAAATCAACAGTCCCTTCATGGTGTTTTTTCTACAAATTGATGTAGTAAAAGTTTAACGGGAATTGGTGTATATGACCCATCATTTATAGTATGTTTATAGAACTACCCTATTTTAAGTTTCATTTCAACGACATTGAATAAATTAATGACTGACACATTTACACTGAAATGGTAAGTTTCCACATATTGTACACCAATTACAGTTTACATTAGCGCTCTTCACTCCTGCAAATGTTTAGGTGAAAATAAGATTTTCCCATGTCTTGACTAACCTACTAATGGGAGCGAGTTTAATGAAAGCAATTGATATTATAATCTTCTCATGTAATTTTTAAGGTTAAAAAATTTACTTTATTATATATTTTACTATATTGTGCCATAAATGCATGGTGGCGTAATCTCCACCGAGAAAGGCCACTCGTAGGCTATATTTTATTTTGTCTGTTCTGATCCTCTTTATGATGCTCATATCAGCATCAGAAGAACAGACCCAATCCCAGGGCCATCGAGGAGCCCTTCCAGACTTTCAACCATCAGACATCTTGTTCTTGTGATAGCATAAAATAGCATGGTAAAATATCCTTGTTCTTAGCTACTCAAATGAACGTTTTATAACATCAATGGTTTGTTCACTTTACCCTCGCTCGGCTGAAGATAAATGGGACAAACTTAATTTTCATAAAAATATTTGTAGGGAAATGAAGAGTGCTGGGTGTAAAAAAACCTTTGGAACTTACACTCTCAGAATATATGCATATGTAAATAAATATATTTTTAATGCTATTGAACTATCGCTTAACATAGGGTAGTTCCTTTCTAAACAAACTGTCCGAATAGTTATCATACATTTCTTTTATGAGGTCAAAATTGAATTTAAATATATTTTTTAATTCCAAAAACAAAATACAGCCTATCTTAAAATGAAATAACATATTATAAAAGACTATTAATATACTACATGAAAAGTACAACCAGCGCCGAACAACTTCAATATTCACCGAAAGCAAAGCGAAGTGTAACACAACTTGTAACGTGGTCAGTTTGTTATTTCCAACAATTTTGTAAGCATTGTGCTTTTTTGTAATTTATAATAGAAATAAATAATTCATTTATCCCATTAATGTATAATGGGTAAATTTGAGTTTAACTTTTATGTTGAGCAAAGGTGGTAGTTTCATCGTTGTACTGTCTCGTCTGTTTTTGTTTTAAACCTCTTGGTTAAGTTTATTTTATTACATTCTTCTATACAAAATATCATGGAAAAAAGAAAGATAGTACATACGAATATTACCAATGCCCAAAGGTGCCCAAAAGGTTACGATTGTCGGCGAGGGTACTGGAAACATCCTTAAGCACCACCATGACAAAAATACATGTCTCAAAAATGTAAGTTCTAGGAAAATCTCTACGTTTTTTATAACAAATTTTGTTTTTATACTGTACTTGGGTGTCTGTAAAACATGGTTTATTTTCCACCTATACCTAATGCGCATCAAGAGCAGAAATAATGTTCGAGAAAATGGAAGCCATGAAATCAATTACATCGGTCATGTTTACCAATATAGGGCAGGAAATGGTCCACCTTTTGAATATGCTATAGTGTCTATTTAACGTATTAAACGATGATAAAATCAAGTATAAAACTTCCGATATTGCTTTATATTTTAAAATAAAATCCCATTTGATAAATGGTGTTAGTTATGTAGAACTTTAAATATGCTCAACAATTTTAAAACACTGTGTATAAAATTATGTGTTTAAGTTTAATCTGGTATTGAGTATGTTAGGAAAAACAATACTGGGACATTATTTAAAATTCTCTAACTTCTCATCCAAATTTTGCATAGCAAACCTAACTGAAAAATAAATGTGATAGCTAGGTGAAGATATGGTTTAATTTATAAAAAAATATCTATAATATTTAGAGCCACTAAGATAATATATTATTTATATTACCAACCTAATATTACATACATGAATTAAACTGCACATATATAAGCATTAGGCTAATTGAATTACATCGGTATACATATTAATTACAGAGCCGATAATGGCCGGGCGGGCGCTGAAGGAGCCTTGCAGATGAAGGAGAGAGGGAGGAGTGATGTGAAGGAGGGGGAATGTGGTGGGCTCTCAATCAACAGAATGGACACGTGTAGTATCAGTGGGCCCATTGAGGGTATGGAGTCAATGGTCTGCCGGGAGAGCGGTATAACACTGGGCACACAAACGATTACACACACACGTACACACGCTTACACGCATTCACGCACACTCACGCAGTCGCCAGTCGATACCTTGAGGGCTGCCACTGATGTCAGTCTTTGACCGATCCCGGTACTTGATATTCGAGGGTATTTCTTGTTTGGTGACGGTGACATGAGATGCAATAAGTTTTCATACTTTTTTACTTCACAACTAGTGTAATAGCTTACATATTATAAGTTCAATGAATATCAATCGATATTATTTAATTGTAGTTTAACTGCAATATAGATAGCTGGGCTATAAGGTCGAAAACATTTAGTTGGTGATTGACATTTTACGTACTGTATTAATTTGGGATGAAATGAAGAAGTTTATTTTGCCACTACTTTGAAAATCCCTCTACCAACGATACCAACATTTTTTAGAGGAAACCATATATTTAGGATGAAAACTTAACTCTGTAAGGTGTCATATTTTAAGGGGGGTAAATAACGTGTCTATGTAAACAAACGCTCAAGACTCACCCAAGGTAAATCACATAGTACAAACTAGAACACACTATAGGCTGGGCTATAGGCTAGGTTAGGCCTACGTCGTTCCTCAGCCCAACCCTAGGACCGGCATAATAACATTTTATTAAACATCACAGATTTCACAATAATTGATCACTATTACTGTTGACATCAAATAGCCTTCATTAAATACACTTGAATACTTTTATTTCAACCATAATCTACGTAAATAACTACCAACAACCGAACTAACTTCATGGATCAAAACAATAACATAACCTCAAAGAGCGTTTGTTGAGACCCGGCCGGCAGACGTTATAGTGACGTTGGGACTTTTCTTCTTCTTCGCGTCAGCTGGTGAGCCCGCAGTTTTTTCGTCAAACGCCGGAAGTTAAATTCGACGTCATTTTAACCAGCTGATTCCTCCGACCGTGGTGGGGGAAGGAAAGCTCCGAACTCGTGGGGACGAGGAGAAAGATCATTCTGTTCCTGCCTTCGAAGAAGACCAGTAGCTGTTCTCTCGTTCTCTCGCCTATCCACTTCGGACTGTCTACCGCCGAGTTAGATTCGCAAAACCACGGTACGTCGAGTCACTTGACTTTATTCTGTTAGCGTATTAGTTCGTTGATCAATTATTCGTCTAAATTCCTTTTCACAACCCGTAAAATTATCTCGGTAAATTACGACATTTAAATTGATGGTCCCTTTTTCTTACTTACGACTACGAGTTGCCACATGTCGTCCGATCGGCGTGACTGCCTAGAGTAACCCAGACATACTTTGTATTTTTGGGTGAGGCGAGCATACGAACTCCATTAAATATTTAATTTAAATACCGAAAGTTATTCACCGATCCGCGTATCTTAGAATTGGCCGATTTATTCCGTCACGCCGAGCGACTTAGCGAATCTTACGTCTTTCCCCCCCGGGCATTTTTCAGGATAATTGGCATCAACGCTCCACAGTCTGCGCGCGGTCGCTGTGGAGTCAAATCTAAATTATAGGCTAAATTCCACCCCAAACAAATTTTACGAAGGGCAAGGATGAACTTCCCCAACACGTTGAATTGATCGTTTTCCATCTATTGTTGGGTTCTGAGCCCTGCGCGTTTTTTTTATTTTAATTTTTTAAATCCTAATTGGCATCGTTCAAAAATCATTTCAAATCCAAAATTAATCTAATCGACCCCTGGAAATTTTGTTTACTCCGTCTAAGCATTATCCGTGGCATTTTCCCGGTGACGTATTTTCGAAGTTGGGAAACCACCCGGAACGTTATTAATTTTTTCCCTCCTCCGGAAGTACGTCACATTTTTGGCGCCCGAACAGGGACTTGAGTTGCCCTATTTTTAAAATTAAAAACTTTCATCAGAAATAAATATCATGAAGAATTTGGAATTATTTCTACGACCCTTCAAGCTTTTGTTGGCGTTTAACGTCATCGAGCGCGACAACGCCGGTAGTAAGAACCCCGACAAGACCGCGAAAACAACCCCTACGACGACGACGGTCCCGACAACTGAGACAGCGACTTCGTCTGTCTCGGTGCATGGGACTACCGCGGCGGTTACGACAACGGCCCAGATCCAATTGCCATTGGGCAGTACGGACAAATCTCCGCTGGAGGATTCTCGCGTCGGGTGGATCCACGAATTAAACAAAACTCAGTTGGTCGCGGAAATGGCGAAATTTAATCTAGACACAAAAGGCACCGTGGCCGAGTTGCGGAAACGGTTCTGCGATTTTTGGAAAAACCCATTTGGAGCTACCGGCTCGCTGCCATCGATAGCTCCAACTTCGGGCGCGCAGACACCGACCCTCGCGGTCCATCCACCTGGTCACGACGATGAAGACCGGCACGAGAATTTATCGAAACAAGCTGCGAGTTTGCCGCCACCGACCACCGCGGCTCAATGGCTAGTGCCTCCCGCACCGATCATGCACGAGCTCGCTAGCATCCGGGAAATTCTGGGCCTTTCGCCGAACGCGGACTCGGAAGCCGTTCGTCGGACTCTGGTATCGATTACGAGGAAGGAGGCAGTCTTGGGTGATTTGCTATCACGTAACCCAGACTTCCATTTAGCCCCACCGCACGGCAGCACGCCCTACACTCGCGCCCGATGTTACGTACAGCGAACGGTTCCGCGAGCCGACGCCCTACGCGGGCCTGCCGGGGCCAACCGTCACGACGTGCGACGGGCCGCCCCGACACTTTCACGCTCCCATCGACCTCCCGGCGCAGAATTTCGTTCCGGGGTACGGTCCACCGTCCCTTCCGACTCATCCGCAATCGCACTACTACGATCCTCGCTTCCCTCCGACAGTTTCCACTGCACTCAACCCTCACGTTCAGGGTGGAACCAAGGCTGCATACGACTTTCCAAAGCTTTGCAACTTGGTTCGCAAGTGGAACTTGCGGTTCGACGGGAGGAAGGACGCCGTTTCCTTCCTGGAGAGATTGGAGGAGCTGACCACCGCCTACTCGATCTCTCCAGACGAAACTTTGAGGGTGATGCCGGAACTGTTGCAAGGTATGGCGCTTCTCTGGTACCGCAACACCAAGGACCAGTGGCACTCTTTTGCCGACTTCAAACGGAGCTTCGAGGCCCAATTCCTGCCACCGGGATATCGGCACGATTTGGACCAAGAAATTCGCAAGCGGACTCAGGGTGAGAGCGAGTCGATTCGCAACTACGTCACGGCTATTACAACCCTGATCCGCCGGAGCGGCACTTTCTCCGAACAAGCCAAACTCGACCTTGTCTACTGCAACATGCGCCCGGAATATAAGGTCATGGTTCGTCGCGGTGACTTTGGCACACTGGAAGGACTGATGGAGAGGGCCGAAGACTACGAGTCGTACTTGCGAAGCCGCCAGAGCTTCCGTCCGCCGCCGTCGCCTTCCCTTGCGCTCGTGTCTGAAACGGCCTACGTCCACAAACGGAAGTCGGACAAGGCCTACGACAGTGCGGGCGTGGGCCAAGACACGCTGGGAGGCGTCGCTAAACCCGAGGTTCACTCCAAACCGAGAGAAACCTCGGGTGACCGACGTCAGTCACGGGTGACTTTCCGTGACGACTCGCCCCGAGGCACGTCGCCCTCCCGTCACGACCGACCGGCGAAGACGGGGTACGACCGGCGCACTAGGTCGCCCAGCCCGGCTGGGGCCCGGTCGAGGACTCCAGACCGCGACGCTCCGGTCTGTTGGAACTGCGACGAGACGGGTCATATGTTCCGCGAGTGCGAAAAACCAAAAGTACTAAAATGCTTTTGGTGCAAGCGGGAAGGCATCTCGACCCGCCGATGCCGTTGCAAGTCGGGAAACGGGAACCGGACTCAGTTGGCCGGAGGTCCCCTGAGCCCGTCCCGAAGCAGCGCACGACCTCCGAGGAGTGGGGAAAATGGCTCGAGGCCGTAAAGGCGTTCACTGGCACCGTCGGCACCGTGGAAAACCCCAGCGACACTCGACCCTTTGCCGACATAACGATCGAGGGCGAGACGTTTCGGGCCCTCGTCGACACCGGCTCCGTGGTCAACCTGATAGGACCTCGGGCAGAGGAGCACCTCCGCAGCAGCGGCGTAAACCCCAACGTAAAGAGGGTGGAACTGCGGATGGCCGATGGCTCTAGTTGCCGAGTCGCCGACTCCTATCGCGTCGACTGTGAGGTGAACGGCCGACGTTACGCCCTTGACGCCATATTCGTCCCCGGATTGACAACGGAGGTAGTGCTTGGTATGAGGTGCATCACGGACCTCAACCTCATACAAGTACACCTTGATAACGACGGCGCCCCGACACTCGACCGCGACGAGGACGACGAGATACCTGTACTTGACGACGACCTGATACTCGACGACGAAACTCCAATATCCGACGATGACGCTTCTACACTTGACGATCCTACCCGCGACGTAAACGCTTTAAGCTGTTTGACCGCCGACGAAGACACGAGGCTTGCGGCTTTCTTGGGACACGAGTTACCACTGTTCGACGCTGTTGAGGGGAAGACGACGTTAGCCGAGCACACGATACGGCTCAAAGACAACGCCGTCCCCGTTAAACAGCGGTACTACCCAAGAAACCCCGCGATGCAAGCAATCATCAACGAGGAGGTGGCGACCATGCTCCGCGACGGAATCATCGAACCGTCCGATAGTCCCTGGAGTTCGCCAGTGGTACTGACGAGGAAGAGCAACGGCAAATATCGTTTCTGCATCGACATGCGCCGCGTAAACGATAGCTCTATCCCCGACGCGTATCCGCTGCCCAGAATCAACGCGATTCTCGAGAAACTGAGGCAGACGCGATATATCAGTACCCTGGACCTTAAGCAGGGCTATTGGCAAGTTCCGTTGGCGAAGGAGAGCCGACCGATAACGGCATTCACGGTCCCGGGACTGGGCCTCTTCCAGTTCACGGTGATGCCGTTCGGCCTCCACTCGGCCGGAGCGACCTTCCAAAGGCTCCTCGATAAGGTCATCGGACCTGAGCTAGAGCCGAAGGTCTTCGCCTACCTCGACGACCTCGTTGTTGTATCTGCCACGTTCGAGGAGCACTTGCAGTATCTCCGGGTGGTCTTCGGACGCCTTCGGAAGGCGGGCCTACGGTTAAACCCGGAGAAGTGCAACTTCTGCAAGAAGGAACTTAAGTACCTCGGACACGTCGTCAACAGCGAGGGCATTTCGACCGATCCGGAGAAGGTGCGCGCCATCGAAGAGTTCCCGCGCCCTTCTAACGCCAAAACGCTTCGGAGTTTTCTCGGTCTCGCGTCGTGGTATCGTCGCTTCGTCGATAAGTTCGCCGATGTAACCGCACCGTTGAGACAGTTGTTGAAGAAGAACTCACGGTGGCGGTGGGGATCGGAGCAGGAAGCGTCGTTTGAAGAGCTCAAACGCCGTCTCGCTTCCACTCCCATCCTGGCTTGCCCGGACTTCTCTGTCCCCTTCGTCCTGCAGGTCGACGCGTCGAATACGGGATTAGGCGCTGCTCTAACTCAGGACAGAGAGGGTAAGGAGGTCGTCATCGCGTACGCCAGTCGCTTGCTCACGGACCCGGAGAAGAACTACACGACGACCGAGAAGGAGTGCCTCGCGTTGGTTTGGGCGGTTCGAAAGTTCAAGCCGTACCTCGAAGGCTACAAGTTCATCGCGATAACCGTCCATGTCGCGCTGAGATGGCTCATGAAACTCCATGAGCCAAGCGGACGATTGGCTCGGTGGGTGATGGAGTTGCAGCAATACAACTTCGAGATCCGATATCGGAAAGGAACTTTGAACCGAGTCGCGGACGCTCTTTCAAGACAGTCCGTTGACTACGGTGACCGCCCCGACCACGCCGACTCAACTTCTCCGACTCTGGAAGTCGCGAACGTGACGCGGAAGCGACGAGGACGACGCCCAAGCCAGAAAACGACTCCCATCGAGACCCCGCCTGAACAAAAATCGGAATCTTCGTTGACGGACGACGCGCCTGACGGCCCCGAACAACCGGGGTGGTACGACCACCTGTTTGCGGCGGTGACCACGCACCCAAACCGCCACAAACGTTATCGGATCGTCTCGAACCGCCTTTATCGCTCGTCCCAGAGAAGAGGTGACAATAACCTCCTCTGGAAGATGTGTGTACCCCCGAACCAGATAGAGGCGGTGTTACGTCAAAACCACGACGATGCGACGGCCGGGCACCTCGGCGTAAAGAAAACGCTCCGTCGGATTGGCGCGGAGTATTTCTGGCCTGGGTGGCGGAAAGAGGTGAAGGTCTACGTGCGGTCCTGTGATACCTGCCAGAGGCATAAAGTGGCGCAGGTTAAACCAGCAGGGAAGATGTACTTCAGGAACCCGAAAGGCCCCTGGTACTGTGTATCGGCCGACCTCGTAGGACCTCTGCCCAGGTCCGGGAGAGGCCACCGATTCCTGCTGGTGATCCAGGACACGTTTAGCAAGTGGGTTGAGTTGTGTCCCATCGGAAGCGCTACGGCCAAGAATGTCACGGCCAAAACAAAAGAGGTGCTGCTGCGTTTCGGGGCCCCGGAGTCGATTATCGTCGACAACGGGACTCAGTTCGTATCGAACCTCTTTCGGACCTTGGCGGCCGATTGGGATATCCGCTTCACGAACACAGCGCCGTACAGCCCACAGTCAAACCCGGTTGAACGTGCCAACCGGGTGGTCAAGACCATGATAGCTCAATTCGTTGAGGGGAATCATCGGTCGTGGGATCTTCACCTCGGGGAGTTCCAATTCGCACTAAACACGGCGGTCCACGATTCCACCGGCTACACGCCAGCGGTACTCGTCCTCGGCCGCGAACTGAAGGTCCCGAAGGCCATCAGGGGCCCCACGCTTCAACCGACTACGGACGGCGAACGGGAACCTGGTCTGGACGAAACTCACGAAAAGCGGCTCAGCGATTTTCGGCGGATTTACACTGAGGTGCGTGAAAACCTCAGGACCGCGTACGAGCGGCAAGCCAGGTACTACAACCTCCGACGGCGAGAGGTGACGTACCGGCCGGGAGATCGGGTGTTACGCCGGGTTCACACCCTTTCTTCTGCGCCCGACGCGATCGTGGGAAAACTCGCCCCGAAGTTCGACGGGCCGTGCGAGATAGTAGAAAGGTCGGGGGTAAACCGGTATAGGGTCCACGACGTCCGGGAGGGTTCCGAGCACGTGGTCCACGTGAAGGACCTGAAACCCTTCTACGCGCGTTAACCCCAGCCGCGGGTCCCATCATCGGTCGGCTAACGGGTGGAGGCGCTAACCCCGGGACTAACCCGCTAACCCGATTAACCCCAGGACTCGATGGCCCTAACACGCTTATTCTGTTTCAGGTACGCCTACGCTGCATGTGACGCTTCCTGCACGACACCCGCACGCTTCTTCCTGCACGACACCCGCACGCTTCTCCCTGCACGACACCCGTACGCTTCTTCCTGCACAACACCCGCACGCTTCTCCCTGCACGACACCCGCACGCTTCTCCCTGCACGACACCCGCACGCTTCTCCCTGCACGACACCCGCACGCTTCTCCCTGCACGACACCCGCACGCTTCTTCCCGCACGTTCCTCCCCTGCACGTCTCCTCCCTCCCGAGAGTACCCCCTCGTCCAACCTCTCCATGGCCTTCCTCCGACCGTTGATCAAGATGGGGACAGAAGACCGAGAGAGCCTAAACCGCGGGCAACCGATGTCCCGGACCGCGGTGGCGGCGTTCTTCCGAATCGTGGAACGCCGCAGCCACTACGCCGGCATGCCCAAGGTATGGGTTGTGGGGCCGGACTTCCTGGAGGGTTGGCGGAGAGGGGAAGTGTCGGGATCATACATGCTGTCCCGTGGGGGAGAGATCTTCTCGAAAGACCTCGTCCTCTTCCCCTTCGAGCTTCGAGACGTGGGCCCATTCGGCCATTGGTCCCTCGCGGCCGTGCGGCCGAAAGCACGGTCCATAATGGCCTTTGACCCCCTGCACCTCGAGAGGAGGGCCGAGCTAGAAGACGTCAAGAGTTACCTGCAGTACCTCGCGCCAGGCGACGGGGTGGAGATCCGGGCGGAAGAGTGGCGGGTGCTGGAGACTCCTAGAGACCTGCCGAAAACCCCGGACGCTCTGTCCGCGGGTGTGATGGTGTGTGCTTACGCCGAGCTACTGTCCCGTGGCGCGCTACTTTCGGGGCGGTCTCTCGACCCCACCAGTATCCGCCGGACGATATCGCGCGTTCTTCGCCGCGGCCGGTTCGACCGCGAGAGTTTCGGGCTCTTGGAGCCGTCCACCGTCGGCCAAAACCGGCTCCGCGCACCGCCGGCCGGCCCAGCGCGACAGGTAACGGTAACAGTCGCAGGACCGGAAGGACCCGAACGAGTCACAATGCAGGAGGACCCTCTCCTGGCCGAATTGGACGCCGCCATCGGGGATATGCGGCTAGGGGACGACCTGTTTCCTCCACCGAAGCGAGCGCGGACGTCGCCCCCCGACGTGTTCCCGCCTTCGACTGCGTCTACCTCGGCGTCGGAGGCCCCGACTCCAACTCCTCTGCCGGTAGGGTCCGTGACCCTGACGGACAAGACCTCGTGGCGTCAACCAGCGGGGAGCCCGGAAGCGGACGCGTTATCGCTAACTTGCTCGGACATCGATGACGCGTCCTGGGCCGTCCAGTCAACCGCCGGGAGGACAGCCCCTTCCTCCGCATACGCCTGCCGCGTCCCGGGACTCTTCGTCGTCAGCGCCGGGACGAGCCCCGCGAGTGATCCACCGCGGCCGAGGGAGGGTGGCCCGTAACCCGCCTCGGCACCGTCCTGGGCAACGTCGCCTTCCTGTCGCCCACGGGGACCTTCGTCAGCGGCTGCAGCGAGCAGCGGAGCGTCGTGCCGCGAACGCTACGGGACCACGTCGGGTCCGGCCTTCGCGCCAAAACATCCGGCGGTCGAGGCCCGTCCGCGTCTCCGAGTTACAACCCGGGGATCTCCCCAGGGTGCCGGGGGCCGTCGTAAGCCGCCTCGAAGACGTGAGAGACCAGCAACTCCCAGCCGCTCAACGACGGAACAAGCGCTGGAGGGTGTTCCGGGCAGATGGGACGTACGTGCGGCTACGCCCGGGCCAAGCGGAGTTCCTGCTGTCTCAGCAGGGCCCGGAGTGATTTTGGGGGTCACTTCGCCTTCCGACGTTGGCCCAAGTTTAAGATCGACGATGGATTTCGTCACTTTTCTATTGGCTAATGGAGCCCGTTAAGTTTGCCGAGGAGTTCGATTTCATTTTTGTTTCGTTTCTTTCTTTCGCAGAAGTTTATTTCTTTTTCGTTTTCGCCAGAGAGGCATCCTTTTGTTTGTTCGTTTCACGACGTAACTTTGTTTGGATTAGAGATATCCTCTTTTATTATTTTTTCCCATTGACGCCAGAAGGAGCATTTTGAGTTTTGGGACGAGAGGTCCGTAAAGCGTTGATTTCCTTTTTCGACCCTTCGGTCAAGGTTAATTTCATTTTCTTTCCTTGTTTCGTTCGTGTAACCTACACCCCGAAATCGATTTTTCGTTCTTCCTTCTTTTGGCGAGACGCCCCAAGTACGAGTTTTTTTTTCTTTTTTTTGTTTTCTTTTTTTTGCCGAAGTTCGTAGGGGGTGTAAGGTGTCATATTTTAAGGGGGGTAAATAACGTGTCTATGTAAACAAACGCTCAAGACTCACCCAAGGTAAATCACATAGTACAAACTAGAACACACTATAGGCTGGGCTATAGGCTAGGTTAGGCCTACGTCGTTCCTCAGCCCAACCCTAGGACCGGCATAATAACATTTTATTAAACATCACAGATTTCACAATAATTGATCACTATTACTGTTGACATCAAATAGCCTTCATTAAATACACTTGAATACTTTTATTTCAACCATAATCTACGTAAATAACTACCAACAACCGAACTAACTTCATGGATCAAAACAATAACATAACCTCAAAGAGCGTTTGTTGAGACCCGGCCGGCAGACGTTATAGTGACGTTGGGACTTTTCTTCTTCTTCGCGTCAGCTGGTGAGCCCGCAGTTTTTTCGTCAAACGCCAGAAGTTAAATTCGACGTCATTTTAACCAGCTGATTCCTCCGACCGTGGTGGGGGAAGGAAAGCTCCGAACTCGTGGGGACGAGGAGAAAGATCATTCTGTTCCTGCCTTCGAAGAAGACCAGTAGCTGTTCTCTCGTTCTCTCGCCTATCCACTTCGGACTGTCTACCGCCGAGTTAGATTCGCAAAACCACGGTACGTCGAGTCACTTGACTTTATTCTGTTAGCGTATTAGTTCGTTGATCAATTATTCGTCTAAATTCCTTTTCACAACCCGTAAAATTATCTCGGTAAATTACGACATTTAAATTGATGGTCCCTTTTTCTTACTTACGACTACGAGTTGCCACATGTCGTCCGATCGGCGTGACTGCCTAGAGTAACCCAGACATACTTTGTATTTTTGGGTGAGGCGAGCATACGAACTCCATTAAATATTTAATTTAAATACCGAAAGTTATTCACCGATCCGCGTATCTTAGAATTGGCCGATTTATTCCGTCACGCCGAGCGACTTAGCGAATCTTACGTCTTTCCCCCCCGGCCATTTTTCAGGATAATTGGCATCAACGCTCCACAGTCTGCGCGCGGTCGCTGTGGAGTCAAATCTAAATTATAGGCTAAATTCCACCCCAAACAAATTTTACGAAGGGCAAGGATGAACTTCCCCAACACGTTGAATTGATCGTTTTCCATCTATTGTTGGGTTCTGAGCCCTGCGCGTTTTTTTTATTTTAATTTTTTAAATCCTAATTGGCATCGTTCAAAAATCATTTCAAATCCAAAATTAATCTAATCGACCCCTGGAAATTTTGTTTACTCCGTCTAAGCATTATCCGTGGCATTTTCCCGGTGACGTATTTTCGAAGTTGGGAAACCACCCGGAACGTTATTAATTTTTTCCCTCCTCCGGAAGTACGTCACAACTCCTTTAAGTATAATCGTACAGTTCGAACCTATCATTAAAAATAACAGTTTTATTAGGAATGTTCAGCTTTTGTACAGATAACTGCAGCTGAGTATGTGGCAATTACTTAATGAGAGTAGCCGAAATAACTTCCATCAACTAATAGGAGGTAATGTATTTCCCATATCCTATTTATATTTATTACTATTCATAAACACCATTCATTACTATTCATTTAAACATCGCATTTGTTATCTTCTAAACACTGGTGACGATTGGCGTCTAACAAGGCTACTAAGTACATTTCTTTAGTTATTTAGTTTATAGTGCCAGTTTAATATGATATTCAACCCGATTGCGGGATGGAGAAGAATGTTAGCTTGGAGAGGGAGTCTTCAAAAATGAGTTAATGTTTGTGATAGTGAAATTTGAACATTTTGACCCCAACACAGATCATTATAAGGTACACTTTATGAGGAACTAAGGAACGCCTATTCTTAAAGATTATTAGATTAAAAAATACATACAAATAAACCAAAAATAAACTATTGAAAACAAATGACAACTGTAAAACGAATACCAATGATAAGTACTGACACTGACTCTACGTTTGTTATGATTCTAAACATCTAGTGGGCATGGTAAGGCCCCCCATACACGTAACGATCGGTCGACGACCGGCGAACCACGACGGATCGCAACAGATCGGTCTCTGAAGAGTGATTCCCCACACACGTAACGATCGGTCGACGACCGGCGAACCACGACCGATCGGAACGAATCGGAACACTTCACTTTAAATTAAACAACAACCTACACAAACTATATAACAACTAACTAAAATAACACTTCAATTTAAACTAAACAACTACCTATTCAAACTATATAACAACTAACTTAACCTCTGTGAAAAACTGAGCCCAGCAAAAAGTAGGGTTATGTCTCTATGCACGAACAAATTCACAATGAGCTCGCGAGGCGGGCTCACTCTGGGCCTTCCGTCCGTCGTCGACCGATCTGAAGCGTCCCCACACACGCAACGATCCGTCGCACGTCGAGGCTGGTCGGACGCGGTCGGACGACGACTGATGGGATTCTCATCAGTCGTCGTCCGACCAAAATCGTCGTCAATCGGTCGGAAGCGTCCCCATACACGTAACGATCCGTCGCACGACCAGGTCCGTTCGGACGGATCTGACGGACCGATCGTTACGTGTATGGGGGGGCCTAAAGGATATGGTTCTGTTGGAGCATTGTAGAACCACGAATGAACATCATCACTGACAGACTATGGCAGACTGGGACGGTGGCGTCGTCCTGTAATCCACCTACTTGGAGGTCACGAATTGTGGATACTTATGGATGATGGCTTGTGGAAGCGATGTTCCCTAGTGGGGATTAACGTCTGCACTGGTGAATAATAGTTTATCCATAAAGACCATCCTAATAATTAGACCAATTCGTATATATGGGGTTGAAATTGTGGTTCGGATCCCACGTTAAACTGTAGGTCCCCAGATGCCACTGGCTGTTGGGCTATTAATCAACAGTCCTGTCTAAGGAGAATGTCGGCCTTAGTCAGGAACAAGACTACAAGATAGCGCCACAATCATCCTACACTCATCTCTCATTCATATTCACGTTAAAATACCCACTATGTGAGGTTCCTATCTCAAAACTAGTGGTATTGATAGAGGTATGCTACAATTTAATGTTGATTTGTAATTAAAAATTCTGACCACCCTACCATGTTTTTATAGGCAATAAAGACTTGAGGATATACTTTGAGAGGAGATGAAATCTACTCCATTTATCAGGAAGGTTTTCCTGGGATGAAATTACAGTATTATGAGCTTGATTGTTGAGATCTTGTGGTGCTGTGGATACAGAGCCCCAGCTACCCATTGATCAAAGGTCCTTTTTAAGATTTTCACCAACATCACCAACCATGGAGAGAAAACTTATACTTAAACTATACAGACTTTTTATAAATAATGTTCCGGAAAGTTTTGTTTATTTTTTCTTTGGCATTATTTTTTTGGAAAATTACAACAGAATGGCTTTTTACGCACGAGAAAAAGATTCTGCAAATTTTATTCTGCAATTGGTTTAAGCACGTCCACATTACAACTTGGATGTTAAAATTATTAAACTAAAATTCTGCCTGAAAGATGGATAGATCGGGCGCGCTGGTCCAAATGATGAAGCAATCCTGAACTGGACTCAATGATCTCCGGACATCCCCACTGCCTTTTTCTTGTAGGGATACATAAAAAATAATGTGTACACACCTTCAATACCAGAATAGCATACCAGAAATGGATTACCAATTCCATCGAAACAATCAATCAAGACACTCTTATCAAAGTATCAAAGTACCTGTCGTATCACAAGGGGTTCCCATGTCATGTAATCATAAACATATTTTGTAATAACCCTGTATAATGTACCAATTTTGTAAATGATGATTCTTAAACAAAGTAAATCATCATCATTTTCAATGTTTCACGACAGTCGTACCCTCAAAATATAACTCTGATTGTAAGCAGTTTATGATGCACATGGTGTCAGTCAGTAGTTTGTGTGAAACAACGTTCATCATGACCTAGGTCATGTATTAAAAATGACTTCAAATTATTATAATAGAGTCAAGTTATGATTTGAAGTACCAACTGGGGTCAGTCAAATTAAATATAAATTCTAATAAATGGTTTTTACATAAGCTCAGTAACACATTTTCATAGAGGGACATACTTGCCTCATACAGCAGACGGTCTCTGGTGACCATTGCTGAATGTGTTAGTTAGTTGATAAGAAATATTGTAAACACTGAACACTGTACTTAACATACAATAAAAAGACTTTTTCATTCATTCATTCATACTTGCCTCATCCACTTGATTTCTGAATCATAATCAAATTCTGAGCATTTAATGAAATAACATATTAATCTCGAAACTAGTGAAGTTTATTTTATTTATTTACTCCTTTCAAAAGCGATTTGCTATTCCGATAATTTCAATTTACTGTGATAATCATAATTATATTTGAGACGAATAGATATAAAAGATCCTTTAAGGCCACAGTATGAGGCCAAAAATCACCTATACTGCTCACGGCCCCCGTCGCGGCGTCCTGCGTCTTCCCGGCGGTGGTGGTCGAGGTATGCGGCACATTAGCAAATCAAGCCTCGTCCTCGCCGATGAAGATGTGTTCTTTTTGCGCGCCATTGTGATCTTGCGCCGCCGCCGCGCCGCTGTCGTGCATTGTCTCCGAGACAAAGCTCGGCGGACCCCGGCCCCGGCCCGCGGGACGCGTTTGCATATCTAATTTATTGAATTTCATTTTTGAATTTCCCATTATTTTTGCATCAATTACCAATTAGCTTAATAATTTTGTATTCCCATTTTTTACAGTTACGAAAGAAATTACTTCGTAAACATTTACACCACTGATAAAAAACAAATTTAATAACATGTTAGCTTACATGAATTTGAAAGTTTGTACATATGTAAGAAAGTTTGTGAGCAGACCAAGTAATACTGAACTAGTTGGGATGAAATTTTAATTAACAAAAATTGATATTACAGCAGTTAAAGATATAAATTCATAAAATCATTTTGCTTCAAATTTTGGACTTTGCCGCACATTGGTTAAATATTCCATGATATCTAAAGGTCCAAGGCACAATATGAATAATGAATTTATATTAAAACAGATTTTCAGATTTCATAAAATATTTCAACAAATTAACAACAGAATGCAGTACCGATGGCAGCCGAATCAATTTATTGGACTTGTTAGTCTCACATTACTAAAATTAAATCTTTTCTAATTTTCTGAAACAAAGATGATTCCACCTATCCACTTATTTAAAACAAAAATTCTGAGGAATAATTTGGTATCTATGTAAAAAAGTGCATTTGAAAACAAACCTTATACCTCTTCACAGCTATGTATGGTCATAACTATATTAGATTTCAGTTACATTAATTTTAACGCTTTATTGGCGTTACGTTGTATGCACACGTACTTGTAGAAAGACAACTAATAAACGTTTCATGGCAATTGAGGTACAGTGTAACTAATTTTCTATTAGACCTCTGATAATGGGGGAATGCTGGTTCTTCCATTTCCAAACTTTTTTGTATGTTTTAACTCTATAATAAAATTTAACGTTACTGATGAGTTAAATATCTCTTGTCTCTTTATCAAACAAAATAAATACATATGAAAAAATTTGAACACTCGATGTTTTGCATAATTAAAATGAATTTTTGCTATTATAACTAATGTAAAGTCATAATGTAGTAATACATTTTGTTAAAATTTATTTATAGCCAAGTTTTACACTCAACTGTTTGTTTATTTCATAGAACAGAAATATTTAAAATTGTACCAGTAACTTTTACTATCTTGAATCAAAATTACTTAAAAATTGTGCATTTTACTCGGCATGACATCTCAAAATAATTAGCGAAAAAATAGAAAAAGATATTTTCTCTCGTTTTATTTATTTACCTTGTTTTTTATTAATTTTTTTAAAAGAATTAATGTGGTTTTAAATTGTTTAAATTGTTTGTGCGGTAGTAATTGTTTTAGCAGTTATAAAAATAATAATAAATAGGCAGTTAAAAAATTATTTGACTTCGTTTAGCTATCCAGGCCTCATTTTTCTTATCAATACGATTATAAGTATCAACACAGAACTCTACAAACATTTCAGCCAGTTTGTGCGCGTATCCTCGCCGTTCTGTATTCCCTCCACCGGCAGGCAGTATCCGTCAGTGATGACTGCCAAGCATAACGTATGCCCAGGTCTGTAAATAGCGACGGCATAGTGAACGACAGCGAGCTGGGAGTCACGTGCGCTGCCTCCGCCGCACCGCCGCCGCCGCGTCCGTCGTGTAGCTGCAGACCGAGACCGCATTGTTTATCCTTGCATTTTACACTTTTCACTTTAAGTTTCATTCCTTTGGTCTCGAAGGCTAGCACGTACAAAAATATTTCACTTAGCGCAGGACGACTGAGCAGTGTGTTGTGCCTGGCGAAGTGATACGAGACTCGGGCGATACGAAGTGATACACGAGCCCATTGTTTATTTCAGGGTGTTATGATTTATGTTCTTTGCATGTCCAAAATCAATTACTAACACATTTTAATCATAAGTGGGCTGGTAAGGGACATTACAGTACACTAAATGAAGTAAATGATTTAATAGACCCTAATTGTTGATTTGGATAAGAAAAGCACTTTTGTGAAATAATGGTGTACTAGATGCTCGAAACCGAGAACTTGTTTTCTTGAGGAAACAAAATTGATAATCCCAAAGAGGAATAACAATCAGGGATATTGAATGTTTGGATGAAAAAACTGGTGAAACACAAGAAGGTAGTAAAAATGGGCTAAAAATTGTAGGAAGAAGTTTTTTTATAAATCTTCAGTGAAATAATAATTTAGTATCCTAAAATTCATATTGACATTAATGATTCAACGCAACCACTTACTACTTGTAACTGCTTACATTATAATAATTTTAAACTAGGTGGCCATTTATTGCATAAAATCTGTATTCTTAAATACGACATTTCTTCTCTGTGTTATTCAAGTGATACCATTGTTAGATAAAATCCCCTAGGTCAAAAATTCTAATGTCATCTATGAAATAGTTTAAATAACTGTAGTCCTCTCCTAAGTGCGTATGTAATCTCAATAAAATAACTAAAGGTAACCCTCCCAAGGCATTCATATCACTTTTAAAATTGTTCGAGGATCGAGTGGTAATTTATAATCTTTTTTGTGGTTAATGTATTTTATGAATATCAGCGAATAACTCAATACAAATAGTTTGTGGCTATATTATGACTACATTGATCTATGCAAAGCCCATACCTACACTTCTTTCACCAGAATATTATACCAATTTTATTTACCGAGCAGATTAGAAACACGATTAAAGTAGTTATAGATAGAGCAGGTCGGGAGAAGCGGAAGACAGGTGATTCTGGGCGGAAATGGTGTTATAAATTAGTGACGTAGTTGGCACAGAGCGGTGACGGCCAGTGTGCTGACGTCACGAGCGATGTGGCGGTGGACGTCAGCGACAACACAACACACGGTCACGTGGGCTGAGTGAGCCAAGAACTGTCCTGGAGTACAGGGGGTAACTTGTTGAGAAAAAGGACTTAAATATAAGATAAAGTTATTTTAAACTAGAATCATAAATCTACGACAGTAAGTTCCACGGTATAGTAAGTTTAGTTATTTCATTTTGTCATCGTGCATCAAAACAGGAAAACATTTTAAATTACATTCATGCAGTTAAAATACACCTTTTAAGTTAATTAAGTCCACGACCATGTGACATGTATTAAGCAATCACAAAAAAATGCACTTTGAATTAAAAATCAGTTAAACTTAAAATATACACTAAAGGTAATAAATAAAATAGGTCTGGGGCAAATAAATAAGTGATGTAAATATTTATCACTAAACTAAAATAATCATAATAATCCGTAGCGTATCCCATAATAATTATGGAGTACGCTATTATAATACACCAATTATTGGTGTATTAGCTACCCATTTTGTGGGGAAATGCTATAAGTTTTTAAATTCCATCATCGGGAGGGGTTTTTATTTTATTTTTTGGATTGTTTCTATAAAAATGCCCGTCACGGCTTCGCCCGTGTGAATTTGTTTTTTAATCTCTTTGAAGACCAACGAAATCTTTTTCATTAGGATATAAATTAAGATTAATACATTGAAATAGTGTGAGAGGGGCACCTATGAGCAAAGAACGACCATGTCAAATATTAACTCCAGAGGCCATAATTTTTAAGTCCAGTGGGGCGGAGCCCTAAAAAACTTTAAAAACAACTATATTTCCAAAACCGTTTCTTAGTGACTTCCTATGAGCAAAGATTAACATCCATGTCAAATATTAACCCCGTAGGTCCTAGAGTAATTTTTAAACCCAGTGGGGTGGTGAGCCCTAAAGGACTTAAAAAAACTATTTTTACAAAACCATTTCTTAGTACCTTTGAATAAAGAGGAATGTCCATGTCAAATTTTACGTGGAATGACCCCGTAGGATTTATGGTAACTTGAATGGTTTGTGGGGCGGAGCCCTAAAGGAAATTTGCAAAATCGTTTCCTAGTGAATGCTTATGAACAAAGAGGAACGTCCATGTCAATTTTCAACCCCGTAGGCCATAGAGTAATTTTTAAGTCCAGTGAGGCGGAACAATAAGGAATTCAAAAACTATATTTCCAAAACAGTGTCTAAGCGACTGTATGAGCAAAGTGGAATATCCTTGTCAAATTTCAACCCCGTAGGCTCTATAGTAGTTTTGAAGTCCTGAGGGGTGGAGCCCTAAAATAGCTCAAAAACTATATTTGCATAACCGTGTCTTAGTACCTTTGAGTAAAGAGAAATGTCCACATCAAATGTTAACCTGTAGGATATATGGTAACCCCAAGGTTCTGTGGGGCGGAGCCCTACAGGAAATTTGCTAAGTCGTTTCATAATGAATGTTATAATGACCAAAGAGGAACGTCAAAGTCAAATTTAACCCATTAGGCCATAGAGTAATTTTTACCAAAACCGTATCTGCTCAATTTATATACAGTAATACATGAAGCAAACCACACCCCATTAGTTTAATAATTGACATTAATTATCATATGCTTTCAATATTTGTATTTTAACTCACATGTCATTGTTTATAAAATTCTTTACACTTGTTTAGAATATACCTCAATCTTATCTCTGTTTTCAAGGTCTTAATTTCTTTTTAATATCTTACCTCAGGCCCTTCGAGTATTTTGAATGGTTTTCCCTCCAGCATCTTTGTGAATACCTATGAGCAAAGAAGACCCTCTATTCCAAAAATAAACCCTGTAGCCTCTATAGTAATTTTGAGGTTATTTGGGGCAGACCCCGAAGGAAATATGTAAACAACTTTGTATTAAACACCTATGACGAAAGAGATCACTTCAAATTTCATCCCCGCAGGCCCTATAGTTTATAGATTAATTATTTTTTTTCAATTCGTATTGTAATTGGCCGTAATTGTAACAATATATTGAAATTTCGAAGACATGTGGGGCGGAACCCTGAAGATATTTTTATAAAGCGTTTCTTAGTAAGGCACCTATATGTGTGTCTCCCATTTCAAATTTCATCCTCTTAGGTCATCTCTGGCTTTTCATATTCGTTGTTTCCTAGATTAAATTAAATTAACTATATAACAAAAAATTAACTATAAAACTATATAACAAAAAATTAACTATAAAACTATATAACAAAAAATTAACTATATAAATAACATTCGATAGAAATTTTCAAGTCCTGTGTGGCGGAGCCCTGATGGAATTTTGCAAACCCGTTTCTTAGTGAGCATCTATGAACAAAAAAGAACGCCCATGCCAAATTTTAACATCGTAGGTCCCATATTTTTCAAATTCGTTGTTGACTTGATTTGTATAAAATATTGGCCATAAGAATAATATTAAATGGAAACTTTGAAGTACCGTGGGGTGGAGACCTGATGGAATTTTGCATACCCCTTTCTTAATGAGCATTTTTTAACACAGATTAACGTCCATGCCAAATTTCAACCCTCTATGGTTATGAATATGAGTGAGTGGTATTTGACAAAGCAGATTAAACTAACTTACCTAAGCTAAACTCGAACTAATAAACATTTTTACACCAGTTAAATTGTTTACAAAAAGATAAAAATTGTCATATGGTTACGTCATCCTTTAAATGTATCATTTCACTAACAGCTGATAGCTTTGAATCCCCAACAGCAATTACATCAAATCTTTGAAGTCGTGTTGGGCAGAGCCCTGAAGGAATTTCACAAAACCATTTCTTTAGTGAGCACCTATAGGCTAAGAGGAACTTCCATTCCAAATTTCAACCCTGTAGGTCCTATAGTTTTGGAGATTCGTTGTTTCCTAGATTCGTATTTTAAGTGCTCCATAAGAATAACATTGTAACGAAGTTTTGAAGTCGTGTGGGGCGGAGCCCTGCCGGAATTTTGTAAAACCGTTTCTTAGTGAGCATCAATGGGTAAAAAGGAACGTCTATACCAAATTTCAATCCTGCATGCTCTCTAGTTTTTGGAGATTCGTTGTTGCTTTGATTTGTATTAAAACTCCCCCATAAGAATAACATTGTAACGAAATTTTTAAGTCGTGCGGGGCAGAGCCCTGACGGAATTTTGCAAAACCGTTTCTTAGTGAGCGTTTTTTAGCAAAGATTAACGTACATGCCAAGTTTTAACTCTCTAGACCTTATAGTTCTGGAGATACTCTGATACGTGAGTGAGTGGTATTTGACAAATATATAGTAGAAGATTAAGCCATAAAGTTGCGAATTAACTTCAAAATGGTTTTGGCTCCATAAAAATTTCACGTATATAGAAACTAAAATTTAATAAAAGTTGGCTTTCCGACATATGATTAGTTTAAATATTGCTGTCGAAATTAATTTGTAAAATATATATTTATTATTTTCATATTAAGTTATAAAACATTTAATACAGAAAGAGAAAAAAAAAACATTGTTAACTGTTTTGTTTACTTAAATTCTAGTTCAAATTAACTCAAATGTCATTTCTCAAATAAAAAAATATTCCTATGTCTCAAATAAAAAATATTCTTAAAAATATTTTAAGCTTCGGCTTAAAATAATATTAAAATATTCTTATAAAATGAGTATTCCGTTTAATTTATCCTTTTTCCGAAATCAATTGTTTTGAGTGGAAATTAATTTTTAATTTTATATAAATAATTATTGTACACAAACTGTGGTTTAAATCAAATTAAAATGAGCTCCTTTAAAACGTTGTGTACAGTACATCGATAATTACAATTGGCACTTAATATGTGAATGTGATGTAATGTCGACTAAATGACATGATTAGTTAAATCAGGCGAATTCAAGTTGAAAATCTTGCTGTCGACAAATGTTATATTTAGGAAAAAGATCAATTATAAATTAAATTTAGCTAACATGTTGGATCTTATATTCTAAAACAAGCCATGTTTGTATGGGCACAATTTTTTTCGCTCATTTTTTCAGGATTTTGTTTTAATAAGGAGGTTTTGGCTACCATAAATCGATTGGAGCTGGTCCCATGTGTGGGAAAATCCCGTTTTCGTTCTAGAGCCCTTCAAAGTTTCCATGTTATTCTTATGGAGATTTTTAAATTGAACAAAAATCAGCTAATAACTGTAGATATAAACCAATGTAGGAAAATTATAAAAAAAGTGTAGCACCCTTCGGCCTGGCGAATGAGCGAAGCGAACGAGCTCATCTTAAAAAGGAATAGGGCGATTGAGCGGAGCGAACGAGCTTTGTGTGAGAACAAAAGTAATAATGTTACCGAGCTTTCGGTCCCCCTAGTACTATTAGTAAACATGAGAATATGACGCTGTCAGTACCTTATTCATACTCGTTTGTGTCAACATAATTTTACCCGTAAATATTATCAGGTTTGAATGAATATTTATAAATAGTTTCCGTGTATATCCTTCCAAAGTTCACCCTTGGAGAGGAGCCAGAGGGCCAGATGTCAGCGTCAGAGGAGGTCCAAGAATAACAACTGCGAGAACGACACTACCGGACAGCAAACTGCCGCCCTGCGATGTGTCAATGATAACAAGCGCCGCTGGAGCAGCAGCGGTGTCTTGTTGCGAACCGTGTAAACAAACAACAAACTGACCACACTTCCGGCCACCATCCGGTCACTACAGGTGTGGAAAGTTGTGTGGGAGCTACAACAAATAGCCAATGGCTGAAAACCTACGTGTGTGTAGAAAGCTTGATCGTGTGTTATATGAGGATTGAGGAAGGGACTTTGCTTCATAAGTAGAAGACGAAGTAAGATAAGTTTATGAGGAAGCAAAAGAATCTGGGGGAAATATTATAAAAGTGTAATTATGAATTGGAAAACCTGAAGTTGATAACAAATAAATTATTTTAAATTGTCGAAGCTCAGAAAGTGATGAAAGTTGCAGAAAGACAGTTTAAAAAGTACAGTAAACAAAGTAGTGTACAGTAAAGTCAGTTTTTATGGTACAATAAGTGGATACCGGCTAAGATCAATCCTTCAATCGGCATTGTTTCTCGTTAAGGAAACGCCGGCGTGGATTATAAAAAGGACCGTACCATAGTATTTACTATAACTTAAATTTTTATAGGGTACTTTGTAGCTATTTTAGTTGCTATGTAGAATAATCTACTTTTTTAAACAAAAATATATATTTTCTTATGCGATACTGAGGTCGATTCAGGTGATTACACGAATCTCGCCACCCCGCGCAACGCTGCAAAGCTTTGCACGGGGATGTTTGCCAAATCCAAACAATTATTTCTCAGTTCGGTTAGAGCAGAGTGAATACATAGAACCCCCTTCTAAAGGTAGTAAAAGAAGTTTTAAATCACCCTTCGCTTGAATGCAAAATAATATTTTTGGGGAATATAGTTCTAATAGTTTTACACTAATATATTTAATTTCTCCTCCACCCCGATGTAAGACGAAGCGCCCCCCGCTCGGGCAGGGCCTATCAGCCGCGCCCGTATCCGAGGATGACCCACATGCCCTGGTAACCCGAGCCATGACGCTTGTCTTGTCTTCGGCAGCCGTCGCCGCTAGGTCCCTGCGAGCGTCCGTAACCCGAGAACCCTGTGGGGCGGCCGCTGTCCCTGACTTACAACACTCGCCAACAAAACTGGGCCGATTTTGGTTTTACTTTACGGTAGAAAATAGTTTTTATTACAATTATTGGGTTTGTATTTAGACAATCGTACCAAGTAAAGACCAATTCATATTATTAACTCAGTAAAAGAGTGGTGTGTTAGAAAAGTTCTGCGAACTACTATGGCCGGACTCTCAAGGTTAGAATTACGGAAAAATGCCGGGATTTTTATGATTTTTATGATGAAATCTACAATGTTCTGTAGGAGGACCAATTTTTTACTCGTATAACCTCATCTCTGTAATGTCACTTTTAAAAAGCTCTGGAAAAAACTTCGTTGGACTTGGAAACATCCTACATCCATTTAAGACTACCTGCGTATTTACAACAATTTGCCGTTTACTCGGTCTCAAACAGTTAAAATTTCTTCAAGGATTTATTATATCGTTTTGATTTAAAGTTCAGTAATCTGTATTCTTGACACGGTTACTAATGAGTTCAGTTTGCGGCATTTTTCTCCCTAAATACTGATAGAAACTTATAATCTAATGAAATTAATGCTTACCTAAGCAGTTTATTTACTGCCCTCCTATGCACCCTAACAATAATTAAAAAGTAGACTAAAAATGTCCACATACGAAGTATTACGTTGTTTATGTTGGTAAAAAAACTCTACAAAACGGACGAAAACTTATTATCAAAACTGTGTTTATATATTTTTCTATATTTAATCTTGAATAAAACATAGACCTGGTATTGTTGAAGATACTGATGCATTTAACAATGTTGCTTTATGCTATAAAGTCACTTTGTTGTTTGCAATTCAATGCTGGCATTCACTATTTCAAAAAGTAATTTCGTTAATTTCATGTAAACAAGATAGCCGATTTCTTTTTTTAGTAAAAATATTACTGGTAATGACGGATTTTATTTGTAAGTTCCAAGGGAATTAAACATTTGCACGCAAACTTGTAGGACACGCTAGTTCGCTTCGCTCACTCTCCCAGGCCAAAAAGAATGCGTCACTTTAGTTTAAATTTTACGGTTGAAAATGTATTACGTTAGTTTATTTCAACAGTTATTAGCTGATTTTTTCACTTTTGCAGCGATTAAAAATGTCCATAAGTTAGTAGTACATCAGCAATTCAAAGAGCTGTAGGACGGAAATAGGATTTTCCCAGTAATGGGGTCAAATCCAACCGAAAAGTAGTGGCCAAAAACTCCATTAAAATCCGATAATGGAGAGGAAAATCATTGCGTGCCGACAATGCATGTTTTAGAGTTTAAGATATAAATATAAGATTTAATATTGCCGAGACATCAATAAAATATCTATGTTCCAACAAATTACTCTTAGCTTTGCAAATATTACTATATTATTTTACTATATTATTTTAAATATTAATTTAAAATGCAAATATAAAAATTACACTTTATGGACTGGTAAGGTTTATTTTGTAAAGTCTCTGATAAAAATCAAGCGGCCAGCCGGGTCGGAGATGGTGGGGCATGGCGGTGGATGATGCAATGATGCAATATGCCGCCTGACCGACCACCCCTCCGATATCCATTCAATTATACATCGGCAACTGAAAAACACCGACCGATATTTTTTATTTCCGTAATCCGCTTATCATTCCCCTAAAAGAGTTTATTTTATTGTCTGTATGCGGAGGGCGCGTTATCAGTGGGAATCTGAGCCGCGTCATGTGGCCCTGACAACGGAAAGAGGGGGATTCAGTTTGTTTAAGGGACCGTAAGATTAGAAGGGCCTTTTGATCGGAAAGCTCCACTTGCGATTCTGATCACAATGCGTATTTGAGTTATGCAGTTGTACGTAAACGTCACTGTTGTGATGTTGGTTGTTTTTAAGGTGAAGTTCCAACCTGATAAGCTGATATTACAGCCCAGTTCCTTATAGTATAAAACACGTGGATTCAATAATGTTAGCGAATCTCATACATTTAGATTCTTAACTTTTCAGACAATTTGGTGCAAAAGTTAATGGCTTATGGATGACAACATATACACCACAACAAATCTAACATGTAAAAATATCGTCGTATAGAAAAAGTAAATTTAAAAAAAATAAAAAATATTCAGGGTGATTGATGTAAGTGTCCCAGCTGTATTATTTAAAAGCCGTAAATGATACAAAAAAATCTTAAATGGTAACTCCAGTGGACTTTTGGTTCTGCATTTGAATAGTGATTTCATTTTTTAAGTGCACCTTAAGCCAACTTGGCCACCATATTACCAAATTGAATATTATATATGAAATAAGTATCCCCTATTATTATGTAATTTCTCAATTGTATACATACTTAAATGATCTTTTTAATTTTGAAAATTTTCTGTGAAATTAACGGTTAGATTGCGAGATCCTTTTAAACTCATTTTTAGTCCCATAAGAATAACATGATGCAAACTTTAATTGCCTATCTCTCCTAAATTATTTTTTAATTGCCTACCTCCCCTAAATTATTTAGTAAAATAAAAAATACTCATGAATAAAAATGTCTTATGATGTTTTACAAACATTTTACTCATAAAAACTATCATTTACGCATTTATAAATTTATTCCCAATATGGCCGAAAAAAAATTGTAAACATTTTATGTTATTATGAAACAATTACCTTAAAAAATCATTTTAGAAAATTTTTATTCTAGAGTTTTTATTTTACTGAATGGTTTCGAAGATATGCAGTTGAAGTTTGCCCCGTGTTATTCTAAGAGACTAAAATGAACTTCAAATAGCTCCCTAACCGAAAAAGTTAGAGAAAAATGTCAATCAAAAAATTACATAATAATATTGGGTTCGTATTTAAAATATTTAGGTGGGTGGCTATACTGGAAAAATTCCGGTTTAAAAAATTAAATCGCCATAAAATGCAGAGCCAAAATTCCACTGGAGTTATTATTTAACTTTTTAAATATCACTTATGGGTTTCAAGTAACACAGCTGGCACACTTTTATCATATGAATAAAGAAATAGTGTTTCATGTTATCATTTATGTCCAGCTTGTGTATTATTCTGTTGAGCATTTATCCAATAAGGAAAACAAGTTAATTATTGTAATACAACAAGTTTTCTTCTGAAATAGTATTAATTATTTTGAATACTAATATTTGTACATGTCTATACTGCGTGATGGTAATTTCTTCATACTTTATTTAGATTTTTTAATGATTTCATAGGTACATAGCGTATAAAAAATACTATGTATTATTGTAGTAGATATGTAGTAATGGTATCTTTTACTTCCCCACTTAAAAAATCCTCCAATTCCCTAAAGACCTTTTCTACAATTTAAAACCGTTACTTGGAGCTCCACGACATTAACTGTTATTCCGGCTAAACAAGGGGGTTTATGCAATTAAATAAGAGGGCTGAGCGGCTAAGTGGGGGTTGGAGGCGCAGACAGGCACGTCTCAACGGAAAAACAAAGGTGTGAAGAGCACGGGGCCCGCGGCGGCGGCGGCGGGGGCAATCAGGTATGGCGCTGGGGCTGGGCTCACGCGCCACGCCGCGCCGCGCCGGTCTAGCCCCGGGGCCGCGTGTACACACACGTTTGGACGGCTCGGGGATGTTGATTGAGAACATTTGTTTCATGAAGGACAATCAAGTGTGTACTGATATTTTCATTAACAATATATGTGTGAGATAAAGCAACGATTAAATAGATAATTATTTAGTTTCCATTTTTTACTTTTAGAATACAGTAATAGAATATAGTTAATTCTCTAAATTCAATTTCTTCTGACAATTATTGGTGTATAGACAATTGCAAGACAGGATGTGTGCTTACCTCGACATTTAACAATGATCAAGGCATAAGAATGAGTTGGACATAAATTTGCCCATAAGGAACTTACTGATGACTTGAAACTGTAATATAAAATATAATAAAGTAGTTGTACTTCATTATTTGGTTTTTTATGTATATAATTTAATGAACAGTTAACTGATGTAACACTGAAGATATATTTGAGCATAAAAATGTTAATATTATAAAATAAGGGTAGGCCTATTTGATACCAAGATAATAATGAACGTTGTAATATGATCGGTGTAAAGTGTTGAGAAAGGCTGGGTAAAACAATATAAAAAACTTCAAAAAAGTTCAAATAATATGAAATCATACATACAAATTCTTGCACATTTACTAATGAAAATAATTCATGAGTGAAGCCATTCTTATCACGCAACTCCTCTTTATTTCTGTAGAAATTTTAACATTTAGATATGAAAACGTTGGCCAATTCATAGTTTTGCATTACAGGAAGGTCTTAGATTTTAAATATTTCTATTCTGAAGGTCACGGCCAACCCTTTAGTTAGTTTTTGTCTACAAGACTGACATGAGGAGTAATGTTTATTGAATTACAAAGTAAACCAGCTGTTGATAGGATCTAATAAAATATACCATAACACATGAAAAGTAGAATAGAAGAAATTGAACAACTGAAGTAAAATCTATTCTTATAATACTATGCATCTCTGGTATTAGTGCACATAAAAATATACATTATGTTAAGGTAGGATGAGAATATAGTGAAAAATAGTACATTTTAAAATAATTTTCTTTTGAGTTCGGTGAGTTTGGGGGAATTAATTCCAACTGAAGTGCAACTGTTTTGTCAGTTGAAACGTTAGCTTGTTTAGTAATACTGTATATCAATTATATTGAGATTTTAACGATTTTCAGTAATGTCTAACATTTATGAATAGTATACAATGTCTCAAATGACCGTATTCTTGTGTTCAACATCAAGCACGGCTTCAAAATGCATTCCAACCAGTCATAATTAATCGCTGCAGCAAATTAAACTTTTATTGGACATTAAATGTTGTAAATTACGAGAAAGTACATACCCCACATCGTATTCCTTTTTATTGCTTAGGTTACTGCTCCATGCGCAGAACGCTAAACACGTAAAATACTGCACCAAGCCTGTTGTGATGCAGGGAAATGAGTGTAATATTCCTAATCGCCCTCTAAACTTCGCTCTATTAAAATGGGGTGCGAACGTACCGCCATCTTCAGCGAATTGTTATGAAATTCTCCTGAGTTATAAAAAAGTAATTTACTCTTTTCCCTCACCCCGACTTAATAAAGAAAGTGCATTTCCGGCGCCTCGTCTTTTGTGGAGTAAACAAAATTCGAGACAAGGAACAAGAAGACTTTGTATAAAGGTGTTGACTCTCACATATCGTCAGTTCTTCATTGTGTCATGTAGGTAATATACGGGCTTTAAATCTGTCTGTAAAAGTCCATCTGCTATTTGGTTTACAGATAATTTTGTGATACCATTCACACAAAATACTTATGCAGACCTGAGACATCGCCATAATCATCTCGTAAACTACAGTAGACGAGGTGCGTACAAGAATAAATAAACAAAGTAGTGAGAAAATCAAAACTCTTTTAATGGTCCCATATTTTTTAACTAAAAATTTAGTTTTACATAATGATTGGAAAAGCTAAAAATTATTAAAACCCAAAATATAGCAGCTATAAACGCAATTAACATAATGGAGGATATCAACGACACCGTTTTTAACCTAACCCCTTTTTTGAGCATGCAGAAACAATATGTTGGAACAGCTGTACTTATTTGTAAAATCTTATGAACCTCGAACACTTTGCTAGTCACACTCTACTTTGCTCTTGAAATTGAACTTTCCGGTATGTTTATCCTCACGCTGCAAGATAAACTTGCTTATTAGATCCAAAATAAAGCGAAAGTATTGTAATTAAAGTTGTTTTTATCCTGACTCGTATTGATAGTTTAGATATCGTTCATTAACAGTTTCTTAAGAAGTGATGACGAAACGCATTATCAGTTTAAAGAATGTGAGTCAGTCACTTCCGAGATATGATCCATCATGCGGGCCTTGACCTACCATATTGATTCGACGGCTTCATATCAAATCAACTGATAAAGCTGTTCATATCAGACGATTGTTCTTTTATAATTAACTGGTACTAGCTGCCATGACCGTATAAAATACATAGTGAATTATCATCCGAAATGTATAAGTTTTCAAGTTAACAGCAATGTATTCGCTTCTAGCTTACATTTCACTCGTGGCTTAAATGCATCCATAATACAATAGTTGCATAAACTACTATTATGCAACTGGTTTGTGTTTGGTTTAATAATGTACCTATTAAAACGTTTCTTGTAATATCATTAAAGCTTATTTCATCGGTCTTACATAAAATATTTTACAAGGCCTTTTATTTTTGTAGATTTGGACATACTTTATTCCTCATATTAGAGCATAAGGAGTTTAAAATAGTCTTAAATTATTAGATTATTCTATCCGTCTGTGTTAATAAGTCTACTGCTATTTTTGTTCAGGAACACAACTTTAACAACAAATAAAGGAATGAACAAAGAAAATCTTTACTTTCAGAACGACCACAAGTAAATGCACTTGTTTGTTTTATTAATGACGGAGGGAATGCACGCACTTTGTTTATCCGCGAAATGGACAACGCCTTGTCAAGAGGGGGAGGGGCGGGGGAGGTCGGCAAGCTCCTCATCTTACGGTCGCCTAAACAAACTGAATCCCCGTGATGCGTGTCACCGCCACATGGCGGGGCTCGGATTCGGCCGATAACGCTCTGTAGTGACATCAGCACCCTCGGATCAGCGGCGAGCAGTGACAGCGGTGTGGAAATACTGCACTTTGGGTGCAGTAAGTAGTCGAACACCCCACCAACAGAAACACAGTTGACGTATAAACGACAGTCATAACACACGAATTCCTCATCAGCTCAGTATCTGCAGAGGAAAACATATCAGACTCAGTAGTAGTTGCTATGGTAAAGGCTACTCAACTTACGCACCATTCACATCTTTCTTGCCGAGCTCACATTTTCATCTTTCCGACTTTTCCATATTAGTTCTAATTTTAAAATTAGGGTAAAATATTATAATTTACATAATATCAGAGATTCAAGTATAGTATTTGAGCCTGGTTTGAGTGCAAAGAAATAAGTTTAACATATTGATAAAGATAGAGAGTCAAAGCTTCTCGGTCGAATTGAAAAAAGGTCTAAAAGTATCTCAAAAATGTTTTTAACGCGATATTGATGTATTGAAAACACATTAACACAAATTAATATTTAAGAGTACCGTATTTGACTGCTCTACTTTAAGACACTTCGATATAAATTATTATTGTTATTGTTTTGTATTTAAATTGTAGACAACAACACATAATGAGTGACCATGAGTGTGCAACTTAAATTTGATGGCATTCACCACATAAAAATGTTTTTATTCTTAGTGCCAATAATAAAGAAATATATTTGAAATATTCTACAGTTATTGGCCTGGTCTACAACCAGAAATAACAGAAAGTGGGTTAACATATGTTTTTCTGTCATCGCGTCTCATTAATTGACCTGACAAGAGTCCCGAGTTCTCTTTCCCAACTCTTTTGTAATATATTTCTCAACACAATATTGCTTTCTTTTGTAACTCTCTACTGTGTAATTTATTATCTTGAAAAAAAAAATGAAACTATGAAATATGATATAAATAAACAGTATCATTACACTTGTGATTTTTTATTCATTCTTCTTAAGTCCCCCCCCCCAAATTGAGATTCATTACTAGGCATAATAAAAAACTAATGTTATAGAAATACTTTTATGCAAATGGTTTTACCGATACAAAAATGATTTTAAGCACACTTGAGTGGATATTCAAACATTTTTTTATTGTGTAAAATAATTTTGCAGTGTGTTTAATTTTAAATCATTAGTTTCATGATTCATTTGGGAAAGTGATTTAAATTGTTATAGTTGTAAAACTGAATTTTCAAAGAAGTCTAAGTTTTAATTTCGCAATTAAATTACCCTTGATTTCGATGTTGAACGCAATAAAAAAAACCACTACAACCATAGCAAATATTAAATACTACTACTAATAGTCCCTTCAGCTTAGTTCCATTACCCTATACTTCTCCCTCACACGGCAATAAATTGTCACAGGGTCGTGTTTACAAAAATGCTTATTTGCATTTATCATGCAAAAATTTGATATATTGACACTAGAATTCTTATCACAATAAACTCGGTACGTTAAAACTGATAATAATGTTGTGTCTGACTCTTTTCTTGTTATAGACCTTACTTCACAAAATTCATGCTAACAAGTCGAAACACTATTTTCAATCGGTTTACTGCCCAATATTTTCAAAAAACGTCACAAGGATCAATAAACCTGTTTCCTTTTCCAATATAAAAATCGTATAATGGAGTTATCGGCATAGGAAGCTATAAATAGTGGACGGTGGGGTCCGCGAAGACTACCAACCATGACGCCGCGCCGTGTTGGTGGTGGGCCAGCTGTAGACTGGGAGCAACTTGGCCGGTCCTCACAACTTGGGCCTCACAACCCATTGTGCCTCAGCCGCTCTCCACCCTATTAATCTTTTTATAATAAGAATACAATGCACCATCTAACACTGCGCGTTTATTTAGAAATTAATTTTCAGCCACTTCCACTGAAATGGGTCCATCTCTATTGACGTGATTTAGGATTGACATTGTCTAAAGATTTTAGAATTGCATTTTCGTTGGCTTCTTTAGAAAAGCTAATTTTATAAGTGTATTAAAGTAATTTTAACACGTAAGGCCAGCCGCATACCAAAACGGACGAGACTCTTAAAATGTCGCTTTTACCATTTTAAGGCAAACTTTTATTAATTTGCACAATCAATTAATAGCAAAATGGTGGGCTAACATTAAAATATACGACAGCAATTTCTAGTTTCTTCGATGGATGAACTACTAACTTATAAGTGTCCCAGTTATTATGTCTTCCAAAGCTACAACGGTACCTTGTTGGATGGAGTAGTTGAATGGCTGCTCTGTGTAAATGGATTGTTAAACAATTACAGCTGAAATGGTGGCTTGTCAAATGTCTGGACAACTATAGTCAGTGGTTTACAATAATTAGAATCCTTTTCTGTAATGACTGTAATGTAGTCGTTCTGTAATGACCAAGTTAACTCCTTGCATTTAACCCACAGGAAGCAAAACATTAGAGTCCGAAAGAATAGTAAAGTTATTAAACACTTTAACTAGTATGAGTGTTTTGTCTATTTTACAAAATCGAGCATAAAACAATTATGTATAAGTTTTAAACCAGAATAGATTTTTGTAATTCATATGAATGTTTTTGTAATATTACAAACAATACTAACAAACATGCATCTTCTACACAGTATTGGAGGAGAAATAAATGTATAATATGTTAAAGGTAACAATGAAAAATCAACCTACAACAACAATTAATAATGATAGCAACATAATAGCCTTTGTGCTAATAATTTCAATATTAAAAATAGGTTACTTTAGTCCTACTTCCCCAATCAAAATGTTTGGTACTAAGAGACAGAGGACATAGGGTATTTAACTATTTTTAATTCTGTGGTTAACGTTATGAACGTAAGGGTGTTATTCTGTGTGAGTGTGCCAAACACAAAGAAATGTTACACAAACCTGACCTTATCTATAATATATACAGCCCCATGTGTAACTGACACAGCTCAAAACTTTTAAACGAAAGCTAACTACGAAGGGGTATTAAAACCGATTCATATGAGTTTTTTTAAGCTTTGTTTACTATTGATTGTGAATTTCGTGTATTTGACGGTTTTGTTACTGTATTGACTGTGCAGTTCTTCCGTGGAATTAACGTATTTTAAACTTGACTTTTTATTAATTTACGAATTTAGGGCAACCCGTAGGGGGACATAGAGGCCCAAAATAGCCTGTTCGGTTCTTGAGACTTGGGGCGATTAACAAATTCGGGGCAACCCCCTAAGGGGGCATGGGGGCGGAGCCCCCATCGAGCCGTAGGCGAGTCTATAATATATACAGCCCCATGTGTAACTGACTCACTGACTCACTGATGATAGTAATGTCCTGAAGCGACCGTTTAAGCTAGAGACTTGAAATTTGGCATGGACATTCTTTGAGATGTTTCAATTTAGGGAAAATAATAAAACTACAACTTTTTTTACTTTTAAACTATAAAAAATGTTAAAAAATATAGATTTGTCGGTAACGTAGTTCAGCCGTGTGAGCGTATATCACCGTTTGGGTAACGTAGATTACTTTGCAGGTTTAGTTCTCGCTTGTGTTTAATTGATCTCTTTCAACTACACCCGTGTTTGATACAAATGTTGTATTTCATGTAAACATAATCATCTCTATGTAGACGACGGTGTTTCGATGCATTGAGAGCGGGTTATTTCACCAGGGTATTACTCGCTTTGATATATACAGTATTATGCTCAAAAACTACAAATTTTCAACTTTCAAATTATAAAAATACCGAGGTGTCGGTAAAGAAGTACGTTGGTTCTTAAATATCGCTTGGAGCGCTATTATAGTCGCTTAGTTCTCGCTTGTATTTAAAAGATGTCTTTTAACTACACCTCTTCCTGATAATTACTTTCAATTGGGTGCATAGTTGTTTGCGTATGGTTTTCCTTCTGATTGCTGTGTTATTATTGAAAATGTAGTTTACTGAATCGAAAGCGTATATTTACATTTAGGTGATGTCCGCTTTGATTTCTATAGTAACTTTAAATTAAGGTCGCTTAATTCTCGGTTGTATTTAAATTATGTCTTTTAACCACACCTGTTCCTGATGAAGTTTTCGTGACAGTTTTGCAGAGCAGTGATCTTAAACGTTGTATAAACTACGTTAGTGCAAATTTCAGTTTACAGTATATTGTAATATAGCTGTAACTGTAATATAACATTTGTTTTAAGGATGGTGAAATAAATTTAATGCACGTACTCTAAAGTAATACGAAAATGTTGATTGAAATGTGAGGTTCTCGTTTCGTTTTATTTAAATTCATTTGTTCATATTGGCTATTGCTATTACTCTTGTCTTTCGAGAGACGATTGAGCGTAGTGCTGGAATACTTTGTTACAATATTATATTATTAATTTTATCATTACTATGGTGAGCTCTACGAAGCTTGTGCGAATACTTTAAACATATTATTTTAGTACTGCATATTTTTTGCCGCAGTAACGCCCGTAAAGTAAATGATTAATTACTAAAACTATTTTAGGTCTTACTACATTTTCTAGACTTTAGTCTTCTCATGCTGGAAAATTTCTTGTAGGTTTTCGCACAAAAAAACCCCTAATACAGTAATTATTCTTAATTTTCTACTATTTGTATGCTGTCTCTCTATATGAATCCCCAGATTGAATATAGCGCTTCAGTTGATAGTTCTGGTGCAGTTTTACTTTGAAGGTTGAACGTGTCCCAACACGTTTGACATCCGGTCTTTGACCTATTTGCTGCCGTCCAATCAGGCTTAGATTTTAGTTTAGGAAACGATTGAACAAAACAAGTTATAGAACGATTGAACTTTCCATTCTTACCTTGGCTAACGTTTACCTACTTCCGACGTTTTTTTAAACCATCTACATATCTGATGACCCATCAGGCTGAGAAATATTATGTAATAACCAATTGAATTAAACTCGATAGTAATTTTTCTCGCTGCCACTTTGTCCGAAAAACTTCCTCAATGCAGTGCTCTCACCTAAAGTCTCGATTAACCCTATTATTGTTGTAATTTAAAACTATTCTATACTTATCAATTATTGTAACTCTTTCAGTATATTTTAATTTAACCGTTAATCCTTTTTTGGCTATTATTTCACAATTGGTTTTTTTTTACTACCATTGGTTGAAAATGCATAATGTACCCCGACATTATGGTTCTTAAGTTGCAACTTTCTTCATTTTAAGACTATATAAAGACTTTAAGACTTCATGATTATAGTACCTAATACCCTGTGATCTATTACATACTACTAGGGCTCTATTTTTATTAATTTTCTGAACTAATATATATAACATTTAAAATTGTTAAACTAATAATTGCTGATTTTGAATGATAAAATTGTTATCGTTTCTCTATATGGTACATATATGATTCCTGCGTTTCTTGGCCACCCCGTGGCGGAACTGAAGCATCTTAGCCTATAAAATTTTTTTTAAATTTCAAATATCTTGATTTAGTCCCGTTTTTCTTCTATTACATACAACGATCCTCTATATAAACTTATAATTTTATTCCACTTTTATCTTTTCAGAATACAGCTATTATTACCTCAATCATGTGCAATCATAATCGTATCTCCAAATTTTTACACAACAACTTTTGAGCATGACTATTTACATAGTTCATTAATATTTCACAACTCCATTATATTTTTTTACGAATTAAGGGGGGAGTGGGATTATACCATGAGCCGTGAGCAAATTTCAAAGCTTATTATTATTTATTGTGAGTAGTGTGTATTGGCGGCTTCTGTTACTGCCGTTGGAGTTGAGCCCTCAACTAGCCTGTTCATTGTATGAGGTTTTGACAGTAATTTACGGAATTGGGGCAGCCAATTATTGGGTTGGACCCTCCATCAAGCATAACACCTAGAATATTTACATAAATAATATTTATCTCACAGCTCAATTTTTTTAAACTATTTACTAGGGAGGAGTATTAAAACCTACTAATAGGAGATTATTAAAGCATTTTTTACTATTGATTGTGAATTTGGAGTATTAGATAGTTTTGTTACTGGCTTGGCTGTCCAGATCTTGTGTGGAACTAAACAATTTCAAACTTGACTTTTTATTAATTCAAACCAGGGGGCAACTCCTCAGGGGGCATGGGGGCGGAGCCCCCATCGAGCCGTAGGCGAGTCTATAATATATACAGCCCCATGTGTAACTGACTCACTCACTCACTGATGATAGGAAAGACCTGAAGCCATCGTTGAAGCTAGACACTTGAAATTTGGCATGGACATTCTTTGAGATGTTTCAATTTAGGGAAAATTATAAAACTACAACTATTTTACTTTTAAACTATAAAAAATCTAAAAAAATATAGATTTGTCGGTAAAGTAGTTCAGCCGTATCGGCGTATATCACCGCGTGGTATCGTAGATCACTTTGCAGGTTTAGTTCTCGCTCGTGTTTAAATGATCTCTTTCAACTACACCCGTGTTTGATACTAGCATTGTATGTCTTACAGATATGAACGTCTTTTAATGAATGATTATGTTTTTGAGAATCTTTAACAACTAATGATCATAACAAACAGATATTTAAGTTAGGTTCTCGTTTTGTATTCAATTTATTTTAGATCATTTATTCAAATTCACACTAGAGTATCCTTTCGGCCGAATTTCGCACTACATGAGTTTTGCTGTGAAGCTTGAGCTGTGATCTTAACGAAACATATTTTGATTAATTTGTATGATCTCTTTCAACTACACCCGTGTTTGATACTAGCATTGTATTTCTTACAGATATGAAGGTCTTTTTATGAACGATTATGTTTTTGAGAATTTTTAACAACTGATGATCAAAACATATAGGTATTTATGTTAGGTTCTCGTCTTGTATTCAATATATTTTCGATTATTTATTCAAATACACACTAGAGTATCCTTTCGGCCGAATTTCGCACTACATGAATTTTTCTGTGAAGCTTGAGCTGTGATCTTAACGAAACATTTTTTGATTAATTTGTACAATACTTAATAGACAGTTAATTATTATCTTTATGTTTGATTTGTATTCAGTGTCCTATATTAGATTTTTTTACACACTTAAAAATATGATTTTGAGAATGTTCAAATAAGTATTGAACAAAAAGAACCGATTTCAATGTTAGGTTCTCGTTTCATTTTCACCTCATTTTAGATTACTAATTCAAATTCACCCCAGGTTACGCTTTCGGCCGAATTTCGCATTCAATGAATTTACGGTGTAGTTCGAGCCGTGATCTTAACGTAATATACTTCTATTACTTTGTACAATAATTAATAGACAGTTAATTATTATCTTTTTGTTTTATTTATATTCAGTATTTTACATTATATTTCAATACACACTTAAAATATGTTTTTGAGAATGTTTAAATGAGTATTGAACAAAAAGAACGGATTTAAATGTTAGGTTCTCGTTTCATTTTTCCCTTATTTTAGATTACTAATTCAGATTCACCCCAGGTTACACTTTCGGTCAAATTTCGCATTCAATGAATTTACTGTGTAGTTCGTGCCGTGATCTTAGCGTAATATACTTCTATTACTTTGTACAATAATTAATAGACAGTTAATTATTATCTTTCTGTTGTAATTATATTCAGTGTTTGACATTATATTTTAATACACACTTAAAATATGTTTTTGAGAATTTTTAAATGACCTTTGATCAAAACAAACAGGTTTTTATGAATAAATTATTATTTTACAAGTCTCGATTTTATATTCTTATAATTGGTAGTTTGTAGTAGTAGGGTTTTTTTGCGGATCAACCCCGTTTTTATTCTTTCCTATTATTTTGTTTTCATGTTCTTTAATTCTTGTTTTCGCTAATTGATTTGAATGTTATACGCTATTTCAGTGATTTAAACGTTTTTCTTCTATCTCCTGAAATTTACAAGTTTTTATTTGAGTTGGGTGAGGCATGGGATTATGTCAATTTTTCCATAATTGTATCTCTATTTAGTACCAGGTTAACCGAGCCCTGCTGGTTGGTTTTAATTGACTTTTGTTATAGTGTCAATGTAATCAAGCTATTAAATCTACACCAGACTCTTCACAGCTAACAGCTGTTAAAAAACTGCTTAAAATTTATGTTCCTTTATGTTTGTTTACTTTTAGTTGTTATTTCGTTACCAAAATAGCAACCTATAAGACCAATGTTAAAAATAACGATTTTTAAACTTAAATTTAGACCAACTTCGATTTTTCCTGTGACTGAGGCTGTTTCTAAACTTAATTTTGGGCCAAAACACTCTTAAGCGCAAAGTTTAAGCAAAATCTAAAAGCTACATTTCGAGATCGTGGAACACACATCCCTTCAGACATATCTCGTATTATATTATAGGATATGATACACAAAATTTATAGAAATTTAAAACTTTATATTTAGCTACCGATCAGAGAAATATTTGTTACCATAACTACTACTATTAAATATAATGATAGCAACAACAACAACTATAACTCTTTTAATTGAAATTTATTTTCAACTAACACAACAACAATCGTCTAATCTAAAGTATATATTTTTACCAGCATAACACCTAAAATATTTACTTAAATAATTATAAATTCACAGCTCAAAACTATTAAACGAATTCTAATTACGAAGGGGTTTTAAAACCGATTCATATGAGTTTTTTTAAAAGCTTTGTTTACTATTAATTGTGAATTTTGTGTATTTGACGGTTTTGTTACTGTCTTGACTGTGCAGTTCTTCCGTGGAAGTAACGTATTTTAAACTCGACTTTTTATTAATTTACGAATTTAGGGCAACCCCTAGCGGGGGGGGGGGGGGTCTAGCCTGTTCGGTACTTGAGACTAAGAGCAATTAACAAATTTGGGGCAACCCTATAAGGGGGCATGGGGGCGGAGCCCCCATCGAGCCGCAGGCGTCTATAATATATACAGCCCCATGTGTAACTGACTCACTCACTCACTGATGATAGGAAAGACCTGAAGCCATTGTTGAAGCTAGACACTTGAAATTTGGCATGGACATTCTTTGAGATGTTTCAATTTAGGGAAAAAAATAAAACTACAACTATTTTACTTTTAAACTATAAAAAATCTAAAAAAATATAGATTTGTCGGTAAAGTAGTTCAGCCGTATCGGCGTATATCACCGGGTGGTATCGTAGATCACTTTGCAGGTTTAGTTCTCGCTCGTGTTTAAATGATCTCTTTCAACTACACCCGTGTTTGATACTAGCATTGTATGTCTTACAGATATGAACGTCTTTTAATGAATGATTATGTTTTTGAGAATCTTTAACAACTAATGATCATAACAAACAGATATTTAAGTTAGGTTCTCGTTTTGTATTCAATTTATTCTAGATCATTTATTCAAATTCACACTAGAGTATCCTTTCGGCCGAATTTCGCACTACATGAGTTTTGCTGTGAAGCTTGAGCTGTGATCTTAACGAAACATTTTTTGATTAATTTGTATGATCTCTTTCAACTACACCCGTGTTTGATACTAGCATTGTATTTCTTACAGATATGAAGGTCTTTTTATGAACGATTATGTTTTTGAGAATTTTTAACAACTGATGATCAAAACATATAGGTATTTATGTTAGGTTCTCGTCTTGTATTCAATATATTTTCGATTATTTATTCAAATACACACTAGAGTATCCTTTCGGCCGAATTTCGCACTACATGAATTTTTCTGTGAAGCTTGAGCTGTGATCTTAACGAAACATTTTTTGATTAATTTGTACAATACTTAATAGACAGTTAATTATTATCTTTATGTTTGATTTGTATTCAGTGTCCTATATTAGATTTTTTTACACACTTAAAAATATGATTTTGAGAATGTTCAAATAAGTATTGAACAAAAAGAACCGATTTCAATGTTAGGTTCTCGTTTCATTTTCACCTCATTTTAGATTACTAATTCAAATTCACCCCAGGTTACGCTTTCGGCCGAATTTCGCATTCAATGAATTTACGGTGTAGTTCGAGCCGTGATCTTAACGTAATATACTTCTATTACTTTGTACAATAATTAATAGACAGTTAATTATTATCTTTCTGTTGTAATTATATTCAGTGTTTGACATTATATTTTAATACACACTTAAAATATGTTTTTGAGAATTTTTAAATGACCTTTGATCAAAACAAACAGGTTTTTATGAATAAATTATTATTTTACAAGTCTCGATTTTATATTCTTATAATTGGTAGTTTGTAGTAGTAGGCTTTTTTTGCGGATCAACCCCGTTTTTATTCTTTCCTATTATTTTGTTTTCATGTTCTTTAATTCTTGTTTTCGCTAATTGATTTGAATGTTATACGCTATTTCAGTGATTTAAACGTTTTTCTTCTATCTCCTGAAATTTACAAGTTTTTATTTGAGTTGGGTGAGGCATGGGATTATGTCAATTTTTCCATAATTGTATCTCTATTTAGTACCAGGTTAACCGAGCCCTGCTGGTTGGTTTTAATTGACTTTTGTTATAGTGTCAATGTAATCAAGCTATTAAATCTACACCAGACTCTTCACAGCTAACAGCTGTTAAAAAACTGCTTAAAATTTATGTTCCTTTATGTTTGTTTACTTTTAGTTGTTATTTCGTTACCAAAATAGCAACCTATAAGACCAATGTTAAAAATAACGATTTTTAAACTTAAATTTAGACCAACTTCGATTTTTCCTGTGACTGAGGCTGTTTCTAAACTTAATTTTGGGCCAAAACACTCTTAAGCGCAAAGTTTAAGCAAAATCTAAAAGCTACATTTCGAGATCGTGGAACACACATCCCTTCAGACATATCTCGTATTATATTATAGGATATGATACACAAAATTTATAGAAATTTAAAACTTTATATTTAGCTACCGATCAGAGAAATATTTGTTACCATAACTACTACTATTAAATATAATGATAGCAACAACAACAACTATAACTCTTTTAATTGAAATTTATTTTCAACTAACACAACAACAATCGTCTAATCTAAAGTATATATTTTTACCAGCATAACACCTAAAATATTTACTTAAATAATTATAAATTCACAGCTCAAAACTATTAAACGAATTCTAATTACGAAGGGGTTTTAAAACCGATTCATATGAGTTTTTTTAAAAGCTTTGTTTACTATTAATTGTGAATTTTGTGTATTTGACGGTTTTGTTACTGTCTTGACTGTGCAGTTCTTCCGTGGAAGTAACGTATTTTAAACTCGACTTTTTATTAATTTACGAATTTAGGGCAACCCCTAGCGGGGGGGGGGGTCTAGCCTGTTCGGTACTTGAGACTAAGAGCAATTAACAAATTTGGGGCAACCCTATAAGGGGGCATGGGGGCGGAGCCCCCATCGAGCCGCAGGCGTCTATAATATATACAGCCCCATGTGTAACTGACTCACTCACTCACTGATGATAGGAAAGACCTGAAGCCATTGTTGAAGCTAGACACTTGAAATTTGGCATGGACATTCTTTGAGATGTTTCAATTTAGGGAAAAAAATAAAACTACAACTATTTTACTTTTAAACTATAAAAAATCTAAAAAAATATAGATTTGTCGGTAAAGTAGTTCAGCCGTATCGGCGTATATCACCGGGTGGTATCGTAGATCACTTTGCAGGTTTAGTTCTCGCTCGTGTTTAAATGATCTCTTTCAACTACACCCGTGTTTGATACTAGCATTGTATGTCTTACAGATATGAACGTCTTTTAATGAATGATTATGTTTTTGAGAATCTTTAACAACTAATGATCATAACAAACAGATATTTAAGTTAGGTTCTCGTTTTGTATTCAATTTATTCTAGATCATTTATTCAAATTCACACTAGAGTATCCTTTCGGCCGAATTTCGCACTACATGAGTTTTGCTGTGAAGCTTGAGCTGTGATCTTAACGAAACATTTTTTGATTAATTTGTATGATCTCTTTCAACTACACCCGTGTTTGATACTAGCATTGTATTTCTTACAGATATGAAGGTCTTTTTATGAACGATTATGTTTTTGAGAATTTTTAACAACTGATGATCAAAACATATAGGTATTTATGTTAGGTTCTCGTCTTGTATTCAATATATTTTCGATTATTTATTCAAATACACACTAGAGTATCCTTTCGGCCGAATTTCGCACTACATGAATTTTTCTGTGAAGCTTGAGCTGTGATCTTAACGAAACATTTTTTGATTAATTTGTACAATACTTAATAGACAGTTAATTATTATCTTTATGTTTGATTTGTATTCAGTGTCCTATATTAGATTTTTTTACACACTTAAAAATATGATTTTGAGAATGTTCAAATAAGTATTGAACAAAAAGAACCGATTTCAATGTTAGGTTCTCGTTTCATTTTCACCTCATTTTAGATTACTAATTCAAATTCACCCCAGGTTACGCTTTCGGCCGAATTTCGCATTCAATGAATTTACGGTGTAGTTCGAGCCGTGATCTTAACGTAATATACTTCTATTACTTTGTACAATAATTAATAGACAGTTAATTATTATCTTTCTGTTGTAATTATATTCAGTGTTTGACATTATATTTTAATACACACTTAAAATATGTTTTTGAGAATTTTTAAATGACCTTTGATCAAAACAAACAGGTTTTTATGAATAAATTATTATTTTACAAGTCTCGATTTTATATTCTTATAATTGGTAGTTTGTAGTAGTAGGGTTTTTTTGCGGATCAACCCCGTTTTTATTCTTTCCTATTATTTTGTTTTCATGTTCTTTAATTCTTGTTTTCGCTAATTGATTTGAATGTTATACGCTATTTCAGTGATTTAAACGTTTTTCTTCTATCTCCTGAAATTTACAAGTTTTTATTTGAGTTGGGTGAGGCATGGGATTATGTCAATTTTTCCATAATTGTATCTCTATTTAGTACCAGGTTAACCGAGCCCTGCTGGTTGGTTTTAATTGACTTTTGTTATAGTGTCAATGTAATCAAGCTATTAAATCTACACCAGACTCTTCACAGCTAACAGCTGTTAAAAAACTGCTTAAAATTTATGTTCCTTTATGTTTGTTTACTTTTAGTTGTTATTTCGTTACCAAAATAGCAACCTATAAGACCAATGTTAAAAATAACGATTTTTAAACTTAAATTTAGACCAACTTCGATTTTTCCTGTGACTGAGGCTGTTTCTAAACTTAATTTTGGGCCAAAACACTCTTAAGCGCAAAGTTTAAGCAAAATCTAAAAGCTACATTTCGAGATCGTGGAACACACATCCCTTCAGACATATCTCGTATTATATTATAGGATATGATACACAAAATTTATAGAAATTTAAAACTTTATATTTAGCTACCGATCAGAGAAATATTTGTTACCATAACTACTACTATTAAATATAATGATAGCAACAACAACAACTATAACTCTTTTAATTGAAATTTATTTTCAACTAACACAACAACAATCGTCTAATCTAAAGTATATATTTTTACCAGCATAACACCTAAAATATTTACTTAAATAATTATAAATTCACAGCTCAAAACTATTAAACGAATTCTAATTACGAAGGGGTTTTAAAACCGATTCATATGAGTTTTTTTAAAAGCTTTGTTTACTATTAATTGTGAATTTTGTGTATTTGACGGTTTTGTTACTGTCTTGACTGTGCAGTTCTTCCGTGGAAGTAACGTATTTTAAACTCGACTTTTTATTAATTTACGAATTTAGGGCAACCCCTAGCGGGGGGGGGGGTCTAGCCTGTTCGGTACTTGAGACTAAGAGCAATTAACAAATTTGGGGCAACCCTATAAGGGGGCATGGGGGCGGAGCCCCCATCGAGCCGCAGGCGTCTATAATATATACAGCCCCATGTGTAACTGACTCACTCACTCACTGATGATAGGAAAGACCTGAAGCCATTGTTGAAGCTAGACACTTGAAATTTGGCATGGACATTCTTTGAGATGTTTCAATTTAGGGAAAAAAATAAAACTACAACTATTTTACTTTTAAACTATAAAAAATCTAAAAAAATATAGATTTGTCGGTAAAGTAGTTCAGCCGTATCGGCGTATATCACCGGGTGGTATCGTAGATCACTTTGCAGGTTTAGTTCTCGCTCGTGTTTAAATGATCTCTTTCAACTACACCCGTGTTTGATACTAGCATTGTATGTCTTACAGATATGAACGTCTTTTAATGAATGATTATGTTTTTGAGAATCTTTAACAACTAATGATCATAACAAACAGATATTTAAGTTAGGTTCTCGTTTTGTATTCAATTTATTCTAGATCATTTATTCAAATTCACACTAGAGTATCCTTTCGGCCGAATTTCGCACTACATGAGTTTTGCTGTGAAGCTTGAGCTGTGATCTTAACGAAACATTTTTTGATTAATTTGTATGATCTCTTTCAACTACACCCGTGTTTGATACTAGCATTGTATTTCTTACAGATATGAAGGTCTTTTTATGAACGATTATGTTTTTGAGAATTTTTAACAACTGATGATCAAAACATATAGGTATTTATGTTAGGTTCTCGTCTTGTATTCAATATATTTTCGATTATTTATTCAAATACACACTAGAGTATCCTTTCGGCCGAATTTCGCACTACATGAATTTTTCTGTGAAGCTTGAGCTGTGATCTTAACGAAACATTTTTTGATTAATTTGTACAATACTTAATAGACAGTTAATTATTATCTTTATGTTTGATTTGTATTCAGTGTCCTATATTAGATTTTTTTACACACTTAAAAATATGATTTTGAGAATGTTCAAATAAGTATTGAACAAAAAGAACCGATTTCAATGTTAGGTTCTCGTTTCATTTTCACCTCATTTTAGATTACTAATTCAAATTCACCCCAGGTTACGCTTTCGGCCGAATTTCGCATTCAATGAATTTACGGTGTAGTTCGAGCCGTGATCTTAACGTAATATACTTCTATTACTTTGTACAATAATTAATAGACAGTTAATTATTATCTTTCTGTTGTAATTATATTCAGTGTTTGACATTATATTTTAATACACACTTAAAATATGTTTTTGAGAATTTTTAAATGACCTTTGATCAAAACAAACAGGTTTTTATGAATAAATTATTATTTTACAAGTCTCGATTTTATATTCTTATAATTGGTAGTTTGTAGTAGTAGGGTTTTTTTGCGGATCAACCCCGTTTTTATTCTTTCCTATTATTTTGTTTTCATGTTCTTTAATTCTTGTTTTCGCTAATTGATTTGAATGTTATACGCTATTTCAGTGATTTAAACGTTTTTCTTCTATCTCCTGAAATTTACAAGTTTTTATTTGAGTTGGGTGAGGCATGGGATTATGTCAATTTTTCCATAATTGTATCTCTATTTAGTACCAGGTTAACCGAGCCCTGCTGGTTGGTTTTAATTGACTTTTGTTATAGTGTCAATGTAATCAAGCTATTAAATCTACACCAGACTCTTCACAGCTAACAGCTGTTAAAAAACTGCTTAAAATTTATGTTCCTTTATGTTTGTTTACTTTTAGTTGTTATTTCGTTACCAAAATAGCAACCTATAAGACCAATGTTAAAAATAACGATTTTTAAACTTAAATTTAGACCAACTTCGATTTTTCCTGTGACTGAGGCTGTTTCTAAACTTAATTTTGGGCCAAAACACTCTTAAGCGCAAAGTTTAAGCAAAATCTAAAAGCTACATTTCGAGATCGTGGAACACACATCCCTTCAGACATATCTCGTATTATATTATAGGATATGATACACAAAATTTATAGAAATTTAAAACTTTATATTTAGCTACCGATCAGAGAAATATTTGTTACCATAACTACTACTATTAAATATAATGATAGCAACAACAACAACTATAACTCTTTTAATTGAAATTTATTTTCAACTAACACAACAACAATCGTCTAATCTAAAGTATATATTTTTACCAGCATAACACCTAAAATATTTACTTAAATAATTATAAATTCACAGCTCAAAACTATTAAACGAATTCTAATTACGAAGGGGTTTTAAAACCGATTCATATGAGTTTTTTTAAAAGCTTTGTTTACTATTAATTGTGAATTTTGTGTATTTGACGGTTTTGTTACTGTCTTGACTGTGCAGTTCTTCCGTGGAAGTAACGTATTTTAAACTCGACTTTTTATTAATTTACGAATTTAGGGCAACCCCTAGCGGGGGAGGGGGGGGGTCTAGCCTGTTCGGTACTTGAGACTAAGAGCAATTAACAAATTTGGGGCAACCCTATAAGGGGGCATGGGGGCGGAGCCCCCATCGAGCCGCAGGCGAGTCTATAATATATACAGCCCCATGTGTAACTGACTGACTCACTGATGATCTTAAATTCCTGAAGCGACCGTTTAAGATAGAGACTTGAAATTTGGCATGGACATTCATTGAGATGTTTCAATTTAGGAAAAATCATAAAACTACAACTTTTTTACTTTTAAACTATAAAAAAGGTAATAAATATAGATTTGTCGGTAACGTAGTTCAGCCGTATCAGCGTATATCACCGCGTGGTATCGTAGATCACACTTCAGGTTTAGTTCTCGCTCGCGTTTAAATGATCTCTTTCAACTACACCCGTGTTTGATATACTCATTGTATCCTTCGATGGATAGACTCTAATATATATTGTAAACTACGGCGTTATTTTGTATTGAGAGCGGGTTATTTCACCAGGGACCCAGGGTTATACTAGATAATATATACAGTGATAATTCCCTAATTTGTAGCTTATGCAGCATATGCGCTATCTTGAATGTTTACCAAAGGTGAATTTTCTTCTCCTACTATGAATTAATTTCCCATGGCGGGTGAATAGTCGCTTAGTTCTCGCTTGTATTTAAATCATGTCTTTTAACTACACCTGCTTCCTTGCTGTTGGCAACGTTAGTATCCCTCATATATAACAAACCGTTATCCATTTGACTTCAAAATAGCAATGAGATTATGCTGCATTGAAAGCTCGTTTCCTTTATATATTACACACATCATAAATATCGTATGTTTTAGGGAATTTTTAAATAACTGTTTAGCTGAACTAACATATTTAAATGTAGGTTCTCGTTTTGTTTCAATTTATTTTAGATTACTTATTCAAATTCACACGGGATTATTCTCCGCCGAACTTCGCATTGAATAGATTTTCTGTGAAGCTTGAGCCGTGATCTTAACGTAACATACTTCGATTACTTTGTACAATACTTAATAGACAGTTTATTATTATCTTTCTGTTTGATTTATATTCAGTGTCTTATATTTGAATTTTTCACACTTAAAATTTGTTTTTGAGAATGTTTAAATAAGTGTTGAACAAAAGTAATAGATTTAAATGTTAGGTTTTCGTTTAATTTCAATTTTTTTTAGATTACTTATTCAAATTCACCCCATGAGAACCCCTCAGCCGAATTACGCATTCAATGAATTTTCTGTGTAGCTCGTGCCGTGATCTTAACGTTATGAATTTTGCTGTGAAGCTTGAGCTGTGATCTTAACGTAACATACTTCGATTACTTTGTACAATAATTAATAGACAGATATTTATTATCTTTTTGTTTGATTTGTATTCAGTGTCTTATATTAGATATTTTTTTCACACTTATAAATATGTTTTTGAGAATGTTTAAATAAAAATTGAACAAAAAGAACAGATTTAAATGTTAGGTTCTCGTTTCATTTTCACCTCATTCCAGATTACTAATTCAAATTCACCCCAAGTTAAGCTTTCGGCCGAATTTCGCATTCAATGAATTTACTGTGTTGCTCGTGCCGTGACCTTAACTTCTATTACTTTGTATGATAATTAATAGACAGGTAATTATTATCTTTCTGTTTTATTTATATTCAGTGTTTTACATTATATTTTAGTACACACTTAAAATATGTTTTTGAGATTTTTTAAATGAATATTGAACAAAACAAACAGGTCTTTATGAATAAATTATTATTTCACAGGTCTCGATTTTATATTCTTATAATTAGTTGTTTGTAATAGTAGGGGTTTTTTGCGGATCAACCCCGTTTTTATTCTTTCCTATTATTTTGTTTTCATGTTATTTAATTCTTGTTTTCGCTCATTGATTTGAATGTTATACGCTATTTCAGTGATTTAAACGTTTTTCTTCTATCTCCTGAAATTTACAAGTTTTTATTTGAGTTGGGTCAGGCATGGGATTATGCCAATTTTCCCATAATTGTATCTCTATTTAGTACCAGGTTAAACGAGCCTTGCTCGTTGGTTTTAATTGACTTTTGTTATAGTGTCATGGTAATCAAGCTATTAAATCTACACCAGACTCTTCACAGATAACAGCTGTTAAAAAACTGCTTAAAATTTATGTTCCTTTATTTTTGTTTACTTTTAGTTGTTATTTCGTTACCAAAATAGCAACCTATAAGACCAATGTTAAAAATAACGATTTTTAAACTTAAATTTAGACCAAGTTCGATTTTTCCTGGGACTGAGGCTGTTTCTAAACTTATTTGTGGGCAAACACTCGTGCAAAGCTTAAGAAAAATCTAACAGCTACATTTCGAGATCGTGGAACACACATCCCTTCAGACATAGCTTGTATTATATTATAGGATAGGATAACAGAGAAATATTTGTTACCATAACTACTACGATTAAATATAATGATAGCAACAACAACAACTATAACTCTTTTAATTGAAATTTCTTTTCATCTAACACAACAACAATCGTCTAATCTAAAGTATATTTTTTTACCAGCATAACACCTAAAATATTTAAATAAATAATTATAAATTCACAGCTCAAAACTTTTAAACGAATTCTAATTACGAAGGGGTATTAAAACCGATTCATATGAGTTTTTTAAAAGCTTTGTTTACTATTGATTGTGAATTTTGTGTATTTGACGGTTTTGTTACTGTCTTGAGTGTGCAGTTCTTCCGTGGAACTAACGTATTTTAAACACGACTTTTTATTAATTTAAAAATTTAGGTCAACCCCTAGAAGGGGGGTCTAGCCTGTTCGGTACTTGAGACTTAGAGCAATTAACAAATTTGGGGCAACCCTCTTAGGGGGCTTGGGGGCGGAGCCCCCATCGAGCCGTAGGCGAGTCTATAATATATACAGCCGCATGTGTAACTGACTGACTCACTGATGATCTTAAATTCCTGAAGCGACCGTTTAAGATAGAGACTTGAAAGTTGGCATGGACATTCTTTGAGATGTTTCAATTTAGGAAAAATCATAAAACTACAACTTTTTTACTTTTAAACTATAAAAAAGGTAAAAAATATAGATATGTCGGTAACGTAGTTCAGCCGTGTGAGCGTATATCACCGTTTGGGTAACGTAGATCAATTTGCAGGTTTAGTTCTCGCTCGTGTTTAAATGATTTCTTTCAACTACACCCGTGTTTGATTCAAACGTCCGTAATTGTTAAACGTCCGTCACATAAACGTTTAATGTAGACGGCGGTGTTTCGATGCATTGAGAGCCGGTTATTTCACCAGGGTAATACTCGCTTAGATTTATACAGTATTAAAATGCCCAAAAACTACAAATTTTTAACTTTCAAATCATAAAAAAATTCTATAAAGGCGAGGTGTTGGTTAGGAAGATGTCGCTTGGAGCGCTATTATAGTCGCTTAGTTCTCGCTTGTATTTAAATGATGTCTTTTAACTACACCTCTTCCTGATAATTATACCTTTAAATGTGCGCATATTTGTTTGCGTATGGTTTTCCCTTCGATTGCTGTGTTATTGTTGAAAATGAAGTTTTCTTAATCGAAAGCGTATCTTTACATTCAGGTGAAGTCCGCTTTGATTTCTATATTAATTGCTAAAAATATTTTAGGTCTTATTACATTTTCTAGACTTAAGTTTTCTCATGCTGGAAATTTTCTTGTAGGTTTTCGCTCAAAAAATAACCTAATACAGTAATTATAACTTAATTTTCTACTATTTGTATGCTGTCTCTCTATATGATTGAATATAGCGCTTCAGTTGATAGTTCTGGTGCAGTTTTACTTTGAAGAGTTGAACGTGTCCCAACAAGTTTGACATCCAGTCTTTTACCTATTTGCTGCTGTCCAATCAGGCTTAGATTTTAGTTTAGGAAACGATTGAACATATTAAGTTATAGAACCATTGAAATTTCCATTCTTACCTTTGCTAACGTTTACCTACTTCCTACGTTTTTTTAAGACTATCTACATATCTGATGACCCATCATGCAGAGAAATATTATAATAACCAATTGAATTAAACTCAATAGTAATTTTTCTCGCTGCCACTTTGTCCGTCAAACTTCCTCAATGCAGTGCTCTCACCTAAAGTCTCGATTAACCCTATTATTGTTGTAATTGAAAACTATTCTATGCTTATCAATTATCGTAACTCTTTCAGTATATTTTAATTTAACCAATAATCCTTTTTTGGCTATTATTTCAATATTGGTTTTTTTACTACCATTGGTTGAAAATGCATAATGTACGCAGATTTAGGGTTCTTAAGTTGCAACTTTCTTCATTTTAATACTATATAAAGACTTTAAGACTTCATGATTATAGTACCTAATACCCTGTGATCTATTACATACTACTAGGGCTATATTTTTATTAATTTTCTGAACTGATATATATATATATAACATTTAAAATTGTTAAATTAATAATTGCTGATTTTGAATGATAAAATTGTTATCGTTTCTTTATATGGTACATATATGATTCCTGCGTTTCTTGGCCACCCCATGGCGGAACTGAAGCATCTTAGACTATACCATATATTTTTTTAATTTCAAATATCTTGATTTTGTCTCTTTTTTCTTCTATTACATACAACGATCCTCTGTATAAACTTATAATTTTAATCCACTTTTATCTTTTCAGAATACAGCTATTACCTCAATCATGTGCAATCATAATCGTACCTCCAAATTTGTACACAACAACTTTTGAGCATGACTATTTACATATTCATTAATATTTCACAACTCCATTATATTTTTAACCAACTAAGGGGAACTAGGGAGTGGGATTAAACCATGAGCCGAGGACAAATTTCAAAGCTTATTATTATTTATTGTGAGTAGTGTGTATTGGCGGCTTCTGTTACTGACGTTGGAGTTGAGCCCTCAACTAGCCTGTTCTTTGTATGAGGTTTTGACAGTAATTTACGGAATTGGGGACCAATTATTGGGTTGGACCCTCCATCAAGCATAACATCTAGAATATTTACATAAATAATATTTATTTCACAGCTCAATTTTTTAAAACTATTTACTAAGGAGGGATATTAAAACCTACTAATAGGAGATTATTAAAGCTTTTTTTGCTATTGATTGTGAATTTAGAGTATTAGATAGTTTTGTTACTGTCTTGGCTGTTCAGGTCTTATGTGGAACTAAACTATTTCAAAGTTGACTTTTTATTAATTCAAACTAGGGGGCAACTCCTAAGGGGGCATGGGGGCGGAGCCCCCATCGAGCCGTAGGCGAGTCTATAATATATACAGCCCCATGTGTAACTGACTCACTGACTGACTGACTCACTGATGATCTTAATTTCCTGAAGCGACCGTTTAAGCTAGAGACTTCAAATTTGGCATGGACATTCTTTGAGATGTTTCAATTTAGGGAAAATCATAAAACTACAACTTTTTTACTTTTAAACTATAAAAAAGGTAAAAAATATCGATTTGTCGGTAACGTAGTTCAGCCGTATCAGCGTGTATCACCGCGTGGTATCGTAGATCGCTTAGCAGGTTTAGTTCTCGCTCGTGTTTGAATGAGATCTTTCAACTACACCCGTGTTTGGTTCTTACATTGTATTTTCCACAGATATGAACGCCTTTTAATGGACGACAAGACGACGGTATTTCGATGCATTGAGAGTGGGACATTTCACTAGGGTAATACTTGCCGTGATTTAAACAAAAATAATGCTCAATTTGTATGTAATGCAGCATGTGCGCTATCTTGAACGTTCACCAATGGTGAATTTTTTTCTCCTACTATGGACGAAATTCCCATTTGCAGGTTTAGTTCTCGCTCGTGTTTAAATGATCTCTTTCAACTACACCAGTGTTTGATACTAACAGTGCATTGCCTAATTTCTAGTTAATGCAGTATGTGCTCTAGTTTGAAAGTTTACCATTGGTGAATATTTTTCTACTATGGATGAAATTCTTATGAGGGATAAAAGTTTACACATTTCAATTACTATTTTAGTGATGTTCAGTGTACACCTCTGACAAAATAAAATTTATACATTCAAATTTTGATTTCATTTTACTTTCATATACAACGGCTAAGTTACATTCGATGTGTCTTGGTCAAGTCAAAATCGCTAATATTCCTTTTAAAATATACAAAACTCATTTTAAACAAAAATCAACTGTGCCAAATTAGGTAAACCGGTATACGCTTCATCGTTGGTCAGTCAGTAACAGTGTACACAGTTTGCCTGAAGTCACTAATTTAAAATACAAACTCCCACTTGTAATGACTTTTTAAATTTAAAACGTAATTTAAAACAACTTTACAACTTAATCTTGTACGCTTATTTTTAACGGTTTAGGGAACATTGGAGGTTGAAATTTAAATTTTTGCTACAAGAATAACATGGAAAAAATTGGAAATCTCCGAATATTTTTGGTTGAACAAACATGTCCCAGCTCAAACAAGTCTTAGACTCTCTTTTAAATGTTTCCAATACAAATTTTTAGTTTTGTCATACTCTTTTTTCTTAGAATTAACATCATGATGGAGATTGTTGTAAATGTATGGAATTGTCAAACCAATAACGTGATAATTGATGTTTTGTAATGGAATATTATTTAAAATAAGGTTCTTAGACATTTTCATGCTTGGCCAGTTCAGCAGACTGGGTAATTTTATTGTTTCTCGTACTTATTTTGTCGACCAAATTTACTTACACTCAGTTAATTTATGATCTGGTCGAATCTGTGTACAAATATGAGACGAGAGTCTTAGGAAAGGCTTAGTGTTCTAAATAGAATTCTCGTATTATTGATATTTCGCAATACCACACCATATTTACCAGATAGTGTTCAAGTGAAGTTCGGTTTTCCGATCTGTCAAATTTGAACATAAGCATTTTCTTTTTAACTTCACATGCAACTCGATTAAAGTTACATTAGTAGTACCTTGGTTTTAACTAAATCTCTATTATACTGAGTGTACCCAGATCACCTGTACACCCATTTTAAAATATACAGAACTTATTTTAACAAGAACCATGTGATCCATCATTGATAAACCGGTTACAGTGAAATCAATTGACAGGGTGTACCGGATGTCACCTTTCCAGAGTAGAAGTCACTAATTTTAAGTCAACCCCCCTACCATATTTACTTCAAATAAATATATTTTGTTTATCATGTTTAGACTTTTTAATAACCTCTTTAGTATTTTACTTAGATCCTTAAAATTGAGCATGCACATAGCATTTACAGTAACAACATCAATAATATTGTCAAACTTAAAAAACTTGTGATGAATGGCAATATCATGTCATTTTCTTTTGGTTGTTAGGCGGAACGAATTGCTATATTAAACAACTTTTTTTGTTACATACTGCCCTCTAAAACTTTGGGCTCGACTGTTTGAGGTAAATTTGCAATTTTAATTATTATTTGGCATAATTTGTTAGTAACTAATGTAATATTGTATTTAGAAGCTTGAAGTTTTGTGTTAATTTTGCTTGACACTGATTTTAAAAGAAAACTATCTAAATTTAAAAGTTAAACATCTTGAAAAAGAAATGATACTTTTATGCCAGATAATAATATGTATTTTTCTTTAACCTGTTGATTTTGAATGGATTTATCCTTTGAACTTAATGCTATATTATATTGTTTGTAAATTAGTTACAATAATTTTAAATACATACAAAAATTACTTACTTTTGTCTTATTTATCTTTTAATATTCATAGAGCATACCTCAATAAAAACTTGTAATTTTAGCATGCCCTTATTATTTTCAAAATACACTAACTACCTCAATCATGTGCAATCATAATGGTATCTCCAAAACTTTAACAAAACAAATTTTAAGCATGATACCTAGAATATTTACATAGTTCATTAATATTTCACAACGCCATTGTATTTTTAACGAATTATTGGGAACTAGAGAGTGGAATGAAACCATGATCCGTGGGCAATTTTCAAGCCTTATTATTATTAGTTGTAAGCAGTGTGTATTGGTCGCTTCTGTTATTGTCATACCTGTACAGTACATGGTGGAATTAGCCTGTTTAATACTATACCCATTATATTAATTTTCGTAATCAGGCAAACACAACGAGGAGCTATATGGGGGCAGAGCCCTCAACTGGCCTAATCAGTGCTTGAGATTTTTACAGCAACTAACAATTCGGGGCAACCAATAAGGGGGCAAGGGGGTGGAGCCATGCGTCCAGCATAATAACTAGAATATTTACATAGTTGATTATAATTTCACAACTCTTAATTCTTATACTAAAAAAGGAGAACTACGAAGGGGTTAAAAAATAGTTATAGGAAAATTCTAAGTTTTTTATTATTATTGATTTGAGTAGTGTGTATTAGCCGGTGTTGTTACTGTCTCGGCTGTCCAGTTCTTCCGTGAAACTATCCTATTTCATACTTGACTTTTTATTAATTTACGAATTTAGGACAACCCCTTATTCGGGGCAACCCATAAGGGGGCATGGGGGCGGAGCCCCCATCGAGCCGTAGGCGAGTCCATAATATATACAGCCCCATGTGTAACTGACTGACTCACTGATGATCTTAAATTCCTGAAGCGACCGTTTAAGATAGAGACTTGAAATTTGGCATGGACATTCATTGAGATGTTTCAATTTAGGAAAAATCATAAAACTACAACTTTTTTACTTTTAAACTATAAAAAAGGTAATAAATATAGATTTGTCGGTATCGTAGTTCAGCCGTATCAGCGTATATCACCGCGTGGTATCGTAGATCACTCTTCAGGTTTAGTTCTCGCTCGCGTTTAAATGATCTCTTTCAACTACACCCGTGTTTGATATACTCATTGTATCCTTCGATGGATAGACTCTAATATATATTGTAAACTACGGCGTTATTTTGTATTGAGAGCGGGTTATTTCACCAGGGACCCAGGGTTATACTAGATAATATATACAGTGATAATTCCCTAATTTGTAGCTTATGCAGCATATGCGCTATCTTGAATGTTTACCAAAGGTGAATTTTCTTCTCCTACTATGAATTAATTTCCCATGGCGGGTGAATAGTCGCTTAGTTCTCGCTTGTATTTAAATCATGTCTTTTAACTACACCTGCTTCCTTGCTGTTGGCAACGTTAGTATCCCTCATATATAACAAACCGTTATCCATTTTACTTCAAAATAGCAATGAGATTATGCTGCATTGAAAGCTCGTTTCCTTTATATATTACACACATCATAAATATCGTATGTTTTAGGGAATTTTTAAATAACTGTTTAGCTGAACTAACATATTTAAATGTAGGTTCTCGTTTTGTTTCAATTTATTTTAGATTACTTATTCAAATTCACACGGGATTATTCTCCGCCGAACTTCGCATTGAATAGATTTTCTGTGAAGCTTGAGCCGTGATCTTAACGTAACATACTTCGATTACTTTGTACAATACTTAATAGACAGTTTATTATTATCTTTCTGTTTGATTTATATTCAGTGTCTTATATTTGAATTTTTCACACTTAAAATTTGTTTTTGAGAATGTTTAAATAAGTGTTGAACAAAAGTAATAGATTTAAATGTTAGGTTTTCGTTTAATTTCAATTTATTTTAGATTACTTATTCAAATTCACCCCATGAGAACCCCTCAGCCGAATCACGCATTCAATGAATTTTCTGTGTAGCTCGTGCCGTGATCTTAACGTTATGAATTTTGCTGTGAAGCTTGAGCTGTGATCTTAACGTAACATACTTCGATTACTTTGTACAATAATTAATAGACAGATATTTATTATCTTTTTGTTTGATTTGTATTCAGTGTCTTATATTAGATATTTTTTTCACACTTATAAATATGTTTTTGAGAATGTTTAAATAAGTATTGAACAAAATGAACACATTTAAATGTTAGGTTCTCGTTTCATTTTCACCTCATTCCAGATTACTAATTCAAATTCACCCCAAGTTAAGCTTTCGGCCGAATTTCGCATTCAATGAATTTACTGTGTTGCTCGTGCCGTGACCTTAACTTCTATTACTTTGTATGATAATTAATAGACAGGTAATTATTATCTTTCTGTTTTATTTATATTCAGTGTTTTACATTATATTTTAATACACACTTAAAATATGTTTTTGAAAATTTTTAAATGACTATTGAACTAAACAAACAGGTTTTTATGAATAAATTATTATTTCACAGGTCTCGATTTTATATTCTTATAATTAGTAGTTTGTAATAGTAGGGGTTTTTTGCGGATCAACCCCGTTTTTATTCTTTCCTATTATTTTGTTTTCATGTTTTTTAATTCTTGTTTTCGCTCATTGATTTGGATGTTATACGCTATTTCAGTGATTTAAACGTTTTTCTTCTATCTCCTGAAATTTACAAGTTTTTATTTGAGATGGGTGAGGCATTGGATTATGTCAATTTTCCCATAATTGTATCTCTATTTAGTACCAGGTTAACCGAGCCTTGCTCGTTGGTTTTAATTGACTTTTGTTATAGTGTCATGGTAATCAAGCTATTAAATCTACACCAGACTCTTCACAGCTAACAGCTGTTAAAAAACTGCTTAAAATTTATGTTCCTTTATTTTTGTTTACTTTTAGTTGTTCTTTCGTTACCAAAATAGCAACCTATAAGACCAATGTTAAAAATAACGATTTTGTTAACTTAAATTTAGACCAACGTTGTGTATTTGACGGTTTTGTTACTGTCTTGACTGTGCAGTTCTTTCGTGGAACTAACGTATTTTAAACTCAACTTTTTATTAATTTACGAATTTAGGGCAACCCTTTGAGGGGGGGGTCTAGCCTGTCGGTACTTGAGACTTAGAGCAATTAACAAATTTGGGGCAACCCTCTAAAGGGGCATGGGGGCGAAGCCCCCATCGAGCCGCAGGCGAGTCTAATAAACTATACAGCCCTATGTGTAACTGACTGACTGACTGACTCACTTATATGGGATACGAATTTCTGACGTAACTATTTAAGCTAGAGACTTGAAATTTGGCATACGTCTAGCCTGAACGGTCAATGCTAAGTGTAAAATCTTAAACCTGCAAATTTTTTGTTTTAACCTACAAAAGAAATTCAAAATGGCGGATTTCCAAAATTGTAATTTTACTTAACGCTTCGTCCTATCTAAAATCTGAGAACAATACTACGATAGGGAATTTAATTTTCTACAATTTCGGTCCTGTGACTTTTTATCGTATATCGCACCGTTAAGCCTCCAGAGCGTTTTTAATGAAATGCCGTTTTCGGTTTTCGGGCTCTAGTGCCTAAACCGATGGTTGTAAAATTTTTTTTAAGGTTCATTTCGATAGATCTTTATAATATCTACAATTCCTTGTCCCGTATATTTTGCCGTATCTCTACTCGTTTACTCACAAAATTCATTTTTCAATTTTTCCGGATTTTGTGAACGTAAGTAGTGGGAAAACACCGGTTCTGGTCCACTAGAGAAATCGTAATTTTAGTATTTCAGCTCTAGTGACCTAACGGTTAGTCTTATCTGAAATATGAGAGCATATTACGATAGGGAATTAGATGATCTACAATTTTGGTCCTTTGACTTTTTGTCGTATATCGCACCGTTAACCCTCCAAACTGATTTTTGTGAAATTTATATTTAGATTTAGGGCCCTAGCAACTAAATGGTTTGTCCTACAAAAATGTTTAAATGACAACTTTTATAGGTCTTTTTAATATCTTCAATTTTGACTCTAACATACTTTGCCGTATCTCTTTCAGTTTACTCTCAAAATACATTTTTCACTTTTTCCCAGTTTTGTGATAAATAAGTTGTGGCTTTTGGCCAACTAGAGAAATCGTAATTTTAGTATATTTCAACTCTAGCGGATAAACGGTTAGGCCTTTCATAGATTTGAGACTACTACGGTACTGAATTGGATGAACTACGATTTTGGTCCTGTGACTTTTTGTCGTACATCGCACCAATTGCGTAAATCTCCAGACTAATTTTTGTGCAATCGCGTTTTCAGTTTTTCCACTCTACTGACAAAACGATTGGTCCTATCGAAAAATGTTGCTGAATATGACTGAAATATTTTATTAATGGCTTACAGTTTTCAGAACATTTTGCCGTATCTCTACACATTAGCTCTCAAAACAGATTTATTACAGGACCAGAATAGTTACCGAAAACTTGAAATTGGGGGCCTTACCTTCTTTTAAGAGACAATTAAAAATATGAATTCAGCTATTGTCGGGGCTGGTGTTACTAATTTACATACTTTTAGTAAGTTCCTCCTCGGATTTTAGGGAATCTTTTTAAAACTTTGGAGTCTTTTGTGATTTCTATCTCGTTTATCAGATTTTATATTATTTCATTTTAATGTTATTTTATTGTTTTCACTGATTTATTGCAACAATTTTTGACGAATTTAAACGCTTTAAATATTATTGATTGTGAGAAGTGTGCATTAGCCTTTTGTTACTGTCTTGGATGTGCACTTCTTTGGTAAAGCTAACCTGTTTAACACTCGACTTTTTTATTTACAAACTAATTCAGCGAACACATTGGAGTTAATAACCCTCAACAAGCCCGTTCACTGCATCAAGTTTTTACAGAAATTACGGAATTGGGGCAACAAATTAGGGAGTGGACCCTCCATTCAGCATAACACAAAGAATAAATAATTATTGTATCACACTCAAAATATTTTAACAAATTTTAACTACGAAGAGTTATTAAAACCGATTCATAGGAGATTTTCAAAGCTTTTTTAGCTATCGATTGTGAATTGTGTGTATTAAACGGTTTTGTTACTGTCTTGGCTGTTCAGTTCTTCCGTAAAACTAACCAATTTCATACTTGGTTTTTTATTAATTTACGAATTTAGGGACACCCCTAAGGGGGCATGGGGGCGGAGCCCCCATCGAGCCGTAGGCGAGTCCATAATATATACAGCCGCATGTGTAACTGACTGACTCACTCACTGATGATATTAAATTCCTGAAGCGACCGTTTAAGATAGAGACTTGAAATTTGGCATGGACATTCTTTGAGATGTTTCAAATTAGGGAAAATCATAAAACTACGATTTTTTTACTTTTAAACTATAAAAAAGGTTAGAAAATATAGATTTGTCGGTAATGTAGTTCAGCCGTGTGAGCGTATATCACCGTTTGGGTAACGTAGATCACTTTGCACGTTTAGTTCTCGCTTGTGTTTAATTGATCTCTTTCAACTACACCCGTGTTTGGTACAAATATTGTATTTCATGTAAACATGAACATCTCTTTGTAGACGACGGTGTTTCGATGCATTGAGAGCGGGTTATTTCACCAGGGTAATACTCGCTTTCATTTATTCAGTAATATGCCCAAAAACTACAAATTTTCAACTTTCAAATTATAAAAATACCGAGGTGTCGGTAAGGAAGTACTTTGGTTCTTAAAGATATCGCTTGGAGCGCTATTATAGTCGCTTAGTTCTCGCTTGTATTTAAATGATGTCTTTTAACTACACCTCTTCCTGATAATTAGGCTCAATCGGGTGCATAGTTGTTTGCGTATGGTTTTCCTTCTGATTGCTGTGTTATTATTGAAAATGAAGTTTACTGAATCGAAAGCGTATTTTTACATTTAGGTGATGTCCGCTTTGATTTCTATAGTAACTTTAAGTTAAGGTCGCTTAATTCTCGGTTGTATTTAAATTATGTCTTTTAAACACACCTGTTCGTGACAGTTTTGAAGACAGTTTATTATTATCTTTCTGTTTGATTTATATTCAGTGTCTTATATTCGAATTTTTCACACTTAAAAATTGTTTTTGAGAATGTTTAAATAAGTGTTGAACAAAAGTAATAGATTTAAATGTTAGGTTCTCGTTTAATTTCAATTTATTTTAGATTACTTATTCAAATTCACCCCATGTATACTTGGTATACTCCTCGGCCGAATTACGCATTCAATGAATTTTCTGTGTAGCTCGTGCCGTGATCTTAACGTTATATACTTCTATTACTTAGTACGATACTTAATAGACAGTTAAGTATTATCTTTCTGCATTGTTTATAATCAGTGTTTTATATTTTATTTTAATACACACTTAAAATATGTTTTTAAGAATTTTTAAACGGCTATTGAACAAAACTAACAGGTTTTTATGGATAAATTACTATTTCACAGGTCTAGATTTTATATTCTTATAATTAGTAGTAGTTTGTAATAGTAGGGGTTTTTTGCGGATCTACCCCGTTTTTATTATTTCCTATGATTTTGTTTTCATGTTATTTAATTCTTGTTTTCGCTTATTGATTTGAATGTTATTTGCTATTTCAGTAATTTAAACGTTTTTTTTCTATATCCTGAAATTTACAAGTTTTTATTTTTAATTAGTTTGTATCAGCAGATTCTTTTAATATCGTGGTTGGCGATACTATATTTAGTTCAAATTGTATTTTTAATTTCTTAAGTTTATTAACTAGCATAGCTTGATTTTTTATTATTTTAATAGTAATTTTCACACTTACTATTGGTTATTTTCTATTTTTTAGCATTATTGTTTTACTCTAATGGGCATATTACATTATTTTTAAAATTTACGAAAATCTCATTTAAAAATACTTAATTTGGAATAATTTTGACCCATTGCAATTTTAATGTGACGCATGTTAACTCGTTGACGTTTCAGACTAAGTAGTTGGTAACGTGGAATAGTTAGCATCACACATTTTAGTAGAGTTACAAGTAAATTAATAACTTAGCTTTTCAAAACTTCAATTTTTATTAGTTTTTATTTTCCGATTCTTTTAATATCGTGGTTGGCGATGCTAGATTTGGTTTAAGTGTTACTTTCAATTTCTTTAGTTTATGCATTATTATAGCTTGATTATTTTATTATTTTAATAGTTATTTTCACATAATCAATTATTTTCTATTTTTTAGCATTATTGTTTTGCTATAGTGGGCACATTACATTTTTTTATCAATGAAAATTTAATTTAAAGATACTTAATTTGGATTAATTTTGCCCCATTGCAATTTTTCTGTGCCGCATCTAAAATCGTTGACGTTCCAGACCAAGTGGTTGGTAACGTGGAGGAGTTAGTATCACACACTTTTGTAGTAGAGTTACACGTAATTTAAAACTTAGCTTTTCAAAACTTCGATGGAACTAGCCTGTTCAGTACTTTAGTGGAACTAGAAAGTTCATTATTTGAGACTTTGTGAATGATTAACGAAATTAGTAAAATCAACTAGGGGGCAGGGGGGCTGAGCCCCGTGAAATATTTTCTAAGGAAATTATTGTTATTATTATTATTGATTTTGAAGAGTGCGTATTAGCCCGTTTTGTTACTGTCTTCGTGGTCCAGTTAGTTGGTGGAACTAGCCTGTTCAATACTTGACTTAAAATTATTCAACGAATTCGGGGCAACCCCCAGAGGGGGCATGGGGGCTGAGCCCCCATCGAGCCGTAGGCGAGTCTATAATATATACAGCCCCATGTGTAACTGACTCACTGACTGACTGACTCACTGATGATCTTAATTTCCTGAAGCGACCGTTTAAGCTAGAGACTTCAAATTTGGCATGGACATTCTTTGAGATGTTTCAATTTAGGGAAAATCATAAAACTACAACTTTTTTACTTTTAAACTATAAAAAAGGTAAAAAATATCGATTTGTCGGTAACGTAGTTCAGCCGTATCAGCGTGTATCACCGCGTGGTATCGTAGATCGCTTAGCAGGTTTAGTTCTCGCTCGTGTTTGAATGAGATCTTTCAACTACACCCGTGTTTGGTTCTTACATTGTATTTTCCACAGATATGAACGCCTTTTAATGGACGACAAGACGACGGTATTTCGATGCATTGAGAGTGGGACATTTCACTAGGGTAATACTTGCCGTGATTTAAACAAAAATAATGCTCAATTTGTATGTAATGCAGCATGTGCGCTATCTTGAACGTCCACCAATGGTGAATTTTTTTCTCCTACTACGGACGAAATTCCCATTTGCAGGTTTAGTTCTCGCTCGTGTTTTAATGATCTCTTTCAACTACACCAGTGTTTGATACTAACAGTGCATTGCCTAATTTCTAGTTAATGCAGTATGTGCTCTAGTTTGAAAGTTTACCATTGGTGAATATTTTTCTACTATGGATGAAATTCTTATGAGGGATAAAAGTTTACACATTTCAATTACTATTTTAGTGATGTTCAGTGTACACCTCTGACAAAATAAAATTTATACATTCAAATTTTGATTTCATTTTACTTTCATATACAACGGCTAAGTTACATTCGATGTGTCTTGGTCAAGTCAAAATCGCTAATATTCCTTTTAAAATATACAAAACTCATTTTAAACAAAAATCAACTGTGCCAAATTAGGTAAACCGGTATACGCTTCATCGATGGTCAGTCAGTAACAGTGTACACAGTTTGCCTGAAGTCACTAATTTAAAATACAAACTCCCACTTGTAATGACTTTTTAAATTTAAAACGTAATTTAAAACAACTTTACAACTTAATCTTGTACGCTTATTTTTAACGGTTTAGGGAACATTGGAGGTTGAAATTTAAATTTTTGCTACAAGAATAACATGGAAAAAATTGGAAATCTCCGAATATTTTTGGTTGAACAAACATGTCCCAGCTCAAACAAGTCTTATACTCTCTTTTAAATGTTTCCAATACAAATTTTTAGTTTTGTCATACTCTTTTTTCTTAGAATTAACATCATGATGGAGATTGTTGTAAATGTATGGAATTGTCAAACCAATAACGTGATAATTGATGTTTTGTAATGGAATATTATTTAAAATAAGGTTCTTAGACATTTTCATGCTTGGCCAGTTCAGCAGACTGGGTAATTTTATTGTTTCTCGTACTTATTTTGTCGACCAAATTTACTTACACTCAGTTAATTTATGATCTGGTCGAATCTGTGTACAAATATGAGACGAGAGTCTTAGGAAAGGCTTAGTGTTCTAAATAGAATTCTCGTATTATTGATATTTCGCAATACCACACCATATTTACCAGATAGTGTTCAAGTGAAGTTCGGTTTTCCGATCTGTCAAATTTGAACATAAGCATTTTCTTTTTAACTTCACATGCAACTCGATTAAAGTTACATTAGTAGTACCTTGGTTTTAACTAAATCTCTATTATACTGAGTGGACCCAGATCACCTGTACACCCATTTTAAAATATACAGAACTTATTTTAACAAGAACCATGTGATCCATCATTGATAAACCGGTTACAGTGAAATCAATTGACAGGGTGTACCGGATGTCACCTTTCCAGAGTAGAAGTCACTAATTTTAAGTCAACCCCCCTACCATATTTACTTCAAATAAATATATTTTGTTTATCATGTTTAGACTTTTTAATAACCTCTTTAGTATTTTACTTAGATCCTTAAAATTGAGCATGCACATAGCATTTACAGTAACAACATCAATAATATTGTCAAACTTAAAAAACTTGTGATGAATGGCAATATCATGTCATTTTCTTTTGGTTGTTAGGCGGAACGAATTGCTATATTAAACAACTTTTTTTGTTACATACTGCCCTCTAAAACTTTGGGCTCGACTGTTTGAGGTAAATTTGCAATTTTAATTATTATTTGGCATAATTTGTTAGTAACTAATGTAATATTGTATTTAGAAGCTTGAAGTTTTGTGTTAATTTTGCTTGACACTGATTTTAAAAGGAAACTATCTAAATTTAAAAGTTAAACATCTTGAAAAAGAAATGATACTTTTATGCCAGATAATAATATGTATTTTTCTTTAACCTGTTGATTTTGAATGGATTTATCCTTTGAACTTAATGCTATATTATATTGTTTGTAAATTAGTTACAATAATTTTAAATACATACAAAAATTACATACTTTTGTCTTATTTATCTTTTAATATTCATAGAGCATACCTCAATAAAAACTTGTAATTTTAGCATACCCTTATTATTTTCAAAATACACCAACTACCTCAATCATGTGCAATCATAATGGTATCTCCAAAACTTTAACAAAACAAATTTTAAGCATGATACCTAGAATATTTACATAGTTCATTAATATTTCACAACGCCATTGTATTTTTAACGAATTATTGGGAACTAGAGAGTGGAATGAAACCATGATCCGTGGGCAATTTTCAAGCCTTATTATTATTAGTTGTAAGCAGTGTGTATTGGTCGCTTCTGTTATTGTCATACCTGTACAGTACATGGTGGAATTAGCCTGTTTAATACTATACCCATTATATTAATTTTCGTAATCAGGCAAACACAACGAGGAGCTATATGGGGGCAGAGCCCTCAACTGGCCTAATCAGTGCTTGAGATTTTTACAGCAACTAACAATTCGGGGCAACCAATAAGGGGGCAAGGGGGTGGAGCCATGCGTCCAGCATAATAACTAGAATATTTACATAGTTGATTATAATTTCACAACTCTTAATTCTTATACTAAAAAAGGAGAACTACGAAGGGGTTAAAAAATAGTTATAGGAAAATTCTAAGTTTTTTATTATTATTGATTTGAGTAGTGTGTATTAGCCGGTGTTGTTACTGTCTCGGCTGTCCAGTTCTTCCGTGAAACTATCCTATTTCATACTTGACTTTTTATTAATTTACGAATTTAGGACAACCCCTTATTCGGGGCAACCCCTAAGGGGGCATGGGGGCGGAGCCCCCATCGAGCCGTAGGCGAGTCTATAATATATACAGCCCCATGTGTAACTGACTGACTGACTGACTCACTCACTGATGATCTTAAATTCCTGAAGCGACCGTTTAAGATAGAGACTTGAAATTTGGCATGGACATTCTTTGAGATGTTTCAATTTAGGGAAAATTATAAAACTACAACTTTTTTACTTTTAAACTATAAAAAGGTTAAAAATCAAGCTTTGTCGGTATCGTAGTTCGGCCGTATCAGCGTATATCACCGCGTGGTATCGTAGATCACTTTGCAGGTTTAGTTCTCGCTCGTGTTTAAATAATCTCTTTCAACTACACCCGTGTTTGATACAACTATATAAACATGAACGTCTTATGTAAACGATGGTGTTATGATGCATTTAGAGCGGTTTATTTCACCAGGGTAATACTCGCTTTGATGTATACATTGTTAATGCCCAAAAACTACAAATGTTCACGTATCAAATTAGAAAAAATCTAAAAAGACGAGGTGTCGGTAAGGAAGTACTTTGGTTCTTAAATATGTCGCTTGGAGCGCTATTATAGTCGCTTAGTTCTCGCTTGTATTTAAATGATATCTTTTAACTACACCTCTTCCCGATTATTATTCTCAATTGGGCGCTTAGTTGTTTGCGTATGGTTTTCCCTCCGATTGCTGTGTCAATATTGAAAAATGAAGTTTATTGAATCGAAAGCGTATCTTTACATTCAGGTGTTATTTCTATATTAATTGCTAATAATATTTAAGGTCTTATTATATTTACTAGACTGTAGTTTTCTCATGATGGAAAATTTCTTGTATGTTTTCGCACAAAAAATTACCTAATACAGTAATTATAACTTAATTTTTCTACTATTTGTAAGCTGTCTATCTATATGAATCCCCAGATTGAATATAGCTCTTCAGTTGATAGTTCTGGTGCAGTTTTACTTTGAAGAGTTGAACGTGTCCCAACACGTTTGACATCCGGTCTTTGACCTATTTGCTGCTGTCCAATCAGGCTTAGATTTTAGTTTAGGAAACGATTGAACATATTAAGTTATAGAACGATTGGACTTTCCATTCTTACCTTCGCTAACATTGACTACTTCCGACTTTTTTTAAGACCATCTACATATCTGATGACCCATCAGGCTGAGAAATATTACAATAACCAATTGAATTAAACTCAATAGTAATTTTTCTCGCTGCCACTTTGTCGGTCAAACTTCCTCAATGCAGTGCGCTCACCTAAAGTCTCGATTAACCCTATTATTGTTGTAATTGAAACCTATTCTATGCTTATCAATTATTGTAACTCTTTCAGTATATTTTAATTTAACCAATAATTCTTTTTTGGCCATTATTTCACAATTGGTATTCTATACTACCATTGTTTACTACCATTGGTTGAAAATGCATAATGTACGCCGATTTATGGTTCTTAAGTTGCAACTTTCTTCATTTTAAGACTATATAAAGACTTTAAGACTTCCTGATTATAGTACCTAATACCCTGTGATCTATTACATACTACTAGGGGGCAACTCCTAAGGGGGCATGGGGGCGGAGCCCCCATCGAGCCGTAGGCGAGTCTATAATATATACAGCCCCATGTGTAACTGACTGACTCACTCACTCACTCACTGATAATCTTAAATTCCTGAAGCGACCGTTTAAGATAGAGACTTGAAATTTTGCATGGACATTCTTTGAGATGTTTCAATTTAGGGAAAATCATAAAACTACAACTTTTTTAATTTAAAACTATAAAAAAGGTAAAAAATATAGATTTGTCGGTAACGTAGTTCAGCCGTATCAGCGTATATCACCGCGTGGTATCGTAGATCACTTTACAGGTTTAGTTCTCGCTCGTGTTTAAATCATCTCTTTCAACTACACCCGTGTTTTATACAAATATTGTATTCTATTTAAATGTAAACGTCCTGTGTAGAAACGGTGTTACGATGCATCGAGAGCGGGTTTTTTTCACCAGAGTAATACTCGCTTTGATTTATACAGTATTGATGCCCAAAAACTACGAATTTTCAACTTTCAATTATAAAAAATTCTAAAAAGGCGAGGTGTCAGTAAAAAGTACGTTGATTCTTAAAGATGTCGCTTGGAGCGCTATTATAGTCGCTTAGTTCTCGCTTGTATTTAAATGATATCTTTTAACTACACCTCTTCGGCGCATAGTTGTATGCGTTTGGTTTTCCCCCTGAATGCTGTGTTATTATTGAAAATGAAGTTTTTCTGAATCGAAAGCGTATCTTTACATTCAGGCGATGTCCGCTTTGATTTCTATATGAATTGCAAAAAATATTTTAGGTCTCATTACATTTTCTAGACTTTAGTTTTCTCATGCTGGAAAATTTCTTGTATGTTTTCGCACAAAAATTACCTAATACAGTAATTATAACTTAATTTTCTACTATTTGTATGTTGTCTCTATATGAATCCCCAGATTGAATATAGCGCTTCAGTTGATAGTTCTGGTGCAGTTTTACTTTGAAGAGTTGAACGTGTCCCAACACGTTTGACATCCGGTCTTTGACCTATTTGCTGCCGTCTAATCAGGCTTAGATTTTAGTTTAGGAAACGATTGAACATATTAAGTTATAGAACGATTGAACTTACTATTCTTACCTTCGCTAACGTTTACCTACTTCCGACGTTTAATAAGACCATCTACATATCTGATGACCCATCAGGCTGAGAAATATTATAATAACCAATTGAATGAAACTCAATAGTAATTTTTCTCGCTGCCACTTTGTCCGTCAAACTTCCTCAATGCAGTGCTCTCACCTAAAGTCTCGATTAACTTTATTATTGTTGTAATTGAAAACTATTCTATAATTATCAATTATTTGTAACTCTTTCAGTATATTTTAATTTAACTAATAATCCTTTTTTGACTGTTATTTCACTATTGGTTTTTTTACTACCATTGGTTGAAAATGCATAATGTACGCCGATTTTATGGTTCTTTTCTTCATTTTAAGACTATAGAAAGACTTTAAGACTTCATGATTATAGTACCTAATACCCTGTGATCTATTACATACTACTAGGGCTCTATTTTTATTAATTTTCTGAACAAATATATATATATATATATATATATATATATATATATATATATATATATAACATTTAATTGTTAAATTAATAATTGCTGATTTTGAATGATAAAATTGTTATCGTTTCTCTATACGGTACATACATGATTCCTGCGTTTCTTGGCCATCCCATGGCAGAACTGAAGCATCTTAGCCTATACCATATTCTTTTAATTTCAAATATCTTGATTTTGTCCCTTTTTTCTTCTATTACATACAACGATCCTCTATATAAACTTATAATTTTATTCCACTTTTATCTTTTCAGAATACAGCTATTACCTCAATCATGTGCAATCATAATCGTATCTCCAAATTTTTACACAACAACTTTTGAGCATGACTATTTACATAGTTCATTAATATTTCACAACTCCATTATATTTTTAACGGAATAAGGGGAACTAGGGAGTGGGATTAAACCATGAGCCGTGGGCAAATTTCAAAACTTATTATTATTTATTGTGAGTAGTGTGTATTGGTGGCTTCTGTTACTGTCGTTGGAGTTGAGCCCTCAACTAGCCTGTTCATTGTATAAGGTTTTGACAGTAATTTACGGAATTGGGGCAACCAATTATTGGGTTGGACCCTCCATCAAGCATAACACCTAGAATATTTACATATATAATATTTATTTCACAACTCAATTTTTTAAACTATTTACTAAGGAGGGGTATTAAAACCTACTAATAGGAGATTATTAAAGCTTTTTTTACTATTGATTGTGAATTTAGAGTATTAGATGGTTTTGTTACTGTCTTGGATGTTCAGATATTGTGTGGAACTAAACTATTTCAAACTTGGCTTTTTATTAATTCAAACTAGGGGGCAACTCCTAAGGGGGCATGGGGGCGAAGCCCCCATCGAGCCGTAGGCGAGTCTATAATATATACAGCCCCATGTGTAACTGACTGACTGACTGACTCACTGATGATCTTAAATTCCTGAAGCGACCGTTTAAGCTAGAGACTTGAAATTTGGCATGAACATTCTTTGAGATGTTTCAATTTAGGAAAAATCATAAAATTACAATTTTTTTACTTTTAAACTATAAAAAAATGTTAAAAAGCCGAGGTGTCGGTAAGGAAGTACGTTAGTTCTTAAAGATGTCGCTTGGAGCGCTATTATAGTCGCTTGGTTCTCGCTTGTATTTAAATCATGTCTTTTAACTACACCTGCGTTCTTGATACTGTTCTTCATTTCTAACAAATCGTTTTCCACCTGACTTCAATAGCAATGAGATTGTGCTGCATTGAAAGCGTGTCTCTAATTATATGTTTACTCACATCAAAAATATGTTTTAGAGAAATTTTATATAACCATGGAACAGAGGTAACTGATTTAAATGTTAGGTTCTCGTTTCATTTTCAATTTATTTTAGATTACTTAATTAAATACACCCCAGGTTAAGCTTTCGGCCGAACTCATGCAGGAAAATTTCTTGTAGGTTTTCGCACAAAAAATTAACTTATACAGTAATTATAACTTAATTTTCTACTATTTGTATGCTGTCCCTCTATATGGATCCCCAGATTGAATTTGGTGCTTCAGTTGATAGTTCTGGTGCAGTTTCAATTTAAACGTGTCCCACACGTTTGACAACCCGTCTTTAACCTATTTGCTGCTATCCAATAAGGCTTAGATTTTAGTTAAACTCAACAGTATTTTTTTCGCTGTCACTTTGTCCGTCAAAATTCCTCAATGCAGTGCTCTCTCCTAAAGTCTCGTTTACCTTTATTATTGTTGTAATTTAAAACTATTCGATGCTTTTCAATTATTATAACTCATTCAATATATTTTAATTTAGCTAATAATCCTTTTTTGGCTATTATTTCACAATTGGTTTTTTGACAACTATAGGTTGAAAATGCATACTTTACGCCGATTTTATGGTTCTTAAGTTGCAACTTTCTTCATTTTAAGACTTCATAAAGACTTCATGATTATAGTACCTATTACCCTGTGATCTATACTTTTATAGCTACTATAATATTTTACTTAGAACCTTAACTTTGCGCATAGACATATCTTGCACGGCACCATCCAATATCACGTATTCTTCTTTTGACTGTTAGGTGGAACGAATCACTATATCAAGCAAGTGATTGCTATACTTTGATTGTTATTTAATGTCCTGGCCCTACAGCTAAAAGATAGGGCCTTTGATGTTTATGGTAAATTTGGAATTTTAACCAATATTTAACATTATTTTGTTAGTAACTACTGTATTTTTTTATTAAAAAGATTGATTTTTTTATTTGCCTTGACAGTAACTTAAAAGGAAATTAGGTAAATGTAGAAGTTTAACACCATTCATTAAAAACTGAAATGAAGGAATCGTAATGAATGCCAATATTACATTATCTATTTATCAATGTATGTTCAATATTAACGGATTGCTATGTTATTCCCCGGAATTTCAATACAACCAATTGAAGGATGGTAACTGAACAGTATTTTATTTTTAATAGTAGGGGTCTTTGGCGGGTTTTATCCACTTTTTTAAGTTTTCAAATTATTTGGTTTTAATGGAATTTTTCGTTGTTTTCGATGGTCTAATGCAAATTTTTTATTCAGTTTATCCTTTTAATTTTTTCATCAAATTTCTTATGTTTATTTTATAACTCCCCGTTAAATAAAATAAATTACACGTATTCTTCCCATTTCAACTCCTTCATTACAATCTACTTCAATGATAACTAATACTTTAAAACCAATCAAATTCCTGCCACAACTCCTAAGGTACAATAATTTTTTTATTGTATTAATTATTACTATCCTACAACTTAAGTCGACACTAATCTTACTCATTACCTTACTTATTATGCGAAACTTATTTACAGATAAGTTTATCAATTTTAAGTAAATACCTATATAATACCTACATGTTAAATTTATTCACAACTCCATTAACCTTTATAGAATTCGGAGAAATTACTAAGGGGGTTTGGGAAAAGAGCCTCTGTAAACGAACCGTAGGCCATTATATTTTCATTACTAACAAACCCTTTTATTTTGCTTTTTGAATTATCTCCACCAATTACAATCACAACACTTTGTAACAATTGCTAATGAACAATTTTAATTGCTTGTGAACAGTGTTTACTAGCCGGTTCTGTCTTTGTCGTGGCTAAGGATACTAACTCTCAACTCTTATATTTATATGAAGTCTGTTAATTATATGCGACTTTTACAACAGTTAAAGAATTCGGGGCAACCCCTAAGGGGGCATGGGGGCGGAGCCCCCATCGAGCCGTAGGCGAGTCTATAATATATACAGCCCCATGTGTAACTGACTCACTGACTGACTGACTCACTGATGATCTTAATTTCCTGAAGCGACCGTTTAAGCTAGAGACTTCAAATTTGACATGGACATTCTTTGAGATGTTTCAATTTAGGGAAAATCATAAAACTACAACTTTTTTACTTTTAAACTATAAAAAAGGTAAAAAATATCGATTTGTCGGTAACGTAGTTCAGCCGTATCAGCGTGTATCACCGCGTGGTATCGTAGATCGCTTAGCAGGTTTAGTTCTCGCTCGGGTTTGAATGAGATCTTTCAACTACACCCGTGTTTAGTTCTTACATTGTATTTTCCACAGATATGAACGCCTTTTAATGGACGACAAGACGACGGTATTTCGATGCATTGAGAGTGGGACATTTCACTAGGGTAATACTTGCCGTGATTTAAACAAAAATAATGCTCAATTTGTATGTAATGCAGCATGTGCGCTATCTTGAACGTTCACCAATGGTGAATTTTTTTCTCCTACTATGGACGAAATTCCCATTTGCAGGTTTAGTTCTCGCTCGTGTTTAAATGATCTCTTTCAACTACACCAGTGTTTGATACTAACAGTGCATTGCCTAATTTCTAGTTAATGCAGTATGTGCTCTAGTTTGAAAGTTTACCATTGGTGAATATTTTTCTACTATGGATGAAATTCTTATGAGGGATAAAAGTTTACACATTTCAATTACTATTTTAGTGATGTTCAGTGTACACCTCTGACAAAATAAAATTTATACATTCAAATTTTTATTTCATTTTACTTTCATATACAACGGCTAAGTTACATTCGATGTGTCTTGGTCAAGTCAAAATCGCTAATATTCCTTTTAAAATATACAAAACTCATTTTAAACAAAAATCAACTGTGCCAAATTAGGTAAACCGGTATACGCTTCATCGATGGTCAGTCAGTAACAGTGTACACAGTTTGCCTGAAGTCACTAATTTAAAATACAAACTCCCACTTGTAATGACTTTTTAAATTTAAAACGTAATTTAAAACAACTTTACAACTTAATCTTGTACGCTTATTTTTAACGGTTTAGGGAACATTGGAGGTTGAAATTTAAATTTTTGCTACAAGAATAACATGGAAAAAATTGGAAATCTCCGAATATTTTTGGTTGAACAAACATGTCCCAGCTCAAACAAGTCTTAGACTCTCTTTTAAATGTTTCCAATACAAATTTTTAGTTTTGTCATACTCTTTTTTCTTAGAATTAACATCATGATGGAGATTGTTGTAAATGTATGGAATTGTCAAACCAATAACGTGATAATTGATGTTTTGTAATGGAATATTATTTAAAATAAGGTTCTTAGACATTTTCATGCTTGGCCAGTTCAGCAGACTGGGTAATTTTATTGTTTCTCGTACTTATTTTGTCGACCAAATTTACTTACACTCAGTTAATTTATGATCTGGTCGAATCTGTGTACAAATATGAGACGAGAGTCTTAGGAAAGGCTTAGTGCTCTAAAATAGAATTCTCGTATTATTGATATTTCGCAATACCACACCATATTTACCAGATAGTGTTCAAGTGAAGTTCGGTTTTCCGATCTGTCAAATTTGAACATAAGCATTTTCTTTTTAACTTCACATGCAACTCGATTAAAGTTACATTAGTAGTACCTTGGTTTTAACTAAATCTCTATTATACTGAGTGGACCCAGATCACCTGTACACCCATTTTAAAATATACAGAACTTATTTTAACAAGAACCATGTGATCCATCATTGATAAACCGGTTACAGTGAAATCAATTGACAGGGTGTACCGGATGTCACCTTTCCAGAGTAGAAGTCACTAATTTTAAGTCAACCCCCCTACCATATTTACTTCAAATAAATATATTTTGTTTATCATGTTTAGACTTTTTAATAACCTCTTTAGTATTTTACTTAGATCCTTAAAATTGAGCATGCACATAGCATTTACAGTAACAACATCAATAATATTGTCAAACTTAAAAAACTTGTGATGAATGGCAATATCATGTCATTTTCTTTTGGTTGTTAGGCGGAACGAATTGCTATATTAAACAACTTTTTTTGTTACATACTGCCCTCTAAAACTTTGGGCTCGACTGTTTGAGGTAAATTTGCAATTTTAATTATTATTTGGCATAATTTGTTAGTAACTAATGTAATATTGTATTTAGAAGCTTGAAGTTTTGTGTTAATTTTGCTTGACACTGATTTTAAAAGGAAACTATCTAAATTTAAAAGTTAAACATCTTGAAAAAGAAATGATACTTTTATGCCAGATAATAATATGTATTTTTCTTTAACCTGTTGATTTTGAATGGATTTATCCTTTGAACTTAATGCTATATTATATTGTTTGTAAATTAGTTACAATAATTTTAAATACATACAAAAATTACATACTTTTGTCTTATTTATCTTTTAATATTCATAGAGCATACCTCAATAAAAACTTGTAATTTTAGCATACTTTTATTATTTTCAAAATACACCAACTACCTCAATCATGTGCAATCATAATGGTATCTCCAAAACTTTAACAAAACAAATTTTAAGCATGATACCTAGAATATTTACATAGTTCATTAATATTTCACAACGCCATTGTATTTTTAACGAATTATTGGGAACTAGAGAGTGGAATGAAACCATGATCCGTGGGCAATTTTCAAGCCTTATTATTATTAGTTGTAAGCAGTGTGTATTGGTCGCTTCTGTTATTGTCATACCTGTACAGTACATGGTGGAATTAGCCTGTTTAATACTATACCCATTATATTAATTTTCGTAATCAGGCAAACACAACGAGGAGCTATATGGGGGCAGAGCCCTCAACTGGCCTAATCAGTGCTTGAGATTTTTACAGCAACTAACAATTCGGGGCAACCAATAAGGGGGCAAGGGGGTGGAGCCATGCGTCCAGCATAATAACTAGAATATTTACATAGTTGATTATAATTTCACAACTCTTAATTCTTATACTAAAAAAGGAGAACTACGAAGGGGTTAAAAATAGTTATAGGAAAATTCTAAGTTTTTTATTATTATTGATTTGAGTAGTGTGTATTAGCCGGTGTTGTTACTGTCTCGGCTGTCCAGTTCTTCCGTGAAACTATCCTATTTCATACTTGACTTTTTATTAATTTACGAATTTAGGACAACCCCTTATTCGGGGCAACCCATAAGGGGGCATGGGGGCGGAGCCCCCATCGAGCCGTAGGCGAGTCTATAATATATACAGCCCCATGTGTAACTGATTGGGGTATCAGAAATTCGTGAAGTGTCGGTAAGGCAGATTAAGGGGTAAAGCAGTACAGCCGTGTTACAGTAGATCACATACTGTAGTTAAATTTGTTCAATAATATAAGTACGAGAACTAAACCTGTACCACGGCTGTACTGCATTACCCCTTAGTCTAAGTTGTGTAATCATTTAACCATCATCCCAATGGTTATAGATTTAAGAGAGGGACCATGGTCAATGAAATGTGCGCTTATTAACAAGACTTGTAACAAGATCTTTCACTTCTTATTATATTAGGGTGCGAAATTCAGCTTGCACTTTAAAATGGAATTGAGTGAAGGATCTGCCTATGGCCAATTTTCTTCCATTTGGCTAGCAATGTTGTGACATTTTTAATATTGACGTTTACTTCAAATTCTACACGTTCAAATTAATCCTTACATTAATTATTTCAAATTTTACCCCCTCAAATAATATAGGTTGATATATTTATAGGAATAAAATTAATTTGTATCGTTTCTTGTTTAGCTCTCCCAAGGCAAACTTATCGAATGCACATTAAATTACTGAAATTTAGGTTATTTTGAAAACAAAAAACTCGACATATTTCTGTATCTTTCCTCCCTTAATCGCCAAGATATACTTGTGTAATGTCATGTAGGAGTTATATAGTTTTTTTTCTTTTTTAGATTTATCAACCACGTAGCCCTTCACTAAATGTAAAATTATTTTATTTCTTCTGCTCTAGCGGCAAAAACGGTTGGGCCTTTAAAATATTTGAGACGATCTTTTACTACAACTTTGTTTCAAATATGCCAAACTCGATACACAGAGCTTGAAGTAAGGATTTTTTTCCGGAATTTCAAATTTTTTTTATTGTTTTTGTTTATTATTGTTTTTTTAAAAACATTCTGTTTAATTTTACTGTATTTAGCTGAATTTTGCATGTTGCTTCCCCATAAGCTTTAAGTTTTGTATTAACTTAACTTGACAGTAATATTTAAAGGACATTTTTTAGATCTTTCGAAATTGTGCATGCACATATCTTGGACATCACCGATATAAATAAAAGTCTCAAACATAAAAAAAATTGTGATGAATGCCAAAATTATGTCTTTATTTGCCTACTAGGCGGAACTGATTGTTTTATAATTGTTTGTTACTTACTGACCCAAAACTTTGGTCTCCGACTATTTGAGGTATATCTCCAATGTTTAATTAATACTTGCAATACTTTATTCAGTAACTACAGTAATATTGTATTAAGAAGCTTGACGTTTTGTATTAACTTTGCTTAAAACGAAATCTACTAGATTTAAAAGTTTAAAACATTGAACAGAGCTTGAAGTACGAACTTATTCCTAAGTAGCTGAATTTTTTATTGTTTTTATAGTTCTACTGCAAAACATTCCATTAACTTAGCTGTAAGTAGCTGAATTTTTGCATTTTGCTTCACCATAAGCTTGAAGTTTTGTATTAACTTATAGCTTGACAGTGATATTAAAAGAAATTCACTATATTTAAATGTTTATCTAAATTATATACTCCCGCATGTGTAACTGATTGGGGTATCAGAAATTCGTGAAGTGTCGGTAAGGCAGATTAAGGGGTAAAGCAGTACAGCCGTGTTACAGTAGATCACATACTGTAGTTAAATTTGTTCAATAATATAAGTACGAGAACTAAACCTGTACCACGGCTGTACTGCATTACCCCTTAGTCTAAGTTGTGTAATCATTTAACCATCATCCCAATGGTTATAGATTTAAGAGAGGGACCATGGTCAATGAAATGTGCGCTTATTAACAAGACTTGTAACAAGATCTTTCACTTCTTATTATATTAGGGTGCGAAATTCAGCTTGCACTTTAAAATGGAATTGAGTGAAGGATCTGCCTATGGCCAATTTTCTTCCATTTGGCTAGCAATGTTGTGACATTTTTAATATTGACGTTTACTTCAAATTCTACACGTTCAAATTAATCCTTACATTAATTATTTCAAATTTTACCCCCTCAAATAATTTAGGTTGATATATTTATAGGAATAAAATTAATTTGTATCGTTTCTTGTTTAGCTCTCCCAAGGCAAACTTATCGAATGCACATTAAATTACTGAAATTTAGGTTATTTTGAAAACAAAAAACTCGACATATTGCTGTATCTTTCCTCCATCGCCAAGATATACTTGTGTAATGTCATGTAGGAGTTATATAGTTTTTTTTCTTTTTTAGATTTATCAACCACGTAGCCCTTCACTAAATGTAAAATTATTTTATTTCTTCTGCTCTAGCGGCAAAAACGGTTGGGCCTTTAAAATATTTGAGACGATCTTTTACTACAACTTTGTTTCAAATATGCCAAACTCGATACACAGAGCTTGAAGTAAGGAATTTTTTCCGGAATTTCAAATTTTTTTATTGTTTTTGTTTATTATTGTTTTTTTAAAAACATTCTGTTTAATTTTACTGTATTTAGCTGAATTTTGCATGTTGCTTCCCCATAAACTTTAAGTTTTGTATTAACTTAGCTTGACAGTAATATTTAAAGGACATTTTTTAGATCTTTCGAAATTGCGCATGCACATATCTTGGACATCACCGATATAAATAAAAGTCTCAAACATAAAAAAAAAATTGTGATGAATGTCAAAATTATGTCTTTATTTGCCTACTAGGCGAACTGATTGTTTTATAATTGTTTGTTACTTACTGACCCAAAACTTTGGTCTCCGACTATTTGAGGTATATCTCCAATGTTTAATTAATACTTGCAATACTTTATTCAGTAACTACAGTAATATTGTATTAAGAAGCTTGACGTTTTGTATTAACTTTGCTTAAAACGAAATCTACTAGATTTAAAAGTTTAAAACATTGAACAGAGCTTGAAGTACGAACTTATTCCTAAGTAGCTGAATTTTTTATTGTTTTTATAGTTCTACTGCAAAACATTCCATTAACTTAGCTGTAAGTAGCTGAATTTTTGCATTTTGCTTCACCATAAGCTTGAAGTTTTGTATTAACTTATAGCTTGACAGTGATATTAAAAGAAATTCACTATATTTAAATGTTTATCTAAATTATATACTCCCGCATGTGTAACTGATTGGGGTATCAGAAATTCGTGAAGTGTCGGTAAGGCAGATTAAGGGGTAAAGCAGTACAGCCGTGTTACAGTAGATCACATACTGTAGTTAAATTTGTTCAATAATATAAGTACGAGAACTAAACCTGTACCACGGCTGTACTGCATTACCCCTTAGTCTAAGTTGTGTAATCATTTAACCATCATCCCAATGGTTATAGATTTAAAAGAGGGACCATGGTCAATGAAATGTGCGCTTATTAACAAGACTTGTAACAAGATCTTTCACTTCTTATTATATTAGGGTGCGAAATTCAGCTTGCACTTTAAAATGGAATTGAGTGAAGGATCTGCCTATGGCCAATTTTCTTCCATTTGGCTAGCAATGTTGTGACATTTTTAATATTGACGTTTACTTCAAATTCTACACGTTCAAATTAATCCTTACATTAATTATTTCAAATTTTACCCCCTCAAATAATATAGGTTGATATATTTATAGGAATAAAATTAATTTGTATCGTTTCTTGTTTAGCTCTCCCAAGGCAAACTTATCGAATGCACATTAAATTACTGAAATTTAGGTTATTTTGAAAACAAAAAACTCGACATATTTCTGTATCTTTCCTCCCTTAATCGCCAAGATATACTTGTGTAATGTCATGTAGGAGTTATTTAGTTTTTTTTCTTTTTTAGATTTATCAACCACGTAGCCCTTCACTAAATGTAAAATTATTTTATTTCTTCTGCTCTAGCGGCAAAAACGGTTGGGCCTTTAAAATATTTGAGACGATCTTTTACTACAACTTTGTTTCAAATATGCCAAACTCGATACACAGAGCTTGAAGTAAGGAATTTTTTCCGGAATTTCAAATTTTTTTATTGTTTTTGTTTATTATTGTTTTTTTAAAAACATTCTGTTTAATTTTACTGTATTTAGCTGAATTTTGCATGTTGCTTCCCCATAAACTTTAAGTTTTGTATTAACTTAGCTTGACAGTAATATTTAAAGGACATTTTTTAGATCTTTCGAAATTGCGCATGCACATATCTTGGACATCACCGATATAAATAAAAGTCTCAAACATAAAAAAAAAATTGTGATGAATGTCAAAATTATGTCTTTATTTGCCTACTAGGCGGAACTGATTGTTTTATAATTGTTTGTTACTTACTGACCCAAAACTTTGGTCTCCGACTATTTGAGGTATATCTCCAATGTTTAATTAATACTTGCAATACTTTATTCAGTAACTACAGTAATATTGTATTAAGAAGCTTGACGTTTTGTATTAACTTTGCTTAAAACGAAATCTACTAGATTTAAAAGTTTAAAACATTGAACAGAGCTTGAAGTACGAACTTATTCCTAAGTAGCTGAATTTTTTATTGTTTTTATAGTTCTACTGCAAAACATTCCATTAACTTAGCTGTAAGTAGCTGAATTTTTGCATTTTGCTTCACCATAAGCTTGAAGTTTTGTATTAACTTATAGCTTGACAGTGATATTAAAAGAAATTCACTATATTTAAATGTTTAACACTCATAAAAATTTGAACTTAAAAATTATAATTAATGTCATCTAATATTATGTGTTTTTTTATCTTACCTGTTGAATATAAACGGATTTCTCTGTTACCTATACTGTTAAAGTATAGGTTGTTTGTGAATTGGTGACATAAATCTAACTTTTAAACGTTTCACTTTTTGTCGTATCTCAAATCGTTACTTTAAGACCGATTTATAACTTTTATTGCTACTAAATTTCATACAACTTGTTTGTAGAACTAACTACAGTTATATTTTATTTGAAGTTCGAATTTTGCATTCACTGAACTTGTAAAATATCCCTGTAACCCTAACTTCGACATAATTTAAGGGAAGTGACAAGAATAGTTATTTAATAAATAATTATTTCATAACATCCATTTTATTTTATAACGAATAGTATTTTTGTGAATAACAGGGGTCTTTGGCAGGTTCCAAACAGTTTGTTCATGTTTTTCTATTTTTGTTTCAGTGAAATTGTTTATTTCTTCATTGATCTTCAAAATATTTTATTTAGCTTATTCATTCTATTTTGTCATCTATTTTATTATGTTTCTTTATTTTATACTTCTTGCGCTAGAAGGGTGAGGCTAGGCATGGCTTCAAATCCCCCGACAATTCGTTTACTACAGTATAGTTGCTTATAAAATCCTTAACAATTTAGGCCTAATTAAAAATATTATGATCTTTAACGTTTGACACTTGGTAAACTACAAACGAATTCGGCGAACACAATGAGGGGGTATGGAAACGAAGGCCTCAGCTAGGCTGTTCAGTGTTTGAGATTTTTACATACAGCAATTTACGAATAGGGGCAACTAATTAGGGTGTAAGGGGTGGAGCCTCCATTCAGCACGATACATAAAATATTTGCATGGTTGATTCTGATTTCACCTCTCTCTCAATGTTACGAATTAAGGGGAACTTAGGAAGTAATTTTAAAAACTAGCCATAGGCGATTTTCAAAGCTTTTTATTATTGTTGATTATGGGTAGTGTGTATTAGCCGGTTTTCTTACTGTCATGGTGGACCAGTTTTTCGGTGGAACTAACCTGCTTCAAATCGGCTCTTAAGTAATTTACGAATGCAGGACAACCCCTAAGGGGGCATGGGGGCGGAGCCCCCATCGAGCCGTAGGCGAGTCTTACTAATACATTCAGTCCGTTTATCCAAATGTCTTGTTTGCTTTTTTACTCGATGCATTGTAACTAGAAAAATCATTTGCTTTAGTACCATAAAATTTTACATATAATTTGTTATAGCAAGACATATATTTCAATTTTAGTTTACGGTCTTACATTCTACAGTTTTTAAAAGTATAACAGTATTTCATTGTTTATATTTGAAATGTTGATAGAGTGAGTTACTTGTTTTTAGATAAGACTGAACAGTAAAATAAACATAGAGCAAGTTTCAAAGACACTCTATGTAAGGTTCACAGACGATAAACGGAGAGAGCTGGTCCCATGTTCATGCAACATCTTTTGTTTTCTTAACCCATAGCCATAGAACAACGTAACAAAGTTCTTTAAGTCGATTTTATATCGTTCTATTATCAAATCGACTTATGTATGTAAAGAGTATATAGTAAATGTTATAATAATACTATAATACTATAATACTATAATAATACTAATCGACTATATACATAATGAATGTATAGTCAATGATTTTATAAAAGCCAGATAGTAAAAAAAATAAATAATAATAATAATAATAATAGATCTCTTGTTACTTCATAATCAACATTCACGTACTGTAGGTGAGTTTCACTCATACAGAATCATAAAATTCGCAATTTGCGCACCGGACACCTTGTAATAATAGTAATAGTGCAGCAGCACACACCAATACAGTAACTTGAATGACCTTTTTGAGGTGAAATATAGGGATGATTTTTAGCCAGCTCGTACTTGATGCGTCCCTCAAGATTAGATCGTTAAAAAAAACCGTTCACAAAACACAGTACATAAGCGGATCAATAAGGTCTTTGTCATGATAGTTAAAATAAAGAAACGCACACATAGAGTTACAGCATCGAGTGATTCTAGCGTCAACTATTGGCGGAAAATGCAACGAAACCTACATTTTCACAACTTGTAAATTTAATTTTCATCACTCCGTATAAAAGTACCTATTGTCGATAGCAGCTGATATCAATGAAAAAACTCTTTGAGTACCTCCAATTTAGAGGAAGGGAAAAACTATGAGCTGATTTTCCGGGCCTCTAAATTTACTTTCGATCCTCTCAATTAGTTCTCCGTTTGCCCACTACGCACGCTCGTGTTTCTTTATAGTTTAATTTTATAATATAAATAAGCTGTTGTTACTGTTTAGCGATTTAAATTTAAACAGAAGTAGGAATTTTTGTAATTTTAATTGATAAATAAAACAGTTTTAGTCGTTTAGTCGTTAGTTTATATCGTGGTTTATTATTCTGTGTGTGTATCTTTCGCGTCGCGATGAAAAGTCCTGTTCATAACTAGTAATGAAAGTGATTTTCCGGTACTCGCTCAAATTATTCCCAAAAAACTACCGAAAAATGCCACTTTGGGTACTTTTAATGAAATATACTATTTCAGTACTCCGTATTGAATGTAGCTATTTTCGATAACAGCTGATATCAACTCTTTCCGAACCTCTAACTTAGAGGAAGAGAAAAAAGATCAGCTAATTTTCCCGCTATAAAATTAATTAAGTAATATTCTTAATTACTTCTCCATTTCCCCACTACGCATTCTCGTGTTTCTGTATCAGTTATTCTTATAATATAAACCAGCTGTTGTTATTGTTTACCGATTTATGTATACAGAGTACGAATAATTAGTTTTTCTGTAATGTCAATTGGGAAATAAAATAGTTATAATAATTTTATCGAGGTTTGGTATTTTGTATGTGTATCTTTTGTGTCATGATGAAAAGTACCGTTCATAACTTGTGCTGAAAGTGATTTTCCTGTACTTGCTCGAATTATTCCCGATCGTACGTAAAACGTGAGTGCTGTGAGGGGACGATGGTTAAACTCAATTCATAAATCATAAATTAAGGGTATATACCTAACGTTAGGGACACAGGGTTAACCGGTGGGCACAGTGGCCAATGCTTCTAAACGGTTCTTCTGGCCGTCCGTTATCAAGATCGGTTAATAAAAGCTATGTTAGTCGCAGTCCAGTGCATGAGGACTTAGATCTTGCATTGTCAGGGTTAAAATCAACAATGTCACAAAATGTTAATTCTATGAATGGAGATAGGAATAGTTTAGTTTCATAATATTTCATGGCCGTCATGAATTTAAGACTAATGCAAAGACATTTAAGATGATGTTTGAGTTCACAAAGGCCAAAGCAGATTTCTGGAAGACTTCCATGGGTGACGTCCCTTGGAGAATGTTTGAATTTAAACTTCTTTAGCCTCTGTCATATCATACATAATTTTAACATTTTTTTATTTGGTATAATAAGTCACAAACCCGACGTCAAAAGGTTGAGCATTAAGAAAGTTATTGCATTTTTAAGTTGTAACCATACGATTTTAATGAAAACGTTGTTTGCCTGCATTTCCGTCTTGGTTATCCATTTAAAGTCTAGTTTGTGGCGTTGTACTCTGCTAAGTGAGACCTTTAATTGGATGTACATATCAACCCATGCTTGCATTTAACATTTTCTTCTGACTCCTGGTGGACCGTCCACCAGACGTATGTTTGATGATTTAAAATGTTTGCTAACCTCAAAAGGTACTTTGTGTTAAATGACTATCATCCTCCAAACGATATTTCTTTAACTTAACAAATAAAAAAGTTAAAGGGGCGGACTTTTATTTACACATTGTATAAGCATTTTAAAGTGATAAATATCTTAAATCTTCCATATACTGTAAAGTAGTTTATTTTTTAAGCTGATTCAACACTGGACTTAATTACCTAAGGCCCGATAGGTTTTGATGACCATTTTCATACATAGGCATAAATTATAAAGTTTCAACGCATTAAGGTGTGGCCTTTAACGATGACCTAAAAGAGTATTCGGAAATGGTTGTGACCTTTTTTTAATCCCTTTGGAATATTCGGAAAGCTAAAAAAATACTTATTAGTATATAAACCTTGTCAGTACGTCCCCGCTGTGACAGTGACACTGGCGGTTAGTGTGTAGTGGGGTAGTTGCTATGCTGACGGCATTCGAGCTCTGCTACAAACGTTTTATCTTTGGAATTACGACCACCCTGTTACCACATCTCAAAAGTCGCTTGGTCATTCAGTATGTAGGCAGATTAATAGTATAAGCCAGCTTGGATGACGGTATAAACAATATTTTTACTAGCTGTTCACCCGTCCTTCGAACATTATGTTAGTAGTGTAGGGCATTATCAAATGCTCTCAATAAAAGTGGAAAAACTCTGAAGATGCTGAAGGGTACATAGAATGGAAGAAATATTACGTATAGAAATATTATTTATAGGATATTCATAGCAGGAAAGCAGGAAATTGATGTTTTCAGGATTGTATGGGGTTACCAATTAGTTGTAAAATAATATTAAAATATTTAAAATACTTTTTATTAACATTAGTAAATGATCTGCCACTAAAATAACTGTTTTAATTAGTTAAAAAAAGTTGCCTGGCTATAAATAAATATGTTCTGTTTTTTTCATTTCTGTACAACATTTACATTATAAAATTATATCGACTTGTGAAATTCTAAGGTATTGACTTACCTTTTGAAAATATTTCATAACCAAGGTCACAAATTAGATGTTATTCGATTAGAAGGACCTGTTCGTTAAATATTTTTGTTATTTAATTTCAAAGAAACTTTAATACAACTAAAAAGTTAGGCTTGGTTATATAAACAAATAAACAAAACCTACTTTTTCAGAGTACGAAGAATTCAACAATTGGGAAAACTCACAAAACAAATTTTATAAATTGGAACTTTTACATTGTATTCTAAATTAAATTTAAGACTTAGATTGTCAATATCAGTTAGTTTATTTGTTATTAATTACATTTCATGATTAAGTTAGTAATGTATTCACAATCAAGCCTGGTTCAAATAGAACCATAGTAGGTATTAAAAAAGTTATCTATACAGGCAAACATGATTATTTTCTTCCTTTTTTTTCTCAGCTTATGTGCATCGTAGAAATCCGTGTGTACTGTGGAAAGGTAGTGTCCTTTAGATGAGCAGAATCACTTGACCTACTCATATTTATTTTGTACTGTAGGTACATTGCTTTAGTAACTAAAGTCAAAGCACATTAACTTTTGCTCAACTTAATTATATGTACTAGAGATCGCTCACTGGTCATATAACCAACATTTTAGTTGATCTGGACCCAATTTCTTTTAAAACATTTTATAATTAAATAACCGTTCTTTTCTGTTTTGCTAGTAGTCGTTATTACAACCATTATGATTATTTAATGCTGTCAAAATATAATGATTCAATCAATTACCCTTCTTCCATAGGATTAACATTGAAACTTTGAAAGGTTGTGAGGCGTAGCCCTGGGGGCCGATTCTAACAGTAAGGTTTCTCCTACTATGCACACAAGCTGAGTATAAAAGATAAAAACAATCATGGTTGCCTGTATATATAACTGTTTTAATACATACAATTGTTCTTATTGAATAAAGCTTATTTGAGCATACCTTACTAACTTAATCATACATTGTATTAAAAAAATAATAAATAAATGCGATTGCCAATCTAAGTTCTAAATTCAATTCAAAATACATAAGAGATTTATTTTAAGTTCCAATTCTTAAAATTTAGCTAATAGCAGTATTGTGATGAAATTTTGTGATCTTCTAGATTAGCTATCAAACTGCAATAACGTTCTTTTTTATATTTACAAAAAAAATTGATAATATTATGGGGGAATGTAATGAAGTACACGAACTAAGGAACCAATCCGAGCGGCGGCGGCACGGCGTCCAATTCCTCGCTTTGGCGAGCCTGCCTCTCTGATTGTATTTGGAAACTACACAAGTTATCCTTCCTTGTTTCAGGCTAGATTGTATTTTCTTAGAATCTCTTTAAAATTTCTTTTCTTTTATTTTACTTATCTTCATAATAGATTGTATTTACTTGATATAATCTGAAGGAATGTTTATTGCAAATTATTTTTTGTTTTTGGCTCTTAGCTTGCTTACGTTGCGAATTTTATATCGGGAAATTCACAGTGCTAGTAGTCTCAAATGCCTTAGTCTCAAAACCACGTAACGTGCTTTTTTCTAAAAAATTGTGTAAATTGACGAATTGTTTTACAAATACTATAATAATATTACAAGTCATTTAAGTTGATGCACTAGTTGACTTATGTTACTGCACCGTTTATTTTTATTTTTGAAACATTTGATAGTATGTTTTATTTATATTTATGTTCACTGAATTTTTCCTAATAAAAGGTTTTAATTATATAGGCCTACTCCACTATCATTTAATTAATTTAAAACAACTAAGCTATCCGTTTTGAAAATTGAACCCCCTTGACGGTCTCGAAGTATAAAATGCAAATAAATAAATTGTATATTTTAATTTTCTTTTTTCATAATGTTCCTCAACATAAGACACAGGTCGACAATGGGCTGCAATCACAGAAGTTAGGAGGCAATTGTGCACGAGTCAGGAGCGCGATGACGACACAGCCTCGAACAAACAGGAAACTATAAATTAATTCGAGTGTTTTAGAAGCTGCGCTGAGAGATGACTACCAACTACACGAGCGACGACGCGCGAAGTCAGGCGCGACATCGCGGCGGTTAGTTCTACCAAACACGACGGGTTACAAAATGTTCTACTGCTGAGATTGTTGGACGAATAAATGTTTATGTCTAATAGGTTATACCATTGAGTCTATTGAAGTGAAATTGTGATTTTGCTTATGAACGATAATTTAAAAGCTTTGAAAAAGACAATACAATAACATAAATTGTAGCCAAACATTGCAACATAATTTCTTTCTGAACCAGTTTGTTGTAATATTGTTTTATTTATAAGTAAAGTCATCAAATATCCATCGTGAGTGCACTGCAAAAATGACACTATTTTTTAGGTGAGAAAGTTCGTGGTGCTGCCAGGCCACCTTAAAGAAATTAACATTTTATCTTGATGTACAGATGGTACAGTTATTTACTAACACTGCCATTGAATTATCGATTTTCTCAAAGAATATGACGGATTCGATCTTTCTATATCACTACGCCTATTGAGAGAAAGATCCAGTTTGCATTATTATAATTAGATTGTAAGAGCAACCCAAAATATACTGTAAAATACATCTCCTAATTGGAAATTTTTCTGTATGTATAGTCATATTACTTACTATGTATAATTTAATAGTATCCTAAAGCTGTTTGCTAAAGTTAATGATTACTAAACAGCTAATATTAAAAAAATATTTTGTTTAGTAAATGTATCGATATCGATGTCGGTATCATTTTTATCATTTACAAAGACCAAATCAAGAAGTAAAATTATTGTAAACTATACTCAGTAATCTTACAAAAACTATCATCACTATGATGAGATCATGTAAAAACTGTACCACTAAATTCGCCTTTTACGCCAGTAAGTTCAGCCTTCGAGTTGTCTTATGAGGAATGTTCCCTAGAATTCACATTGTCTTGCCCTCACTTTACTGAACCTTCATAATCTCAATTGGTCGCTAAGATAAGAAAGTTAGTTATTTCTAGTACGTATACTATATCTAAGCATTTTTACCAAGTGTTACAAAGGAATTTTATCTCAGATTTGCCACAAAAAGTAAAAAAATTCAAAACTGAAATCATTAACAATGTTATTAAAGCAAACCCATTAACAAACTGCATAGTAAAAAAAATAAAATATAACTCACTTTTTGTTGAATAAACTATTTGTTAGAAATATGTTCCGTAAATGTTTACAGAAATAAAAACATTGTTGATTGTCGACACATAAGTCTCAAAGACCGTAAAACTGACATCTTAATAGATTGTTTCCCGTTGTTTTCTTTCTGAAAGTATATCCATAAAACTGTAGCCAAATCAAACCAATTATAATTCAGTTTTTCTCATAGAACAGTTTCATAAGCATAAATATGTACATGTAATACTAATTATTATGATTATGATTCGTAAAACCGAAGAGTGCTGCAAAAGGGATTAATAATTCTAGTGTTAATGTGTATGTACACGATTTTAGGATTAAAACACTACGATCACAACATTTATACAGGATTAGATTCATAACTCTTTTATTCCATTCTATAATTTGATGACACATTTAATGTTTGTATTTAGCAATGCACTGATTTTTTGCATACGCGGGGTACGGCCTACTGAGGAAGACTTCGATTTGACTTCAAATGTTTAAGTTGAGCATAGGTTAGTATTTACCTCAAACTAAATGCTTTTACTTAACAGAGTACAATGTCAGAAAATTAAACTTAACAATAAATTTTACAAAAAATGGAATATTTATTTTTATTTTTTACTATTTAGGGAGGATCTGTAGCATTTTGCTCAGAATACAAAAACGTTTTTAAGAGATGATATAGGAAATAAATTTTCCTTCAAAAGACGTCTTGGAGGAATCTTACTATATCCTATATCATACCAAACATCACTTTTGGTCTTTAAATTTTGAGCATTTGCTACAAATCATACTATTAGTAGTTTATGTAACTATTGTATTATGAAAACCTTTAATCCACGAGTGAGTGTAAGTCTAAAAATTTCACGAGTGGCTTGAAGGCTGAATGCAATCGTGCGTATACTCTTTTATCTTCGACAATCTTTAATTTGATAAATCACCATATAATAGCTCTGTCGAAAATTTAAAGGTTGATATGGGTGGTCACCCATGAAAACGAAGCCACACCCAATGACGCTTTATCTGTCGTTATCGCTCACATATGATTACACTCTCTTGAGGGTATACACATAAAGAAACTAAAACCGGAATAGCTAATATGCGAATTGATTAGTTTCTATCATAACTCTACTTTAGTCAAATGCTGAGCTCTCATTGGTCTAGAACCTGGTGTTTTAGGTGTCCTCCTATTTGAGGTCGGTCCTATTTGCGGTCAAGTTTAGTTTTATAAGGGATGATAAGGAGGTGTAAGTGTTTCCAGTTTGCTGTCTTATCTTGAGAGATAATTATTTAACAGCCACATTTAATAACAGAGTGATTTTTAAATGATCACTAACCAAGTTTAGCTATGTAGAAAGCAGCAAGGATTGTAAACCTTGTATAAATACTGAGACTCATATCTTCATGTTCCTAGTTGTCTACAAAGCCACTTTTTTATTATGATGCAGATTTTTCTCCACTCTCAAATCTGTCTGATAATATTATAAATGGCTATTTATTAAAAAATTATTAAAAATCAGGGTTTAACACCGAAAACATATGACACTATACATCAATCATAGGTCCTGTATACCTAAATATCACTATAATATTTAAAATCCACTTCTACCAAGTTCCCAATGCCAAGTTCCAAGTATTGGGGACGTTATTGCAATACCTCGCCGTACATGCTGTTAAAGGAGGTAAATGTACGAAAAATCTGTAAGAATTATTATAAACCTATAATAATTAATTCTAACTGGAAATCGCCACTTGTCGAAATTCAACCAAAACTTTAGTTGCTTTGGACTCAATTAGTTTAAAACTAGAGATCTTCCCCGGCCGCATTCGACCAAAATTTCAGTTCGTGTGGACGGTCTGGATCTAATATTTTTTTATTTAATAAGAAAATATAGTCTTCTTGATCTGATAACATTTCTTATTACAAACAGCGGTCTAAGGTTTCAATCAATTACCCTCCTTCCATCAATTAACATTGAAAATTTTAAAGCCGGGAGTTAGGTTTAGTAGCTTTGGGGGAATTCTCATAAAATTTTGGTGTAAACAAATACAATCTAAGGCCTATCCAACAACACCAAAAACTTTTGGTTTAGTTCCAATTTCCAAATTTAACCTACAAAAAAAAGTATAGATTATTTTATAACTGAAACATCTGTTCTTCAGGGTTTTCATGCATTTGTTTTTACAACAGGTGTCTAATGATTCAGTCATAAGATTAACATTGAAACTCTGCAAACCTGTAGAACGTAGGTTTGCACTGGGGGACGATGTTAATTATAATGTGATTATTATGCTCATTTTCAGAATCTTTCTAAGGGAATGTGTGGATTTCTTCTACGACGCACAAAAGCTGAGAAAAAAAATAGGGAAAGAATCATGCTTGCATATTAATATATAGATTGGTCAGCTACACCTCCAGGTGTACATACCTGCGGTACCGTCATCCCTCTGGCTAGCTTGTTGTGCGTCTCACTATATGGGGTTCAAATATGAGACAGCAAATTGACAAATATTGTTCGATTATCCGATGACATTTTTGGGGTGACCGCAAACTAGACTACTTTATCCTTGGCCGCTAACAGAACCTGGCCTCAAATGGGACACAACCGTTTTTTAATGAAACCTTCAATTTTAAGACCTTATTATGCAACGGTTTTGAATTTGTTTTAGTAATTTAACTTTTTACGATGTTACTTGAAATATCATTATTGCCGATTATTGCAACTGTAATAAGAACAAAATCAAAATTTATTGCATTCTGAAATAATTACAGCAACATGGTTTTAAAGCAAAGTTCGAGTGACTGCCGTTGAACTGTACGAAGTTAGAATTGGTATATATATATTGCCTACATTTAATATTTTCAAAACTTCCTTAGAGCTCCATCCCATTGCATGCAAAAATCAGTGAAATACATGAAGATGTGGGTGACAGTTCCATAAAATATAAACATAGCCTATCAAGTTTAATTAAATTATCGCCAGGAAGTCAGGCGCGTCCAATCCTGTATACAGGTTACAAACATAACTGTAACGATCTGTGTATTGGACAATAACCCAATACTGTCAGGACGGATGCAAAAATATTAATAACAAGGACAAATATCCTAAAACACAACATTACTGGCCAAATATTTTTACAATTTCATTCAATTCTGAAGAAAAGTGTTGAATTTTAAAGATACAATGAAACAATTCTTGGTACTTTTTAATGAAAGACAACGTGGTAAAACAAAGAAAATGAAGTCCTCTGTTTTTATCTTAAGTACAAGATACGATCTAAAGTGAGATCTTCATTATGTCTTTTACCATTAAAGTTTCTCTTTTAGTGTTCTTTGAAGCCGAAACTCTGCTACTGCTACTATGTTTTACTGTTAATTACCATTGCTTTCAATGCTTTAATTACAATCTATGTTGCATTTTCACCTGAGGGAAAACTGTTATTTCAAGTAGTTTAGTTATGTTTCTGGTACTATAAAATGATTAAATATTTTGTTGAATACAATGTATTAGAGCTATTGTATATTTTGTTTCGATTAAGTTAATCTTATTTTACATTAAGAACCGTTGAGATTCAACGAAAAAAATAAAAAACATATTTTGCTTTTTTAGGAAGCTCGCACTACTGTCTTGTATAACGTTTATCACTGGTTGAATTACCATACTGTTACACATATTTAGTATTCCTTGACACCTTATAGATTCTTAAGAGGGGGCTAAAGGGTCAGTCCTGGCGGACGTTGCTGAAACTAACGGAGCACAGTTCGTTCCTGGTTCGTTCCGTTCAAGTTAATAGAGTTGTGACGCGGCTGGCGGAGGGATGTAGTTCCACATCTGCTGACACTATCTCCCTTCACGTTTTCCCGTGTCGCTCTAGTCCGCCTTTGCCTATCTTCTCCTTTCGTGTACAGTACAGATAACACGGAATATCTTGGCCTCTGACATACTTCACTACTGGATTCAAATTTGTAAAAAAGTGGGACTAAAACAGTCTACAACTTTGTCGATGTATTCCAATTCATTGTTTTAGTTGAAAAATTTTATCACAGAAGTTAGTTATTACGTTTTAGTTACGTGTACTGCCCACCCTCTGAGGACCACTGAATGTGTTGTTGTCACGTGCTAAATGGTTTTGAAAGGCTTTAATTGTATTTAAATGACGAAACAAATTAGCCTACGACCACATTACATTCCATTTATTTACTCCCTTTATTTTATTACATGATTAAATTAAAAATTGTAATTTTGAAATACTTCAGATAGTTTGCTTGAACACCAACGCACTTTAAGTGCTTATTTTTAAGGTGGGTATGACTGTGATGCTTTATTTATAAAACAATCAAATACACATTTCGATTTCATAAGTTTAACTAAACGCCTTTCCTCTTGTTTAAGTTGTATTTCAAACTGAAATGATCTTTTCTATGCTATTATGTTATCGTAATGAATTCTGAATATAAATTACGTTCACGCAATTTAGTCTTCAAAAGAAGTAGGTAACAATATAGTGAAGAAATATTATTTTATGTCAAAAAACTATAAAATTTAGTTTAAAACTGGTGACATAAAATTAATGAAAATAAAATAAAAATTAATAAAAGTTAATAAACATTATGAACCTCAAAATGAGAATAAGGATAAAAACAAAAGCCATCTATTGCCCGTTTTTTAACCAGTACTATCCCAAATTATTTATTTTAAATTAAGTGCAGCTGTTCAATGTTGCGAGTGAACGTAGCAAACTAGCTCATCTGAAGGGCAAATAATTCTTCAGGTTGGTATTGCAAAGAAAATTGAACAACGGCTTTAAAATAAATCATGGGAACACAAATCTTTAAAACTCTATGGCTGACGGGGTTGTAATTTTTCATACACGTTCCTCTTTGTGTTCCTCATAGGTGCTCACTAAGACACGGTTTTGCAAAGTTTTTTGGGACTCCGCCCCACAGAACTTTATAGTTTCAATAAAATTCGTATGGAAGAATATTTATTTGCATTTTAAATATATTTCATTATGTATGAAATTAAATCACAACCGCCAGCGAAAGCCGCGATTGATATAAAAACTGGTAGTTCGATTGTAGGCCTAATGGGAAATAAATGGCTTTATATTTCATCCGTATTAATTTAAATTTAGTCCTGATTAAATTTAGTTTGTAGCCTACATTCAGAAGGGAGTGATAAAATATAAGCTGGAAACACTCCTATGACAGAAAACCTAAATACTTTTACCAATTCTGTTCATAGTAAAATCAAACAAAACACTGTATTATAAATTCTTAGACTTTCCAAGTCTGCTTTGATGGATTTGTACTACTAAAATTTACCATAAAGGAGTTGGGACCTCGAATTTTATTAATGTCAAGTTTAAAAACACTAATAAATGTCCTGCAGTTAGCCCCTCCAGTAACAAATCTTGTAAATAAAGGCATTACATCCATTGTTTACCAGAAGAGTCACCATGGTTAGAGGCCCCTCTGCATATCAGAAGAAAACGCTTTAATTAATTAATAATTTAATTCTAACCAAATAAACCAAGCCAATTAATAAACCAAATAAACTAATTAATTCTGTAATTCTGTAAAAACATTCGAAGGGTTGAAACCATGTGCAGAATGTAAAATTATAAACAATACACAACATAATGAACATGGGACAGATGTAAATTCATTTTAAATTACAATCAGCTGTTGGAAGTAGATTGTATTCATGAGCGCCCGTCGTTTTCAGCGGCTGCCGCTAGAGGCTGTCAGTATCGGGGGTCACTGGGACCAAAATTTCACCGTGCAGAGCTTCGCCTGCTCCAAGTTTCCAAATTTATTTTATGTCCTATAAAAGTGGGATTGGTTTTAAATGAAAGTTAAAGACTTGGGCTATTTGGCTAACTTTTGGATTTTTTCAAATTTGAATCCATATGAAACTATAAGGGATTTTATAAACTTTGAAACATTATAACTTGATGTGGATTCAAAATATCAAAAAATCCAAAAGTTAGCAAAATAGCCCAAGTCTTTATCTTTCATTTAAAACCGATCCCACTTTTATCGGACTTAAAATAAACTCAGAAACTTGGAGCAGGCGAAGCACTGCATGACGTTTTGAGAGGGGCCATTTTGCCCCCTCTTAATTAAAAGGCCTACTTTCCGCGGACAAATCTCCTTCCTCACTATCATCTACCTAAATTTTGGGCCTCACACATGGTGAATTGCAGCAGCGTATCTCTATCCAGAGTGTTTTACACCAAATACTAGATATTGTTTCTCGTTCTCAGTACGCTTGTAAACGTATTCAGGTAGTTTCAACAACGTCCGCCAGGACTGACCCTTTAGCCCCCTCTTAAACACTGAAAGAGAAATAAATTTATTTTAATTTTTCCGTTAGATTACTTAACAACAAGTGACAGTTTGTTTCTCCCCGTCTCTCTTCTTGATGAATGTACAACCATAGTCATAAATACATAATACATAATATTTATTAAAACAACCATAGTCATCATGAGTATGAAGTACAATTAGTCAGATTTTTTGTTGTAGGCCTACTGGGGAATTCAAAGTCCTACACGGCATATAAAGCAATAAAGCATGGTATACCATTTTTAATTTAATAATCTACTTTTTGAAAGGATTTTCAGTTTTTCTTTCATGTCGAGTGACGGCTTAGCTGGAGTCTTCAATGATGTCTTCATAGGTTTAGGTTGTTATGTTCATCGATTTAAAGGTCTCTCTGAGGAAAGTAGAGTGCAGCAAACGATATCTCGAATGGATGACCGAAACTGAAAGGCAGTCAATCAAATTAGCAAAATTGCAATAATTTTAATAATACTTGACCTCTTGAGGTCAGGTTTGTGTAAAAATTGAAAGATGATCTACCTAGCTTTATTGCTTTATCTAAAATAGTTGAGAAAATATTAAGACATTCCTCACGTTTGTACTCTCTCTATAAGTTCTTAATAAGTAGTTAGTAAAATGTTGCCATCACCATAATTATCAATGTATCGAAGTAATTATCAATGTCTTTGAATGTAAAAATTTGATGATACTGTGGAAGAATCAGGGGCAATGTGATAAATCCAAGTTAACCCTCTATCAAGATGTATTCCCAAAAATTTTACACAATCAACCTACTGTAACTGATGGCTGTCTATATATACGTTTGGTTCATAATAACTTAGAAGTTAGTTAAACATTTTAAATAATTTTATTTTGAAAGATTTATTTTGAGAGAACAATTTCAAAGAAAATTTGAATAATCATTACAATCATTTAATAACTATTTCTATAAATTCTATGTCCCTGAAAACAATTACGGAAGTCTCCTTTGCTAAAAACCTAGCTTGGGAGTGATCCACATGTCGTTATTTTAGATGTTCTTGCGTTGTGGTCACTCATTCGAAACTTTCTAATTCCTTTAGAAACGTGTGCTACTTTGAATTAAAATGTACTTGCTAATAGACGTTGTAAATCGCTAAGCTTTATTGTTAATTACTGTAAGGACTCGTTCCACGAACCGGTGAATAAAATAAATTTGTTTTAATTGTATAAAGGACGACGTAGAACTAGTTTTTACTCATTTATATCAAGAACCCTTAACAATCTTATAGAGCAGAGGCTGATGTGAACATATACTCCCCCCCCCCCCGTGGGAATTTTCGACATATACATTTTTGTGTTTGTATTGACATGTACTTTATGGTTTTAGGTGTTTGCCACTTAAAAATTACAGCATATCCCGAAAAATACAAAAAAAACCATGAAAAATATAAAATCTACTATCATCATTAAAATGATTCAGTTTCAAAAATCTTTTGACCGAAAACACTAACAGTTTTCTTGGCCAATTTTATTAATTAATGGGTCGTTATAAAGCTCTCTACTTAAATATTTCCAAATAATTATGATTTTTTTTTTAGATTTATGGTGAAAAAGTGAAATAACTTGTTTTATATACAGTGTGGTTGAAAAGTCCCGGAACGGTGAAATATATTTTTTACCAATATAGATAAAGTTACAATACTTGGTATATCAATAATGGCCATAAATGTCTACTCTTTTAAGGCATTATCACTTTTTTACTCCTTAAGGGCCCATGAGGAGTCAGACAAAATTCTTAAATAGCAGCATAGGTCAAGTTTGGTATCAAATTAAAGGTCCCAATTAGCAGAGTACAATGCCGCAAACCCGACGTTAAAATGTTGGGTATAAAGAAAGTTATTGCATATTAAAGTTTTACCCATATATTTTAATGGAAACTTTGTTTGCCTGCCATTTCCGTTTCGGTCATCCATTTGAAGTCTAGTTTGCGGCATTGTACTCTGCTATGTGAGACCTTTAGTTTGATACCAAACTCGACCTATGCTGCTGCTTAAAAATTTTGTCTGACTCCTTGTAGGCCGTCTTTTCTTTGTTTTCTGGAATATGCTGTAATTTAAAAAAGGCAAACAACCGAATTCTTAATCTAGTAGGTAATACCAACAAAAAAAGTATAAGTCATAAATTCCCAAGGGGGGGAGGGTTTCATACTGGCGGCTCATGGTATATTAGGTTATAAAGAAATTTTAAACTATTTTCAATGCTGAATATAGACATTTTTAGGATCTATGTGATTCTGCCCTCCCGTGGTCGGGGTCTAGTGGGGACGGTAGTGTCTCTTGTCCGGCGCGCAGGGGAGATGTCTTGCCCAGACACTGGCGGACAGTCCACACCCCGGCGACGCCTCTGGCCAATAAACACCTCCTCGATCCCAGACCCAGATAACATTCTGTCTTTCGGCGAAACTTTCCATTCAGAAGTTTTTGTCTCAATTTTCCAAAAAGAACATTGCACAACTTGATATTTATAGTTTATATGAAAATACTTTCACTTAAATAAAGTCAGTTAATTTCTTAAACTATTTAAACTAAATGGAGAAAGAGAAAGGATGACAAATAGACAAAAAAACGACATAGAAACATTTTATTTAATAAAAATGCTTATTTTAATTTATGTTTTGAAATTTTTGCAGTTGTTTTTTAAACTGTAGTAATATAAAATGCACCTAAATTAACTTTGCCATTTATTTGTAGTAATGGAATAGTGTCATAAAGTTCACTTTTGTTAACCTTCTCTATAATACTCTATTTTTTCAAGTCTGATTAATGAGCATTCTCTTTTAAAAAAACTGTTTTGGTTTACTATGTTTTATCTAGTAAATACCTTTATTTTTTGTGAGTTTTTCGAATGCTATTTATAATTCTGGTTCAAGCGAAGTTATATTTAACCTAAAATAATAACTCAAAATTTATTTTCTGGTTGACAAAGGCATTTATTAAAAAACCTCATCCAAATTTGATCGAACAATGCATTTACTATTTTTCTTTCAGGAATGGTTCATACAATTTACTTTCTCCCTAAAGTTAATTATTTTTAACAATTTAAATGTTTAGTCATAAAAAGAATCGACTATACGATTTTTTTACATCTATGTCTGTAATTTTACCGTACCTTATACTTTTTGTTACAAAACATTTGCCAATAAATATGATGATAAATTACTGTGTACGTTACAAACTGGACTGGAACTTTATATTAGTCTACATTTAACTATAGATTATCATTAACGATGAAAGTACTATGACTTTATAGCCAAACATTTAGTATCTTGGACTTCTATAACATTGGATTTGGAGGTCACGGGATTTGAGCGTTCTCTAATATTATTTAATTATTCTTTTTACATAATAACAAAATGTAGACCCAGCGATTTCGCCGCTTCCACAGCGTCCAACTGATGATCGATGACGTCATATTTCCCACCGCCGCGCCGGCGATGTAATATTTCGGTCTGGTTAAATCTCTCGTAAAACGGAACCATAGCGGAGCAGCAATTTTTCCAAAGTGCTACCCCATACGTCACCCCCCCCCCCTGACGCCAACCCTTCACTGGCAAATTGACCGGGTTAAGACTGATCCCCGGGGCTTAGGAGCCCCTGATTAAGTAGAACAAATTAATAGACTGCCTCTGCTGCTGCCGCGCTGCTCATATCCCCACTTATTCATTTGCATCTCGAAGGACCGACGTGTGACTCACTGCAGGCTGTTTGGCCCCAGCCCCACCCCCTCCCCCTCGTAACAGGCCCACATGTTTGATTTCAGTAATAATTGCTTCTATTTGTTCTTCTCGATTTGAATTTGATTGATACAGCAAATGTTTAAATTGGTTGAGCCTGATGGAAACAGAAGGTTTGTGTGGCAACCATGGACAGAGGTTCTGGGTGCACCAATGTTCCCTTCCTTGGATCTTACACATATTTGATACTTTTCTGTTCTGAGCTGTAATGAGCTATTTTTGAAGACAGCTCTGAGTAAAGAAATTTATCTTTTTGATGGAAACAAAATTAAACACCTGATGTTCAGTTAGGTGATCTTCACTGTCTACTTTTCTGTTGATTTTGTTTGAAGTAAGCTATATTGTAACCTGTTATAGAAAGTGAAAGAATTACTACTCAAGCAATTGTTAGCTATTTATAAATTTGTATCTTCCTTGTATTTACTCTATTGTGACATTCAGTGATTTAATACATAATTAATTACCAGCAAAGAATCTATGCGCAATATTATTAAGCATTTTTGATGTGCAGAATACGAATATCCTTAAAGAAACATTTTATGTTTAGCCGTTATGATATTTCCTACCCAATCACTATCATTCTCTCATATAGCAGTTTAGTACTTTGTCTCAACTGAAATCATAAAGGGATCCTGATGTCGTTTTTTTTCAGGTCCATAAATATAAGGAGCAGACGACTGTGGGGCCCAACCTTTGCTGAAACGTTACGATGTCGATGCTGTATCAACACAAATTTTCACCAATCGGATAACCCTAATCCAACCAGAGTGATGCCGTAAATGAAGTTTTTATATTACATACGATGTATCATAACGGTTGGGTCTTATAAAGTCAAATCGATGTGACAAAACTATAAGCGGCCTTCTTTAAGCCACTACCTGTGCACGCATGAAAAGAAATTAATACAATTTTAAACGATCATAACTAAACCTTTATAAAATATTTGCATACGTATAATTCTTGAAGTTCTTTTCAATATTTACTGTTCTCTATATGATATATAACTGGTTCAGTAGTTTATACGCGCAGTATTTTTATTCATGATCATTATCCGATATCTTACGAAAACAATAAAAGCGTTGGTGACAAATGTGGAGACCGATTCCAAAGACAACCGCTAGATGTCGCCGAGTTCCGGTTCCGGTGGGTAGGAAACAACCAATCACAATTCCATCCCATCTCCTGGCCCTGGCATTGTCTTTGCCTGCCACGACGAATGCTGATAACGCAGTGTTTGGATATACTGTATGTTGATCAACTGTTTGTATTACTAAAAAAAAAAAAAAAAATGGTTTGTATTACTATATATATAGTAATACAAACCATTATATATATCTGGGTTAAATTGAGTTGTCTTGGCCAACAGGAACACAAAAGGTTGGATGCACATATAACATGCATCCGCCATGTATATCCAACATTTTTGTTGTGCAATGTTGGTTATTGATAGGACAATTTTTTTACTAGTAATTAATGACCCTGTCTAAAGAATAAGCTGGCCTTATACAGTAACAAAGCTACACGAGGCATCACGCCTATTCTAAACTTCATATAATCTCCTAAAATTCTGCCCGGTAGCGTTGTCGTGTTAGAAAGTTATTAAGTGATAAGAAAAATACAATAATTCTTCTTTAAAAGACGATAAAAAATAGGAATATGAGTGGATGGTGGACAGTTAAAAGAAAACCTTCATAGCTTTGAAAACAGAGAATTTAAATTTAATTTACATGTCCTATTATAATGTTTTGACCTTGTGAAAAACCTAATTAAACTAGCGAAACTATGAAACAGATTAATTATAATTTAATCTTGAAAGTTTTTCCCAACCTGCAGAAACTTACAAACAGTTATTTGACAGCAACACAACACTTAATTCTCTGACGCCCAAGTTTGTTTCGCCAGACGTGGCAAGTTAGTGACTTTATTAATATAGTCTCAATCCGAGTTCATTAATTTGTTTCCACTCAGTCCGAACGAGTCAGACAGGAAATTAAAACAGCCCCTCACAGACAATGCGGAGTTTATTTGTTGTGGAGCTTTGCAAATCTGGCGTTGTTGGCCGGGGGGGGGGGGGGGGCGACTGCTGGCCGAAATCACTGCAACACGTGGCTGTCACGAATAACAGTCTTTGAAAGTGATTGCAACGAATAGCACATGTGTCGTCTTTTAGGCTCTCCCTTATGGGTAAACAATGAATAGAATGAGAGCGGTCCACGATTGTGATTAAGAAGGCGTTTCTCTTCTGCTTTATAGAAATGTGTTCGATGGAGGAAAGTCCTCGTATAAGTGGGGAAGTGGTAAAAATCCCTTTCCTTCGAACCCTACCCTTCCCCGCTTCGTTGCCACGTAAAAACACTGGTTTCTAGCATGTCTCTGTTAAAATTTTTCAAATTCAAAACTAGTTTATTGTAGTTTTATTATTATTTTTAGCCAAGTACGATATTGTGTTAAGAATACTTAATAGTTAATATGGTTCTATGACGGTGGTAAAATGGTTCTATGATAAAATGGTTCTAAAATGGTCGTCTTACGCTTAGGTTAATGTAATTTGTCAATAATTTTAATATATGAAAGTAATCTAAGTAATTTATTATCTTTAAACCCTATTCCTCACATAATGTCATAAAAAAGTAAACAAGATACAGCTAAGATCATTTTACCTGTGTAAAAGAAAGTGTAACCTGAAGGAAAAAGTTAATAAAGTTTATTAAAAAATGCCATACACACTAGTAAACGACTTTTTTATTTTTTACAGTATTATTTACGCCAGAGGCATTGTACTTAAGATCTTGTACTTACACACAAACAGTTGTAGCGAAAGCAGTCTAAACCTACTAAATGTTTGTGGTCATCGAGGAAATCGAACTCGTCACTGAAATGCCAAGGATAGCTGCCAGGAGAGCCAGTGCCCAACAATGCAAGAAATATTGTAGCATAAGAGTACATGTTTTATGTTCAGATGTATACTTGTGCAGCATATAAAACTGATTACTATATAATATTTTTGCTGTTATAACTCAAATTTATTAAAGCTTAATTTATTATCTTGCTTAGTACGAGATTTGGTTACCTCTGCATCAGCTGAGGGCAGGCTAATATTATATGGTGTGGTGGGAAGATTTTGGTTGCTGTAAACAAAGGCTTTAGTTCAATATCGAGCTGATGTGATTTGTTGCCTCTTCTGTGGCGGGAGGAAAATATTTAATTTACTGGGGATCACCGTACCCCCGTGTTGTGTATTTATAATTAAGACTTAATACAGTTTTTTTTTTCATTTGCAGAGTTTAAAAAGAAAGTTTTCAGCTGTTTATTTACCTTACAATTCATAATTGCATCCATCTGTTTTAATAAAACGAGTCAAAATAATTTATATAATCATATTTAGGGGCCTAATCACCTGATTATAAACTATTTAATGTAAAACATATATGTAAGAAAACTGGTAGTTAGGCTGGAGTCTTAATTCATTTTTACATTAAATATCAATATCCTATACTCTTATACGAGCAATGTTTGCTTGTTTGCTTGTTTGCTTGTTTGCTTGTTTGCTTGCTTGCACAATTATCTCAAAAACGGCTCCGACGATTTCCTTCAAATTTTGGAATATGGGGGTTTTGGCCACCAGAAATCGATTGGAGCTGGTCCCATAGTTGGGAAAAATCCGGTTTTCACGCTAGAGCCCTCCAAAGTTTCCATGTTATCCTTATGGAGATTTTATTAATTGAACAAAAATCAGCTGATAACTGTAGATATTTAAACCAATGTGTTACATCTTTTTTCTGTAGTTATACCAAAGTGCAGCAACCGTTGGCCTGGCGAGTGAGCGTAGCGAACGAGCTCGTCTTTAAAACGGAAAAGGGCGAGTGAGCAGAGCGAACGAGCTTTGTGTGAGAACGAAAGTAATAATTTTACCGAGCTTAACCTCGGTCCCCCTGGTACTTTAAATAGTTTAACTAGACGAATTGTATAAAAATTAGGCTACTGATAGGTTCCAGGATCCATTATGTTGTAATGTGTACATTTACTCAGTTAACAATACCTAATAATATAACGTAACATTAGCTCTGTTCAGGCAGATAACTGAAGGACAAGTTATATTTCACTGGAATGAAATATTCTTTTATCGTGGCTTTAAAAAGAGTTTTTGTGTTGAATTAGAGAGACCTTGTTATTTATTTAAGTTGGTAAAATTGTTTCAATATTAATTGGTATGGAGTCTTTGTAACCATTGTAAATCATTGTAAAATTATAAAAACGCTGATGTATGGTCACCATAGATTATTGAAATTTTTAATTAAAATATCATTGGAGTTTAATTTTAAGGACTTGTGTTTATTATTTTGGATTATTTATTATTATTTTGTTGCATTTTTACTATAAAAAATCATAACCTGAGCAGTTAACTTGAAAAGCTATCCAAATTCTCGGTAACGCATGTTGGTAACCTGATATCATAATTTCATCGCCATTGTGACACACATTGTAACCGCCGCGGGCGCGCTGAGGATGCTGGGATGGCGGCGGAACCGGAAGGAATAAGCGTCGTTTAGCTGATGACGTCATCCAGTCTTTATAGTTACTGTTTGCGTGGCTTTGTTTCCCCAGCTAACAGTATTATCTTTATTTCCTCTTGTGTGTGACTTTGAGACTTATGACCCAACTGCTTTGCACAGGTAAACCCCAAGCAGTCTATTCTGTTTGACTTGAAATGTGTGTAAGCTTGTGTAAAGCACTTAAATAACCATAATCGGTAGTCCTAGTTACTTATATTAATTATGAGAATAATTTATTTTACTTTGCGTGCTGATTTTTGACAAATAAAGTGAGATTTAATCATGATCAAACAAGTTTTTAATTACTGTAAACACACATGATTGCTGTTGTTTACATTTTTTAACCAACATGCTATTTAAATCGAATCAATATTGAATTATAAGTTTAAAAAAAATATCTCATATCTTTGGATTATTTATTTTTTTCTTTTCTCCTATATGAGAATGAATACCGATAACAGCTTAGAATCTGTTTCAAGAAGATCTCTATACTACATAAGTGTGTATTTTTGTATGTATAAGATAATGTAGTAGGCCGTAACATGATATTTGTACATAAAAGGTTTAGACATAATTATGATAAATGTTTGTTTCTTGATCATGCTTCTTCTACGAGTTAAAAATACGAAAGAAATTTTTTACCTACTCAAAAATTATCTTGTCAATCGTAACAGATAGCCTACTAGAGCTTTCGGTACGTCACTTCAACATGAATTTATCCATTGCACTAAAGTTCTTTGCGGTATATGTTGGTCGTGATGGTTTCAATCATAACTTATTTTATTGGTTACTCATCACACTAAATAAAAAATAAAACTTTAGAAATAAGTATATTTCGGCTTAATGTCTAAAGCCATCTCCAGCTTGTTTCTTCTATATACTTATTTCTAAAGTTATTTACCTTATATTTAATACAGAACTTATGTATACATATATCTTAATATAAATGAATAAATGTATATATATATATAATACATATACATAAATTAAAACTCAAAAAGGCAAGTAACAAATGGTTTGGTTTTCCTTGAATCTTTCAAAAGGTGATATGATAAACGTTTCAAGTGTTTGTAGTCATCGATAGAGGGGGTTCAGTGATCGCTAATAGGTAAAGTTTGAGTTTAGTTTGCAACATGTCTTGGATGTATAACCTTGTTAATGCCCACTCCTACCCTGAGGCGCTTAAACATCCCTTGTTGCATCTCAAACACTTCAAAAACATAACACTCCTTAAAAATAATACTAATATATTGATACAGTTTGTTTCTTAAAAAAGCTGACAAACTTTACCAGATGATTCCTCACATCAAGACAAGAAAAAATTTCATATGAACATAGGTATGAAAATCGTTGGTTTTGGAGCTACAGCCAAAAATTGAATTTTTACAATTTCAAGTGTATTAATTTATTGCACTTTTTGGGCTCTGAATTAAAAAATTATAAAGATATTTTGATGAACCTTTCACGGTTAGATAGATTATGATTTTCCCAGGTGTTGTATGTTTTATTTTATGTTGATGTGTTGAATACATTTGAGAAAATATTGTTGAATATTTTTTATCGCGTTGCTTTAAAATATTTTTGTTTAATCATTAAATAATAACTATTCATGTATTTGGGCTGCAACTTTCCGAATAGTTGTAGAATGTTAATAAGGAACAAAACAATATACATTTATGGATACATTTATTAGTAGTATTTTCATGTAGAAACATAAAATTTTAAAGGTGATAAAAGTTTGAAACCTCAACATTCCAACCAGTCACACTTAGGAATAAAATATTTAAACCAAAACATAGAACAAGAAAGCTTTTATAAAAGCTAATAAATTTTTTTTATATTTTTTTTCTGACTGTGACTTTGATCTATAAGATATTATCATAAATACGATCCTTAACCAGGTATTTAGCTTTAATAAAAATTAATTAATTAACACCATAAAACTGTGATATAACCCTAAAATCTCATGGCTTTGGTTGGTTTAAATAATTTTAAAGCCTGTTTGAAACTAGCAAACTTTTATTAGTATTTCTAATTTTGAAAATATTTTATAATTTACCTTTTTTGTAATCTAAATGATGAAATTTTCTAAATTCTTAAATTTTTATTACATTTTTATTGAATCAATATTATTAAATTTGCTTTAATAGCCTTTGTATTTTCCATTGTTATACACGATCCTTGTTATACATCTGTAAGGTTAATTAGCTGATTAAAGTCATTGTTGCCTATGTTTATTTGTATTATTCGGTTTCTTGAATTACAGCTCAAGAAAATATTTTCTAATAGTAAGTATAAGATGACGTGCATTTTGTGTATGGTTTTTGTAATGGGAATTCCAGAGTAGCTGTTGTTGAATATGGTATAAGGTTTCCCGACAGATATGTGCCCTACAGTCGAGTATTTACTGAACTTGAATCGAAAATAACTTTATTTGTCAATCATATGGACATTGAATGGCGTCAAGATTCTTACAAACACTTAAATTAAAAACACAATATCATTCGTACAATTCATCAAAATTATAAAGTACTTTTACTTTCTCCCCCTATACCATAGTATATGGAGAAAGTATTGTTTTCGTCAAAATTTTCGAATTTGAGTTGTTGGTGGATTTATCAATTATGGTTCCCCCTGAATCCAAAAAAGTTTTTTTCGGAGTGATGTCTGTGTGTGTGTGTGTGTGTGTGTGTGTGTGTGTGTGTGTGTGTGTGTGTGTGTGTGTGTGTGTGTGTGTGTGTGTGTGTGTGTGTGTGTGTGTGTGTGTGTGTGTGTGTGTGTGTGTGTGTGTGTGTGTGTGTGTGTGTGTGTGTGTGTGTGTGTGTCTGGATGTATATAGAGCTAGAGAATGCCCCAATGGTCTGATTTTGGTGAAATTTGGTACGTAGGTCCAAACCCACAATAACTCCAGGCGTTTTTTTTATTTTTTTAAGGGTAGTTTACCCCCAAAAACCCTCAAAAAACGTGAAAAACCAAAATTTCTCAAAAACGTCTCTAACGATTTTGATTAAAATTTGGTGGTTTATTAAGATGAAAATTCTGAATAAAATGACACCAACCGCATCTCTGAGAAAATGCGCGTTCAAAAGTTATACAGTCAAAAGTGTTTAAAAAATAAATTTTTTGGATTTTCAAAATAGCTGTTATCTTGAAATAAATTTTACTTATCACCATTAAATAAAGCTCAAAAAACTAAATAATTCAGTATTTTAAATTATTCCTCTACGTTGATTGGTTGGGGAGAAAATTCAATTTTTAGTATAGCGGTAAATGCAGTACGTTGTTACAAGTTACAGACGCGCGTAGGGTCAAACTCGAGCTGCTCAGCTGGTAGCTATCCGACTGAGCCATCAAGACATTAATGTTTGAAGCTTTAAACCTTTTTTTATATTGTTGGGAGAAAGTATGTGTCAGTTATCTGTTACCGTTTATTTATGTTAAGTATGACTTTTAAATTTTTTATCATCATCAACTTTTCTCAACCACTTTTGAAGCCCTTCCAAAAATTTTCTTCCAGCACATGATGGATTTTTATTGTAAAATTCCAACTTATGGGAACAAAAAGCAATTTTGTTGCTATGCCTAGTGTCATATACTTAACAATAGATTAAGAGAGACATGCTAATTTGCCATAAATAAACCTGGCAGTGTCTGTCATATTTCTGCTGAGGTTGAACAGAACATTATCGACTCGGTTCATTAGCATCCTGGTACAAGTGTAACGAGACTTTCAGCTCAGCATCTCGTGTCTGTACTAGTGTAATGAGACTTTCAGCTCAGCATCTCGTGTCTGTACTAGTGTGATGAGACTTTCAGCTCAGCATCTCGTGTCTGTACTAGTGTAATGAGACTTTCAGCTCAGCATCTCGTGTCTGTACTAGTGTAATGAGACTTTCAGCTCAGCATCTCGTGTCTGTACTAGTGTGATGAGACTTTCAGCTCAGCATCTCGTGTCTGTACTAGTGTAATGAGACTTTCAGCTCAGCATCTCGTGTCTGTACTAGTGTGATGAGACTTTCAGCTCAGCATCTCGTGTCTGTACTAGTGTGATGAGACTTTCAGCTCAGCATCTCGTGTCTGTACTAGTGTGATGAGACTTTCAGCTGAGTATCACGTGTCTTCTCAGGCAAGGAAAATTTTACATTATGGAAATTTTTTCTCTTATCATCTTCACAAAGTGCTTCGTGAACTTCAGTACTTCATCCTCGTGATAATGTTGTAAGATAGTTTGTCGTTGGGTTTTGCGAATCGTTGGGTACTAAAGTACATACTATTTACTGACAAAGCTCAGTTTACTATAAATGGAATAAATAATTCAATTAACACACAGAAATGGGCAGAAGAAAACCCTACCGCAACGAAAGAGACACATTTTCAAAGAAGATTTTCGGTGAACTACATATTTTGGTGTGGCCTCATTAATAATACATAAGTAGGGCCATAAATTTTAGAAAGATCGTAAAATGTTTCCACCTATCTTTAGTTTTCAGAAAAAAATACTAGAACTTTTGGAGCAATTTCTTCTGCAAACCCCACGGAATTTGTACTACAAACAAGACAGAGCACCCCCTCATAGAGACAATCGCGTGGTGACCGTTATTGAGATGTATAATCGCCCACCAAGAACCAGTAAATTGGCCACCCAGATCACTAGATCTGACTCCAATGGACTTTTTTCTTTGGGGATATATGAAAAGAGAAGGTTGAGGACCAAACTCTGAACAAGAGAGGAACTTGTAGAAAAAATCTTAAATGTTGCACAATCCATCAAAAATAATCCCAGGATGATAAGAGCAGCCACATCTTCCTTATTGAAATGAGCCAGTTCTTGCCGAGTTCCCAATGGGGGACATTTTAGGGAACTATCGAATATCCACGCGATTTTGGGCCTCTTCGACACGATCGAATATCCACGCGCATTAGTGAGGATTATAAGGGTCGACTCCAGGACGGGAGGAACGATCGAATATCCCCGCGGCCGAGGACAGGTAGAGACCGCTAGACCTCCCAGGGGCGGGAAAAATGGGAATTTTATTTCCCCGCCCCGTTCAACGTACCTCGGCCGTTCGCGTGTACCAGAGCGAATCCTTGCTTGTAACATAGCATTTAAACATGACATGTTTTTTTTATTTATTCATCTATAAAAACGTATACATTCTTAGTAGTTACTGTAAATACCAAATTAAATCACTCTTTAAAAAAAAGAGAAAATCTAAATCTAAAAAAAGAAAATCTAAAAGGAGTTCCAATTACAACAGGAAGTAACATATTTCATAATGATACAAATTGGTCTTTGAAGACCAATGTAATTATCGCTCTTGCGTCGAGCTCGCGGGTATCCAAGAATCAGCGCTCCCATCGAATCCACAGAAATCAAATATTATCTGTAACGGAATCGGCTAATGTTAGAAAATATTACTTGAGATAAAAAATATTTAGAATGTCTTCTACAACTTCCCTGCGGATACTTTTTACCTGACCCAAAAATGAAAAACTTTCTCCCATACTACTTTTGTTGTGTCACCAATTAAGACGAACTAAAAAGAATTTTAGTTTAACTAATAATAAAAATTAATAACAGACCATTTAAAGTTTAAATACGTACCATTAGATTCACAATTTCATGATGAAAATTTTATATAAATTTAACCTTTTTATTTTCATTCCGAATTACTTAATGTCAGGTTTACATGAAGCGCTATTTCGATGTTCTTCGCTCGGGTCCCATGACATCGGATCCTTTTGCCACCCGTCGGGCTCCAGACTTCCACGTTTTTTAGTTCAGTTTTGCATGACAGGGCTCGGTACAGTTATACTTAGTCCGAGTCTGGTACACGCGAACGGCCAAGGTACGTTGAACGGGGCGGGGAAATAAAATTCCCATTTTTCCCGCCCCTGGGAAGTCTAGCGGTCTCTACCTGTCCTCGGCCGCGGGGATATTCGATCGTTCCTCCCGTCCTGGAGTCGACCCTTATAATCCTCACTAATGCGCGTGGATATTCGATCGTGTCGAAGAGGCCCAAAATCGCGTGGATATTCGATAGCAGCCCATTTTAAAACTTCCTGAAGTAGTTCCATCACATTCTGTATCATACCTTATCACATTGTGTAGTCATATCAGAGTTATGTAATTGATTTTCTTATCCTTCCAAAATGTAAATAATAATTGAGAATTTATTTTTAAGTATTGGATTTTTTATTTGCTTTTATAATAAGAGTTTTTACGTTATGTTTTTATTTATTTATTTCAAATTAAACGGATACATCATTTATACATTATTAGAATATGGGTATTACATAGCATACAATTTTGCAGTTCACAGTTCATAGCAAAAGATTCGTCAGCTAAGGAAAAAATACATGCATCTTCATGCTCACAATTCAATGTTGATTATAATATAATAAAATAAGCAGATTACCATAGCTAAACTAATTGTAATTATAATCAATATATACATACATACAAACAATGGATATACAATAAACTCATAAGAATAATATTCTATTTGCTGTGGAATAATAAAGACTTAATCAAATCGTTTAAATATCTGACATCATGCATCAGTTAACAAACTATAACCTGAATATAGCACAGTGTACAACTTCTTAGGTTATATGGTTTGTACAAGCATGCATGGTTTGTTTGGCAATGAAAGTTAAATTGGAATTAAATTAAAGAAATTGAGAACATAAAATGACTTGTAGAGAGAAACATTACTTTGCAAAATAGAGTAACGGATGGAGTGTTTGGTTGGGTGGTGGAAAAGATTATGAAGGGGTAAAGGAAGAAGATATTTTCTTACTTAACATGTAACTTTATCAAAGAATAAATCGGCATCCGGCGGGACATCACATCCCAGTCTTTGACTTTTTGCGATTGGCCCATGCTGCAAATAATTTCTTGCTTAGAAATCTCTCATCACCCATAACAAATAGTTCGTGGGACCTTGTTCTGGAAGAATTTCTAAATTCAATGAGCTGGAGGAGTTCACTGCAGTCAATTTCACAATTTACTATATTGTAACGAACGGTAAGATCCGACATTTTTGGCAAATTTGGCGTATCCTCTAGTCGTTTGAGGGAAATTTGACACTTTAGTTCATCAACTGGGACATTGGTGAAATTGAACCCCAGTCTGACCCCCACGATCCTGAGAAATCTTTCTCGGATGGATTCCAATCTTTCACAGATTTATCTATTTATTTTTGTACGGTGACCAAGCAATACTCCCATATTCCATAATCTGCTTGACCAAACTTGAGTAGAGAGTAACCATCGTGCAGGGTGAAATGAAACTTCTTGAGGAATCAGCAATTAAGCCAAGAGATTTGTTAGCCTTAAAACTATTTCATCTATGTGCGCAGCGTGTGATACATCCGACGATAGCGTGATACCAAGATCTCTGATAGTGGAGCAGGAAGTATTTTTTTTGTTGGCGATGGTGTAGTCAAAATCAACGGACTTGTGCCCCCTATAAAAGGAGATACATTTACATTTGTCAGGATTTAGAGGTAGGCAATTTAGTTCACACCATGAGATCACCAAATCAAGGCTGTCTTGAAGAAGATGACAGTCAGCATTGTCTTTCACCGCCTTAAACGATTTTATGTCGTCTGCAAAAAAGGTCGTCTGCTTCAGATGGAGAGCTATGTCGTTTATGAATAACCCAAAGAGTAAGTGAGCAAGATGAGCTCCCTGAGGTACACCAGACACTATACTGTACGGGCGAGACTCTGATCCAGCAAACCACACAACTGATAATCGCCCGGACAAATAGCTATTAATAATCCAAGACAGCATAGGGTTTATAATGCCTCATATGGCTAACCTTGTCGAAAGCACAGAGGAAGTCAAGGTGTAAGCAGTCGACTTGTTTTCAATCTTCACAACTAGACAATATGTAATGTTTAAGCAAAACTAAAGTTGTTGATGTGGATCGACCTGGGAAGAACCCATGCTGCTCTTCAGTAATCAAAGATCTTATAGGAGGTCCAATGTAATCCAGAATTAGGCTTTCCATAATCTTGGCAATGGTTGATTGGATAGTGATAAGCCTGTAATTACTCGCATTGCTGGAGTAACCATTTTTGTAGGCTGGGATCACCTAGCTCTTTTTCAGGATTTCAGGAAAAGTTACATGTTGGATGCTTATATTAAAAAGCATCGCAAGTGGACGAGCGAGCACCTTTCTACAGTTCTTCAGAATAAGAAGAGAGATACTATAGGGACCATAGTCCTTTGAAGTGTCAAGTCTTGTTAATTTTTCTATTACCTCATTGACACCAACCTCATTTACCAGTTAGATATAACTCTATATTGTTTGTAACTATATTGTGAAGGTTGCATAGCAGGAGATGTAAACGCTGTTGAAAAAACGTGTGTCAACAGTTTTCAAACTGTTACCCTAAGCATACAAGCAATTAATTTAAAATTAATTGACGTAGATTATAAGTAGAGGTTATAGTATAAATTATAAGAGTCGTATTTGCTCACAGGTTGACAGGTTAAATGTCTCAATATGATTGGCTGAAATATTGATGTTTTCTTTTTAAACTTTTTTGTTACCCTTCACTAATTTCTACTTATACACAAAAAATCACTAGTATAAATAAAATTGACATTATTGTGTTCCTTAAGACTTCTACAACTTTTGGGAAAGTTGCAGCCCAAGTACTTGAATAGTTATCATTTAATGTTTTTAAAAATTTAACACATAATATAGGACAAACACCACTTCAAAATCATAACCTAATTAAACGTGAAAGGTTCATCAAAATATATTTTTAATTTTTCTATTCAGAGCCCGAAATGTGTAATAAACACATTTGAAACTGTCAAAAACAAACGATTTTTAGTCCTGTGTTCAAATGAAATTGTTTTCTCGTCTCTATGTGAGGAATCATCTGGTAAAGTTTGCCAGAGTTACTTAAAAACCCCCTGTATATTGTACTATTAACGTAAACGACTTATTATTATTTATAATATATTAATATTTTATAATATGATTATGTATATTTTATTATACTCTATTTAGTAAGACCCATTGAATGAGGCAAGGTGACGGGCGTAGTTTATTATACAAGATCACCCGCAGCCTGTTTCCAGGGACACAATTTACAAACACGTTGTTTCCCCGAAGGAGTGAACCAGATGGTCTGTTGCTACCTCTAAACTGCCTTCATCCACATTCAATACACAACAAGACACGAACGTGACGGGTCCCCGGGCTGGTCTTGCTCCTCTATGGACATATGTTTATAATAACCGACATTATAACGAGGGCCCACTCCCACTATTGGACGGACAATGGACAAAGCGTTATTCTTCACCTCACTCCCCCTCCGCCCACGACACCTGTGGAACCTCCTGGTCTGCCGCTGATGATTCACCTATCTATCCTCTTCGTGATCGAGAGGTTTGAATACATTACCAGATTTTTGTTTAGTTTAAGAAAAATCGTGATTGGATTATAAACCTTTTATAATTCAAACAAATTTTTAAATCCTGTTGAATAGTGTTTTATATAGTGGACCGAAACGACTAACAACTTGATTGATTTGGTGATTCAAAACATTGCGAACATTTGTAAACCAACAAAAACAAAACTGCCTGGGAATATAAATAATCGCTGAAATCCACCACATCATAAGTGGTTTCCTTGGTGTAACTCATTAAAAACTTTGAGACTACTAAGCACGTTTGTAACTCCAATTATTCAAAACCTATTACCGTAAACTATTACATGCATCAAATTGAATTATGATACACCATATAAAGTTATTAATTCATCAATCACACATACGTAATAAGAGTAATTATGTGTAATAAGTTTTATTACGTTTTTGTTATTAATTTGAATTGTTTACCTTAATACCCCTGGACAACAAGAAAAATGTTTTTATGGTCATCGCATTTCAGTAAATATAATTTTGATTTATTGACCTTAAACCTCATAAAGCTTATTATACTTACATTTATTGTACTCTAAGCAAAACCCAACTTAATAAAAAACATAAAATAACAGAAAATTGCAAAGGGTAAAAAATTCATTCAAGAGTGATTGCGTAAAAATATTACGCAAAAATACATACTAAATACGAATTAAATGAATATTCTCAATATAACATGGGTACAAAACAACACTGCTTATCGAGGCCTCCTAAGGACCAACCGTTGACGCAGTTGATGTACCTGCCTAACCGGCGACCGTCGCGTCGAAGCGGGCGGTTCGTAATCTCCCATCTCTTGTTTGTGGGACTTTGCATTAACGATTCAGAACATGCAGTTTGAGAGACATCCAAGCCACTTCCTGTGGTGTCGGAATCACCGCAAGATGCGTCACCAATCGGCACGAAGGGTCAAAGTGGCTTAGCACTTTATCGCTCTCGCATTTTAAGCGGCCACTTGGCTTTCCCATACAAATGACTCACTCATGCCGACCGAACGCAAGAGCTTGCCAACTGAAGGGGAAGATACTTCGCACACTGGTGATTGCGTTCGTAACAATATGACCTTTGTCCTGTAATAAACCGTTTTCAAAAGACCGATACTTAACCTAGGCTGTTACACGGGAAATGCGCGCAAACGAAGGCGCTGGGTGGTGCACTGTTATTTATTAGTTGCATGTTAAATCATCAGCTGTCATAAATTTTGTTTATTGCTAACTCTCAAGATAATTACACTGCCCTCGACATCTAGTGGCTGTTGTTGTAGTTTGTGTATCTGTACGGTGGGGCTAACGTTATAGATAGTGTCATATGTTACTGCCATGTTTTCTGTGATAACTGTCACTTCTTGTAAAGGTAAAATACGTTTAATAATTTAAGGTGTTACTTTAAAGACCTGGATATATTAACTCCACCCTTTATTTATTTGAATTAGTAGACAAGCATATGTTATATAAAAATTTAACCAGAGACAAAAAATCATTAAAGGTCGTGGAAAACTTCATGTTGCAATAGTATCTCATACAGCAGGAAGCCACGACGGACATCCTCCTAGATAACGTGCTCATTGCTCTTGATTCACTTGGATATTTTAAGAATGGTAGAAACCCCTTATTCATTAATCATTAAAATATTCATTAAATTTTATCAGGGAACTGGACCAATTTTCTGCATTAGTAAGTTAGCTAATTACAATTTTTTATATAAATTTCATCTTTGTGTATTCCCTATTGAGTGCATCCCTTCGTCTTATTTCAGGAGGAGCGATATTACACAGCACCGGGAGCCAGGGTACAGGAGTTGCCATGAGTGTACCACTAATGGCTCTCATGGTCCTGTTTAGCTGGACGTCGATCTCTCTAACGTGCACACTATTTAACCACACGGGAGCACAGTACTCAGCAGTTGAATATACCAATGATAGAGCAGTTGTTCGCAGAACTTGTGCGTTAGCTCCCCATGTGGAGCCAGCAAGGTGATGGACAATGTTAGTCCTGGTTCTCACCTTAGCTGCCGTTTTTTGTAAGTGGCTTTTAAACGTGAGAGACCGATCTAAAGTGACTCCCAGATACTGTGGGTGGTCATTATGTTTCAGCTCAACACCGTTGAATACGATTTTAAGTTTTTGGTTGGCCAGTCTATTATTCAAGTGGAAGCAAGCAACCTCAGTTTTTGTTGGGTTTGGATTTAGCTTCCAGGCTTAAAAATATTCACCGAGGGTCGTGAGGTCATTTGTTAGTGTTTCCTCAGCTTGTCGAAAATGCTGGTGTTGATATGCCAATGCAATATCGTCTGCATATATAAACTTTAAGGACCGAGTTACAGAAATGTCGGCAGTATACACATTAAAGAGCAGTGGGGTGAGCACTGACCCTTGTGGCAGGCCATCCTTTAGTTGCCTAAACGTACTTTTTCTGCGTCCCAGATATACTTTTATCATCCTATTGGAGAGCATTGAGTTGAGGAGACGCAACAAGAAAGGGCAAGGAATAAGGTCGTAAAATTTAACTAGGAGGCCTTTTCTCCAGACAGTGTCATATGCTGCAGTCAGATCTAAAAAAGCCACAGAGGTTTTCAGTCTTCGCTCAAACCCATCCTTAATGAAAGAAGTCAGAGCCAGAACCTGGTCACAACAGTTGCGACCAGGCCTAAATCCAGCTTGTTCGACAGGGATGCTGGCATTGAGAATAGGGAGGATTCTGTTATAAATCAACCTCTCTAGCAGCTTATAACAAACACTTGAAAGAGCTATAGGCCGATAACTTTCAGGCAGTTTTGGATCTTTTCCGGGCTTCAGGATAGCTATGATTTTGGATTTTCTAAATATCCCAGGCGTGTCGCCGGTTTTCAGAGTGGTGTTAAAAACTTCAAGAAGCCACTGTCTAGCCTTGTTACCCGAGTGTTTTATAAACTCCGGGAAAATGTCATCCAAGCCTGCTGCTTTGCCAATTGGCATCGCATCAATCGCCACTTCCAGCTCGTCGTAAGTGAAGGGTCTAAAGACTTCCAAGGGTGCTTGCCGACTCTCCTTTATCTCATTAAGCTTGAAATTAATTTTTCTGTCTGCAGACGTACGCACAGGTTTTGAAAGTACGGAACACACAAAGATCTTATCTGCTCCACAGCTGCCCATCCATGATTACCTACCCCAGAATGCGGGCCGATTGAGGTCCCGAAAACCACCTCTACGAACAGCCTCCCAGTTGATGGACACGAACTTCACCATCCATACGAACTTCACTTCCTCCTGGGACGCTTTTCAAGGTCGGAACCACTTCTTGATAGCTGACCCGACCGTAGCGGTAGGTGGTATGAATCTTCCTCGGAAGCAGTGGACTATACTCAATCGTTTCCGCACTGGAGTGGGAAGATGTAATTATTGGAAGTACAAATGGGGAATGACACAAGACCAGTCATGCGACTGCGGAGCAGAGTATCAAACTATGGAACACATAGTCGAAGAGTGCCCACTGAGTGTCTCCCCGAAGGATTGACCGGTCTACATAGCTCAAGTGAAGCTGGGCTGCAATGGCTTAGCGCCCTGGATTTAGCTCTATAAAGAGAGATCTAATTTTTATTTTTGTGTTTAGATTTTTTACTTATACTGACTCAGGACCACAGAATTTATTTCATTATTCTTAAACCATGGTGGCTGGCTGAATGAGCCATACGATATATATATATATATATATATATATATATATATATATATATATATATATATATATATAAATTTCATAAACTATAAGTGGAAACAAATAATTCATGGCTGTTGACATGGCAACTTAACTGACACAGATTATTGACCTTTTTCGTATTACTGTTAACAACATTAAGTTTGACCTCCTCTTGAACCTCGCAGGTTCTTTTAAGAGCAAGTGGCGAGTCACATTTCTTCCGTGTAGGATTGAATTTATGAAACATCTTATACTAAAACTGGGTGGGCACTGGGCAGGCCGAAAATTTTTTAATTAAAAACTCTTTCAATTTAATTTTAAACTTCTTTAATTTTTCAATTTTATTGATGTCTTCAGGTAGACGATGATAAAACCTCTGCCTCATATATTCAGGTTTGGTTTCTATAAGAGTTAGTTCATGGGAGATGGCAAAGATGTTTCTAAATCTGGTATTTTAGTTGTGTACAGGTGCTTGAAATATGTTGTAACTCTTAACGTGTAATACTGTGTTAATCGGTGAACATGAAATTATTAATTGTTGCATGACTGTGGATGTAATTGATTTTTTGTAGCATTTTTAAAAGTCATTAAGAAACTTTTTATTGAACTGTATAGCGCTTTTTAGCAGAATGTAATGACCCTCACAGTCAAATGGAACATGAATGACATTTCACTATTTCTTTCTAACGCATATATATTTTTGTTCAAACTATTTGAACGTTATGTGAAAGAATTGATTTTTAAGGATTTTCGTTGTTTTTTTATAGAATAATATTCCAAATGAGAATATGTTAACCGATTAATTGACTTTAAATGTTTGCATTTGCATACAGGTGTACTTACCAACGGTCATTACAGTATGAATAACGGTCAAATATATATTTATGTGACCGACTTTAATTTTGACTGCGACTTTTTGTGCCCAGTGTTAGACCACATTTGTATAGAACTTTCTTAAAACACTTTATAGGTAAAGTAATATTATATGGTAATAATTTTTCTCGTAATGTTAAGAAAAGTTACATGATTTATTTAATATAGGCCTATTAAAAGCATTAGGTCTGACTTGCATTTTGCTAAGTCATGGTTAAATATGTTATGCAGACCTACAGCTTTTCACTTTCCAGCGGTTTCCTTTGAAAAATGTTGATATTTGTAATTGGAATTGAAAAAAACAAAAACAAAAACATAGCGATATGGTAAACGATTGAGAATGACATACTAGTCTTGTCTTGTACTAGTAAATGTTGTGCCAGTACTTCGTCTTAAAACTGTAGCTCAAATTTTTTACCATGTCAAATACATGTAAACATCAATTTAAAACGATTATGTGGAGTGATTGCAAGTGCCTTCGCTGCGGAGGTTCCGTGCGTGGGTGTGTTTACGACATGCCGTTGGTGCAATTGCATGCGGCTGTCAGCGACCTGTAAATTATTTACTTTGAACTTACGAAACATTATTATTTTTAGATTGCGTTAACAAAGCTTCGAAATTGACGAAATTCATAATGTTTTTCTGTAGGCAATAATTTTGAAAACGTGAAAAATTACAGTTGTTCAGAAGTGTATAAATACGAATGCAAAACCACTTCATGAATTATCTATTTAAATATTAACCTTTCATGTTATTAATTGAAACAATGAATTGAAGTATATTAAAAATTATATCAATAGGATTATTTTTAAATAGGCTACTATATTTTCTATTCTTGCTAATTAACTACAGAAATATATTTTAGGGATTTAAACATTTTAAACAATAGAACCTAAATTAATCACGAATTTACGCAAGAAGAATGCAAATTACAGATTCAATGAAGAGAAGAGAAAGACGTTTAGAGTTGAATGTATGATTATAGGGTTAATTTATTTAAACCAAATCGAAATTAAACATAATTTCATATTAAGAAAATCAATAAAAATATGTTTTAGGGTTATTTTAAACTCATATATATCAAGTTATATTGCCAAATTACGGTATTTAATGTTAAACTATATGTACTCTACTTTTTACCTTAAGTAATATCGGAGTATTACTTGATGTGAACCACTTTGAATACCCAAGAACATTGTTGAAGTGTAGTAACAAAAATTGGGATTAGATAATTATTAATATTGAAATTAGATAAAAAAAATAAAAAATTAGATTAATTAGATTTAATAAAAAAAACTTATCAACACAATATTGTTTCGTTACTTTCCCAACGGCTCTTACTATTTTCCTTTAACGAAAAGCTATTGTTAATGGAAAAAGAAGTGAGATACTTATTATTTTTCCTCTTTTTTATACTTAAATACCATTTATCGGTAGAGGCTCCACGATAAAAGAATCAGACCTTCAAATATCATTTATTGAATACAAGCAAAAGTGCATAATGACAAATATATTTTCTTTTATCTAAGAAGTGAAAGAGGGGGTCGAACTCCAAACCACTCGCCACCCCGCCCTGTGTCATTATAACGGTTATTACATTAGTAATGACGATATTTCTCAACACCCTCCCCCAAGAAGACTACCAGGGGCAATCTTTGTAAAAAATGGCTTTCGTATTATTACGAAATACGCTTTCTCCACAAAGTGTGAGAAATTACTATAACAATAATGTTATGGAATATATTTGCGTATAATATTTCAGGAATGTAATTTCATATCAAATAATGTTTTAATGCATATTTTTTAGGTACGCTTTAACTCTTTGTTCTTAAATGACAGTAATAATAATACATTAATTGCATTCATTAAGTAGATTGGTGGCGTAACGGGAGATATCTAGCGGCTGTTACTGCAGTTATAGTCGACGTCGCCGAATTGCAGCATGGGCGGCATCAGCTCTGTGATTTCTATATTTATCACCTCTCACCTCACGGCTCAAAATCTGTATTCATCTTCACTCAGCTCCTATCTTTCTACACGTGAGACATCTAGCAGCTATTACTGCAGATAGAGAGAGACTTCATTGCCAATTTACCGTATAGGCGATGGTTGATCTCTATCCCTAGTCAATACCTTCATCGCTCTACTTCATTGGGACTGGAGGCAAATGAAGACTGTCACTTCAGTTGAGACGTTTTACTGACATGTGGGACATCAGCGTGTAATGGAAAAACATGTGATTTTACTGCCAAAAGTCAACAGGTTTACCTATTAAATCCTTTTTCCTACGACTGTCCGTGAAAACAGTTGTTTACGCACTCGATACTCGTCGCAAAACAGGTGATTGCCGTATTCATTTTACTTTGCGCACGCTAGGTTTACTTTGCGCACGCTAGATTTACTTTGCGCACTCCAGTGTTTAAACATTAGAACACAAAACAATTTGCATAAGCCAGCAAGGAAATGTTGATTAGTCAGGAATTAAGTTGGCAACACTGGATATAAACATCTGATCTATTGTCATTGTTGTCGTTTTCGATTGAATCAACATAAACATAACCTACAACCCAGCTACAGGTGAGCTACCGTACAGGTGTAAGTTAGGTGCGCAATGATCAACTATGACAGTGACTTTAGTGATAAGTGACTTATTCCCTGACGATCTTGCTAAAACTGCTAAAACAGTGGCGTTAAATCTTCTGCATGAAAAATCCAATAAATTTTTAACTAAATGTAGGAAGTGCATAATACAGGATATCATTAATATCACTATCTTGAGACAGGGACCTCACATAGTGGGTATTTTAACGTGAATATTAAACTTTTATACTTATATAAGAAATATTTGGAAGTCGTAGGAAAAATTTAATATGCAACTCGTGCGAAAAGTGCTTTCACTGCACTCGAGAGAAATTATTCCGCACTCGCCTGCGGCTCGTGCATAAACATTTCTCTCGAGTGCAGCAAATCGGCACTTTCCGCACTTGTTGCATAAATAACTATTTCTCACAACCGGTTGTGATGTTAAGGTCAACTCTTACCTGGTGTAGATAAGTGACTGGTGTAAATATATAGGTTGTTTTTAAAACTTGATCCTTGTCGATAATATTGGGGTGGGGGAAGGATTTTAAACTGTAAACAAAAAATTTCAACTTGTGACAAACATTATCGAGTACTAGATTTCCTTAAATAACGTCATTAATAACTTATGAAAAACTTTTAGTGACCCCTCGTTAGCCGTTATATTCTTAAGAAAAAACCTATGACTTGTTAAAAAAGTAACAGTTTAATGTATGTTTAACTGATTAAAAAGCAACTGTTGCCAATAATATTGTAAAACTTATACACAATATATTGTCATGTGGAATTACCAGCTGCTATGCAATAGTGAAATTAAAATTATACATATATTTAAATAACTAAAAGGCTTCAGCCAATGTAATACTAACAAGGATAAACAAACACTTACCACCAATGTTTCTAGACTCTCCCACGAAGGACCAAAATAAAATAATAATAATAATAATAAAAGCACGGGCTATATAGGCTATACATATTTAATACGTTAAGAATTTAGCTGTAATTAGAACTCTCACAATTTTAAAGTTTTTGGTGTTGTTGGAAAGGGCCTGGTCTACAGTTGTTCCCGCCAAAAACAATCGTGGTGAGAATCATACTGAAAATACAGGTGTTATCCATCATTGAAATTAAAAATTTTCCCATTAGAATAACATTGGGGTTCGGTTGAGCATTTTAAACATTTGTTAAAGCTGTAAATAAATGTAGTCTTGGGTGATTACTGATGATCATGTAGGCTTGGTTGGGTGTAATTGATTTCGAAATAAACCTAAATTTTAGCAATGATATGTGATATTTCAAATTAAATGCCTCGAATTCGACCAACAATTACACTGTAGTAAGATTCACGAAATAGTCCGATGGAATAAAGTACTTCCTTACATTCATAAAATTGACCTCGATCAAGATCGAGAATAAATATGCCTGTCTTTGGAACATATAAAAAAGTGCTACATATACCTCAATTCACAAACAAAATGCCAGAGCTTTGCTTGGTTAACTAATTAATTTTATGAAATAAAGAATTATAGACTATTATCAATTTTAACGAAATTGTCATTACCAACCATCCAACATATTGACAACATATTTATTGATAACTGTCTCAGCCTAGATGTTAAGGACGAGTCAGTGAAACTAAAATTATAGTAGGCCTACTGCTTCACTGACGGTGAATCAAACAAATTTCCTGAACTCATCTCCATTCAACCCGAGGAGTCACCCAGCTTTGAGGACAGCACAAGTTGCCTTTACAGCAACCAATGCTGCTTGGTTCTAATTTGTAGGCCTATAAAGCAAAACACTGATACGCTCAAATTAGCTAAAAAAATAAATAAATAAACTATAGAAAATTATTCAAAAGAATGATAGCTCAAACAATTGTAACATCGCTTACAATGGCAATTGATAAGATCGACAAATTCCATAAATTTACGATGAACGAAAGGTAAGGGAGGGAACCGATAACAATTAATTATAACTTGACCCGATGATACATCAAGAGTCTTCTTCGCTTTAAGGCTAGTAGTACATACTTTGTCAAATAACAGCATTTAAGCAAAATAGGGTATTTTTATTCCCCTGTTCCGGACGAGGTTTTCCAGCTGATTTCTTAAACTTGGTAATCATTAAATTGAATAGTTAAACCTTAAAAGTTCAAAAATGTGACAAAAAACTTTCAGTGGAATTAAAAATTAATTCATACATCCTGCCTGTTAAAAATTGTTTACAAATGAAATTTTTTGAGATATCAGTTAACAGGGCCAATTTAGGTGGTTCGGTTGGATGTTGCAACAATCCAACATTTACATACAAATATATTTTTTCCAAAGAATAAATATTAATATAAACCATTTCAGGGGACAAGAGGCATGTTTTTGTGTTTTAACTGGGCAAAGAAGATTTAAGTTTTAATGTAAATTTGATTAGAATGTTTTTATCCAATTGTTTTTGGAACAATTACTTGTTAATATTAACGAACCATTTTTTTCAATATTTAGTTTACAAACAACGTATATAGTTGTGATTAATATTTAGTAGGCAATGGTTTCCTTTGCTGAAGCGACCATGGGCTTTAAAAGTATAAACTTGATCATCATTATGGTCCAGTTTATATTTGAACAGATGTCTGTGGTTCAATATAGTTACTGCAAAATCCACTAAGTGTTCGATTCTAAACTAAAGTGTACCTGATAACAATAGCTCATACAGGACGTATAGTCAACAATAACTCAATAGAAAATTACCTGATAGAGTCCACCTTACCAAAATAGTTTGAACATCATGAACCACGTTCAACATAATTTTAAAGAGATAACCTATCCTTTAAATAGTTCTGGCTTGTAAAGATAGATATGAGTGGTGTCATGTCTGCGCACAAGTCAACGGACGACGCCCAAGGCATAAAGACATCATTACGATCCCGAAACGTCGTGAATTTTGTTTACAAATCATTGATGGAAAATGTCCGCAACAATTTGCAGAACAACAACACATCATTACGGTTTAAATTTCACTAATTTTGCTGGAAAATAATAGTTTTGACCTTACTAAAATTTATAAACGCACTGTAGATGTCCAATTCAATATCCAAATCCCAAGTTGCAATGTTGTTCCACCAGGTTTCGCCGCGGGGCCACGTGCTACGCTGGCCGACGGTGTGGCATTGTTGTTGTGACGCTAGAGGCCGCCATCGGCTGCGATAATGACCTCTTGATGAAGGTCAATTAAAACTCCAGCGGCTGATATGATCTGGTAATGACTAGCGACTAGTCGCCATGAGCACCAGGGACCTCCGGGTCGTCCGACGTACAGCAGCCAGGAATGCGAGAGAGATGCGTCCTCTGGTATGCCGCGATTATCATCTGAGTTTCAAACTGTCTGTCTTCCTTTAACAGTCTCCACAAATTTGGTAAAAGTTTACAAAGTTATTCAGTACTTACCAACAAACAAAGAATGCAAATGTGTTGTATGAATTTTATTAAATCAATGTTTTCATACAATCTATTTAAGGTGAAGAGTTGAAACTTGGTACTATCGTTAAGTATTTTATGACTTGAATGCATGTGAACTTTAATAGTAACTTAATTGCTTCAATGTTGTGGCCGTCTTTATTACTTTTAAAGCAAAATATTATACATAAAAAATATATGAAAAACTGACTGAATGGAAAAAATTCGCAAAACTTAATTATCTAACTAAAGATGTAAAGATTTAAAAAATCAAATGAAATACAAGAGAAATTAGAAGTCAATAAAAGCAATGAATTAAATTAGTGACAACAAATAAGTTACATCGAATGGGAGTTCACTTTAAAAGAGCTAACTGAGTAAAATATACATGGAGTTGTTAACTAATTTTTTCAGCCAAAAAACTATTTTTGGAGTACAAATAATCTGAAAAGTTACTTTTAAAATGTTGTAAACTGTACAAAGGTCGGACGAGAAAGATATTTGATGGCGCGATGGATTTTAAAAGGATAAAAATCAGTAGGAAGTTGGAGGGGGGAGGCAAATCCTGCTCTTGTCTCGGATTATACCGTTTAGTTCCTTCCTGGCCGAGATGAGTCGGCGAGACGTATCCTTGCATCCTGCCCCCAGCTGCAGACAAACGTCACTCTCCTTCCGCCTGCCTATATTGGCTAAAAACTGATTGGTTAACTACATTGTAATGCTTTAATTTTATTTTAATATGTTTTTTATCGATTAAATACCCCTCCTGCCAGAGGGTCTGAAGTAAAACCGTAAATATTTTTTATTTGTGAAGCCATTAAATATTACCAGTTAAATATGAAAAATATTACGAACAATTTATTTCAATCATATTTTGACATAAACTAAAATGCTTATATACTTTTTAGTCTCTCTTCTCTTTGTTACTATCATTACAAGGTGTTCGAATTTTTTTTTAATAATTTAGGAAGTCATTGCCCACAACAAAACAAGGAAAAAAGTACCTGTAAACATATGTCCTAAAATGATTCGTTAACCCGCAAGCTGCCATTTTGTTTTTCACACTAAATAATTTGTATGTTTATTATTCTGTTTAATGTTTCGGTTAATAAATAAACTGTTAAAACAGTGATTGTGGGAAAGATATTCAAATCCGATTAAAACTTTTTGATTTACCTCAATATTAGCTAGAATTATACAAACACAAAATGGGTAATTGGATGATACAATGCAATTACTTTACAAACTAATGAAGGAACTCGTTGTTACTGTAAGAGCAACGTAAATAATATAGGTTGCAAAAATTTCTCGTTATGTGGATCGTTTTTATTCATCTGTAGCCTACAGTTTAAAAAAAACCTTAAATTATATATTAGAGTGTTAGGCCTATTTTTTAGTTAAAACTGCAGCTAATGTTACATTAAAACTAAGAAAGCAAATATATTCTCGGAGCGTCGGAGTGGAAGATGAAGACATGCTCGCCGGTGATATGACAGTGTGACTAACACGACCGTCTGTTCAGCAACGTGTTAAGGCTTCGTGATATCCTGTTGTTGTTATCAGCGGTAGTACCGACGCCGACGTGTCTCTAGTCTGCTGCATTGGCACACGGGAAAACGCCCCGGGCGCTCTGCATCTGTCATGATATTGTTCACTTATTAAATTAACTTTACCGTGATGATTCTTCGATCAACATTATATCGGAAGACTTTTGTGCTTCATAGTAATTTAAAAACATTCAAGTAACAACTAACACAATACAAAAGTGCTTTAAAACTGAAGGTTTTATATATATACAACTTAGAATTTTTTCCCATTCTTCTTTCGATCTTAATTAGATAATGCTGTTTTCATAAAAAATATCAAAAATATACTGATTATCAAAAGTAAATAAGATATTTTGCACACTGACAATACAGTAGTTTCTCGAAAATACAATAATCGATTGTTAAATTAAAACTAGGTATCTTTTAATTATTGTTAATGTGTTGTGGCTTGTGACTGAGAATTTCCTAGTTGAATTGATTTTTATAGTCTACGGAACTACATCGCAAAAACTAGAACTGAGAGTCGCTGTGGGATGGAACAGAATTAATATTTCACAAAATGACAAATATCATACAAAACTTAAAGACCGACATTTCGTCGTTCCAAAGAAAAAATAAATTTTATCTACACTACTACACGGGTAAATGTACGTACATATTAATCTTTAACTATAAGAACAATTATCATGTTAAATAAATTGCTGTTAAGACACACATACTTAACATTGTAAAAAATTATTAAGGTCGTGGTGAAGAATGGACCTCTCAAAGTATAGCACTTTGTGTATGTGGCGCTTAACGGCGGCGGCGGGATGGAGCGGCCAGTTGCGAGGGAAGGTGAAAAATGTCGGTCATTACGAAATGTAAACGCAGCAATAATGACGGCGGTACAGCCGTTGTAGCAATAAGTGTGACAATCCGCGGGTCAAACGGCTCGCGAAATATGTGGCGGAGTTTATTAAACGGCCTGTCAGACGGCATGTGCGGATAACGCCGCCGTTTATTAATACACTGCGAATTCATTAATCCAGTCCTCTCGTTCTTATTCGTGACATGAAATTAAAATTCCCCCAGCGGCTTTAAAAGTAACAAGCGCCATCAGTTTGTTTGCTATTGGGGAAGGGATGTTGTTAGGCTGATGTCCATTCGTAAACAAGGACAAATCCTGATTGTAACTAGAGTCAACACCGAGGACGCGTGACCGGCCGTCATCACCACTAGCAGGGGGGACTTGATGATTTGTACACTACGTCCACAAACTTACACAACACAGACGAAAAGGACGCTGGGCTGTCCGTCATCACCCCAGTGGTGACTTGTCCACTCCATCCGCATACGACACCACGTGTAACGCATACACAGAGGACACATGACCGACTGGCATCACCACAGCAGGATGGACTTAGTGATTTATCCACTAAGTCCACAAACAACAAAACCAAAGACTACTCACTGTGTTCACATACGACATCACCACAGTAGGGGAGACTTTGTGAATTGTCCTCTACGTTCACATAATACATCACCACAGTAGGGGAGACTTTGTGAATTGTCCTCTACTTTCACATACTACATCACCACAGTAGGGGAGACTTTGTGAATTGTCCTCTACTTTCACATACGACATCACCACAGTAGGGGAGACTTTGTGAATTGTCCTCTACTTTCACATACTACTTCACCACAGTAGGGGAGACTTTGTGACGTGTTCCCTACGGTCACATATGAAATCACCTCAGTAGGAGAGACTTGGTAACTTGTCCACCACTTCCTTATACGGCATCATTACAGTATCGGAGGCTTTGTGACTTGTCCACACATCTACACTATTCCATTAGGAGGTGATTCGTTCATCTATGTTATTTTTTATACATTAGGTGATAAAGTATAGAGCTTTTATATTTCATTATATCTGTTTTAATATTTAATTGATAAGAAAGTAAATTACCTAAAAAAACCTGCAATACCTATTGGTTATTACTACGTAAATTAAAAATTAATGTTCATCTCAACGTTTACTTGAGTTACTTACTTTTAAGACTTTCTGGGCATTAATGTAATTGTGATAGTGATTCATAAATCAAAATTTATAATAAATTTGAATAACATTTATAAATTTTCCTCGCCATTTTTCGTTCTACAGTACTATTCTAATCCCCAGCACAATGAGTTCCACAACTAGGTTACATGTTCATATAAACTGGCCACATTCACAGCATGTACGACGCTGATTACGTTGTCGCAGTCACCTAACACCCCCCCCCCCCCCCCCACCCACCTACCCTCTGTGTCCGCGACCCTGCAAATTGCGGAAAAAAGGGGGCGCCCCGGATAATCCAATAAGCAAAGAAAATCATTGTAGTAGAGAAGGTAGGAGCGAATTCTTAACAAAATCTGTCCTTTCCAAATAAACCTTTATTCTGGAACACATGACAGGCCCAGATGGTCATTGTTGCGAGGGGTGGTAGGGGGTGGGGGTGGCCGCGGTGGTGGTTGTGGAGGGGAGGGGGGCGCAAGTCACGTGACCCCCCGCCAATACTGCTGTAGCTGGCATTAATCGGCCGACTCTCGACCGAGGCGGATCGCTCAGAGCTCTGCGTCGCTCCGTGCCGCGCTCTATACTCCTGCTCCGCTCCGAGTAGAGCTGACGACGCGACGTGAGCGTTGCGAGTGTGATAGACATAGCGTAGTGCCGTGATAGTGATTGTGTATGCTATGTTGTACACTCAATTGTGCATTTATGGAAAGTGATACCTGCGGGCTATGTTATCCTTGGATTATGCATCTTATGGTGAGTTATTATTTCGTAATGGCTATAATTGTAAATTGTAATTAGGTGTGTTTACCGGGTTTCATGCGATTTCAAAATAATCATATTAAAAATAATTTTAGTAACTAAGCTGGTGTTTATTTTGCTTTTCAATATGTTAAGGAATGTAAATTAGTAATGGGTATCTCAAGTTGGCGTTTAAAAAAATATTTGTTAATAATTGTTAATTAAAATATAATGTTTAATATTTTTAGTTATTCAATACACGGTAGACAAAAATGAAATTTTCACATGATTTCATTTTTTGGCCTAATGAAAACATACTGAAAAAGCAATTAGGCATACAATACCGTACACGTAAAACGATTAACAATTAGCATTCTAAAACGGTTTAAAGGTTTTCATGTACAAATTTACATATAATTTCATTGTTAACCGGAATTTACCAATGTGACGCATACGAAATTCTTCTTTGATCTGCAACATACCATAATGTTGTAATTTACATAGGAAAGGTAAAACTTACATGTGTAATTATTTAACAAAACAGTTAGGTGAATAAATGCTTTGCGACCTAAATTGTAAGCAAATACTCATTGTTTACAAAATTAATAAGGAAACTATACAGATACGGGTAGCAATGTTTTGTTTGGTTTCATTAATAAAAAGAATGAGTGAAACAATATACAACTGTGTTTCAGTTTCCGATTTCATTAAAAATAGTGTATTTCAAATTTATCGGCACGCGGATCGGCTCAGAGCTCTGCTTAGAGCTGTGTTTACAAACAGTGGTCGATGCGTTTTCATACCGGCGATAAGGTAACTAATGATTGGGCTTACTATATAATGAAATGTTTGTAAGTTAATGTTTTATAATCAAACATAATATAAATCAAACCGACGATTTGTATGAGAATGTACTTAATTTAAACTATAAGATTGTTAGATTTGGATGTGAAGTTGTCATCTAAATGCCTCATGAGTATAATCCCAGTTATCTCATTTTTTATGTTACGTTCATTTTTAAAATATAGGTTGATTATATTTACATTTATATACTCCCAGATTTTTATGAAATCATTTATATATATTTTTTTATAATAGACAAATAACCAAATACTATTAAGACTACCAGTATTGTATTTTAACAAGACAATATCACATATTTTCCGAGATTCAGTACGGTTTTCAAAACAAATTACAAGTTTTTCAATGGATAACGATTTAACTTCTCAGGTTATTGTCAAGGATGGAGACATGTTTTTTTTTTTTTTTTTTTTTTTTTTTTTTTAGGCCTAGTACCGTAGCCTATATGTACAATAAACAAAATTAATTAAGATTTCATAATAGATTTATTAAATACCCAAAATTAATGAAATCTAACAATTAATTGTATAAACCAATTGTAATTTTCTTAGTATAAATTACATAATTTATGGCCATATTTCAGTTGAAACGAAAGCAGAGGCAATGGAATAGAATAGCAGTGAGAAAGAGGCGGACACAGAGCGCTGTGGCTCACCACAGTCCCTGTGAGGCTACAGTTACATGGCTTGTGCTCGCCGCACGGTTAGCTATACAGGAGGCCTACTCGATAAACGGTCAATTATCGAAACAGAAATTTTGCTTATAAAAACATTTATGGACATTAGGCTGGTAACAACTTTAAAATTCGTTAGGTTTTTTATGTAGTGAGTAAAGCGTTTTTGAAGCGATTTAGTTTCTACCTACCTTATTAAGAAGTTATAAAAATTTCGGCTCGTACGTTCATCGATTCAGGGTTTGTTTATGTCCAGTTAAAAAAAGACAAAAAAATATAAACGAAATTAATTGTCAAAAGAATCGAAGAGTTAAAGCGTATCTGTTAAGCCACTCCAAAGAGCAGAAGATACGGAAAATGTTTGAATCATTGATTTATAAAGTTAATATTTAATTGAACTCTAGTGAACAAAATCATATTTTACTGTCTTAACATAATAATATTCATAATTTTCAATAATAACTAGAAGCAACTTCACTTTTTCGCGCAACCTTTTAATAATAGCTGTTAAAGAAGAAGAATACACTACATAAATGCTAGTCTATTAAAATGTCAAATGATCCGTTAGTGTAAATTTTGTTTAATTATATTTTCTAGAAAAGACCTAGAAAATTTAAACTCTGTAGAAGCCGTGCTTTTAATTTTGATTTCCGATGGAGAGATGAAGATAACTAAACAAGCATCTGTTCTTATGTGGAAATGACTAATACTTCATTATAAATAAATACTTAAATGGTGTTGTCATTACTCCAAAGAACATAAAATCGTTGTGCGATAATTTATTTCAACCATAAACAACTCTCCGGAGATCTGCGGCAATCATATGATTGCTGATATCGGTGCTGTAGTCCGCTGAGCGCTGGAACTGTCAGCTTAAGCGCCATCGGAGGGTCAAGCTGTGCCCTCCGCTGTATCGCCCCAAAATGCCCACTTTCGATGAATGTAAAACAGAGTCAGGGTTCATCAGCATCCATCTCATTTGGACTGAACAATTTCATTTCGGGGCTTTCAGCGTCCCACGTGCTGATTTGATGGTCCCGCAACCCCACGCCCACACGCAGATTAGTTTGATGGCTGCAGCGAAATTCAAGCGCCGATTTACATTTGCATATCAAACGTTACCCCTTTCCAATAGTAGCAATTTAGTTGATAGAACATCTGTTAACTTTATGTTGAAACTGTTGATAATTTTTTAAATTTCGTAATTTCCAATTAAGTGACTGCTGGGTCTTACCAAGTGGACCGCCGCACATCAACTGCACGAAAGATTACCTCGATTGCGTGAAGTCCCCAAAGGGTCCCCAAAAAATTGCCTTAACTTCGCGAAGCCCTAGAAAGGAATACTTAAGTTGTCAGAGGAATGCATTTCTTGGTTTACAGATAAGTTAATCACATTCTACCACCTGTCTGATGTCTGGTCGAAGTTCCGGCTTTGGCCTTCTTGCATTTGGTATTCTTACATATTTTAGGGATTTAAAAACAAAATCCCCCCACCTCTCTATTATTTTATTGGTTTCTTCAGTCATTCACTGTATAGTTTTTAAACTGTTAAAATCATCTGCTTCGCCTTTGATTTTGTTCGAAAATATATTTCTATTTTGTTAGAGTTAATATTTTATCACTGTAAATTGTGTAAATACTTTGTTTTTGTTTTGTAAAAGTGTTAATTTTTTATTTAAGAAGTACACACAAATTATACGTTGTACATACATTACTCCATGGAGAAATTAATCAGTAAAAGCACAGAAAAAGGAAACTATGAGTATATCTATCGTTTCCTTTTTTTGTGATAAAAGTAAACACAGTTTAACAATCAAAGGCGGATACAAATAGGCACGTCTTCTGGTCGTGTGTCTTGGAGCGGTTAGCGCAGTTAAGGTAGCCCTGGCCACATGACTAAGGTCAATTCGCTTACAGTAGTTGATTCCCGCTCGTGGTAACACCTTACTGTTTAGTAGAGAAAAAAACTTTAAAACTCGCAATGTGACTGGTTGAGCTCACATCGCTGCATTTCCTTATTATAAACATTTCTCCTTGAACGCCCTCTGATGAACATAATATTACAGTTCGGGATTTACAATAAAAGCATATAACTCTTTATAGAAAACCATAAAAAATATATTTTGAACACTTTAATAAATGAGTCATAGTTACAAGAAGTTTTGCATTGCATTAAGGTTTCCAAGGACGATGATGCGTTCTCAATTATGTGGTGTAAGATTAAAACACATAAAATAACGGGTTCATATGACATAAACTTACGCTTTGTTTATTAACTATAGTATATCAATCCTGTTTATAAGCTTCAGCTAACATAGAAAACCAATTGAATTTTAAATATTTTACAATCGTTTACTGAGATGAATCCAATTGAACTATTTCGAATTAAAGTGTGCAGAATTGATGCTTGTTTATTGCAAATCGTTCGGTTGGAATGACAGGGTTCCAAGTAACAAAATCGCATATTTTTAGTTGTTGGTGTGAAAAGGTTCTATCTGACCTTCCCTACTGTTTGTGCTGACAACTAGCGCTGTGTAGTGACACAGTTCGGAATTAAGAGGATACCGAGGTTCCATCTGTGGCCAAAAAATAAGTAAAATAGAATGAAATAGTTCCATCTGTCAGATGGAACTTTGTCACTGAATCAAATATACTATCTCTGTGTGTTTGTGAAACAAGGTTCCAACTGCATCAGCTGTTTTGATTACATTTGTGTTTTGTTTAGTAGTCTAGCCTTTACCGGTGATGCGGTTATGTGTCGTTAGTTAGATGACTGTTAGGCCTAGTTGTTATTACTATAACAATGACGACTTTAGAAGAATTGAGACGAATGAAGAGGCCTAACACTGTTTTGTACAATCTTCATTATCTTCTTTGTTTAAATATTATACTAGACTAATTATTTCAGAGCCTCTTATTTTACAACATCAAGTTAATATAATATTATCTGGTCCCCACGAAATATCTCGAGTTAGAAGAAAGATAGGGTAGGCCTAAGGTATGATGGCTCATTTTAAAGCTTGAGGGCCAAGGACGCAAGGAAAAATACTAGAATTATCAAAAGTTAACTGGGCTACGACCCATTGGACCTTGAAGTTCCAATGTTAATCAAATATGAAGAAGATTCTTAGATCTTCACTTAAAAAGATCTTGTGATTAAGCATATGTTCCATTGTTTTACGATAAACTCAGCTGGTTGAGCAGATGTTTTGAGTTAAGATAACTTGATTAGTGGTTAGTTAAGATAGTTATAACTTTTTAAAATGGGAAATGCACTGTAAAAAAGGAAAAACTGATAGTCATGAATGGATTACGGATCTACGTAGAAGATTTCATCTTCGTGACCCCATCTATGTCATTAAGGAAACCGTAGTAGAATAATGTTTTTTCTTGAATATACCAAAGTTAAAATTGTCTTAGACGTGGCATGGCTATAATGGCTATTTTAGTAGTTAGTGTTGAAGAGTTGAATCGTTTTGTTGACTGTTTATTTTCGACTGAATTATTGTATGTAAACTACGAACATTGGATAACCTCGGTATAAGGAATATATTGTTTTGTTTTATCCATTCTCTGCTTCTTTTTTCCGTAGGTCGTAAGGGAACAATAAACGCCCGTTAATCAATAAAGACGAAAATTGTGTGCGAAAGCTAACAACAGCCTATATCAATCAGTGTTCTACTTCATTGACGAACAGAAAAATTAGTCTACAAAGTACGAGGGACGTCGGTGGCACAGAGGGTAAGGGGGCATGGGGGAAATAGGGGGCCAGGCAGGGGGCACAGGAAGTCACGAAGGTACGGGGAGGGACTGCGGGAATGACAGCATGGAACCATGGGGAGCACAGGGGTTCAGAGATATGTTGGAACGAAGGGCATGAGGGAGTCGGTGGCACTGGTGACAGGGGGCATGAGGGAGTCAGTGGCACTGGTGACAGGGGGCATGAGGGGCACGGTGGAGGCGTGGGGAACATAGGGGCACAGGGAGCACTAGGGGCGTCGGTGGGTGGTCAATGGGTAAATGGTCATGGGGGGTACGGGGAAGCAACGTTGGGCATGGGGTCACGGAAACAGGGGGTTCGGGAGCACGTGGCGGCACGGTGGTATATCACAATGGGCATTAACGTCGGTGGCACAGAAGGTGGTTGGGCATGGGGAGGAGCATTGGGGAGGAATGAGGAACATAGAGGGCACGTGGGTACGGAAGAATGGGGGCACAGGGGCATGAGGAAGCAAGGTCTTGGTACGGTGGCATGGGGGTACTCGGCCCCGGGGGCTTAGGGCGTACAGGAAACCGGGTCAGGAGAGGTGAACGAGGGCACGGGAGGGCTGGGGTCACGGCGAGTGTGGGGGATGGGGGGCACAGGGGCCAGGGTTAAGGAGTATTAATGGGTGCTTATGTTGTATTTAACTATTTTATTTACTTGAGCTACAAACTCATTAAAAAATGTTTAAGGTTTAAATTATTTTTACCGCGTTCGGCAGTATAATAGTGATATATTTTTTCTTTTTTTCCACAGAATAGACTACTGTATTTAACAGGGGAAATTGTTGATGAATTACTGATTTGATACCACCAAAAAGTTTCGTCAAGATTAGGAAATAGCCTATTTTATTAGATAACCCAAAAGTGTAAATTCACACTACAGCTTGAAAAAATACAGTATTACTGCAAGGAGGTGATAACATCACACTTTTTTTTTGGAAACAACCTCATCATTTTGATTTTTAGGGGCCTTTGCCCCTACAAGCTACTAGTGTTAGAGTCTATTTTGTTTAATTTTCCAAGGAAAACGCCCAATAAATTATAATAGTTGGTATGAAGAGGTTCCATTTACCACATGGAACCTTGTTACTCATAAAATATGTTGTTCATAAAGTGACAAGGTTCCATCTGCAATTTTTTTTAAATCATAACTTGGTTGCTAAGCAACAAATTTTTTCACAAGTCAGCCTTCAGCCTTATGTATACTCTACTAAGAAGTATTTAAATTAAAATCAGACATTTAAACAAAAATACTCATGTAGTGTACAATTCAAACTTTAAAGGCTGTTTTCCAAAAACTAGGTTATGGTTAGTTGGAACCCTGTCATTCCAGCCTAACGAAATATTTTGTCACTCTAGTCTAGAATTAATGGAGAAAGAATTTATTTATCTATTGAACTTACATATTTTGTATGCACCTAAAAAAACTATAAAATTGATGATATGTTTTTTAGCCCCAAAACCTGATGCAATCATTATTCCCCACCGTGCCACTTGGTTCAGGTACAGTAAAGACCTGCGATAACCTTGTACAGTGCAACGCGAGTTTGTCGCACACGTTTATTGATATGGCCGTCAGCGCTGTTGCCGTGTTGCTGCTGTGACCAACTCGTGTTTGTAAACACACACACACTCGCAGGCTGTGGGCGGCCGACGCAGTACAGTACAGTACAGTAGTGCACCGGCACCGGCAACAGTGCGAGGGAGCCGAGTGCAGTACCTCCATAGGGATGTAGGCGGCTCCGCATTGTTTGCTACTGTGAGCCCGATTGCGTACATTGCGTCCATTCGATTTTTGACGTGGTAGAAGCAAATAAATGGACCAAAGATGAGTTATGATCGTTTAACAGTTTGGTAAGCAGAAAGAAGTAGTATAACGGTTTTATCACAGCAAACTGCGTACTAGGTGACTTTAAAATGACATTTGAGAACACGGTGATATATTAGAGGCTTGAGTAATCAAATTTGCTGCAGTCGTTTAGTTTAATTGAAATATTCATTAGTTAGGCCTACAATTATATGAAAGTAAGTGTTATCAAGATATTAATAAATCGACGAGATACAGTTTACTATGGTTGCCCATATAGGCTACGGAAAATTTGTCTTATAAACTCATAACGAGAATTCAAATACTAAATCCTTTACCCCTACGAAATGGCCTGGATTGAAAGTGTGCAGTTTTTTATAACTACTGTAATGTAAAAAAATAGAAAATAACAATTAATTTCTTTTTTATCGATCTGACCACCCTTTTAATAAGTATCAACATCTGATATGATAACCGTGCTCCACTCTCACACGATGTGCGCTGCGTTGTACCTGAAGGGCGCCCATGTATCTCTCGCAGAGAGTTCTGCCCTTACATCTCATTAACAGCTGCGAATATAAATCACCTCCGGTCCAGACCCTCTACTTCCTGCCAATATTTTACCGAGTATCCATTGAAATAGAGAAATTCGAACTGTAAAAGAATATTTTTCTGAACATTCACAAAAATTTATATTTATCAGCACGAAGAAAAAACACCATTGGATCATCCATATAATTTAAAACACTCCTTAAGCGAAACACTAAAAATTAATTTCACCCAGACACTGATAATACTTAAATTAACCTTTTCATTAAAATCATGCACGAAGTACAAATTATATTTTTTAATACTTATGTTACATACATATATTAACAAAATTTACCGCTGAACACGTTTTTTTTTTTAAACTGTCTGTAATTTTAGCTATTAAGGTTAATGTCGAATACCATTTGACCATATTATAATAATGTGGAAGCTCTTTTCGGACTAAACTAATGCAATAATACTCACACTATAGCCTAATAGGGACCAGGGATATAGTACCTTTTACAATATCGGCTTACAGAGAACAAAGTGGTCTCATACAAGGAAACACATTGTAAAACGATGCAATAAGATTATATTCGGATTATTAATTAATGTCGAAATAATGTATATTGATGCCTCAATGACTCATACGTTTATAAAAAATATTACCGATACGTAATTTATTCCGGAAGATAAAATAACGAGTAATTTCATATAAATTATTATTCAATTAATTATTGGCGATTTCGTTAACGTGGCAAAACAGTAATTGAGAGGTAGAAATAACAAGGTTGCCGCTTTCTGCTGATTCTGCTATAGCCGCACAGACGGCGGACACAACACCACATTACATAACGGGCAAATGTGCTCTCTACCTTCCACTAGGGATAAATAGTGTTCTCCCCAATTTAAGGTACAGTTTCAAAAAAAAACTTTAGGACATATATTTTGGTTACAATCATTTTAAAGATTTTTTCTATATTGGAATTGATTTTTGCATTCATGTCCGTTGGTAAGTAGTTCATTTAGCGGTTGCAGATAAAGAATTAAACAAAAAACTTCTCAAGTTAACTGGAACTATGGAAACTTTATAATTATTTATTAGTACTTTATTACTACTTATTTATTGGTTGATATATTGTGGTGTGCACTATATGATTACTAAATAATGATTAACTGATTTTTTTTCATGAAATTTGTCTTAGGGCAAAGCGGCTTACATATATAATACGTGCTGTATTCTCTTAATGATCGATGGTACAATAGATTCTTTTGGAGTTACCACGAGCACGCAGGTCTACTGTGACTTGTTTCAATCCGAAGTCCCGCGGCAGTGGCAGTGGTAAGGTATACCGCAGCGCCGCGATGTGCGTGCGACCGGCGACCTCCACCTTGTTTGACGCTGCTATTTTCTCTCTTGGCACTCTCGGAGCTCGGACCATCACGAGACTGATCTCACAGACCATTCGTCTGCTTTTTGACACCGCATCTGTTTAATGCAGCCTTCAAACAAATTTGCTCTCTCTTTCAAGTGTTGGCGTCGTACACGCGGACAGTTCAATCTCAACGGCTCAGGGTGATTGATGGATGAGATGTTTTAAAATTTGAGCAAAGAGAAATAAACAGATATTAATTTGTTGACTAATAATTGCGAGGATAAATTTTTAATGGATACAACTTATCAGCCTGATAGATTAAACCATGAAATCCTTCTTAAGTTTTTATACATTAGACCAGTCATTCCCAATCTCGCGGTACACCTAACCTAAAAAAAAACTTCCGTGCAGTCAAATTTGAATCACGTTTTGAGTTTAAGATAGCCCGCAGTAGCCTGTACATTTTTTGCAGGTTGCTGGGCATCACTAATATTTTTACTGCATTCTCAGAAATATCTAAAACAGTCTACTTTACGGTAACTATTATATTTAAGGTTTTTACCACAAAATGAATAGATTTAATAAACTAAAGTAACAACATTTAACAATATAACGGTCTACATACACCTTTGTCCGACAGACGAAGGGGTGGCAACTAGCCTGTTTTCTGCAACAGTTCTACTACTGTGAGTCATCAAACCCAGACTGACAATCCCTACCTAACTTTATGTTTAAGAACATTTTACTACGAAAAACCATCCACCATTTAATAGAAAACAGCCATCGACCTATGTATCACAGTCTGAGCTCGGCGCTCAGCTGATAGTTACTTGTACAATCAGTCCTAAAATCCATCACAAGTCAGACAAACTTAGTCATCTTAGTCATTTGTTCACCTAGTTAGGCACTTTATTGTTGTAACTGTTTACTTACTTTTATTAGATTTTTCTCTAAATTATATTTTACATATTTTCTCGTGTCCTATGAGCAAGGCATATCTAGGAGCAGGCTTCACGGCACACAGTCAGGACTCATTGCATTAGACTCTCACCGGCCGTGTAAATTGTAGTATAAAAGTTGCATAATATAAAAAATATTGCATTCAAAAACATGTTTATTCCATTTTATAATTGGAGAATTTTCAATAAGAGCATAAATGCTTATATTTTTAAAGAAAAGCTTTCCGTTCATTCAGTAATTTTTCTGGTTTCCAGATTTTTACTGAGAACTCCATATTTTTTACACTTAACAGTAGAGTTAACAGAACTACATGTGAAATAAGTTTAGTGGTGGTAAATGAACGGAAAAGTTCCATTATGTATGTTAAAAGGTGAGTCAACACAGTGGCTTTACCAGCCAGTGAGAGTGAATAGTCATAAAATCTTGGCTAATCCTGTAATGCTATACTGTACCAATTATGCCGTTAAAAACCTTAAAGGCTTATCATTGTTGGATAAATTATAGTCTATACTTAATAAGTTTAGTTTACCCGAAACCTATGCGACTTTTACGAAAAAGATGCTCGCCTTTCGTCTTAAAAATTGCTTTATTTGACTGGTAGGGTATATCTCTTTTTAATTAGTGGAAGTTTTAGGTTAATACTTGAGTGTAAAACAGCGATTCGTTTGGAAAGTTTAAGAAAATAAATCACCTTGGGTTATTTACAAGCACTTTTCACATATCAAATTTCATGTTAGAAAATCTTTAAGGAAACTACACATTTAAAATATATAAGTATAGGTGTAAAAATAATCTTTCTGTTCTCAAGTTATAATTTAAAATTTTTGTTTCACACAACTTATCCACAAAAATGTAATTGCTTATAACAAATTTAAAAAAATATATAATGTAAAAAATATGATTTTTGTTATGTATTGTTTGCTCCTGACGAAGAATACCTAAAAATTTCAGATTTATTAAAAGACAATTTATTGCAATGTTTTTTTCTTGTAAATTAAAATTAATACTAGCGTTGCTGAAATGAAATAACATTCTATTATCTAAGAAATTTCAGCGACTTTTAGATAAAACTCAGCTTCCATCGCGTCCAGCTGTAACGCCCAGGCACGTGTGCGTATTCGCCGGTGCCTGCGTTGGCTCGAGCCCAACACCGCCGGCCAGATGGACTGGGGCTCTCTTGATGCCGTTTGATTGAAAGAGTATCACTTCCTGCCCCCAGAGATAACTCTCCTCTTAGGTTATCTCCAGAGTCACGGCCTCCCCCCCCCCTCCCCCCACCAGCACCACATCAACAACGCCGGCTTTCTGCTCCTCCGAGCTTCTATTTTTAGGACCGATTTTAATTAACGCATTAATTCCATGCTGTGCTGCCAGATTGCACCAGCTCTGTGGAGCGCTGTGATGTTTGGAAACAAAATAGTTGGTGGCAGAAGGAAACTGTCGTAATGTTTACCCATTCAAGAATTTATAGGCTGTATGAGCATGTTGTAATTGCAGTTGTAATGAAAACGGATGATTTGTTTTGTTTTGAATATAAATCGGAATTTAACTATAGCTTTAACTGTGTCTATTTACTTAAGTCAATATCTAAACCTACACTGTTCATATTTTAGTTTAACACAGCAATCCTAAACAAGTTACAAGAACTGCAAAACATTGAACTAATAAAAAACTATCGAAATTTTTCTCTTTATTTTTGGCTTTATGTGGTCGTAAGTTTTCAAGCTTTCTGAAACCTCCAGAAAAAATTAGGTAAAACATATTTACAATTGTAGGCCTACAAATTTTTTTTTATTAATTTCAAAGTAAATCAACCGAGAGGAAAAAGGAGTTATTTCCGGGGACGGACTTTCTTTGTCCAATTACTTCAGCCTTTTTCGATCGCTTTAAAGTTAATAGCCTCGAAAAAATTATAAAGGCCGTATAATAAGTGAACTAAGTTATGACAGGAAAGACGGACTTTCTTTGTTGCAGTGAGGGTTCAATCAAAAGTTGCACTTTTAATCAAAATTTCCTTTCGCCGGATGAAAAGTTGGGACGGCTGCTGAATGATGGGTTGTATTATCCGGACGCTCAAAGCGGATTGCCATCTTTATAATTTCACTAAGGGATTAGGCCCTGTGATCCATAATTAGGGTAGCATTTGGAGCACCGCCCGCCCCCTAATCCGCAACAATATTTCCCTTTGGCGCGCCGTGGACCCTTTGATTGCAAAAAGCGCCACGTGTGCGTCGTTATTGTTTCTAGTCGAATTTAGAAAATCGGCTCCGCCCCCGGCATTGTCTGGTCCGGGATGAATAGTTTTTGTCCGGGCCTAAAAATTTACTGTGCAACTTTAGGGTTGTCCTTTGTGCAAAATCGGGTGTGAGAACGATATAGGTTTATTTCAATATGTGTAAATTTTACATGCTAGCTGTAAGGATAGCTGGATGTTATTTTAATAATAAGCTTCCCTGGGTGTGCAATTTAATTATATATATAACATTTGAGTTTTTAAGTACCATGCCTCTGGTCCTAAGAGCCATATGCCCTAGCATGTAAACACACTATAAACAATTATTTTTGTTTGAATAGTATTCCCTTCTTAAGATTTTATATCACACAGTACAATAAAGCAAGATAGTAAAAAAGAAAAAAAAGATAGTAAAGATAGTAAAAGCAAGATAGTATATTGCAGCTTCGTACATTTTTGTTGAAGTAAATATTTAAATTACAATTTTCTTTTATGAATGTCCATTGTAATTATAATTTTTAGATTACAGTAATACTAGGAAATTTTTTGACATCATTAAAAAATATCGTTTATTGACATGCATCAGTAATTATACGTTATTTTTAGAGCCTATAAAAGTAAGCTACCGTAATTGGATCGTTTCACCCACTGAGTAAAACTATACTATAGTTATACTACAGGTACCGTATTAGGCCTATACTACAGCTAACTAGGCCTATACTAGGCTACCAGGCCAATACTACATCTACCAGGCCTATACTACAGGTACTACACTTCAGATTTTAGTTTATTACTTAAATAAACATTTCCCCAATACTGCTTATGCGTAACATCAGCATCAGCAGAATCTACTTACCTTCCTTTCCCCGAGCTAAGGGCCTATTATTCAGGGTAATTTATTCACAAATCTCTCAAGATTCATTTGAAAAATACAGCTCTCAAAGAGAGTGGAGACAGAGGGCGCACTGTCTTCAGCTGAAGTGCAAGTTCATGTTACAATAATGTCGAGGTCTCATCTCAATTTCTTCTCTCCCAACCTGTCCTCACAAATCTTAGTTTCCAACGAGGAAAAACCACAATTTAATTTTTAATGGAGGACTGTAATATTATGCAGTGAAAGTATAAATGTGACTATCTGAAGTTAGTTTATGCTTATATTGTTTCTAATAAACAATTTATGGTGTAACCAGCGTAGCTTAACAAACTTTAATTGGTCTATATTACAGTAGTACGTGGAGACGACCCAATTGTTGATATTTGATCACGTGGATTTCGTTTTGACGACTAAGAGATGAGTTTGCTATATTATAAACAATGTGTAAATGATACTTTGTGTAATATTTGCTTATTAAACCAATAATGCCAACATTTATTAATGGAAAGGTTAAACTAAATTTTAAAACAATCCTAATTTAGACCTATTTTAAAAAATTACTTGTTATTCCGAAAGTAGTGTGGTTTTGCCGGTGCTGGGACAAGTCAAGGTCATGCGGTTCGAACTGGCAGGTGTGCGTAGTAATTGGGGGGTGGGGGTGACAGTGATGGATGGGTTTGGGAAGTGGGTCAAGGTCATTCGGAGGGAGTTTTAAAAAAGTGGGAGCCGCAGGGGCTCGGTGGGTATGGGGTGGGGCGGCGCCGGGCCGCGGGAGGTTTTCGTTTATTTTTAAAATTAAATTAAAATAATAGTTGCATGATAGGAGAGCTCCTAGGTGTTTACAGTGCGAGTCGATATAGTAGAATGAGACATATGTCCAAGGAAGAACGATCATATAAACCCGGTAATATAGTGAATAAGAATAATTGGACAGCGTCGTCAATAGGTGTAACAAGATTGAAAAGTTGATACTGCAGCATGTCAGTTAAGACAGCGTGCAAAACAGTATCAGTACAGTATGCAGTGTTGCACAGGCTAGGTTTTGCAAAGTACAACGGGTGAAAACTGTAGTATTTCTTAAGCTTAGCCAATGTAGTACGCGGTTTAGAAACTGTGGAGTTAGATTGTTTCTGTAAAATATGTTTTGTGCGTAAAAGTTTTAGTTGTAAAGAGTGCGAAGCCATGATAATATACGAAGGGGAGATGTGTACTCTCCGACAATCGGCGAGTATATGACCGGCGCCCGCGAGTGTGTCTGAATATATAGAGACTAATTAGCATAATAAGTGCAAACATATGTTAGAGTAAAAAAGCGTAAGTAAAAAAAGTGTTAGACTAGGTGTTAGAGACTTGCGGATAGTTGTTCACTGTTGCCCTATCGCCACTATAATGACGCGCGCGCGGTACCGATGCCCGTTTTATGGGGGTTGTGTGGCCCCTCCCCCCCCTCCCCCAACCCCTCCCCCTGAGAGGATGACATAAAAGAACAGAACTTCGGAGAGCTCAGTTATTTGTTGGGCGGCGCCGCGAAAGGTTGTAGCAGGGGGAAACATATAGGCGAAGAAAAGTATCGGTAACCGCAGAAGTCAATTTATTATTCAGGTGCAGGATTGCAAGTAATGTTCCGTGCACGAATAAGTAGGAATACAATTGTCAATTGTACAGGTAAATCTTGTACTGTAGCAATAACTATAATATTAGAAGGTTGTAAAGTGTATGACCTGCTAATGTGCAAGAAATATCCTGTGCACGACTAAGTGGGATCACAATTGCCAATTGGACAGGTAAATCTTGTATTGTAGCAACAAGTATAATAGTAGACCGTTGTAAGGTGTATCACCTGCAGGTGTGCAGGAAATGTCCCGTGCATAAATATAGAGACTAATTAGCATATTAAGTGCAAACACATTTTAGAGTAACAAGCGTTAGTTATAAAAGCGCCAGAGTCTTACGGATAGTACCTCACCCGACCGATTCCGCCACCGAAATGGCGCGCGCGCGGCAGCAACCCCTCTTTTTATGCGATCGATGAGTCACGTGCGACGCCCCTCCAACCCCCTCCCCGAGAAAACCGCATAAAAGAGCGAGCTTTGGGATAGCTCGGTTATTTGTCAGTCGGCTGCGGCTACGGTCACAAGAGTCAGAGGAAGAGACAGATAGTTTAAGAAAAGTATCGGTAATAGCGGAAGTTAATTAATTAATTATTCAGTTGTAGGATTGGAAGTATAGCTCTGTGAATAATCAAGTGAGGCCACAACTGTGATTGAACAGGTAACTATAGTATTATAGCAATAATTGTAATATTAAACGGTTGTAAAGTGTATAAGCTGCAGGTGTGCAAGTAATGCCCCGTGCACGATCAAGTAGGATTACAATAGTGAATTGTACAGGTGAATCTTATGCTGTAGCGATAACTATAATAGTAGACGGGTGTAAAGTGTATAACCTGCAGGTGTGCAGGAAATGTCCCCGTGCCCGATTAAGTGGGATTATAATTGCTGATTGTAGAGGTATTGGACATATGAAGCGTTAAAAATAGTGAGTAAAACAAGTGTAAGTATTAAACGTATGTTACTAGTTGGTAGATACTAACGGATTAGCTCTTACCGCTGTGGTGTCGCCGGCCTATATGGGAGCCGCGCGGCCGCGTCGCGGCTTAAATAGGGGTGCCCACTCACGCGTGACCCCCCCCCCCCCCCCGCCGCTGACCGGAAGCCGGAAGCCCCCCCCCCCCGCCGACGTCACAACGTCTTGGGTGTAGCGTGTAAGAAGTACCGACCAGGCCAAGGATTATGAGCATAAGTAATGCATTTCCAAACAATAGTCTATTGTATGTTAAAAACAACCTGCGTGTACCGGCGGCCTATTTCCGTTGGAACTATAATTAAGCGGCGGAAGAGGGTGGATAACAATCGACGATAATTATGCTGCCATGCGATGGGGAAAGCTGCGGATGTACTTGTCACCGGATGTAATTTGATGCTATCTAATGCAAATTGAGAGGTACAAGGTTCCACCTGCGTTTTAGGCGACCCACATGTAACAAAGCACATCCGTTTGGAATTTTCCACTGACGTTTCTGGAAAGTTCCGCGCCCCTCAAACCCCTCCCGGCCCCCCACCACTCTGTGAGCCGAGAACTACCCCGACAACTATTGCCGCCGCAGTCGGGCTCGGAACTTCGGACGCGACGCTCCGACCCGACTCAGAGGGCAACTCAAATGTATAAGCGGCCGATATATATTTGAGTTACTCTTGTTGTTAGGCTATTAATATTTGTTGTGTGTGTGTGTGTATGTGTGTGTGTATCTATGGTTTTAGTCTTAAGATGTGTTAGTTTTAAGATGTGTTAGTTTTAAGGTTTAACTTGCGCATTGCGATGTTAGCATTAAGGTGTGTTATGGTATTATTTATGTTTAAGAAATGTGTTTTTAATGTTAAGTATTGGATTATGGTGTGTGTGTGTGTGTGTGTGTGTGTGTGTGTGTGTACGTTTATGTCTGTGTTTATCTGTGTACTAATAATTTTTTATATTCCACAGCTAGCTGTTAGGATGGGTAGATTAAATTAAAATGTAAATGTAAATTGAAGAAGTTCGATGGAACTTCATTAAATATGGGTGGGACATGCGCGTTGTGCCGTAGGTAGCGCATATTTTTATTGTTTTTGATTTTTGTTTTTTAATTTTGGTCAGGCAAAAATATGTTTGGGTGGGTTTAGATTAAGGGTGGGAAGTTAGAGTTGCGTCTTGCACTAGCTGTTCCAGTGTCCCTAACTACCACATGGTCAAGCCCAGTGCCAAATGGCCCGAGACTGGCCGCCCGTATCACAGCTCACCAAACTGGATGGCCAAAGTGCGTGCGGGCAAAAAAAATTGGGATCCCTCGCAAGACGTAACTTTTTGGGTTGGGATTGGGAGTGTTTGAGGAACACAGGGTGGTGGAGACGGTTACGGCCGCCTCCATCATCTTGGATCATTATTATTTTTTGGTGACCTTGACCTAAATCCACGTCTTAGGTGTACCGTCTTAAGTATAATGTCTTAAGTAAAATGTCTTAAGTGTATCGTCTTGACCTTGACCTTGAATCCGGCGAGCCCCCCCCCCCCCCCGACGTCACAATGTCTTAAGTGTAGCGTCTTAAGTGTAGCGTCTTAAGTGTAACGTCTTGACCTTGACCTTGAACTTGGCGAGCCCCCCCCCCCCGCCAGCAAAGTGCTAACAAATTTACTTATAACTTGAGAATGGTTTGCCGGAATAGGGCAAGCGATACATCATTGGAAAGCTCTAATTAGGAGTAATATTGTGGTGAAGACAGAATTAAATTATTTTCTTTTAATAAAACTTTATTATTAAAAAAAGCCCCCACTCATTGACTTGCCTATATAAGAGTATTGTGGTTTGCGTTAGGACATTCATTGCCATTAATAGCTAGAGTGAACATGTCTCCCCGAGATGCTCCAATATTTTATAACAAATGTACAAAAGTTGAAGAAGTATTGGAAGTGGATGAAGAAAACAATGAAGAAAACGATGTAGAAAACTATGAAGAAAACAATGAAGAAATTGAAGAGCCTTTGTTAAGTGAAAATGTTGTAACAAGAATATTTGTGGATCCAAATTCTCCAATGGATATTATAGGAAGGTTTGTAATTGAAGTTATGACATGGATAGAAAATGAAAGGTTAGTAAACATAGCATCTCCAATTTTAGTTGATGATAGACCCACCTTTGGTGTATATTGGCGTAACAGTGATCTGTTATGGCTATGGGCGGAGGCATATGTGGAGTATTTGCAATTGGAAGAAAAATATAGGCTTTAATCATTACTTTTCAGCTTTAGTCTTAAACTACTAATTTTAACATCTCACTAAAAAATCTTACCGCTCCCCACCCACCCCACCCCCACCCCTTCCCCACTACAACTGGGAGGTTATAAAAAGGGAGCAGTAGAGAAGCATTTCATTTCGCTGCTAAATTTCAAAGAGTAAACATCAACAAGATGTATCAATGTGAAATTTGCTTAGAAACTTTTCATGATAATATTCTACTAGAAATACACAAAGAGTTATCCCATAATAATAATGAAGATGTAACAGAAACCGAATATGAAGATTTAAAACTATATGGAGAAGAACAACAAGAAGAACAACAAGAAGAAGAACAAGAACAAGAAGAACAAGAAGAAGAACCATTAGCAGGACCATCTAATGCTATACCGAGTGTAAAAGTATTTGCTTTAGCAGGTAGAGTAGTAATGCATCACAAAATTCAAAATGAAGAAAAATTGGAATTAGAGCAGTTTCTTAAAGAAGCAAGAAAAATTGTCAGTAAAACTATAAAAGAAGAACTACAAAGATTAAACTTTATTAAATTTGGCATATTATTAAAAGCGTTGTTTATTAATGTAGAAGAAGAAATGTCACCCAGAGGATTTATAACAAAAAACCAGACAATTATGGCTACTTCAAATATTGAGTCAATAGTTGAAAAGAGTTTTGATGAAATTTTAACTAAAATTCAAGAACATGAAGGGAGAGGATCAGGTTGGAGTTTGTTTAGTATTGAGGGCATGGATTTAAGAGTTCACAAACATGGATATGGGCTAATGGGCAGCAGTTACATTCAGCTGCCAAAGAAAATACGGGATACAAAATCGTGTATAAATGTAAAAAATGAAGATACAGAATGTTTTCGATATGCAATGACGTCAAAATTTGTACCACCTATACATGCAGAAAGACCTAGCCAAGAATATGAAAACCAAAGATATAGGTACAATTTCCAAGGGTTGTCGTACCCAGTAGCATTGAAGGATATTACAAAATTTGAAAAACAAAACTGTGGAACATCTGTCAATGTGTTTGGTTTGGATAGTTCAAATAAAGTATATCCTCTGAAGGTTGTAAAGAATGAGCTGGCAGATCACACGGATTTATTGCTAATTACGAATGGTGATGTGTCACACTATGTATGGATTAAACAATTTGAAAAGCTTGTTAGTAAACAACTATCCAAACATGAACATAAAAAAATAATCTGCAAACGATGTTTTAATTTTAAAGAAGAAAGAAATGCACACCGTGGATGGTTACAAGAACATCAGAAGCTATGTAACAACAACTATGAAGCCAAAATAATGTTACCATCACCAGATAAGGCTGAGCTAAAATTTGAGAAGATATCTCATCAGTACCGTATCCCTATCGTTGTATATGCAGATTTTGAATCTACACTTGTTCCTATTGAAAATAATAATGATGAAGCCAAGAAAAGTGTTAAGTATCAAGTACATGATCCTAACAGTTTTTGTTTATTAATTAAATCTACACTGTCAGAAGATCATTTAAATAAATATGATCTAACATCAAAACCTGTCATATATCGTGGGGAAAGTGCTTCAAAAATATTTCTTGACCGCTTATATGCCATAGCAGAAATGTACAAAGAATGTACAGTGATATTGTACCAATGATACCCATGGATGAAGAAGAAGAGATTCAATATGAAAATTCAACCAATTGTTATTTATGTAAAAATGAATATACTATGGAAAATCACAAGGTACGTGATCACGACCATCTAACAGGATATTATAGAGGTGCCGCATGTAACAGATGTAATATTAACTATCAAATTCGCAACTTCATACCCGTAATTTTGCATAACCTAAGTGGTTATGATTCACATTTTATTATACCAGAATTGGGACGAGATGATGGAAAAATTGATGTGATAGCGGAAACCACTGAAAAGTTTATTAGTTTTAGTAAAACGGTTGGAAATATGAAGTTACGTTTTCTGGACTCTTACCGTTTTATGTCATCTAGCTTAAGTAAACTCACTGAAAACTTGAAAAAAGAAAATTTTATAGAAACAATGAAGATTGTAAGTAGAGATAAATTGGATTTGGTTCTCCGCAAAGGTGTTTTTCCCTATGATTACATCGATTGTTTGGAAAAATTTGAAGAAACATCACTTCCGCCAAGAGAAGCCTTCAAGAGTAAGTTGTATGAAGAGGACATCAGTGAGGAGGACTATCAACATGCTTGTAAAGTGTGGAATGAACTAGGAATGACAACATTGGGAGAATATTCCGACTTCTATGTGAAATTAGATGTGACTTTACTTTGTGATATAATGGAAGAATTTAGAGATACCTGTTTTGAAGCATATGGATTGGACCCACTTCATTCTTATACATCGCCTGGACTAGCATGGCAAGCTATGTTGAAAGAAACAAACTGTAGACTTGAACTTATGACAGATATAGATATGGTTTTGATGATAGAGTCAGGTGTTCGTGGAGGATTGACGCAAAGTGTAACCAGACATGTAAAAGCTAACAACAAATATCTCCCAAACTTTGATACATCACAACCAACAACATTCTTAGGTTATTTTGCCGCAAATAACCTATATGGATGGGCTATGTCAAATCCTCTTCCATATGGTAATTTCAAGTGGGCGAACCCTGATTCGATCGGCAATATAATGGACATACCCAAATACGGAGATACTGGATACATTTTGGACGTCGACTTTGAATATCCTGAACAGCTGCATGATCACCACTACGATTTACCACTATTGCCAAAGACGGAAATATCTCCAACTGGTAGATGGCCCAAATTAATGATGACGTTAACCAACAAGTCGAGATATGTAGCTCATTATTGGACAATACAGCAAGCAATAGAAATGGGATTAAAAATAATAAGAATCAATAGAGCAATACAATTCAATCAATCTTGTTGGTTAAAACCATACATCGACAACAACACAAAAAGAAGGAGTGCAGCAACATCCGCTTTTCAAAAGGACTTTTTCAAATTAATGAATAATTCAATATTTGGCAAAACATTGGAAAACAAAAGAAAACATAAAGATGTAAAATTAGTTAGCGATCCGGCGAAATTGCAAAAATTAGTACAAAAACCAAACTTTGGAACAAGTGTAATTATTAACGAGAATCTTGTAGCTGTTACAATGGACAAAATCTCAGTTACAATGGATCGTCCTCTATATGTGGGAATGTCTATCTTGGATATTTCTAAAACCCACATGTATGACTTTCATTACAACAAGATGGTGAAGTTTTATGGAAGAGAAAACATCGGGATAGCATATATGGATACAGATGCTTTCATTTATTGGATAAGAACAGAAGACATGTATGAAGATCTACGTACTTTTGTATATACTACTGACTTTGACTTTTCAGATTATCCTAAAGATCATCCCAACTATGACTACGATAGAAATAAAAAGGTGTTGGGCAAGTTTAAAGACGAAACAAATGGTGTACCAATGGAAGAAGTTGTCGCTTTAATGTCCAAACTGTACTCATTCCAACTGTACATCAGTGAAAAGGATGAACATCAAGTGGTGAAGAAAGCCAAAGGCATCAAGACTTCATATCTAAAGAAGAAAGTGCAGTTTGAACATTATAAAAGATGTTTATTTGAAAATGTGGAAACAACTGCAACATTCAACACCATCAGAAGCTACAACCATATACTGTATAGTGTAAAGCAAACAAAGTGGGCATTAAGTTATAAGGATGATAAACGCCACATTCTTGAAAATAACATCAACACATTGCCATTCGGCCACTATTCCCTAATCCCTATTGATCAGTAAACCTTTTCTTCGTCCTTTACCTTCTTCCTTTTTCCTTTCGTAAAGAAGAGGGGACATGACAAGCCCAATGTCATGTTCCCTCTTTTTTACACCAACGTAAAATGGCCTTGACCTATATCCTAACCGTATATAAAAGAGGATAAACCATTCTAGAGATCAGTACCTTTACAAGCGATGTGGAAGACACAACTGAAGATGGAAGACTTAAAAAATAAAATTGTAAACGAACTTCATAAGCCAGCAAGAAGAAAATTTCCTAGAAGAAGAACTGTTATAAAAGGAATGAATGATCTTTTCCAAGCCGATCTCATTGAAATGATACCACATAGTAAGTTGAATAAAGGATTCAAATACATTTTAGCGATTATAGACTGTTTTACTAAAGTGGCTGATGCCTTACCGCTAAAGGACAAGACTGGTAAAAGTGTTACGAAAGCTATGGAAACGGCTATACAAAGAAATAAATTCAACATCAAACATCTACAAACTGATGATGGGAAAGAGTATTTTAACAAAGACTTTGCAGCTTTAATGAAGAAGTATAAAATAAATCATTACTCTACAAATTCTGAAGTTAAAGCTTCAATAATAGAAAGATTCAATAGAACATTAAAAGGAGCAATGTATAAAACATTTTCCAAACGAGGATCATATGTTTGGTATGATATCTTACCGCAACTTATAAAAGAATATAACAACAAGTATCATCGAACCATTGGTATGAAGCCTAACCAAGTAAATAGCGGTAATGCTAAGATGGTATTAAAACGTATTAGGAATAATACAACTCCTAAACGTGAAAAAATGCAGCCTAAAACATTTAAAGTTGATGATAAAGTTCGTATAAGTAAGTACAAAGGAGTATTTAGTAAAAGATATCTGCCAAACTGGACTAATGAAGTGTTTACAATCTATAAAGTGCAACCAACAATACCTGAAACTTACATCTTAAAGGACAACAAGGGTGAATTACTCGAAGGTGGATTCTACGGACACGAGTTGTTAAAATCATCAGTCGGCGATGTATATCTTGTTGAAAAAATTTTACAAAGAAAAAAGGATAAGGTTAAAGTACGTTGGTTGGGATTTGATAAAAGTGAAGACTCTTGGATCCCTACAAAAGACTTGGTGTAGCAATTTGTGAACTCATTACGTGTTTAACCTTTACACAAGATGGAGATTGTGCAACAAAAGGATAGATTTTTTATTAATAATATTGATGAATTAACAGTTGACAACGACAAGTTAAATCATGGAAAACATGGTGAACTACTGCCAAACACAATAAGATGTTTAATAACTGGACCGTCAAATTGTGGAAAGACGAATGTGGTTTTTAATTTAATAACAAATCCTAAAGGATTACGTTTCAACAACATTTACATCTTTTCCAAATCTTTGCAACAACCCAAATACCAATTATTGCATAAGGTACTCGCAAGTGTGCCTGAAGTTAATTTTTACAAGTTTAATGCTAGTGAAACTATAATGGAGCCAAACGAGGCTAAACCATTTTCTATATTTATATTTGATGATGTATCTTGTGAAAATCACGACACTATTAGAAGTTATTTCGCCATGGGAAGACATTACAATATTGATAGCATTTATATTGGTCAAACTTACAGTAAAATTCCAAAACAATTAATAAGAGATAATGCAAATCTACTTATTATCTTCAAGCAGGATGAAACAAATTTAAAGCACATATACAATGATCATGTAAATGCAGACATGTCATTTGATAAATTTAAAGAAATGTGTGGCAAAGCATGGGCTGAAAAATATGGATTTCTTGTTATTATGAAAGAAGAAGCTATAAAAAATGGAAGATATCGTATAGGGTTGGATAAATTTGTATTAATCCATTGAACGATTGATGATACGTTTAGTAATAGATTGGTCTTCGCAGCGTAAACATGGTGAACCAAGAAAAACTATTAAAAGAAATAAAATCACTGAGTGACTCGATTAGACTTAAAAATCGAGCATTAAGAATGGGTTTGAATGAAAGAGAAGAATTCCTGGAGACTACATTTAAGCCTATTACAGAACCTTTAAAACAGATAACAGAAACTATTGGTAAACCTCATTATGAAGGAGATGTTTTGCTACCTGTTTCTAAATTTGAAGTAAAGAGTTTGAAAAAGGAAGAAGATGATGATGATGATTCTTACACAAGTGATAGTGAAGTTTCTCAAAAAGAAGAAGAAGAAACAAGACAAGAAGAACCAGAAATAAATGTTGAAAAAGAAGAAGAACAAGAACAACATATACCTGAAGCAGAACAATCAATTCCAAATCTAACAAAATTAAGTAGTGATATATTGCAACAAGGACCTCTTGGAAGAAAGTATATCATGAAAATGTTACATGAAATAAAAAATAACCCAAAATTACACAAGTCACATGTATATGGTGCGAGAATTGATGGAAATGAATTAAAAATAGGAGATTCAAAAGTACATTTGACTGAAGATGATGATATTGTTATTGGTGAGCATAAATATAAAGGAACAAAAGGATTATTTGAACTTATTTTCAAAAATATACCTATAAGATATACGCTTCAAGATTTAAATACTTTTAAAGAAATTTTGCAAAATACTAATGCTCATAAGAAGAATTACTCCAAAGATTCAATGATAAATAGAACACGCGCAACTAAATATACAGTTGTAATAAAAAGATTGTTTCCCCTGAAAAAACTACCAACATTACGAACTGCACCTGCTGTGAAAAAACCGCTTAAGAGGAAGTCATTATCACTTATGGACTTATCACTTATTGATGAATATGGTAAAAAGAAAAAAGGAGAAACTTCAACATCTGGTAAAGGTTTAATGAAAAACCTATATAATACAAATGTGATTTATTATAATGATATAAACAAATTGGTTGATAGAATGAGACTATTACATGAAGCCATGGAAGCTGGTCATACAGGTTTAAATAATGAATGGGTGGCTTTAGTTGATGAACTTCGAAATCGTGGAATAGTTGTATAAATCATCATGGATATATAAGAGAGCTGTGAGCATACAGTGGATCAGTTCAATCATGAGCGTCGACAAGTTCGGACGGTACTCCGGGCTAGGAGTACAAGGAGGAGAAAACAGAAAAAGAAGTGGATTGCCGCAAACACCTGAAGGTGACTATGATATGAGTAACAAACGTTTAAAATTTGTTAAAGACCCAGAAGATGATACTGATGGAGTGAATTTAAAGACAGTAAAAGAGGCTACTTCAACATCATTGAAATTAGACAAGAATACTTACGATGTTAAATCACATAGAATAATTAATGTTGGTAAACCAACTGACAGTTCTGATGCAATTACTAAAGAGTATTTATCATCTGAACTTTTAAATACTTTAAAATTGCAATGGGGTAATAATTTAAAAGATGGACAGACATATGATGCTGGGAATCATAGAATAACCAACGTGGCAAATCCAAAAAATGATAAAGATTCAGTTAATAAAGAATATTTACATTCTATAATACCGGAAAAGACTCAACGCGGATTTTCTTTTTATAAATTTATTATAAATGACATTGGGTACCCAAAGGAAGACGGGGATGCTGTAAACCTGAAATACATCAAGGACAACTGTATTTTACAAGATGCTGATGAAATTGATTGTCATGGAAAAGCGTTGTCAAATGTAAAGTTCGGTTCTCAACCAAAAGACGCTGTTACTATGGAACAATTATCTAAAGAATTAAAAAGGGGAACATCGAATTTTGTAAAACATGAAGATGCAGTGCTAAAGCGAGGAGATACATTCATACATGGAAATGAAAAGTTTGATTTAATGCAAGGAAGTAATGATGAATGGGATGCGGGAGGTAAAAGAATAACAAATGGAAGATTTGGTGAAAAAAGTTCGGATGTACCTGTAATGGGACAAACATTAATTGCGAAAGGTCCTTTATTAGGTACATACGAAGGTCATAATAGAAGAATAACAAATATTTTTCCTGGTTATGAAGAAGATGACTGTGTTACAGTGAAACAAACAATAACTTGGATAAACGCAATGGAACCAAATTTGATGCTAAGATGAAGAAAATAATTAATGTTTCACCAGGTGAAGTTTTCAATGATGCTGCTACTATTGGACAAGTCATAACAACATCAAAAAGTGATTCGACCGCTTACACATGTAATGATAAACGTATTATGCAGTTACACGATCCTCAACATCCGAAAGATGCTGTAACTTTAGACTGTTTAATAAGAATAGTGGGCAATTTACTTATCGATACCCACAATCATATAGCTAGTACAACGAGTCATGTGATGATTCAACCCGATGAACAAGAAGCTTGGATTAAAAATAAAATTATAAATCAGTATATAATTAATTTGAATAATTAAGTATTTAAATATAAAAATTGTGCATGAGTTATTCATTTATGTAAAGCAGCTCGTGGAGTAAACACGCTGGTTATATAAGACGACATAATGAAGACCGCAACGCTCAGTCGTCGTCAAGACAGCGGCAAGAAAGGACGTGGTATAACATCAGCTGCGTTATCCCTGCTAAGACGGATTCCTGTTGGTGCTGTTCTAAATCGAGCAATAGACGCTCTACCATACGAATTTCATCTCCCGGAGGTTATCAATATTGTGGACCTGGAACTAAGTTGGCAAAACGTTTAGCAAGAGGAGATCCTGGAATTAATAAATTGGATAAAGCCTGCAAAGAACACGATATAGCGTATTCCAAGTTTGCAGATTCAACAAATAGATCAATAGCGGATAGAGCGCTAGCGGAAAAAGCTTGGCAAAGGTTAAATCAAGTGACGCCAGTATTGCGGAAAAAGCAGCAGCTTGGGCAGTGACAACAGCCATGAAGACGAAAGCTAAGTTTGGTGGTGGAAGACGACGCGGGAGAAAACCTAGTAAAAAAGAAGCTGCAAAAAGAGGTGGGAACATCAAAAGAAGACGTCGCACTAACCCTAAAAGGAAAGTCAAGAAAACATCCATATGGTCAATGGTAAAAAACGGATCGGGTCTTTACTTAAGACCATACCGTGTGTATTAAATGAGAAGAATAAATTGATAATTCCAAATGAAGCATTAACAAACTATCAATTGTCAAAATATGTGAAATGTTTAAGAATACCATTCTTCAGAGGAGTTTTTATGAAAGATACATTACCAAATAGAGTGTGGAAAAATGAAACTGGAATAGTAAATTTAGACTCTAATTATGGACCAGGTACTCATTGGGTATGTTATAAAAAACTTGGAAAAAATGTTTACTACTTTGATAGTTTTGGAAATTTACCGCCACCAAAAGAACTTCAACATTATTTTCGGAACTGCAATAATATATTC